>JAPYKE020000076.1:3300000-4500000 GCA_028554795.2 Sinohyriopsis cumingii | reverse complement strand
TGTACTTGTTAGCAAAGCTCATGAAATCCATGATACACTGTCTTTACAGCACAATGTAGATTATGATTTGGCTAAATAATGTATCATGAAATTGTTTTTATGAGTCGGTACCTGAGGCATATCGACAAATGTTTAGGAATTGTAGAAACGAAACTGGACAAAACCCACGTCGAATTTGCAATATAAAGATACCAATTATTTGATAGGTGTTGCTCAGTCAAGAAGGTTAATAAAAATTAAAATGACTCCAGACAGCTGATATTAATTAAAGAGCTTAAGAACTGCGTCCATGTTGGTGTCAATACTTGTCTTGATCAGCAAAAGAAGAACACTTTGAAAAATGCTACTTGCAAAGCTGACGACTATTCCTTGACTGACAAAGTTTCATTTTCAGTATGTCTTCCTTCCTCTCAGCAGGTTTTGAAAAACAACACAATTTCAGTCTCACATGAGTACATCAATATCTGAATCTGACACTTCAGATATTACAAGACTGATCAGAAGTTACAGGTTGAGAAATAAGCAAAAGAATAGAAGATAGAGTTATTCATAATGCTCATTTGTTAAAGAAGTCAAATTCATGGTCTTGTATTGAAAGAAATACATGTGTTGTGTCAAACAAATCCCAGTTTGATCCTTTCTTTCTGGAGAAAAATTAACCATTCATGTGAAGCGTTCAATATCACTTATTGGTGATTCTGCCAAGCCTATCCCCATTAAAACTGTAAGGAACATAGGAGCTTCCCAGTGTCTTTTGGTATCAGGTAATTTGCCTTTGTCTGTGAAGTCTTTTTCTAGTGAAAGTGATCTTATTCAGTGTGTAGAGTGCTGCTTTACTAATGTTTCTCTACAGTGTCAATTTGGCACAAGACTTAGTTGCAGGACACGTGACTGTTGGAGCAGTTAATTCTTTACCTATTAATGTCAGATACTATTTATATAGTATTAGGCTGGATGAGTTATTTGGATCTAAAGGTTGATCCAGTTGAAATTGAACTCCATGATTTATATCCTTGTTGTTGAGTTATCAGAGCTCTTGAGAAAAGACATTAAATTGGAAATCCGTCCATGTATGTACATTTTGAACACGATATAAATGTGGTGTGCGCGTCACATGTGACTTACTTAAGCTCATGATTACCCACACTTGTGACATCTGAAAGGAAATTCTGAAGCAAGACATTTTATTGATGACCAAAAAAACGAATATTTATAAAATAGCAACAAGGTTTGCGTCAGACGTTTTGTGATCCTTACCGCTTATTTCTCATTAATGAATAACGTCAGCGTTTATTTATATTTCTCTAAGGGAGCTGTTTCTTTAAGTAGCAGTCGTTTACTATCGACTTCCGTTGTCGACCTCGAAATAATGAGGATATACTATTGTGCATATGCCTATGACGGAAAGCCATACTGGGAAAGTGCACGTGTTATAAGAATTTAGATAACAGGAGGACTGTTTATATATATAGGACGAGGACGTTTTTGTTGCAGAAAGAGTAAGATTAGCAATAGTGGCAGATCTTAAAATCTATTTTGTCTCCCTCAGTCTCCCTTTATTTCGTCTAGGTGTGGAATACATTTTAAAGGCTAATGTCGTGGCTCGTGACACCACAAAACTTAGGTTTTGGAACTATATTCTCCTTTCATAAGGATATGGGGGTCCTTTTCGTTAGCACTGTTGACATTCGGAGGCCAATTCATTTTGGTTTAAAGTTATGACATATATATTTATTTTAATCTTTAAGGGAGTTTTTGTTTTAGAGGGGCTACGAAGAGTTCTTTTCCTGTCAGTAGTAACATAATTTCCAGCCTTCCGTGACGCTTTCTGTTATCAATGAATACATCAATGATGAAATCATTTTTTTGCGTTAGGGCAGGATTTCGTCAAGCGTGAAGTTTTTGCATACGATAGGTTTCAAGACGGCTGTCGCAGTGCAAAGAGTCCGTTTTGAACATGCTCCCTAAATAATGTCCTTGTTGTCATAAGTATCCTCCTCAGTAAGCGGAAGTTGAAAATCAGTCAAAAGTATTAATAAGACGTTTCCTTTAGAGAATATAATACTTTGTCCGAAATATCTTATTACATAAATAATCACATTGTTAATCTATGATTCACTGACCACAGATGCACAAATTCTTGGTGAAAGTAATCGGTGTTTACTTCTTCAGTGTAAGCATTTCTTACGATTCATGTTGATGTGAATAGTATGTTCATTTATGTTCTTTTTGTCAAAGGCATAAAGTAGATTTGACACAACTTGCATATATCACCGATACCCAGGTGTAAGTAGATAACAGGAGCAATAATTATTCGTTCCCTTTTATGACGGGGTCCCAATACGTAGCCAAGGATAAACGCATTCTTTTAAGCTACCCAGTTATTTAGTCGTGCCAAGGATACATCTTGAGAAAAACGTTGTTTTTCATGAATAATGTGAAGAATTCTTCCTAATTGACGTTTCGTCAATTGAAGCCGTCCCAATAATGCTTTGAGACTGACTTCTAAGAAAATTAAAATGCACGTATGTATATTTTAGTACTTGATGGTCGCGAATCAGTTTGATGGTAGGATTAAATTAAAAGGAAGTCATGCTAAACAATAAAATAATTAAGTAACTGAATTATGTAATTGAATCTTTTGACAGACGAAACACTGATTAGGACGACAAAATAAATTCGGGCTAGGCAATAGAAAAAGTGTTTGTTAAACAAAATGGATTTATTCGAAGTTTCAGACCTCTTTTGAGAGTCAGAATGGCAGCTCCCTAGTTAGAAGCAATATCTGGTTCTAGTTTTTGGATGAATGTTTAGGTGAAAGTAAAAACGGCGGTAATTTCTGAAGGACATCAATATTGTACAACTGGATATTATGGAGGAACGAAAGCTAACTTTTGGAAGTATATCTTTTGTACTAACAAACCAAATCACACAGATACTGCACACCTACAACATAACTAGATTCGCTGATGAATCGATCTGATTAGTCGGAGACGAAACATAACAGTGCTATGAGCAGTTATTTCAGCGTCTTCAATTGTTTCAACTTAACTTTAAAGACAAAATGATAAAAACAAAAAAGTAGGAAAAAGCAAACGAAAACAGTTACTAAGACGAATACAGATACCTCCCCAACTGATTCAACAAGAAATGAAAACCTGGACCGAAAAGACAATGTCGACATATAAACATGCACACACACACTTTTGTGAATGGTTGTTTGTAACAGCAATTACTGAGTATCATTTCTTTCTAAGAACTAAGAGTGCCCGATAAATGGCCGTTGCTTTGAAATAAGTTCACTGAAGTCATGGAGCTTCATTCTGCATGTAGATTTTTCAAACTTTTTCCTCACCCGTAATATCACTGTTGCCATCGTCGTAGTTCTCCTTGCAATTGCTATAGCAGATAATAATACTGATTGTGTGGGATTTAATGATTTTGTATGAAGCCTTGTCTCTCTCTCTAGATCATCTAGAATATGATGTCTTACAGAATGTGTGCTAGCAATCACCACACACACCAATCTTCTAAGTTTTGTTAGGGATCCTACACTTTAAATATTTTTGACACCCTTTCCCCATGAGAATTTTTTTTAGTACATGACCGTTGGATTGTAAATAACGTGTGTTAGACTGTGTTTATGTATAAAAGTACTACCTCACTATATAAAATATATCCCTTTGTGTGTGCATGGGTGTTAGATAGTAAGGGCATATGTATGCTTGTCCATAAGTTGGTGAGTTACCCTCGCCTATCACCGTTCCCTCCTGTTATTTGTTTGCATGTTTGGCAGTGAATAGTGATGCTGTGTATGGATGTGTCCATACGTAGATGTGGGTGACCCTCGGCTATCCCATTTGCCTTTGCAACCAGATGAAACTCAGTGGAGTGGATCTAGTGAAGACACTTTACACAGTCAAGTGAATGAGATGTTTACTTAAAATACAAACTAACGATGAATGAATATGACGCCTACTCATGAGCCTAAAGTTCAGCAACGGAAATTAGGAAAATATTATAATTTTTAAATGGATACTATCAAAACGAGGATTTTTCAGCAAACAATCGCAAATGATCTTGTACGTCAACGAATAGGTTCATTTTATGGAAATTGCCGATATATATGACTGATATATGAATTTATCAACAGATATGATCAAAAGTATTATCTTATCAATATGTGTGATCAATACTTTGTTAATCAACAGGAATCATGTATGTATTACAGTCTCATGTATATTTAATTTGCATTACATGTTCATTAGCTTGACAAAAAAATTTTACTTCATTATATGATGTGGAAAATTGTATGTTGGACGTGGCCTTGTCCAAAACAATTTAATTTCCTACATGACATGAATCATTGATTTGTTATTCTCTGAACAACTAATTGATAGCAAACAGTTTATTATGGGTATGGGTTAACTATTAAGCTTATTGTCTTGTCCTGAGTCAAGGACATTGAGTTGACCACATTTTATATACCAATTGTAACTACGATTTAATTTTGTAAACATTCTGAACCTTCTAGAAGGTTAGTGTCCGTTAGGAAATAGTTTTTCTTGTGAAAATGCTAATTCTGACCTGAGGTCAAGTAGAGAACTGTCGATCTTGTTTTTCTAGAAATTATTCATTGGTGCTTTAAGATCTGAGCAGAATCAACTGTATTATTCTTTCTGCCAAAACTTCATTTGGGCTGGTATTGTATCTATTCAAATTATTTTTTGACTAGAAACACAAAGTGCATATAAAAAATAACATTCTTTGAAATAGAGACATGAATTTATAGCGAAATTTCAAATAAGGATATAATCTTTGCTTATAACATCCTGACCGATCTGTGCACGTAACGCCGACTCGTATATCATATTCGTGTTATTCTTCCCGACTTATCATGCGGAGGTCATCACGTTTGTCACCTCCTGATCACCTTCTGCTTTCAATAGCAGCCGCTAGATCTGACACTCATATTACGTGTAGCAGTGCTTACCTCACGACTAGCGCCCTTTCTAGACTTTAAAGTTCCACCTTTTCCTTGCTGCCATTTTTCGGATTCTCTGGATTTGTGATCTTTAGACTGAATTCCTGAACGTAGTGTCCATTAATACCACATTCTGAATAATTTTCCAAATTTTGGAGAAATGTAGAAATTTGCAATGATATTTGTGAACGATTTTCCACCAGAAATATGTTCAACTCTGTAGTACATATGGTTAATAAATGGTCTCTTAGTAAAAGGTCTGTCATGTCCTATAACATTTTTTTATACCAAACTTGAGACATGGTTATAAGTAAGTCTATATCCTGCTGACCAATTATGTAAATGTTTCCCATCTATCGGATAGTTTACTGTAGTTAAAATTCTTCATAAAACCTTGTTCGTTAGCTTTCATCTCTTTAGAAGTGTCTCTCTTAGTGTGTTGTTCGGTAGTGTCAAAAACAACTCCAGGGGTTAATTTTGTAATTATGCCTTGGGATGGAGTGACTAATCATCAAATCTACCTAAATACATATCTGTTGTGGTATGCAGCAGTGGGAATTACCATTAAAACTGGAGGAAAAGGAATAGAGGGAGAAAAAGAATTTAACATGGGAAGGGCAACTAGGGGGCAATGGGAGTTTAATATAGGAATACACTTGGGGAACAAAGGGAATTTAACATGGGAATGGCACTTGAAGAATAATGAGACTTTAACTAAAAATTGTTTTGGCAATGAGTATATCTTTTCGAGGCATAAACGTAGCTGGACTGATGAACGCATCGCTTTATATGCCTGAAGAACCGACGTGAGGAAAAACATCCCCTCATACAAACTACACACTACATACAAAACATATCAGGTAAAAGTGTGGACCTCGAAGAACCTATGTTACATACAAAACCACTATTACAAACAAAACCCATTATACTCCTTATCAACATATATTGGAGAAAGGAAACATATTTAAAGACATACCAAAAAAACATTACATACAGCCAACAAACATAATAAATACACACTATCACACAAGCAAAGTTAGTAAGTTTCTATAGTCACACCACTACACCCTCACATACAAAGACTCATTAGAGTAGGACAACGAGAGTTTTGTTAGGGATAAAAGACACCCTTGCACAAACACACACAATCACAGCCATACACAATTCTTTATTTGGCAAACTGATCAGTCTTTTTCTTCTATAGATTTGCTGGCTCTGAAAAGGGCATTTTTTGCTCCAGTGCACCTGGTTGACGCCCGCACCTCCCAGTCATTCTCCCAAGCACCTCTCAAAATTGAATGCCTCTGAAGACTTTCCACCTGAATTCGCCGCTACGGCTATGGACATTTGGGCGAGAGTGGTTCTTGTCATTGGGGTTCCACTCGTGACTCTATCTCTCCACTTCCAGATCCAAGTTTTCTATTCGAGGGACAGCGACACTTTGTTGTTGTGGTTAGCGTTGTGGTGGTGTTGCTAATACCACAAGCTTCACCTCACATATCTGTCCAATTATAAGATGAGATAGTATTGTGTTTTTCTTTTCCACTTCTTTCCTTTTTCCTCATTTTTTTAATCTTCCACGCTTCACGTAATGCCTCCATGAGACGACCAGCATATTCCAGATGCATCTGGAGCTCTAAACTTTTCTGTAGTCTGCTTACTTTCCAGTGTTGACGCGTCAATGATTGGTAGCCAGACACATTACACAAACTACAATACACACCACACATAGTTTTGAGACCTAAAAGAAAGACTCTCTTAATATTTACATACACACACTCTATACTACAACAAACATATACAACCATACACCAAATCTATCAAAAACAAATATCATACAAGCAGGGGCATGGAGTATTTATAGACACCCCTCTAAACCCTTACATAAATACACACACGAATATTAGAATAGGAAGATGGGTTTTTTGTTAGGGCAACATGACACACATACTCATAACAACACTCTAAAATACTAAATAATAATTTTGACAATTGATAGTTCTCTTTTCTGGAGATCTGGGTAGGACTGAAAAGGGCTGTACTGTTTGGTTTTGACAATCTCTTAACGTCTGCGATGATTACAACCTCTCGTTACAGGTTTTCTCACTGGATAAGGCCTGCATCTTATCAGAGAAAAAGATCTCCTTGGTGTCCATTCTACAATCCACAACTTTTCTCTCTTGCTCCTGCTTGTTGCTGTTACTGCTGCTACTATTACTGCTGTCAATATCTCTGTTTACTTTTCCTCTTCTTGCTTCACTTCTTCCTGGAAGATATCTTTTATGATGTGTTTCACCATTTTTAACATCCCGACATCCTCTATTTCTTCTGGCTTCTGAATCAGGTTCTGTCTGACACGATGAATGGACGAGAGCATCATTCAGCTTAGCTAATTTTGAAGGCATGTTTGTCTGTTGACAAGTGTTAGTATGCTTCAAGCTCGGAAGTAATGGTAAACATCCCTTAGATTGTGTAAGAGTGCGAATGCTTGCATGACACAAAGTGATAGAGAGGGAGAGAGAGGTGAAAGAGCACTAATTCATACAATGTAAATAACAAAACAACACCAGTATTTAAAACTACAACATTTTTATTCACAGAAAGAAACTTTTCAATACCAATCAAGTCAACAACTTTTTCAAACAGGAACATGTTTACAAGGTTGACAACGCTGTGGAGTCAAACGCGACTTCC
The DNA here is from genome assembly GCA_028554795.2 of Sinohyriopsis cumingii. Lineage (NCBI taxonomy): Eukaryota > Metazoa > Mollusca > Bivalvia > Unionida > Unionidae > Sinohyriopsis > Sinohyriopsis cumingii. The sequence continues at coordinate 4,492,322 of JAPYKE020000076.1, read as the reverse complement.
ACTGATTTAGGTCATTTGGTCATCAATACATTCTACGTTTCCTAGCTAAAGACAAAATTTAATTATAATATTCAGTACACCACCTACTTTATCATCATTCTAGAGTAGTCGCTATCAACATAAATCACAAAATGTTCTAAGATAGATTCAAGACTGCACTGATGAAGAAGTTACACACAATATTGTCCACACAAATGAATACGTGTCTTGTAATCTCTCGTTATTATTGAATCGAGTCTATACGATATATTTCTCATAGAGTTGATGAAGTCGACTTGGAATGGCTGTAATCCATAAGAATCGAAATACTCCACACTGTGATCGTTGGGAGAGTAGACGACCACCCAGTAGGTTTATGGTTGATGACTTTTTGTCTGCATTGATGACATAAGCTTGAATGTCTATATATTTGAGATGCAGAAACTCATCTTTTGCGCACACAACAGGATTCCTTGACCCTATGTAGGAAGTCGTTGTCAAAAGGTAATGTAGTTCCCAGGTATCCGTTTTGTTTTTGATAGGGGCTATAATAAGTCATTAATTAAAATCCTGACTTTTCCCTTGAAAATTTCAGTCGAGTAAATGGTGGTCCTACGATTCATCTCCTTGCTCTGTGGAAAGAGAGATTCGATGCGCTGGATCTTCAGCGAGGTCAATGCATGTAAGGATAGTCACGGACGTCTTTATACCACTGATGCAACACGTTTTCCAGATACTCTTCCTCTTGACTCATCATCGTGTTGAATTTGACAGTGATGATAGTTTTCACACCCATAACAATGTTTGTCGGTCAACACTAATATATTCAGTCCGACGCTTAACAATAACAGTAGAATAATTTTTCCTCTTGTTCTAGCCATCTCAACATCGTGATGGCCTCATTGTTTGTGTCATTTTCATTTCGTTTTGGTACAATGACATCTTCCATCTCCATCGAGGGATACATTTCAAAGCGTGATAAGAATTTTCCATAGCTTTAATTGTCTAGGATCACTTCGCCCAAACTGTTGACTTCTAGAGTATTATCAATTCTGCGTACTATATGACGTTCACCGTGCTGGGTAGAGCCTCTTCAAACTGAAGTTCTACACGCAGTTAGCCGTATTTTATATGGTGGAAACGTTTCTCGTCAAGGCCAAGGTCTGGAGTGAAATCAAACGCCCAAAACACGTAACCTCCTGCATAATACCCGTACGATTGTTGCTGTTTGTTAACTGTCTCCTGGCTTCGTACAGGGACAAGTAAGATCTCAAATAATTTTGTCTGCTGTAGATTAGTTTCAAAAGGTATGGTACACAAGGTTTGGCCATCTCGACTGACTTCTGTCTTGGTCACTTGTAGTGCTTACACTCGAAATGATTTTGAATAATGGGTCCGTTTAGGGTTTCATTGCTGACGATTCCAACGATTATGCGTTAGGCTATTGTTCTCGGAAAAGATGGTCTTCGATCTTGGATAGGAGTCTGGCGGAAATGAATGTTTACACTTCCACTCGTCGTATCGGATACTTGGAAGTTGTTCCGCTCTGATTGTGACTGATGTCGTTTCACACTTCTTGTACGCGTACGACAACTAAGATGTTCTCGGGCATAAATCGATTGCGGTACACATCGGAGCATGTTTTGGCAATGGTGCAGATCACTGCGTGTTCCATGAACAAAAATTCTCCAATTTTCCCACAAAGATGGCATAACAGCAATGTTTCAGTAGTCACTCTTTTCGTCAGAGGTTACTGGAGCTAAAAAGGACCACTGAGTGTTTGTTTTCTTTTTAAAAAAAAATGCATGAACTGGATGCAATGTGCTTTAACTGTTTTATACCCTTGCTTCGGTCAAGTCATACTTCTTCACCTGCTATCCTGGATGATTTGATAATGATCGCTGCTGCTGGTATCTCAGGGTAGTAATGACTAGGTTGGAATGTTTGGCTCGGGAAGGTTTTTTTTCTCTTGGGTCGAGCTAAAGAAGTCTGATACATTTGTCTCAAATACCTTAACTCTGAATAAATGTCTAGTAGCACCGGTACCGTCTGACTTTCACCATCCTTCTTCTTTCTCTTCTTCCTACTTTGTTTCTCTTCTTCTTCCTCTTGTTTTCTTCTTTTCTCTACTTGATGTTGTTTTTGAAAATCTTGTTCTGCTGACCGTTTCGTCGGTCTAGTGGTTAGAGTGTCCTCCTCGGCTGCGGAAGGTCGTGGAGTCGATCCCCGGCCGAGTCATACCGAAGACTAACAAAAATGGTACTAACAGCTGCCTCGCTTGGCGCTCAGCATTAAGAGGTAAGTGTTAGGACTGGTCGGCTTGGTGTCAGGATAATTTGACTGAGTGAGACATCATGCTACATGTCTGCGGCATGCAAACATCGTAGCAATAGGACTGAACATTTGGTAAAGCTACGTTAAAAATCAAAATCGCTTGTTCTGCTTCTTTCTTTTGTTGTACAAATTTCTCCAATTCTTCTTTCCGCCTCTGTCTACAGTAATGAATGAAAATGTGGTGAAAGTACTGGTACAGATAAAATGCTTGAAAAAAGGAGCAAAAATCAACAAAGTCCAAATTAAAACCATTCTTGTCTGGAAGTATAACCGTGGTTGTTTTTGTAGCTACCATGCAATCACTCCTCGCATCTTCCGCAAGTGTACCCAAATACATCGAATCTTCTCAGATTCCACCATGCTCAAACTATATCGCATCAATTCACTGTGCACGGACGCTAGAGCACCTATATACAGCATGTAACGTCACACGCAGCTCTCTTCGGATTGAAAGAGAAACCCCGCCCTGTGACTAAATTTTGTAACACCATTTGGAATGGTGAAAGATGTCAATCGGTTTCGATCCGCCCTTAGACTGTATGTACCCGTTGCTCGCTTCATTACAAGATATGGACTAAGACTGAGTCATCTACCCTAATTTCCGGGATGCTGTTCAGTCCGGACTACCGCATGTATGTGATATTAGCATAGGCCATCACGAAGATAACAGACACGGCTATTTGGAAGAGAAGAGAGTGGTGAGGAAAGACTGTCTGAAGAGAATCTTGATAAACGTGTCTGCTGTCGTTTAAACTACGTTTCGACGACGTTTCAAGAAGAGAAGAAGACCAGTACGATGCTTCATATGTTAACTCAGATTAACAAACCCGACGGTCATTTTCAGGGCCAATTCGATGCCACAAAAACATATACTCATTGCCAAAACTTTTTTGTGTTAAATTTCCCTTGTTCCCCAAGTGCCATGTGCCATTCCCATTTTTACATTTGCATCGTTCCTGGATTAATTTCTACCATTTTCAATGGTACATCCCATTGTCGCTCTAATGTCGCACATAACTATTGCCATCCATTTTATCTTTAAACTAAATCGAACGGAGGCAATTTATGGGCCGCTTAATAGGTTGATCATGGTCATTTTCTCCTTCTTATCCTCTGATAATTTCATTTAACTCGTGAGCTTCCTCTCCTCTTTCTATAATCTAGTCGTGTTTACGTCTGCTTCACTTTATCACCCTAATCTTTTCCTGCTACCCCTACCTTTCAAATTCAACCTTCCTTTTCCAAGCTTGCTCTGTTAATTCTAATTTCTCTTTCTTCCCTTCTTTCTTTTTCATCTGCCGCTACATGTCTAACTTTTACCTTCTATATCCCTCTCTTTTAATATATGTTCTCTCTACCGAGCCCAGTGCTACTGAAAACAAAATCGTGCCATCATAACCAAAATGACTTAATCATCTGCACAAGATCTGTCAGTGAAGATATGATTAATAATGCCTATAAAATCTCCAAACACAAGTGCACTATCATGTGAAATGTACAGTTATGGAATGACACATCTTCCTTCTCATAGGGCAACAAAATAAAAACGGTAGCTATATTTGTATAGGAATAGTGTAAGCGTGACATGTACTCACCCCACATGCATTTTCCCTTGTCAGGAAGGTCACCGTCTGAAACAATTAAGCGAAAAACAGTATATAAACCTCATATTTGCGCTCTGAGTTATCTGACCTCACTTCTGATAACATTGAAACCAGGTAACAATGAATGTGTCGAAAGCACTTTACACAGTCAGGTGTATGATATGTTTATCTCTGACGCAAATTATTGACGAATCAATATGATATTTGAACAATGTGCACAAAGTACAACAAAAGATATAACACAAAAGTCTCGTTCCTAAACGGATATCATTAAAGCGTGGATTATCAACAAATATTTACAACTCTGTTCTGGTATGTAAACGGATATAACCAACGTATAGAGGGTATCGCCAAATATGATCTGATATTTTGATCTATCAAGAAGTATGAATAATGTATGGAATTAATCAACTAATATGATTTGATATGTGTATATCAATAGATATAATCAAAGTATGTAACCTAAAAAACAAATATTATTATGAATTGTTCATCTACAAATATATTGGATGCATATGCGATCATCATACATATATTGACATTGAAGTTTAGGTTCATTATGGAATAAACTGGCAATGATTTAATACTGAATTTCTGAAACGGGTTAAAGCTTTTTGCGAGCCTTGGCGAGGAAATACTCGACATTATTCAATGAGTTTCATAAATGTAATTATTACCCATTTGACATTATATTTATCATATAGTTTTTATTTTAATGGAAATAGTTTAGAGAGAAGAAAAAAGAATAAATTCGTTCATTCCTACACAGATGCAGCACCTTTCATTTAATGTGAGTAGGAAATAGTCCCTGACCTCAGCTGAATTAATAACAGTTCCATAACCAGTAGCATTTAAAGTTGATTTCTTTACAAATTATATTTCAAACACCAAATGCACTTCCAAATCATTTTCTCGTGCTAGGTTAGAAGGGCCCTGCTGTATGCATTGATCAGAATGTTTTCAGTGTTTTAAAATAAAGAGTGCCACTTTAACTACTAAGCATTCCAGCTGTTTGGCATGCATATGAAGAAATAAATTATTACTGGCTGCATAAATTCCATATTAAATGTACTTGTGACCGGATATTTGCATTATCTGGGACAGTACTAATGCCAAATACACATTTTTATTTAGAGTGGGAATTGCATCACCTAATAAAAACCATTACGTCCTTGAGCTTGTTTTATTGCAAAAACAATGGTATAGCTAGAGAATGTTCGTTAAGCTGGGAGACAGGCAAATGTCAACATTCTTCTCTGAACAGAGGTGAGTTTATTTAGTCGTATAAGTTAACAGATAAATCACTCTTGTCACAGACTCGGGTCCATGTTGTAGCACCACCACCTACCCTCTATGCATTGACCGGTACCCTTTTGTTTTATTTGTATCGAAACACTAACCATTTTTCCCAGTGCCCATTGTGCAATCTATTCGGAAATGGCCTCGAAAATGTTAATAGTAATATTAAAACGAAGACGTTCCAGAAAGCGTGGTCAGGAAACTTCACACGGTCTTAAAGTATCAGAAAAGAGTCCTACGCAATAATTTCACGGTCTTGTTTTGGACCAATCAGAATCACATAACGTAATTTGTTAAAATTATTAAAATTATTAAACTGCAAACACTATATTTAAAGTGTACCGACTTTGTGATAAATTATAGTTATCTCGTTGCATCCAGGTAATGAATACAACAGATTTATGATTTCAGAACTAAAGTCATCAATTAGCACAGTATGCGGGTTACACAACCACTTGGTGCTGAAAAGTGCTTCCTTAAAGTGGACAGCTTCCTGACAAGATTCGTATGTTTTATGGCAACACACCGAGAGGTTTAAGTACTATATTTCTGGTCACGTTTTCTTTCAGAGAACTAGAGATAAGGCAGGTTCTGTACTATTGGAACTTTGTTAGAGTCACTGATTGAATATAAATTAGTATTTCCAAATCGCCAAAGTCAAAAAAGTTAAATAAGTATGATCATTTTCCTTTTAATTAGTATGCAGAAACTGTGTATTCTTTCGTCTGGAGAAGGGAAGAACCTCAGTCTGGCGTACCTTAGTTTCACATATTTCCCCTGTGGTACAAAACTTTAGTCCGGTTTGCGAGGTGACTCATCACACCACTCTTGAGAAGGCGAACCTTTAATCACAGTGCACTGTCAAATATACAGCTTCTTTGTCGAAGTCGCAAAGACTCTTAAAGTATTTGACCATATGTACACGCATTGAACATATGGAATCGATTTTTCACCCACATCTTAAGTATCATGTTTTGATAAGCAGCCCTGTAATCAATAATAAAATGGTCACGTTCAAAATAAACTCCTCTCATACTATGATAAGTCAAGTGATACCTTTACTACATTAATCTAAAAGATAATAAGATTTAGAATACAGCTTTGTCTCGTCCTCGACGCAAGAAAATAAAACAGATAGGAAGTCAAGATAGAATAGCGGTAATTATTTCAATAAGTGCCCCCGGGTGAAGGGCCTGATAAAGGCGTTCCACGGATTTGTCAGTGAAAATATGGGTGATTAGGTGCTGCCAGTTCGATCATGCCTTGCAAACGTACGTTCTGTGTAGTATGAACTCTATTTCCGATTTGCTTTTACGAACACTTCATTTCAACAAAAGCTGGTTTCTGTTTCGAATTGTGTAAAATAAACCATGTGTTAAAATCCAATTTACCTCCTCTAAAGCACCTACTCTAGAGTGCAAAATATGTGCATATGATCTGTAGTATTACTATCAATGCAATCTGCTGTTTGATGAAACTAGAGTAATACAGTGGGTAATTTGGGATCTAAGAAGCACTTGTGAGTCGAACAGAAAATTACCTGTATGGACCAATAAAACATTTATGCAAGGGAATATGTTCTACAACAGGAAACGTCATTTATGACCTCATATAGTCTTTTGCTGATATTTTCCATTTTGTGATCTTAAATTTTGATTCACTGATAACTAGTTTGGCGTGTATTGATGTGTCACTCGTGAAACTAATCCGAGCCCCGCTGTTTCGCATCACCACCATTTCTATCATAAACATTGTATCTCATATTTCATCATTTAATCGATGGTTTTAATAAATGATTTGCCTTCCATAGCAACACACTTAGTCATTGCTATTTCTAACATTTACAATTCAGTAATTAAAACTGCATTTCACTTTGTAAATAATGGTGGATGCTTATTTGTATTCCATTAGGACGCAACTGTAAACCGATGAATACGTTTATAACACATTAGTGCCCATAATAAATATATATAATTCTCGCACAGCGCATTGGAATGAAACCAGCATATACAGAAGAACTATTAAATTGTATGGTTATATAAAAGACACTTTATATGATTGGTACGTATATCAGATTTGCATGGGATATACCGTAGCAATACTTATATGATTTTAAAGGCATGCACTTAGTTATGGAACAGGCTATTATACATTACTAACTTTAGTATTTGCCTGTGCTGACACATACAGAGCTATTTATATGCCCCTCTTAGAAATGAAAAACAGAGGTTCTACGTTGCTCACCTGCGTCTACCCCACCTCATGTAGTGAGGCATTTGTATTCCATAACGTTCCATAACTCATTTAAAGTATTTGATATTACTACAATGAAGGAAGAAATTCTTGTTTCATTATCGCAAACCAGATAGGTAGTACAGATTCCTAGAGATAATTGAAAGAAAGAATTCAGAATGAAATGAAACTTTTTGCGAATATGTTGTTAGTTAATGATTCATTTGCTTTTGTAAAGAAATTCATATATTTCCGGCAATTAAGAAGAAGAAACAAATTGGTGAATTGATCAATATGTAGGCATCTCTTAGCCATCACCTTACCTTCTCTTCAACATAACAATGTAGTGAGGAATACCTAGTCATCTACCGTCCAACATCCGGTCATCCACTATCCGTCACACCACATTTACTCTAAAACATGCTGTTGGAATCAACAGTACCTATTTATCCTCTATCCATCAACCACACTGTACCATCAACGCGCCTCTGTAGAGACCAGAACCCAGTTATATACTATCCGCCAGACCATATTTTCTCTCAAACAGGTTGTTTTGACGGACAAATGCCACCACTATTCAATACCCAACACTTACTTTGCAATACGTCGTTCTGAGTAACCAAACACAAACTCATAAACTAACCAACGGAAAGGACACATACATAAGCATGCGTATACGCTTTCATTCTTGGAGTTAACGAATTGAATAGAGTGGCAGTGCTTACGCACGCACGTAACCTTAGCCTTCGATAGATATTAAACATGCTGAAGAACTAACATGCACTTAAATATTCTTTAACAATCTAAGACGTAAGTTCAAAGAGACCCGTTAGTAGTAAGGTGGGGCACTAGAGCCTCAATGGGAATTAGCATTACAGAGACCCCTGGGCAAATATAGCCTCAATGGAAATTTAACATGGAGAAAAATCGTGGGCAAATATAGCCTCAAGGGGAATTTAACATGGGAAATAGTCTTGGGCCACTATAGCCTCAAGGGGAATTGAATATGGGAAAAAAGTCTTGGGCCACTATAGCCTCAAGGGAATTGAACATGGGATTTTTTTATTTTTTTTTTTAAATTTTTTTAAATTTAAATTTAAATTTTAAAAAGGGGTAGGCAATGGAAAGGCTATCTCTTTTCGAGAAATATGGCTGGCCCTGAAAAGGGCCTTTGGATTTATGTTAATATTAATATTAACATAGATGGCATCTGTCACATCTTCTTCTTCTTAAACTCCTTCTAACTGCCGGTCCATACACAAGTACCCTCTTGAGACATCCTTGTCTTTCTATGTAAACTCTCCTCATCCATTGACTAGTATCTGTCCTATCAACAACAGTCCACTTGGACCTGACATACATGAGCATGTCCGTCCTAAACATCATGGAAGACACAAGGGTGGATGACTCAACTGTGGTCCACATCTTGAAGCGACGAGAATAGGTGAATCAATGCAGTGAACTGCGCTTATTTATAGGTACAGGAAGCATTGAAACGGATTGAATTCATTCACCAATCCGAACACGCGTTACAAAATTCAGTCAGCTCGCATCCAATCCGAAGAGAGCAGTCTGTGACGTCACGTGGTCTATATAGATTCGTTAGCGCTTGTGTGCAGTCAATCTATGCGACAGTGATTCAACATGACGGAAACTCAGAAAACGATCCATTGGGGTGCACCAGCAGGGGAGATTGCCCAAGGGAACCCGGACTTACTTTCAGAAGAGGTACATTGGGATTTTGTGGATTTTCTTACCTCGCAAGAATTTGTTCCGGAACCTTCGTTACCTTCTTCATTACCGCAAGTGGAGAATTTTAGACAGAGACAGAAAGAAGAATTGGAGAAATTTATGCAACGACAAAAGGAAGCGGAACAAGCTTTTCTCCTACAGCAACAGCAACAGCAACAAGAAGAGGTAAGAAAAAAACAACAGCAACAACAGCAAGAAGAAGTACCAGCAAAGAAACAAGAGGGTGAAAATCAAACGGCTACGGTACTGTTGGACATTTTAGCGGAGTTAAGAAGTCTGAAACAAATGTATCAGACTTCTTTATCACGACCGAAGAGAATACGACCTTCCCGAGCTAAACACGCCAACCCTGTGACTAAGCCTATCGTACCACCCTTAGTGATTTCAACCCAATCATCAGAAGTAGGCCTCGGCCGTGGCAAAGGCTTAAGGCAGTTAAAGTTGATTGGTTAAACTCACCCCTACACCAAAATAAAAAGGCCCTTTTCAGGGCCACCCACTTCTCTCGAAAAGAGATAGCCTTTCAATTTGCCAATAACTCAAAAATAAACCCCACCCATTTTACCCTTATAGTACGTGTCTGTGTATGAGTGCATGAGTGTAGCTTCTTATTTTAAAATCAAAACTCAAAGACACTTACCTTATATCATTCATGTATTCTTTTATCCATTTTTTACAATCCAATTCACAATTCACCACAGAACACTTTAATTAAAAGTTCATTGACTTCTTCTTTCTCCTTGTTTAGTTTCTCTGTTTTTTGAATTTCTTCACCGTTTTTTCCTCATTTTCTTCCCTTCTTCTTTTCTTCTCCTGTTTCTTTGCTTCTTTTAAATAGAATTGTCTTCTTTCTTCCTCTTCTTCCTCTGAAGAATCCCTCTCTTCTTTCGAAGAATCCCTCTCTTCTTCCGAAGAATCCCTCTCTTCTTCTGAAGAATCCTTCTTTTCTTCTGACTCTTGTTTCTTTTTTGGGCAATCTGAAGACCAATGTCCTTTTTCTTTACAATAATAACAGGTATCTTGACTTTTGTCTTTTTTAGCCCCTGTTTTTTTTTTTTCTTTTTTGACGGTCTGGACACTCTGAAGACCAATGCCCTTTCTTCTGACAGATATAGCAAGTATCTTGACTTTTATCTCGAAAGGAAGGAGAGTAGTCCGTCGGCTGGTCTGAAGAGAATTTTCTAATGACCCCTCGCAAAGCTCTGACGAAACGTTCCATCTGGGTAGTCTCTTCCATCGTTGTGCTCGGCTTGAGAGTGAAATGAATAGTGAAAGAACAAGACACACACCCTTTTATATACGCTGGTCTGCCATGACTATAAATTAGTCTATGGTGTTTACACTTGAGTCATTTGACGTTTTGCACTCAAGATGAAACGATCCCATTCATTCGAGAAGAAAGAAGAAGAAAGTAAGAGGCAGAAACGTGATCTATCGCCTCGTACCAGAGCTGAAATCTTGGCACAAATTCATGCCAGTGATTTTGAAGAGGACATGAGTGAACCAGAATTTGAAACCTCTAAACCAAGTTCGTCACCCTTAGTCAACCCTGAAAAATACTATTCCATTCGAGAGACGGAAAAGCGCTCCTCTAGAAAATTTAGAACCACGGCTTACACCTACACGGTGAAGTTTAAAGATTTCAAGGCCGACGTACCATTGGAGAAAGCAAAAGGGTTTATCACCGAGAGGTGGGATTCTTTGCTCACCGCACTCAAGCGACAATGTCAACCCAAAGAAGACGATCGCTTGACACTATCCATAGATCACGACGGTTTGAAATCCCCTGTTTGGCTCGAGTTTAGCAGACCCGCAGAACTAACCCCTTCCAAAATCATGGACAAGATTCAACACGTACAACAATCTAATGACCAGTTTGACATCACCGATGGTAAAGCCACACTGAAAATGGCTCACGTCTCTCTTCCTCAAGGGACTGGACGCAAAAAGATGTTATTGGTGAACGAGCTTCGCAGCATTAAGCGTAGCCTTGTCCAAATTCACAATCCTCAAGACCAGATGTGTTTAGCTCGAGCCATCGTGGTGGGACGAACCTATGCCAACAAGAACGACACGGCAGAATGGAAAAGAGCCTGGAAAACTACTCGACAATCGGACCGAGCCAAACAACGAAACGAAGCAGAACTCCTGTTGCAACAAGCCGGACTGTCCAAAGACACACCCTGTGGCATTCCTGAGATGCAAAAATTGCAAGATGCCCTAGCTCCACGATACACCTTGAAAGTGCACCCTCAAGAAGTGCGCGGACCTCTGTTGTTTCGAGGCCAAGACTTTAAGGACGGAAAATACATTCATGTCTATTATCACGATGACCATTTTGATACCATTACCAGTATCACCGGATTCCTGGGATACAGTTATTACTGTGAGAAATGTGACTATGGCCATAATACTCGAGAGCAACACAAGCATTGTGGATGGAAATGCCCAGGATGTTTGGCCTCTCCACCCTGTCTGAGCGAAGGACCAGTGCCTTGTTCGACTTGTCTGCGAACGTTTGTCAGCCCTACCTGTTACCAACAACATTTTGAAAACACAAGGTTCACAGAAGAAATGTGCTTGTCAACTGCTGAGATTGTGCCCTACGTGTGGACAAGGCATACTTACCAATAATGCCAAGGCACACGTATGTCGAGGAAAGAAAAAATGTCACATTTGTCACCACATCGTGGACTTGGAACACGAATGCTACGTGCAAAAATACCAACCCCCACAAGAAGAAAGGCAATTTCATCTTTTTCGATTTCGAATGCATGCAAGAGACCGGCATTCACATTCCTAATTTCTGCGTGGCTCATCGAGCGTGCGAGAAGTGCATTCAAGAACCTATCTTCAGTCATTGCCCTCACTGCAGCAAGATTCCTGGAGGACGTGAAAAAATCTTTCGGGGACCGAACACGTTAGCCGATTTTGCCCAATGGGTCTTAGACCCCATCGACAAGACGTGGAGCCAAGAGGACACCGAACGTTACGGAGATTGTCATCGTCATGCCACAGTGATGGCTCACAATTTCTCCGGATACGATGGACAGTTTCTTCTCAGATACTATACGGAACAAGGCACCGAACGTCCTAAACTGACTTTGAACGGAGCCAAAATCATTTTCATGCAAGTGGGACAAGTGCAGTTTAAAGATTCGATGAGCTATTTGGCCATGCCTTTGAGTCGAATGCCTAAAACGTTTGGAATGACAGAAATGGCTAAAGGGTACTTTCCACACTTTTTCAATACGGAAGCCAATCAACACGCCGTTCTACCCCATTTGCCTGAGGCTCACTATTACGACCCCGACAACATGCGTACCGAACAACGAGAAGCTTTCTACTCTTGGTACCAGGCTCACGCCTCGGACCCTTTCGACTTTCAGGAAGAAATGCTAAAGTATTGTCGTTCCGACGTGGACATTTTACGACGTTGCTGTGGAAAATTTCGAGAACTGTTTATGGAACACGGAGGGGTCGATCCTTTGAAAGAAGCTTGCACCATTGCCAAAGCGTGTTCCTTAGTGTACCGACAACGATTCATGCCTGAAAACACCGTAGCTGTCATCAGCCCTCAAACGACCCACTATGTCAAGCGTCAATACTCGGTCAAAGTCCTACGCTGGTTACATTACTTGTGCGACAAGAAAGACAAATGGATTCAGCATGTCCGCAACGGAGGGGGTGAAAAGACCATCGGAACGTATTCGGTCGATGGCTGGGACTTAGAAAACCCCAAGATCGTGTACGAGTTTAACGGCTGCTTATTTCACAGATGTCCCGTCTGTTACCCTGACCGTAGCACTAAAAATCAGTTTTTACAACGAATCATGGAAGACTTGTACCAGGACACTTGTCAGCGGCGCCTAAAGTTAGAACAGCAAGGATACCAAGTGGTGGAAATGTGGGAACACGAGTACGATCACCGTTTGAAAACCGATCCCGAGTTTAAACGCCTCGTGGAAAGTTACCAGTTCATGGACCCGTTGAACCCGAGGGATAGTTTGTACGGAGGAAGGACCAATGCCACCTGTTTGCTGTACCAAGCCGACGAAGAGAAAGGAGAAGAAATCAAATACTTGGACGTGTGTTCGCTGTATCCCTACGTGTGCAAATATTGTCGCTTTCCCGTAGGGCACCCGCAATTGCTGACGGAACACATCGACCTGAAAAACGTTCGACAATACGAAGGCTTGATCAAGTGTAAAGTTTTGCCTCCCACGAACCTATACCATCCCGTCTTACCTCACCATTGTCAAGGCAAACTGATGTTTCCCTTGTTCCGTACTTGTGCCGAAACGTGCAACCAAGATCAACCTTGCCATCACAGCCAGGAAGAACGTGCCTTGACGGGAACCTGGGTCAGCGTGGAATTGTTCAAAGCTCTGGACATGGGATACCAACTGTTAGAAGTGTACGAAATTTGCCACTTTCCCAAGACACAACAATACCACAAGGGTGACCCCAGTCAGAAAGGCATTTTCGCCGACTACGTGGATGCCTTTAACAAACTGAAGCAAGAAGCCAGCGGCTATCCTTCCCGGTGTCACACTCCCGAAGACCAAATAAAATTCAAAGAGAAATACTACGAACAAGAAGGCATCTCTTTAGACCACATCGAAAAAAACGAAGGCAGGCGATCGTTTGCCAAAGTGATGTTAAATTGCTTGTGGGGTAAAATGGCACAACGACCGTGTTTACCCAAGACGGAATATTTGACAGAACCTTTCCGCTACCTCCAGATGATTCACGACAAAACCAAATACATGAAACACGTGGACGTCGTTCGAGAGGATTTGATCTTGGTCAATTACGAAGAAGATCTGGACTTTGTACAAGACGACCCTTTTGGAAATGTCATCATTGCGGCTTACGTGACAGCCCATGCTCGCTTAAAATTGTACGAAGCTTTAGAACTGTTAGGGGAACGCGTCCTGTACTTTGACACGGACAGTTGCATTTACATCCATCACCCGATTCAACAGCACCCTGACATCGAAGGAGACCGTTTAGGAGCCTGGACAGACGAGCATCCTGACGACAAGATTCTAAGTTTCGTCAGTGGCGGTCCCAAAAATTACGGCTACGAATACCGGGACAAACAAGGAGAAGTGCACACGCCGTGCAAAGTGAAAGGACTGACTCTGAATCATCGTACCAGTCGAGTGGTCAACTTTGGGGTATTGAAAGAAGCCTTGCAATCGGGAGAGGATGGAAACTTTAAAGTGACCACCTATCAACCGAACAAGATCGTACGTTTACCCACTCACCACATCGTCAGTCGACCCTTGGAAAAAGTCTATCAAATTGTATACCAGAAGCGAGTGCGACTTCCCAATCACTTTACGTTGCCGTACGGTCACGTCGGTATTGGTCTGTATATAAAAAGGAACCCTAGGCAAGATCGATAGTTCATTGTTCATTGAAGTAACTTACCATGTCGTTGACGAAGAAGAAACCAGATTGGTTTGGCTTGGACCCAAGAGGTGGCCCAGTATGCACGAGAGTTATTCAAGGAAAAAATTTACTTTTCAACCCGTGTTAGTGACGGTGCCAGAAGAACCCGTCACCCAGGACGGGACTGTCGTGGACAGGCCTGAAAGACCCTTTCGGGAGGACACTTGTGTGACCTTACCCCCTACTATAGAACTGGTTAGAACTTTACCCAAAACATGTTGTACAGACACTTGTGTTTATTCCACGTTCATGGTTATCATGTGCCTTTTATTCTTGTACTTAAGCCTTTGGCTTTTATGTATTTTTCTCTTTCGTATTCATGTTTGAAAAAAAACATTCAATAAACGTGTTCTGAAAAAGTATATAAACTCTTGTCTTGTTTGTTTTTTCGTGTCACAAGTGACATTTCTCACACAATGGCTACATCTGCTGTCTCTGCTCCCTCTTCCTCTACTGTCAAGGTCATCGACGAACACTTAGATCGTGCCAGTTGGGAGGCTTTGTATCTTCGCCATCCCTTTAACATGCTCATTGCTGGACCTAGCGGTTCAGGCAAAACCGAATTCGTCAAACGTTTGATCGAACATAAACATCATTTGATCGATCGGCCACCTCAACGGATCGTGTGGTGTTACAAAGAGTGGCAATCGGCGTACAACCTCTTGCGAGAAAGTCAAGGCGATTCCATCGTGTTTGTGGAAGGCATTCCTAAAGAAGACGACGGCATCGTCTCTGACTCCCGTCAAACCCATTTGGTCATTTTCGACGACATGTTAGGAGAAGACGAAGAAGAAATTAAACTGTGGTTCACGCGCAAAGGGCATCGCCGTAATGCCAGTGTCGTTTACATCACCCAAAATTTGTTTCAACAAAGTAAAGCCCATCGCACCATCAGTCTCAATGCGCATTACGTGGTCTTGTTTAAAAGCCCTCGAGATAAATCGCAAGTGCAAGTCTTAGCCAAACAGTTAGGAACGCCTTGGCTGACTCAGGCGTACGACGATGCCACTCAAACGCCACACGCCTATTTACTCGTCGATTTGAAACCTACGATCCCCGAGGATTTGCGATTTCGTACCCACTTGTTTCACCACTGGTGCCAAGACGGAGGACCTGTCCTATACACGTCTCCGTCCTCGACTTCATTTCACTCCCCATAAAAAAATCTATAAAAACCTCAGACCCTTTTTCGTCTGTCTCACACAGTGTGAACATGACGTCCCTTCAGTCGCATCTTCCCGTCAAATTGATTCGTGCCTTGCATGGCATCAGTCGAGAAAAAAATCCACAAACACGAGCTCGTGTCTTAGAAGCTAGTCTCAAAGAAGTCTTACGATGGTTCACGGTGACGGCACGTCAGTTACTCCAAGGAATCATTCAGATTCCTCATCAAACCAAACGCTTTTTCGATCGAAACAAAGTCGCTTTGGTCCAACTGGCCGATCCCCGCATCAACACTCAAACCAAAAAACAAATCATTTTGAAACCTGGAGGGAGCGGTACTCTAGGAGGGGTCATCATTCGCTCACTTTTAAGATGGGATCCTAATGCCCCCAAAGTTATCCCGAAGACAAAAGTCCAACGAAGTCCCAAGAAGAAGAAAAAGACCAGGTCCCCAAAGAGAAGAACTTCTCCAGTGGCAGGACCCTCCTCTGACCAGACACCACCACCCCGGAAAAAGAAAAGAAGCCCCCAGAAAAAGAAACAGAGAAAAAGTCCCCATAAAAAGAAAAGTCCACAGAAGAAAACTAGTCGCAAGAGAGGCACTTCGGCCAGGACGCAACCTTACACTCGCAAACCACGATCTGCCACGGCAGTGACTGCGTCTCCGGCATCCTCACGTTCATCCACTTCTCCGTTAATGAAACCCAGAACTGAAGAGTACTTGGAGACGTTGATTACACCAAGAACATCTCCGTTGATGACCCCCAAATGAATTTCCCCAGTGGCAGGACCCTCCAATTTAGTGGCGGTGGCTGCTGCTCACAAAGTACCTTCTCCCAAAATCAAAGTCCAAGAAAGATCGGGCATGTTACAAAGTTTACTGGATTTGTCCAAGCAAGAACTGGCTCGATTTAGTCCGTTGCGTACCCCTGCACGACGTGTCATGCCTGTCATGAAGTTGATACGACGTAAAGACAATCAGTGGCGACGCGTTCCAGTATAAAAAAAGCCTGTGACCAATTCGGGGTATCAGTGTTTTGGTGCTCCTGAAGACTCAGAGATCTCACCCTCCAGAAAACCCCAAGGAAAGAAAAGGAAAGGACTGCCTCCTCGTTTAGTCAAACATGGGGACATGTTATCTGTCCTGTCCAAAGCTTCTCCACCCCTACGAAAAAAACTCATTCAAACGGCCTCCAAAGAGGTCATCGATACCGTGTGCGAATGTTGTTTGAACGTTTTGAAAGGCACGATCCCTTTGTCCAAACACCAGAAACAATGCTTAGGCAAACATCGTCACGTTCTTCGCCAAATGGTTCAAAAGAAAATTCCCATTCGTCAAAAGAAGAAGATGTTGGTCCAACGTGGAGGCATTTTACCCCTCTTGTTAGGCCCCTTACTGAAAGGAGTCTTGGGAACCATGTTGGGAGGACTGGTGGGAGCAAGATAAAAAGGCCCTCGGAAGTCCCAAGATCTCAGAATCGACCCCTGACAACCCCATGGAAGGACGAAAACTAGCTTTAGTGCCTTACAAACGATGGATGGAATACCATCGGTGGCAAGAACAACGCACCCCGCATTTACCTCCCAATCCCCATTTGAGCGAGGTGTCCCAGTTACAACACGAATTGCAGTCCTTAATGGATCGCCAAGATTTGTCCGAAACAGAAAAATCGCAAAAGTACGGTCAACTCTTGCAACGACTGCAACTCTTTCACCAGAAAGCTTTAGACGAAACAGCTCTACCCACTCTGAAAGATTTTAAGAGCTTGATGAAAAGTCCAGCACCATCACCAGTACCAGTACCACCAGTACCCGTGTCCAAGACAGAAAAAGAAGAAGAAGAAGAAGGGTTTCAAACTCCACCCGAAAAAGTACGCAAGTTAACAACACCACCTACCTCCAGAATTGGATGGATTAAAAAGATGTTGGCCACCCCTTCTTCCTCACAAGAGAAAAAGAAAGTGAAGACAGAAGTGAAGACAGAAGTGAAACAAGAACCGATATTCCCCGCTCAGACATCCTCCTCCTCTTCAACACCTATTGCCGGTCGCACACGCAAAGCATTGCAATCCAAAAAAATACCCCAAGAGAAAAAGAGTAGCCTCTTCCAAGAGTGGGTGCCGTATTAACACACCAATCAACACAAAAAAATGGAAAAAGTCTTAGCCAGCATTTACTACTATCCCTCGCATTGTGCAGGTTACGCAGGAGTTCAAAAATTGTATCGTGCTGCCAAAACGCGACTGAAAAGTCTCCGTTTACCTCAAGTGCAACGATGGTTACAAGAACAAGCTACCTACACTTTACACAAACCCATTCGACGCAAGTTTGCCAGAAGTCGCACCCGAGTGGAAGGCATCGATCATCAATGGCAAGCCGATTTAGCCGATGTCTCTCATTTGGCCAGCTACAATCGCGGCTACAAATATTTGTTTTGTCATCGACGTCTTTTCCAAATTTGCCTGGGTCGTGCCCTTGACTTCCAAATCCATCAGCGAGTTAGTGCGAGCCCTGCAACGAGTGTTGAAACAAAGCGGTCGTCACCCTCTTCGATGGCAAACGGACAAAGGCACCGAATTTCTGAACCAAGCTTTCCAAAAAGAATTAAAGAAACGTGACATTCATTTTTTTACCACCGAGAATCCTGAAACCAAAGCCAGCATCGTGGAACGTTTTCAACGCACTTTGAAAGAACGCATGTGGAAATATTTTACGCATCACCACACTCTGAAGTACATCGACATCTTACCGCACCTGGTGCAAGCGTACAACCAACCTTACCATCGAAGCATCGGACGTGCCCCGCAAGACGTGACACCCGACAACGAAGTGCTGGTGTTCGAGCGTCTGTTCGGTACGTCCCCGACGAGGGTTGTCCCCAAGAAAAGTGGAGAGTTGACCGTAGGAGATTGGGTGCGCATTGGCAAAACCAAACGCACTTTCGACAAAGGTTACTTACCTAACTGGACGACCGAACTGTTTCGCGTCACTGGACGAGTGCATGGCCGTCATCCTGCCGTCTATAAATTGGAAGACATGAACGAAGAAGTGCTCAAAGGAACGTTTTATTTGCCCGAGTTACAACGTGTCACCAAAACAGAAGACGACGTGTACGACATCGAAAGCATTCTCGAACGCAGAACCCGTAAAGTGGGTAAACGACGTGTCAAAGAAGTCAAAGTACGTTGGAAAGGATATCCACCCAGTTTTGATTCTTGGATCGACGCTTCGCAAGTCATCGACTATAAA
Organism: Sinohyriopsis cumingii; assembly: GCA_028554795.2. Lineage (NCBI taxonomy): Eukaryota > Metazoa > Mollusca > Bivalvia > Unionida > Unionidae > Sinohyriopsis > Sinohyriopsis cumingii. The sequence continues at coordinate 4,473,249 of JAPYKE020000076.1, read as the reverse complement.
AAGAAGTGACTATCATGCCCTTTCACACAGACGCAGCTACGTCGACCACTCCTTCACCCAGTTCTTCTGGGCAAGATTTACAAAAACAACCCTTGTGGGTGTGGTGTGGAGAACGTGTGCCTAAAACGCAAATCGTCTTTTTCTGCCAAATCTTCGTGGCGTATTGTGTCATCGGGGCAGCCATCGCCAATTTGAGTTTGCAACAAGGAGACAAACAATTGTGGACCATTTTATTGAGCAGCTGCATCGGTTACCTGCTTCCTAATCCCTCCCTGAAATTCACCTCGAACGGGAACCACGGGAACCATGTGTCCAGTGCCAGTGCCAGTCACCACTCCAACCACAACCAGAACCCCATTTTGGGCGGAGACACGCCTCTGACGTCCAGTATCCCCTCGGACAGCCACAGAACTCTGGAATTATGAGTCACCAAAACCAATTTTACTTAACCTTACCCAGTGACAGTTCCATGGAGGTGTTTCCCAAGAACACGTTGTGCTGTTACACGGCCAAATTACCTCAAGCCATCCAGTTAGATCACGAAGCCCATTGGGAAGTGGCTTTAGTAGAAATCATTCACCCGACCCAAGTCCTCAATGTCCTTCCCAATCAAAATTTTTTGATGTGGAAGTTCATGACGAACAATTACAACAGTGGATGGATAGCAATGTCAAATATGACAAGAAAACCCGTACACAAAAGTACACCACCTATCACTTGTTCATTTCCCCAGGCTATTATTTTAGTGGTCAACATTTGGTCAGCACCATAGCCTCCAGGTTTAATGTCGTGTTTCTGAAAGCTTTGGAGCATGTTAGCAAAAGTGTCACCATGGAGTACCACAAAGCAGCTCGTCGCTTCTTGATGAAATTTGAACGGAGTAAAATCCTGTCCATTTTATTTTGTCCTGAATTATATGACATGTTGGGCGGAGACATGAACCTGAGAATGAGCATGATGAAGAAAAGCGAATTACCCATCGTTTACGACAACGAGTCTTTTAGCAAGTTATTTCGTGCCCCAGTAGAACTGAACCAAGGACTGAATTTGATGTTTGTGTACTCCGATGTGGTGGAGTATAACGTGGTGGGACACACCTCCGTACCGTTACTGCGTGTCATTCCTTTCAAAGTGGATTCTGCCACGAACACTGACGAGGAAGGTGGAAACACTTACCACGTCCACCGCGAATTTGTACATCCTCACTATTTGCCTGTCAGTAAGTCGTATTTGGACACGGTCAACTTTACTATAAAAGGAGATTTGGGACAAAATATTCCATTCATCAAAGGAAAAGTCACGGTGAAACTCCATTTTCGAAAACGGTTTTCTCACGATTCGTAAGTCATGTATCCAGTGTACCGAGGGGTTGCTCGACAGCGAGGACACGGTTTAGGAGATATGTTAAAATCGGCCTTTCGTTCGGTGGCCCCTGTGTTGAAACCGATGGTGACACCCGGATTGCACGCATTGAAAGATGCGGCACTGACGCAAGGCAAAGAATTTCTCCAAAATGTCATCATCGACAAACAAAACCCTAAAGAAGCCTTCATGAGGGCAGGCAAAAATGTCTTGCTGCAAAGGGGCAAAGACATTTTGGGTCACCGAGAAACACCTATAAATGCCCTAAACGCTACCGAGTCAGGCATTCAGCAAGGACAATGCAGAAAGAGACGACGAAGAAAACACCCTTTCACCAGACTTCAAGCTAGAAAGGCCAAGAAAAGAAGAACCGTTCGAGACTTAGACGTTTTCGATTATTGAGAAAGAACAAAAAAAAAAATGATGCACCGAGAGTCTTGCGCTTGTTCCAAGTCGGAACTGGATCTGTTTGCCATGCCCCCTACCATGATGACCATGCAAGAATCCCAGTGGGTGGAATTTCACCCCGTCTCCTCACTGACGGATTCCGCTCCCATCGAGTTTGAAATCAAAGGACAGCCCGAAGATTACATCGATCTGAATAGCAGTTACTTGTACCTGAAAGTCAAAATTCTAGATAAGACTGGAGGTGCTATAGACGATGAAGCAGTAGCTCCCGTCAACAATTTCATGCATTCCTTGTTCAGTGGAGTGGACTTGTACTTGAATAACAAACTGGTCAGTAGCAGCATGGATACTTACCCTTATCGTGCCTACCTGGAAAATCTCTTGACGTACGGAATAGATGCCAAGAACACTCATCTCAATGCCTGTGTGGTATGGGAAGCTGACGAACCTACCAAGTTTGAAGTATTGGAAACTGATGAAAAGAAAGACAACAATGATGGATTTCTAGAACGAAGAAAGAGAATCACGGGAGCCGACACAAGTTTAGAACTGATGGATCGTTTGCATTTGGACATGTGGTTGCAAGAAAAGTATTTGCTGAACGGGGTGGATGTCCGCCTGAGACTGAATCGTAGCAGTACCGCTTTCCATTTATTGGCTGATAGTGACGGTTACAAAACCAAAATCCAAGAAGCCAGACTCTACGTACGCCGTGTGGAAGTGTTACCTAAAGTGGGAAACGACATCAGTCAGACGTTGAGTAGAACGACCGCCAAGTATCCCATACGACGCGTGGAAGTGAAAACCTTCACCATTCCCAAGGGACAGCGATCCATGATCGAAGATCATCTGTTCCAAGGACAGTTACCCAAACGTTTGATCGTTGGTATCGTCGAGAATACAGCCTTCAACGGAGCTGCCGAAAAAAATCCTTTCTACTTTCAACACTTTGGCGTGTCCAAAATCAAAGTCAGTCGCGATGGCAAGACCTTGTGTACCCGACCTTTCGAACCTGACTTTAAAAAGAAGAATTACTTGAGATCGTACTTGTCCCTGTACGAAGCCACCGGACAGTTAGGAACCAATACCAGTCACGGTATTACGTACGAGGATTATGCAGGAGGCTACGCTTTGTGGGCTTTTGATTTCACTCCAGACCAAGGCAGCGACGAGGGACATTTCCACCCTATAAAATCCGGCCAGATTCGTGTGGAAATTCAGTTTAAAGACCGAGACCCTGATGAAACGGTGAACGTCATCCTGTATGCAGAATTCGATAATACCATAGAAATCAACAGTTTGAGAGAAGTCATCCTAGATTACTAGAAACCATGGAAGACTGTTATCCCTCTTTACCTAGTGGAGAAACTTTAAAGATGGAATGTGAGGAGACTGTGGAAAAAATGTTGAGTTTTGAAAAAAATTGTTTGATGTTATCATGTTAGATTATTGTTAAAAATGTTAGAGTTGTTGTTTAGTGTTAAGTGATTTTTGAATAAAAAATGTTGTGTTTTGAAAAAAATGCCTTTGTGGTTTGTTTAGCTATAAGAATGTTGGATTGATGCTCTTTCATTTCTTACTATCCCTCGCATGACACTCACTGAACGTTGCGCTCGAAAACCGTGTGGGGGATGTTTTCCTTCACGTCCGCGCTTTGACTTTAAGAACCGGGGTTGTTTCCAGTCTAACCATCCATTGTCGACTCATCCTCCTACGAAGATGTGCTCCAAACTAGCTAAGCTCAACGAAGCCTACGTGAATTTGCATAGGGTCAGACACAGTCTGATACCGAAGCCAGAAGTAGAGAAAGTGAGAATGTTAAAAATCACTGAAGACCTGATAGAAGAGCTCTTCAGAGAAGAAATGAACAGGGAAAAAGAAGAATGGACAGAGAAGTACAGACTTCAGAGACAGCAGCAACAGCAGCAACAACAACAACAACAGCAGCAGCAACCTGAAGCTGACAGAGGCTTTGTCGATTGTCGTATCGACACCAAAGAGTTCTTCTTCTCTTTCCGAAGAAGCAGACCTATCGCCAGAAAGTCTATCCTCAGAGGACATCGCATTCTTAGAAACTAAAAAAAGAATGCCATAGCAAACAAAAAAAACAGCCCTTTTCAGGGCTACCCCAATACTCTAGAAAAGAAATAACGATCGATTTGCCAATGTGTATAGGTAGAGTAGTGTGAAAATAAACACTAACTTTTTTTAAAAAAATGTGAGGGTATGTGTTTGTGTGTTTGTGTTTGTAAGTGCTTAAGTAAGTTGGTATGGATAGTAGATTAAAATGATGTCTTTTTTTTTGGTGTTTGAGGTGTAGATTTGGGGTTAGATTGGATTGCTTTGCGTATGTAAATAGTCTATTGAAGTGATTTATAAAAAATTTTAAAATAGTGATGGGTAGCATAAAAAAAAGTGAGTGAGTGTTTCTTTAGGTCCGCGCGTTGTTTCTTTTGGTCATGATCTAGGTAAGATCAATTTTATGTTTCTTAGGGGATGTTTTCCTTCACGTCCGCGCTTTCACTATAAATTGAAACTCGCTGGGCAGTCTAGCTACCCTTGTTGATTGATCAACACCAAAAATGAACACGAGACTGTCTAAACTGTTGGAACTTCATGTGCATCTGGAATATGCCAGGCGCCTGTTGAATGAACTGGCCGCGGAAGCCATTGTGGAAGACGGAAGGATGAGAGAGGAGGAGGAAAGAAGAAATAAAGAAGAGGAGAGAAGATATAAAGAAGAAGAGGAAAGAAGATACAAAGAGGAGAGAAGATACAAAGAAGAGGAGGAGGAAAAGGAGAGAAGAAGAAAAAATTTCAGAATCCCAGAAACCGAAAATTGGCATTCTGAAGCCACATATCCTGCCTCTGCTCTCTCCCCCAAAAAGGTAAAAAGTAACTGGGGGACAAGATGTGTATGTGGCGCCAGGCCTGGAAGGTGTCACCATTAACCAGGTGTCCATGAAGTTCAAAAAAAAAACAGCCCTTTTCAGGGCTACCCAATACTCTAGAAAAGAAATAACGATCGATTTGCCAATGTGTGTAGGTAGTGTAGTGTGAATATAAACACTAACTCTTTATTAAGAGTGGGAGTGTATGTGTTTGTGTGTTTGTGTTAGTAACTGTTCACGTAAGTTTGTGTGAATAGTAGATTATGGGTTTCTTAGAGTAGGTGGAGAGTATAGTTTGGGTTTTATTATATGAAATGAGAAAAGTAGGGGGATGTTTTCCTTCACGTCCGCGCGTTGCTGTTTCTTTGGTCATGATCTAGGTAAGATCAATTTTATGTTTTAGGGGGATGTTTTCCTTCACGTCCGCGCTTTCACTATACGAACCCACAGTATTCGTCGTTCAAACCATTCTACAAAGAAGATGGCTTCTAACCAAATGGACAAAATACAAACATTGCAAGACGTTTTAGACAACTTAGGAATGATGGAACAGATGTTAATAAGACTCGTTGAAGACCATTATTCCTATAGTCCCCATCGTGTAAAGATGGAAATTAATAACTTAAAAAAGGTAAAGGACAAGATTAGTGGTGTCATGAAAGAGATAAAGGAGGAGAAGGAGGATGAAGAGGAAAGAATATGAATAAGCAAATGGAACGAAAAAATTGAAAAAGAAGAAGAAAATGAGAAGAGGAAGAAAGAAGAGGAGGAAGAGAAGAAGAAAGAAGAGCAGGAGAAAAAAAAGAAAGAGAAGAAGAGAAAGAGTGTAGGAGATAAAATAAGAACTTGGTGGAGAAAAAGAAGAAATTAGAAGCAGAAGAAGAAGAAGAAAACCCAAAGGCCCTTTTCAGGGCCAGCCATATTTCTCGAAAAGAGATAGCCTTTCCATTGCCTACCCCTTTTTTAAATTTAAATTTAAATTTAAAAAAATTTTAAAAAAAAAATCCCATGTTCAATTCCCTTGAGGCTATAGTGGCCCAAGACTTTTTTCCCATATTCAATTCCCCTTGAGGCTATAGTGGCCCAAGACTATTTCCCATGTTAAATTCCCCTTGAGGCTATATTTGCCCACGATTTTTCTCCATGTTAAATTTCCATTGAGGCTATATTTGCCCAGGGGTCTCTGTAATGCTAATTCCCATTGAGGCTCTAGTGCCCCACCTTACTACTCCCGTTATCAAATGCTGCATGGAGCCAATTGTGTTAAAAATCTGTTATACTTATTTTGTTTTTGCCATCTTGATTTAAGTGTTCCACCAAAGCCGTTGTCAATTGTTCATTGTTCGCTACTGGCTTCTTAATTCCTTTTACATACGAGATTGAGCTTATCGCAGTATCTACAGCTGGCCACATATGAAAATACTACACGATAGGTTCCAAGGCAAGTATGACAAGAAATCAAATTCGTAGCAAATATTTTGAATCAGTGAATTGTCATAATGACAATAGGGTAGAGATACTATTGCGGCAAGTATCCAAGTATTAACATAATTAGATAAATTTAAACAATTAGTGGGCTCTTTATGGTTGGAGCAGCCTAGACAGCTAGAAAAGGTACTGTAGAAGAGCAGTTATTATGTGTGACTTGCATAAAAGATTCGTGAGACACGCAGCAGAGAAATTCCGAATTTTACAAATTGCTATAGTGTGAGAACAAGATCTACATTGTAGCCTTCCATGAGGGGAGAAAGGGGTTTCACTACTAGGTACTATCCTTATGGAATGGCGATTTAGGAACATAGTTGGGAGTGTGCTAAAATATATGACACAAGTTTATTAATATTATTCCCACAAATTGGAAGCCTTATGTTGGGAAACGTCAAGAGTGAGTTTAGAGTATTGCTATATAAAATCAATGATGAAGACTTTCCAAGCGAATATCAAAGTCTCCGTTAATACATTTCAAGAGTCGAAAAGAATTGAGGCGCATGAATATACACTATTTGAACAGAATCGTTGCTAAGGACTTCAGAGACTCATCGAACAGAAGCGTGAACTATCATAGATTTTGATATTGTAACAATCGAAATTCGCACGAATTTTGCAAAGCTCCTGACAATCATTTCTAGGTAGATTAGTTTTGTCAAATATACAAGCATTATGAACAGCAATAGTTCTTTCAATCATATGGAAAAGTTATTGGGTCACACAAGAAAATTTTACAGTGTCGAAAACTAGATCGACATAATGCCTGAAGATATAGCAATGGTCATAAAACTAATAGCATCCGTTTAAAGGTATATATGTCGTTGTGGTGATTTTAAAGGTGTGCTATTAAAATAGACGAAGCACGTGTCAACAATTACAATCCTTTATTTCATTGTAGTCGATTCGAAATAATAATAATCTTGACCGTAAAACAGCTAAGAACATCATAATAGGGTTTTCTTTGTACAATCAAGCTAAATGATAAATTCATAAATACAGAATAAAGGTTACAAGTAATCGGGTGAATTACAACAGTTTGGGCAGAAGGGCAAAATTAATCGTGAACGAATTAAAGTAAGGTAAAATATTCTTCTAGACCTATGTTACTCAACATGAAGAAGAAAATCATAATAACTCAACGAGAGAGACAGACAGACAGACAGACAGACAGAGAGACAGACAGAAAGAGAGATAGTTAAAGACAAAGTTAGGGGCGTCGAAAAGTTCTCACATACAGTACGTGACCATGATCATGTAACTGGAAGGAAATAGATTATGCATATTGAGACTATAACTTGAATTCTAAAAGAACACCTCTGTTTAATCATACTTTTTCTCTAATGGCTCTCAGTTTTTTTGGGGAAGAAAGCATGTGAGTAGTGAAAGGGGCCACCCTAGGGACAATGGGAATTAGCATTACAGACCCCCCCCCGGGCCACTCTAGGGACAATGGAAATTTAACATGGGGAAAATTGCTGGGCCACTCTAGGGACAAGGGGAATTAACATGGGGAATAGAGTTTAGGCTTGTCTAGGGACAAGGGGAATTGAACATGGGGAACAGAGTTTGGGCTTGTCTAGGGACAAGGGGAATTGAACATGGGGAATAGAGTTTGGGCTTGTTTAGGGACAAGGGGAATTTAACATGGGAGAAAAAAAACTACTACTTTAGGGACAAGGGGAATTTAACATGGGATTTTTTTTTAAAAAAAATTAAAAAAAGGGTAGGCAATCGAAAGTCATTCTCTTTTCGAGACCTATGAGTGGCCCTGAAAAGGGCCTTTGGGTTTATGTTAATGTATCCATTAACATAAAGGGCACCGCATTGGTCTTCTTCTTGTCCTTAGGCTGCGCCTCACTGTAGGACCGTAAATCAGCACTCTTTTGAGGCATCCTTGTCTTTCTACGTAGATCCTACGTATCCAAAGACTGGTGTCTGTCCTGTGGACAACGGTCCACTTGGATCGGACATACATTAGCATGTCCGTCCTAAACATCATTGAAGACACAAGGGTGGATGATTCAACTGTGGTCCACATCTTGAGGCGACGAGAACAGGTGAATCAATGCAGTGAACTGCGCTTATTTATAGGTAGAGGAAGGATTGAAACGGATTGAGTTCATTCACCAATCCAAACACGCGTTACAAAATTCAGTCAGCCCGCATCCAATTCGAAGAGAACAGTCTGTGACGTCACGTGGTCTATATAGATTCGCTAGCGCCTGTGTAGTCAATCGATGCGAGACAGTGATTCAACATGACGGAAACTCAGAAAACGATCCATTGGGGTGCACCAGCAGTGGAGACCGCCCAAGGGAACCCGGACTTACTTTCAGAAGTAAATTGGGATTTTGTGGATTTTCTTACCTCGCAAGAATTTGTTCCGGAACCTTCGTTACCTTTCTTCATTACCGCAAGTGGAGAATTTTAGACAGAGACAGAAAGAAGAATTGGAGAAATTTGTACAACGACAAAAGGAAGCGGAACAAGCTTTTCTCCTACAGCAACAGCAGCAAGAAGAAGAGGTAAGAAAAAAACAACAACAAGAAGAAGTAGCAGCAAAGAAACAAGAGGGTGAAAATCAAACGGCTACGGTACTGTTGGACATTTTAGCGGAGTTAAGAAGTCTGAAACAAATGTATCAGACTTCTTTATTACGACCAAAGAGAATACGACCTTCCGGAGCTAAACACGTCAACCCTGTGACTAAGCCTACCGTACCACCCTTAGTGATTTCAACCCAATCATTATCATCATCAACAGTACGCAGTCCAGAAGTAGGCCTCGGCCGTGGCAAAGGCTTAAGACAGTTAAAGTTGATTGCTTAAACTCACCCCTACACCAAAAAAACCAAAGGCCCTTTTCAGGGCCACCCACGTCTCTCGAAAAGAAATACAATTTCAATTGCCAATAACTCAAAAAAAAAAAAAATTTACCCCTATAGTACGTTTATATGAGTGCGTGAGTGTACGTTTTTATTTTAAAATCAAAACTCAAAGACACTTACCTTATATAATTAATGTATTCTTTTATCAATAGTTACAATTCAATTCACAATTCACAACAGAGCACTTTAAAAAGTTCTTACACTCCTTCTGTCTCATTGTTTAGTCTCTCTGTTTTTTAAATTTCTTCACCGTCACAGGTTTTTCCTCCTCTTACTCCTCACTTTCTTTCCTTCTTCTTTTCTTCTCCTCTTTCTTTTTGTTTACCTGGCTGCTTTCTTTCTCTGAAGAATCCCTCTCTTCCTCTGAAGAATCCCTCTTTCCTTCTGACTCCTCTTGTTTCTTTTTTGGGCAATCTGAAGACCAATGTCCTTTTTCTTGACAATAATAACAGGTATCTTGACTTTTGTCTTTTCTAGCCCCTTTTTTTCTTTTTTGATGGTCTGGACACTCTGAAGACCAATGCCCTTTCTTCTGACAGATATAGCGAGTATCTTGACTTTTATCTCGAAAGGAAGGAGAGTAGTCCGTCGGCTGGTCTGAAGAGAATTTTCTAATGACCCCTCGCAAAGCTCTGATGAAACGTTCCATCTGGGTAGTCTCTTCCACCGTTGTTCTCGGTTTGAGAGTGAAATGAATAGTGAAAGGACAAGACACACACCCTTTTATATACGCTGGTCTGCCATGACTATAAGTTAGTCTATGGTGTTTAAACTTGAGTCATTTGACGTTTTGCACTCAAGATGAAACGATCCAATTCATTTGAGAAGAAAGAAGAAGAAAGTAAGAGGCAGAAACGTGATATATCGCCTCGTACCAGAGCTGAAGTCTTGGCACAAATTCATGCCAGTGATTTTGAAGAGGACATGAGTGAACCAGAATCCAAACCCTCTAAACAAAGTTCGCCACCCTTAGTCAACCCTGAAAAATACTATTCCATTCGAGAGACGGAAAAGCGCTCCTCTAGAAAATTTAGAACCACGGCTTGCAAATACACGGTGAAGTTTAAAGATTTCAAGGCTGAAGTACCGTTAGAGAAAGCAGAAGGGTTCATCACCGGAGTGTGGGATTCTTTGCTCACCACACTCAAGCGACAATGTCAACCCAAAGAAGACGATCGCTTGAGACTTTCCATACAACACGACGGTTTGAAATCCCTTGTTTGGATCGAGTTTAGCACCCCTGGAGAATTGACCACTTCCAAAGTCATGGACAAAATTCAACACGTGCAACAATCTAATGACCAGTTTGACATCACCGATGGAAAAGCCACACTGGACATGACCCACGTCTCTCCTCCTCAAGGGACTGAACGCAAAAAGATGTTATTGGTGAACGAGCTTCGCAACACCAAAACAAGTCTCGTCCGAATTAACAACCCTCAAGACCAGATGTGTTTAGCCAGGGCTATCGTGGTGGGACGAACCTATGCCAACAAGAACGACACGGTAGAACGGAAAAGAGCCTGGAAAACTATTCGAAAATCGGACCGAGCCAAACAACGAAGTGAAGCAGAACTCCTGTTGCAACAAACCGGACTGTCCAAAGACACACCCTGTGGCATTCCTGAGATGCAAAAATTGCAAGATGTCCTAGCTCCACGCTACACCTTGAAAGTGTGCCCTCAAGAAATGCACAGGCCTCTGTTGTTTCGAGGGAAAGACTTTAAGGATGGAAAATACATTCATGTCTATTATCACGATGACCATTTCGATACCATTACCAGTATCAACGGATTCCTAAGATACAGATATTACTGTGAGAAATGTGACCATGGTTATAATAATCGAGAGCAACACAAGCATTGTGGATTGAAATGCTCAGGATGTTTGGCCTCTCAACCCTGTCTAGACGAAGGACAAGAACCAGTGCCTTGTTCAACTTGTCTGCTCACGTTTGTCAGCCCTACCTGTTACCAACAACATTTGAAGACGCAAGGTTCACAGCAGAAATGTGCTTGTCAACTGCTGAGATTGTGCCCTACGTGTGGACAAGGCATACGTACCAATAATGCCAAGGCACACGTATGTTCAGAAAAGAAAAAGTGTCACATTTGTCACCACATCGTGGACTTGGAACACCAATGCTACGTGCAAAAATACCAACCCCCACCAGAGAAAGAGGACGGTCACAAGAAGAAGAAAGGCAATTTCATCTTTTTCGATTTCGAATGCATGCAAGAGACCGGCATTCACATTCCTAATTTCTGCGTGGCTCATCGAGCGTGCGAGAAGTGCATTCAGGAACCTATCATCAGTCATTGCCCTCACTGCAGTAAGATTCCTGGAGGGCGTGAAAAAATCTTTCGAGGACCGAGCACGTTAGCCGATTTTGCCCAATGGGTCTTAGACCCCATCGACAAGACGTGGAGCCAAGAGGACACCGAACGTTACGGAGATTGTCATCGTCATGCCACGGTGATGGCTCACAATTTCTCCGGATACGATGGACAGTTTCTTTTGAGATACCATACGGAACAAGGCACCGAGCGTCCTAAAGTGACTTTGAACGGAGCCAAAATCATTTTCATGCAAGTAGGACAAGTACAGTTTAAAGATTCGATGAGTTACTTGGCCATGCCTTTGAGCCGAATGCCTAAAACGTTTGGAATGACAGAAATGGCTAAAGGGTACTTTCCACACTTTTTCAATACGGAAGCCAATCAACACGCCGTTCTACCCCATTTACCTGAGGCTCACTATTACGACCCCGACAACATGCGTACCGAACAACGAGAAGCTTTCTACGCTTGGTACCAGGCTCACGCTTCGGACCCATTCGACTTTCAGGAAGAAATGTTAAAGTATTGTCGTTCCGACGTGGCCATTTTACGACGTTGCTGTGGAAAATTTCGAGAACTGAACACGGAGGGGTCGATCCTTTGAAAGAAGCTTGCACCATTGCCAAAGCGTGTTCCTTAGTGTACAGACAACGATTCATGCCTGAAAACACCGTGGCTGTCATCAGCCCTCAATCGACCAACTATGTCAAACGTCAATACTCGGTCAAAGCCCTACGTTGGTTACATTACTTGTGCGACAAGGAAGACAAATGGATTCAGCATGCCCGCAACGGAGGAGGCGAAAAGACCATCGGAACGTATTCGGTAGATGGCTGGGACTTAGAAAACCCCAAGATCGTGTACGAGTTTAACGGTTGCTTATTTCACAGATGTTCCGTCTGTTACCCTGATCGTAGCACTAAAAATCAGTTTTTACAACGAACCATGGAAGACTTGTACCAGGACACTTGTCAGCGACGCCTAAAGTTAGAACAGCAAGGATACCAAGTGGTGGAAATGTGGGAACACGAGTACGATCACCGTTTGAAAATCGATCCCGAATTTAAACGCCTCGTGGAAAGTTACAAGCTGATGGACCCCCTGAACCCGAGGGATAGTTTGTACGGAGGAAGGACCAATGCCACCTGTTTGCTGTACCAAGCCGACGAAGAGAAAGGAGAAGAAATCAAATACTTGGACGTGTGTTCGCTGTATCCCTACGTGTGCAAATATTGTCGCTTTCCTGTAGGGCACCCACAATTGCTGACGGAACACATCGACCTGAAAAACATTCGACAATACGAAGGTCTGATCAAGTGTAAAGTTTTGCCGCCCACGGACTTGTACCATCCCGTGTTACCTCACCATTGCCAAGGCAAACTGATGTTTCCTTTGTGCCGTACTTGTGCCGAAACGTGCAACCAAGACCAGCCTTGCCATCACACCCAGGAAGAACGGGCCTTGACGGGGACGTGGGTCAGCGTGGAATTGTTCAAAGCTCTGGGCATGGGATACCAACTGTTAGAAGTGTACGAAATTTGCCAGTTTCCCAAGACAGAACAATACCACAAGGGTGACCCCAGTCAGAAAGGCATTTTCGCCGACTACGTGGATGTCTTTTTCAAACTGAAGCAAGAAGCCAGCGGCTATCCTTCCCGGTGTCACACTCCCGAAGACCAAATAAAATTCAAAGAGAAATACTATGAACAAGAAGGCATCACTTTAGATCACATCGAGAAAAACGAAGGCAGGCGATCGTTTGCCAAAGTGATGTTAAATTGCTTGTGGGGTAAAATGGCACAACGACCGTGTTTACCCAAAGCGGAATATTTGACAGAACCTTCCCGCTACTTCCAGATGATTCACGACAAAACCAAAAACATGAAACACGTGGACGTCGTTCGCGAGGATTTGATCTTGGTCAATTACGAAGAAGATCTGGACTTTGTACAAGACGACCCTTTTGGAAATGTCATCATTGCGGCTTACGTGACAGCCCATGCTCGCTTAAAATTGTACGAAGCTTTAGACCTGTTAGGGGAACGCATCCTGTACTTTGACACGGACAGTTGCATTTACATCCATCACCCGAGTCAACAGCACCCTGATATCGAAGGAGACCGTTTAGGAGCCTGAACAGACGAGCATCCCGACGACAAGATTCTAAGTTTCGTCAGTGGCGGTCCTAAAAATTACGGCTACGAATACCGGGACCCACAAGGAGAAGTGCACACGACGTGCAAAGTGAAAGGACTGACTCTGAATTATCGTCCCAGTCGAGTGGTCAACTTTGGGATATTGAAAGAAGCCTTGCAATCGGGAGAGGATGGAAACTTTAATGTGACCACCTATCAACCGAACAAGATTGTACGTTTACCCACTCACCACATCGTCAGTCGACCCTTGGAAAAAGTCTATCAAATCGTGTACCAGAAGCGAGTGCGACTTCCCAATCATTTCACTTTACCGTATGGACACGTCGGTATTGGTCTGTATATAAAAAGGAACTCTAGGCAAGATCGATAGTTCATTGTGACTACCAAGACCAAGCGAACAAGATGAATACTTTCAGAGAAACACAAAACATGTTTAGAAAGGCACAATTCAAGTATGGGGCTTCTGAAGTGGAATGCGATTGTGAGCCTTGCGATGGGTACGATGCTGTACGTTGTGACCTTAGCGATGCCGTAAAGCATCATGGGAACTTTAGTGTCACTACCCCTATCATGGAAAGTGATGCTGTGCGTGTCAAACCTGAGGGATGCGAAAGCGATGCCGCTCGTCCTCTTGGACATTTTACTGGGTTTCGTTTTAAAGGGGGATGTTCACCTTCACGTTTACCCCCCTACGGATGTCATCCAGCTCTGAGCAAACTCCTGTCCATGTCACCCAACCCTCATCGAAACGAACCTGTGAAAGACGAATATTCGTTTCCTGTGCGTTTGTCGGAATACTGCGACTTTGAAAATCGTCTTCAATCGTTCAAAGGAAAATGGCCTAAGTATCTGGGAGGCCCGACCCCCGAAGAATTAGCCAGAGCCGGATTTTTCTACTTGGGCGAAGGAGATAAAGTCAAGTGCTTCAGTTGCGGTGTGTCACTTCACCAATGGGAACCGCAAGATTCGGCCTACGTAGAACATGCTCGATGGTCACCGAATTGTCATTACTTACCCTTAGTGGGACCGAGACATTAAAGTAACTTACCATGTCGTTGACGAAGAAGAAACCAGTTTGGCTAGGAGTCAAATGTTGGACATCACCGAGACCAGTATTTAAACTTCATTTCAAAAACGATATTGAATCATTACCTAAAGAACTGCAAGAGAAGATTTACAAGGAAGTTTGGCAGGGACTTGCCAGAGTGAAATCTCAATGGGTGACTGTAGAACTTTTGTACCGAGAAATTCACAAGAGGAAAGTGAAAAAAGTCAACCAGTGTGTTAGATTTCTTTGGGTCAAGTGTGCATTCGTCCTATTGTATTACTCTAGACCGTTTACATCAAAAGAGTTCAGTGACATTCTTGGACGTTACCCTGCATGGCAGTGGTCAGAAATTATTCACTATGTGGATTACTTTTGCTCTAGGAGAAGATTGTGAATTGTACGGACTGACTTATTCATGGATAGTTTACAAGAGAACATTCGTGCTTTGCCTGTGGAATTGAGAGAAAGGATTTACCGAGAGCTGGTCAAAATACAAGTGAAACGTAAGGAACAATTGCATCCGTTACGTCACCAGATCTTTAACCACTGGTACCTAAATGGTATAAGAGAACTGATTCGTCAGAAATTGTTTCAGTGGTCAGACTTTGTTAGTGAGTTAGTGAATGAACGAAATGTTCATCATTTTGGTTACTTCGAGATTCACCTAGAGCAACGCATTGAGGAAGAAGAGTTAAAGGATTACCAACATATGTTACGTGGAATCTGCTTAGTGGAAGAGAAAACTTCTAATCGAAGTTTGAACTGTAGGTTACAGTATTCTAGATTTCCTACTGGAGAACGAAGATGTCTGGGTAGAATGTACGTGTATTGCTTCCGAAAAAAAGAGAGTATAAAAACAGGAATCCATGCCACGGCTTATGTCGTATGTAATTGAACAAATTCCGTGGAAGGAACTCAATGACCATATTCAAACCGTGGATCATTACCATCGATTATTACAAGAACTGTATCCATTCAATTTGGGTCGACAAGTGGTGTGTGTCTTAGTGACTTGTTTTCTGGGATTTCGTTTACCAGCCGATTCCTTGTGGACTCTTTACGAACAGTACTTACCGCACCCCCATGGCCTTAAATGGTCACGAAAGACTCCTTTTGCTCAAAGCCTTACGTTTTCATCTGGATACTTCTCGACCTCTACGGGAAAAAAAGATTCGTCAACTTTTAGCTACCCAAGACGTGTATGACGATGTGTGTGTAGCTTGTGACTTACATCCCCATTGGACAGATGTCCGTCCCTGGAAAGAATGGGATTTTGAGGCTTGGACCCAAGAAGTGGCCCAGTATGCACGAGAGTTGTTCAAGGAAAAAAGTTACTTTTCAACCTGTGTTAGTGACGGTACCAGAAGAACCCGTCGCCCAGGACAGGACTGTCGTGGACAGGCCTGAAAGACCCTTTCGGGAGGACACTTGTGTGACCTTACCCCCTATAGAACTGGGCAGAACTTTACACAAAACATGTTGTACAGACACTTGTTTTTATTCCACGTTAATGATTTTCATGTGCCTTTTATCGTTGTACTTAAGCCTTTGGCTTTTATGTATTTTTGTCTTTCGTATTCATGTTTAAAACATTCAATAAACGTGTCCTCAAAAAAGTATATAAACTCTCGTCTTGTTTGTTTTCGTGTCACAAGTGACATTCCTAACACTATGGCTACCTCTGCTGTCTCTGCTCCCTCTTCCTCTACTGTCAAAGTCATCGACGAACACTTAGATCGTGCCAGTTGGGAGGCTTTGTATCTTCGCCATCCCTTTAACATGCTCATTGCTGGACCTAGCGGTTCAGGCAAAACCGAATTCGTCAAACGTTTGATCGAACATAAACATTATTTGATCGATCGACCACCTCAACGGATCGTGTGGTGTTACAAAGAGTGGCAATCGGCGTACAGCCTCTTGCGAGAAAGTCAAGGCGATTCCATCGTGTTTGTGGAAGGCATTTCTAAAGAAGACGACGGCATCGTCTCTGACTCCCGTCAAACCCATTTGGTCATTTTTGACGACATGTTAGGAGAAGACGAAGAACATAATTTCACTCCACATAAAAAATCTATAAAAACCTCAGACCCTTTTCGTCTGTCTCACACACATTTTGAACATGACGTCCCTTCAGTCGCATCTTCCCGTCAAATTGATTCGTGCCTTGTATGGCATCAGTCGAGAAAAAAATCCACAAATACGAGCTCGTGTCTTAGAAGCTAGTCTCAAAGAAGTCTTACGATGGTTCACGGTGACGGCACGTCAATTACTCCAAGGAATCATTCAGATTCCTCATCAAACCAAATGCTTTCTTGATCGAAACAAAGTCTCTTTGACCCAACTGACCGATCCCCGCATCCACACTCAAAACAAAAAACAAATCATTTTGAAACCTGGAGGGAGCGGTACTCTAGGAGGGGTCATCATTCGCTCTCTCTTAAGATGGGATCCTAATGCCCCCAAACTTCTCCCCAAGAAAAAAGTCCAACGAAGCCCCAAGAAGAAGAAAAAGACCAGGTCCCCAAGGAGAACTTCTCCAGTGGCGGGACCCTCCTCTTACCAGACACCACCCCGGAAAAACAAAAGATCCCCCAGAAAAAGAAACAGAGAAAAAGTCTCCAGAAAAAGAAAAGTCCACAGAAGAAAACTAGTCGCAAGAGAGGCACTTCGGCCAGGACGCAACCTTACACTCGCAAACCACGACCTGCCACGGCGGTGACTGCGTCTCCGGCAGCCTCACGTTCATCCACTTCTCCGTTGATGACACCAAGAACTGAAGAGTACTTGGAGACGTTGATCACACCAAGAACTTCTCCGTTGATGACCCCAAAAAGAACTTCCCCAGTGGCAGGACCCTCCAATTTAGTGGCAGTGGCTGCTGCTCACAAAGTACCTTCTCCCAAAATCAAAGTTCAAGAAAGATCGGGCATGTTACAAAGTTTACTGGATTTGTCCAAGCAAGAACTGGCCCGATTTAGTCCGTTGCGTACCCCTGCACGACGTGTCATGCCTGTCCTCAAATTGATACGACGTAAAGACAATCAGTGGCGACGCGTTCCAGTATAAAAAAGGCCTGTGACCAAGTCGGAGGGCATCAGTGTTTTGGTGCTCCTGAAGATGTCACCCTCCAGAAAACATCCCTCTTCTAAACAACCCCAAGGAAAGAAAAGAAAAGGAATGCCTCCTCGTTTAGTCAAACATGGGGACATGTTATCTGTCCTGTCCAAAGCTTCTCCACCTCTACGAAAAAAACTCATTCAATCAGCCTCCAAAGAGGTCATCGATACCGTGTGCGAATGTTGTTTGAACGTTTTGAAAGGCACGATCCCTTTGTCCAAACACCAGAAACAATGCTTAGGCAAACATCGTCACGTTCTTCGCCAAATGGTTCAAAAGAAAATTCCCATTCGTCAAAAGAAGAAGATGTTGGTCCAACGTGGAGGCATTTTACCCCTCTTGTTAGGCCCCTTACTGAAAGGAGTCTTGGGAACCATGTTGGGAGCACTGGTGGGAGCAAGATAAAAAGGCCCTCGGAAGTCCCAAGATCTCAGAATCGACCCCTGACAACCTCATGGAAGGACGAAAACTAGCTTTAGTGCCTTACAAACGATGGATGGAATACCATCGTTGGCAAGAACAACGCACCCCGCATTTACCTCCCAATTCCAATTTGAGCGAGATGTCCCAGTTACAACACGAATTGCAGTCCTTGATGGATCGTCAAGATTTGTCCGAAACAGAAAAATCGCAAAAGTACGGTCAACTCTTGCAACGACTGCAACTCTTTCACCAGAAAGCTTTAGACGAAACAGCTCTACCCACTCTGAAAGATTTTAAGACCTTGATGAAAAGTCCAGCACCATCATCACTACCACCACTAACAGTGACCAAGACAGAAAAAGAAGAAGAAGAAGAAGGGTTTCAAACTCCACCAGAAAAAGTACGCAAGTTAACATCACCACCTACCTCCAGAATTGGATGGATTAAAAAGATGATGGCCGCCCCTTCTTCATCACAAGAGAAAAAGAAAGTGAAGACAGAAGTGAAGACAGAAGTGAAACAAGAACCGATATCCCCCGCTCAGACATCCTCCTCTTCAACATCTATTGCCGGTCGCACACGCAAAGCATTGCAATCCAAGAAAGTACCCCAAGAGAAAAAGAGTAGCATCATCCAAGAGTGGGTGTCTTATTAACACACAAACACAAAAAAATGGAAAAAGTCTTAGCCAGCATTTACTACGATCCCTCCCATCCTGCAGGTTACGCAGGAGTTCAAAAATTGTATCGTGCTGCCAAAACTGGACTGAAAAGTCTCCGTTTACCTCAAGTGCAACGATGGTTACAAGAACAAGCTACCTACACTTTACACAAACCCATTCGACGCAAGTTTGCCAGAAGTCGCACCCGAGTGGAAGGCATCGATCATCAATGGCAAGCCGATTTAGCCGATGTCTCTCATTTGGCCAGCTACAATCGTGGCTACAAATATTTGTTTTGTGTCATTGACGTCTTTTCCAAATTTGCCTGGGTCGTGCCCTTGACTTCCAAATCGAGCAACGAGTTAGTGCGAGCCCTGCAACGAGTGTTGAAACAAAGTGGTCGTCACCCTCTTCGATGGCAAACGGACAAAGGCACCGAATTCCTGAACCAAGCTTTCCAAAAAGAATTAAAGAAACGTGACATTCATTTTTTTACCACCGAGAATCCTGAAACCAAAGCCAGCATCGTGGAACGTTTTCAACGCACTTTGAAAGAACGCATGTGGAAATATTTTACGCATCACCACACTCTGAAGTACATCGACATCTTACCGCACCTGGTGCAAGCGTACAACCAATCTTACCATCGAAGCATAGGACGTGCCCCGCAAGAAGTGACTCCCGACAACGAAGTGTTGGTGTTTGAGCGCCTGTTTGGTACGTCCCCGACGAGGGTTGTCCCCAAGAAAGTGGAGAGTTGACCGTAGGAGATTGGGTGCGCATTGGCAAAACCAAACGCACTTTCGACAAAGGTTACTTACCTAACTGGACGACCGAATTGTTTCGTGTCACTGGACGAGTGCATGGTCGTCATCCTGCCGTCTATAAATTGGAAGACATGAACGGAGAAGTGCTCAAAGGAACGTTTTATTTGCCCGAGTTACAACGTGTCACCAAAAAAGAAGACGACGTGTACGACATCGAAAGCATTCTCGAACGCAGAACCCGTAAAGTGGGCAAACGACGTGTCAAAGAAGTCAAAGTACGTTGGAAAGGATATCCACCCAGTTTTGATTCTTGGATCGACGCTTCGCAAGTCATCGACTATAAAAAGAAGTGACCATCATGCCCTTTCACACAGACGCAGCTACGTCGACCACTCCTTCACCCAGTTCTTCTGTGCAAGATTTACAAAAACAACCCTTGTGGGTGTGGTGTGGAGAACGTGTGCCTAAAACGCAAATCGTCTTTTTCTGCCAAATCTTCGTGGTGTATTGTGTCATCGGGGCAGCCATTGCCAATTTGAGTTTGCAACAAGGAGACAAACAATTGTGGACCATTTTATTGAGCAGCTGCATCGGTTACCTGCTTCCCAATCCCTCCCTGAAATTCTCCTCGAACGGGAGCCACGGAAACCATGTGTCCAGTGCCAGTGCCAGTCACCACTCCAACCACAACCAGAACCCCATTTTGGGCGGAGACACGCCTCTGACGTCCAGTAACCCCTTTGACAGCCACAGAACTCTGGAATTATGAGTCACCAAAACCAATTTTACTTAACCTTACCCAGTGACAGTTCCATGGAGGTGTTTCCCCACAACACGTTGTGCTGTTACACGGCCAAATTACCTCAGGCCAT
The DNA here is from genome assembly GCA_028554795.2 of Sinohyriopsis cumingii. Lineage (NCBI taxonomy): Eukaryota > Metazoa > Mollusca > Bivalvia > Unionida > Unionidae > Sinohyriopsis > Sinohyriopsis cumingii. Next base: position 4,452,830 of record JAPYKE020000076.1, on the reverse strand, counting down.
CCCATTAGATCACGAAGCCCATTGGGAAGTGGCTTTAGTAGAAATCATTCACCCGACCCAAGTCCGCAATGTCCTTCCCAATCAAAATGTTTTTGATGTGGAAGTTCATGACGAACCATTGCAACAGTACTTGGATACCTATGGCAAATATGACAAGAAAACCCCTGGCACAAAAAAATCAAAAGTACACCACCTATCACTTGTTCATTCCTCCAGGCTATTATTTTAGTGGTCAACATTTGGTCAGCACCATAGCCACCAGGTTTAATGGCGTGTTTCTGAAAGCTTTGGAGAGTGTCAGAAAAAGTGTCACCATGGAATACCACAAAGCAGCTCGTCGCTTCTCGATGAAATTTGACGGGAGTAAAATCCTGTCCAGTTTATTTTGTCCTGAATTGCTTGACATGTTGGGCGGAGACATGAACAAGGGAATGGCCATGATCAAGAAAAAGGAATTACCAATCGTTTACGACAACGAGTCTTTTAGCAAGTTATTTCGTGCCCCGGTAGAACTGAACCAAGGACTGAATTTGATGTTCGTGTATTCCGATGTGGTGGAGTACAACATGGTGGGACACACCTCTGTGCCGTTACTGCGTGTCATTCCTTTCAAAGTGGGTTCTGCCACGAACGCTGACGAAGAAGGTGGAAACACTTATCACGTCCACCGCGAATTTGTACATCCTCACTATTTGGCTGTCAGCAAGCCGTATTTGGACACGGTCAACATTGCTATAAAAGGAGATCTGGGACAAAATATTTCATTCACCAAAGGAAAAGTCACGGTGAAACTCCATTTTCGAAAACGGTTCTCTCACGACTCGTAAGTCATGTATCCAACGTACCGAGGGGTTGCTCGACAGCGAGGACACGGTTTAGGAGATATGTTAAAATCGGCCTTTCGTTCGGTGGCCCCTGTGTTGAAACCGATGGTGACACCCGGATTGCACGCATTGAAAGATGCGGCACTGACGCAAGGCAAAGAATTTCTCCAAAATGTCATCATCGACAAACAAAACCCTAAAGAAGCCTTCATGAGGGCTGGCAAAAATGTCTTGCTGGAAACGGGCAAAGACCTTTTGGGCCGCCGAGAAACACCTATAAATGCCCTAAACGCTACCGAGTCAGGCATTCAGCAAGGACAAGGCAGAAAGAGACGACGAAGAAAACACCCTTTCACCAGACTTCACACGTCTAAAGCTAGAAAGGCAAAGAAAAGAAGACCCGTTCGAGACTTAGACGTTTTCGATTATTGAGAAAGAGAAAAAATGATGCACCGAGAATCTTGCCCTTGTTCCAAGACGGAACTGGATCTGTTTGCCATGCCACCCACCATGATGACAATGCAAGAATCCCAGTGGGTGGAATTTCATCCCGTCTCCTCATTGACCGATTCCGCTCCCATCGAGTTTGAAATCAAATGACAGCCCGAAGATTACATCGATCTGAATAGCAATTACCTGTACTTGAAAGTGAAAGTGATCGAACCACCCAACGCTAACCTAGACAATGATGATGCAGTAGCTCCCGTCAACAATTTCATGCATTCCTTGTTTAGCGAAGTGGACTTGTACTTGAATAACAAACTGGTCAGCAGCAGCATGGATACTTACCCTTATCGAGCGTACCTGGAAAATCTCTTGACGTACGGAAAAGAAGCCAAGAATACTCATCTGGATGCTTGCGTGGTATGGAAACCTGACAAAGCGACTAAGTTCAACAGCCTTACACTTGCTGGGGATGCTCAAAATACAACGGGATTTGTAGAACGACGAACGAAAATTCATCTAAGTCGTAGTTTAGAACTGATGGATCGCTTGCATCTAGACATGTGGTTACAGGAAAAGTATTTGCTGAACGGGGCGGATGTCGGCTTGAGACTGAATCGCAGTAGTGCCGCTTTCCATTTGATGGCTGCTGATGGTTCCACTTACAAAACCATCATCCAAGAAGCCAGACTCTACGTGCGTCGTGTGGAAGTGTTACCTAAAGTGGGAAACGACGTCAGTCAGACGTTAAGCAGAACGACCGCCAAGTATCCGATACGTCGTGTGGAAGTGAAAACCTTCACCATTCCTGCTGGACAGCGATCCATGATCGAAGATCATCTGTTCCAAGGACAGTTACCCAAGCGTTTGATTGTTGGTATCGTCAAGAATTCAGCCTTCAACGGAGCCTACCATGAAAATCCTTTCAACTTTCATCATTACAATGTGTCCAAGATTGAAGTCAGTCGCGATGGAAAGACCTTGTGTACCCGACCCTTTGAGCCTAACTTTGGTGACAGGAATTATTTGAGATCGTACTTGTCGCTGTACGAAGCCACCGGACAGTTAGGAACCAACACCAGTCACGGTATTACGTACGAGGATTATGCAGGAGGCTATGCTTTGTGGGCTTTCGATTTCACTCCAGACCAAGGCAGCGACGAGGGACATTTCCACCCTATAAAATCCGGTCAAATTCGTGTGGAAATTCAGTTTGCGAGTCCACTGGATGCAGGGAACACAGTGAACGTCATCCTGTATGCAGAATTCGATAATACGATAGAAATCAACAGTTTGAGAGAAGTCATTCTAGATTATTAGAAGCTATGGAAGACTGTTATCCCTCTTTACCTAATGGAGAAACTTTAGACATGGAATGTGAGGAGACTGTGAAAGAAGAAGAATCCCAAGACGAAGAAGTGATCATGATGAAGTCAAGATGGCCAGAACAAGAAGCCCATTTAGTCTCCTGTTTTGCTACATTCCTAACAGATGTAATGAAAGAATTGATCAAGGAAGAGTGCTATGGATGTCACAACGATCATCCCAGTCAAATTCAACACAACAAATGTCTGATGTTGAGCCAAGAAGAAAAATTGGACGAATATCTGGACAAAGCTTGGGGTGTCATCGAGATAGAATTCGTGTTGAACGAGTGGTATAAAGGCTTGGATAAACATTCGTCTCCTCTATTAACGTCTCTGGAGCGCCGTCGCATCGAATCTCTCTTTGACCAGAATAAGAAGTCGGAGCCAAACGCCTTTTACTTGTCAGACATTTTCAAGCAAAAGGTCAGGATCGAATTGATGACTTATCATTACCTGTGAAGAAAAAAAACACACAAGTCAATGGATACCTGGGAACTTTATTACCTTTTGAACCACAGTTCGTATACGGCTTCTTGGAATCCTGTCGTCTGTGCTAAAGGTGAACTCCCTCATCGCAAACCTCAAGACCATCTAGCTTATGTCATCAACACGGATGACAGTCATCTCCCAGGAACCCACTGGGTAGCCGTTTACTTTCCTCAAGAATGATGTGTGGAATATTTTGATTCGTACGGATTGCCACCTTTGGAAGACGATATCATCAACTTTATGAGAAGAAATGCTCAGACCACCCGATTCAATAATATGAAATTACAAGGCACAGATTCCTTGGTGTGTGGACAGTACTGTGTGTATTTTCTGCGTCATCGCAGCCTGGGCTATTCCTTAGAACATTTAGTGACTCATTCTTCGAGAAACGATGTGAAAGTAGATCGATGGTTTTGTGACCATTATGCTTATCTTTTGTCTCAAGCTAGGAAACGTAGTGTCCATCAATGGCCTAATGACTTCCAACAGTGGAAATCACAATTTCATTCACAACGTTGTCAGCCCTGTTTAAAGTAGAGTGTAAATTGAAAAAAAAAAAAATGTTTGATGTGATATTGTTGGATTATTGTTAAAAATGTTAGTTGTTTATTAGTGTTAAGTGATTTTTGAATAAAAAATGTTGTGTTTTGAAAAAAATTGCCTTTGTCTTTTGTTTGGCTATAAGAATCTTGATTCATGCTCTTTGACTTCTTACTATCCCTCTCATGACACTCATTGAACATTGAGGCTCGAAAACCGTAGAGGGATGTTTTCCTTCACGTCCGCGCTTTGACTTTAAGAACCGGGGGAGTTTCCAGTCTAACCATCCATTGTTGACTCATCCTCCTACGAAGATGTGCTCCAAACTAGCTAAGCTCAACGAAGCCTACGTGAATTTGCATAGGGTCAGACACAGTCTGATACCGAAGCCAGAAGAGATAGAGAATGTGAGAATGCTAAAAGTCACTGAAGACCTGATAGAAGAGCTCTTCAGAGAAGAAGTGAACAGGGAGAAAGAAGAATGGACAGAGAAGTACAGACTTCAGAGACAGCAGCAACAGCAACAACAACAACAGAAGCAGCAGCAGCAGCAGCAGGAACCTGAACCTGACAGAGGCTTTGTCGATTGTCGTATCGACACCAAAGAGTTCTTCTTCTCTTTCCGAAGAAGCAGACCTATCGTCAGAAAGTCTATCCTCAGAGGTCGTCGCATTCTTAGAAACTAAAAGATTGCCATAGCAAACAAAAAAAACAGCCCTCTTCAGGGCTACCCCAATACTCTAGAAAAGAAATAACAATCGAGTTGCCAATGTGTGTAGGTAGAGTAGTGTGAATATAAACACTAACTCTTTTTATAGTGAGAGGGTATGTGTTTGTGTATAGGATTGTGTGTTTGTAAGTGCTCACATACGTTGGTGTGGATAGTAGATTAAGATAATGTCTTTTTTGCTGTTAGAGGTGTGGGGAGAGTAGATTCGGGGTTTGATTGGATTGCTTTGCGTATGTGGATAGTATATTGAAGTGATTAATGAAAATTGTTTAGAATAGTGATGGGTAGTATAAAAAAGTGAGTGAGTGTTTCTTTTAGGTCCGCGCGTTTGTTAGGCCATGATCTAGGTAAGATCAATTTTATGTTTTTAGGGGGATGTTTTCCATCACGTCAGCGCTTTCACTATAAATTAAAAATCACTCGGCAGTCTAGCTACCCTTGTTGATTGATCAACACCAGAATGAACACCAGAACTGTGAAACTGCTAGAACTCCAGATGCACCTAGAATATGCCAGGCGCAAAGTAAATGAACTGGCCGCGGAGGCCATAGTAGAAGAGGCAAGGATAAAGAAAGAAGAGGAGGAGAGAAGACAAAAGGAAGAGGAGGAAAAGAAAATAGGAGAGATGATGGCTTACAAGATACCAGAGACAGAGGATTGGGGTGATGAAGCTAATCATCCTCCCTCTGCGCTCCCAGTCAAACGAGTCAACTGAAAAGATTGGAGTAGAAGATGTGTGTGTGGTGCCAGGCCAGGAAGGTGCCAGCATTAGATAGGTGCATCTGGAGTTCAAAAACAAACAGCCCTTTTCAGGGCTACCCAAACCTTTAGAAAAGAAATAACAATCGATTTGCCAATGTGTGTAGGTAGAGTAGTGTGAATATAAACAATGACTCTTTTTTATAGTGTGAGGGTATGTGTTTGTGTTTGTGTTTGTAAGCGCTCACGTACGTTTGTGTGAATAGTAGAGTATGGGTTTGTTTATTGTTTCTTAGCGTATGTGGAGAGTATAGTTTGGGTTTTGTAACCGATCCCGTACGATTGTGGATAGTAGATTATGGATTTCGTTTTAATGATTTGCGTGTGTAAATAGTAGATTTGGGGTTTGTTTATTGCTGGTTCACGTATGTGGATAGTAGATCATATGAAACGAGAAAGTAGGGGATGTTTTCCTTCACGTCCGTGCGTTGTTTGGTCATGATCTAGGTAAGATCAATTTTGTTTTAGGGGATGTTTTCCTTCACGTCCGCGCTTTAACTATAAGAACCCACAAAGTTTGATGTTCGAACCATTCTAAGGAATAACTGAGACAAAATGACTCAAGTATTAGTTTTATTTAATCTATTGAGAGACATCTATTTTTGGATAATGGATGTAGAATATGTTGTAGGAAGAATAGAAGAGGAATGGAGGCATGGAGATATGAAAGACTTGGTAACCAGTCAAGTTCAAGGCCTAAAGACAGCAAGAGATATCATAGCAGGGATGATAGAAGAAGAAGTCAATAAGTCAAGAGGCTTCATTAACCCACCTTACTTCAGAGTGGGAAGTTTGAAGGAAGCACTGGATCATGTCATCCAAGTCCGGTGCTTCCTAGAAAAGATATTGTACTGGACAGAGTGGAGGAATGTAAAATGGGGGTTGGGTAAGATGAAGAAAGGGGAAGATCTGATGAGAAAAGTAATGGAGGAAGAAGTAGAGAAGATTAAAGAGAGATGGAGGGAAGAAAGAAAATATGAGGAAAACAAAAAGAAAAAGGAAGAGTTTGACCGGCTTAACAACAATTGGATGAAGATACAGACGAAGTTTAGAGAGTTGGGCCATCCTGACTGGTTACCGGAATCAGATATAAAGAAGAAGAAAGGATTATTAGAAAAGATAAGGGGATGGATGAAGAAGTGGAGGAAATAGAAGAAGAAGAAGAAGAAGAAGAAGAAGAAGAAGAAACCCAAAGGCCCTTTTCAGGGCCACTCATAGGTCTCGAAAAGAGAATGACTTTCGATTGCCTACCCTTTTTTAAAAATTTTTTTTAAAAAAATCCCATGTTAAATTCCCCTTGTCCCTAAAGTAGTAGTTTTTTTCTCCCATGTTAAATTCCCCTTGTCCCTAAACAAGCCCAAACTCTATTCCCCATGTTCAATTCCCCTTGTCCCTAGACAAGCCCAAACTCTATTCCCCATGTTCAATTCCCCTTGTCCCTAGACAAGCCCAAACTCTATTCCCCATGTTAATTCCCCTTGTCCCTAGAGTGGCCCAGCAATTTTCCCCATGTTAAATTTCCATTGTCCCTAGAGTGGCCCGGGGGGGGGGGGGGTCTGTAATGCTAATTCCCATTGTCCCTAGGGTGGCCTCTTTCACTACTCATGTGCACAAATAATCTGATTATTAAGGTAAAATCGTAGTTATAGTGACAAAACGTTTATTTATATTTGCAAGAATTTCATAGTCGATGGTATCGTTGGAGGATTTAAGGACATTAAAGATAAAATAACATTTGGATTTTTAGACAGCTTTTACGCTCATAGGGAATTCATTAAAACAGGGACTGCGAATTTAAAAGATGACACGATAGTTGAAACATATAAGGATTTGTATATAATGAAAACTACATTTCTGAAAAACGACATCCACTCGTACGAATTTACGGACAGCAACGATAGATTTGACAAAATGTCAAGACACAAATACATTTTTTATATTAAAATATGAGTGATTCAACTATATAAAATGAAGATTACCATGAAGTACATGATATGATGCCACAAATTTAACCTTCAAACAGCAGCTTTTTCACGACTACTAGAAAGCTATATGTAAAGAGTTATTATATGCAAACAACATTACAAAATTGACCCAGCACATTTTTTGTTTTATAAACCAACCCACTGTTGGATTCAGTAGATGTCTATATATTTTTAGGCTATTTAATTCTCATAATTTAGCGTTGTACTTTGTTACGTATACTGTGTAATCGTAGCTTGAAATATTCAAACTTTTTAGTTGTATCTCAAAGAATCCGCGTCGTTATTCTCCCTATTTTTACAATTTGGAGTCATCCCTTCTTTGGCACTATCCAGTTGCATCTCTAGGTTGGGAATTACATCATCTCACGTTAGATTTCTATCATGTGAAAGTTTTCTTTTTTAATTCCGTACATTAAACCTATTTTCCGTATTGAAATAGATAGTTTGCCATTTTCTGTTCTACTGGACTGATAAAACACATTTCTTCCTATGGGAGTGAGTCTACTGTAACTCTTTACTTGCACCGTTCTTTTGTATTAGTTTTGTTTTCAACCAGCTGTCCCCAATGATTTTGTTTCATTTTTCCATTCATTTGTTCCTCACTACCTTATTTCATATCGAAGTATTCGTTGTATATATTCACGACGAAAATAAGTTCCTCATCCTTTATCTTATTATCAGAGATCGCATTGCTTGTCTCTTCATCGATGTGGTGCATTTTTCATCGTGTATAAAACCTGTCTGAGAATCATTTGGTCAATTTTTCTACGAATTTCCATAACTGAAGTGCTAAATGTTCTGGCAATTGCTTTATGTTGCCTTGATTAAATTTAAATGTATAAATAATATCAAATTTGTTATCAATGTTCAATGGTGAAAACATAGCTTGAAAGACAAAACCAGGTACAGTATCTAATGTAATTGGACGCATGTAGTTATATTTCAATTCATTTTGTAAGATGCAGGTTTTCTTGCATAGATGTATTCTGGTGATCAAATATGACACCGTGTAGGTATCGACGTCTTACAATGATTTTGGAGCTTTCTGCAGCTCTGTCATTTACAGCAATTTCAAACATCTTCACTTGTTTATCTTTCATCTTTTTTAAATATTGTGAAACCTTTACGAATTATATCTTTTGATGTTTCTTTTACAATAGACAAACACAATTATATGCTTAACTTTCAAGAACGGTTCCGACGTAAAAGGAATGATTTGCCTCTTCGATAAATCCACATTCTTTTTACAACTGTGACGTATTCTAGTTCTTGGTGATTTAAATAACCAAACGTTAACCTTACATGACATATAATTTAGAACAAAAGCAACTGAATATCCTGCAGATGTTGACGATATCATAGCAAACTGAAAACAAAACTTAATGGCACTGTAAATCTTGATAGTTGAGACTTGTATAGAGACAAATGTTACCAGCAAGCTCATTAGAGACACAAATCACTCAGTCGAGCTTTGTTAACGAATGAAACGATATGGGTGCAGCAAATTGACAACTCGAACCTCTTTGTAACATCACAAATGAATTTCAAGAAAGATTTAAACAGTTTCATAGACTCAGAAGATAAGTTAGAAACACAACCAAAATACTTCATCGAACAATCAATTATCATCAATTATTATCTTGTGAAATATAGACACAAACGATCAACGGTAACGAATTGCCTGATAAACAGGTAAGGGAAACAGAGACTACAAAGCCAAAAAAGACTAAAACTGAGAGCATCTACAATTGGGAAACGTTGATCATTACACGAAAGGAAAGATAATTAAGGGGATGTTTAAAGTATCAGGGAGTAAGGGGCTATTTAAATGGTATAGCCTTTGTCAACAATAGATTTCATGCAAATTGATGTTGAAATGCATGGCAAACAAACCCATGAGACAAATATACACTACCGAGGAGAAAGAAAACACAAAGGCTGCTATACTAACACAGCTGAAGGAACACATTATTGAAAGAAATTCAGACCAAACAAAACTATCATTTTATAAATGATAATGTAGCTGACTTGAACATGATGTTCATATGGTCAAAGAGTAAAGCTATGTCTTCATTAACTCATCTTCAACATTACGCATTTTGTACACATTCAGAGTAATATCCGTCTGTAAAATATGTGATACTTATTAATGAATATATTCTAACCATTTTTCAGTACCCTAGAGCCCAATAAGTCAATAGGTCCACTATCGTCCATGGAGAATAAGAACATTGCAACGCTAATAATTGACAACCTACTAGTAGGTGGATATGAATCTGACAAACTCAGATAGAAACATCAAATATGCCTTGCTTAATACTACAACCGTTTAAATAAACAGCAGACACATATTGACTACAACTAAATAAAAAGTTATCAACACAACTTACACTGCAACAGTAAGCTCTTCCCTTATCATATTTGTTTGGAAAAGCTGTTGAGGATTTTTACATTTATTTCAGGATTAATAATGTCAAGCTAATAATTGCAGTTTCTTTAGCCGGTTCACAACTGACTAACTTTCGGACTTTTATCTCACAACTTTATTACTTATTAAATATAGCAACTGTGTAAAAAGTGTCCTTGTCATTAAACAACATTTCCTGTTAAATAAATAGATTGGCATTTATATTTTAAAACAATTAGCGGAAATGAATCAATTGAAATATGAGTGAATAAGTAGTCTCCGAAATAATGACTGCAAAAAGTTAAATATTTTGAAAATGATTTGGTAATGGAGTTCGAATTAATATAATGGTACCAGATCAGGATATAAAATATGATTCAATGTTTTAAAATTGATAAAAGACATGAGAACAGTTTTTGTTGGTTTAGCTGTTTCTGCAGCTGGATTGTGTTTAGCAGAAATGATTACAGTCACAGTAAATACTTAGCTTCAACATATATTATTAGTACGTCACTGATATTATTAGTATTCAATAAATCCTTTCCTACAATAGAAATTTAAAACATGGAAATGGTAACATCTGCTATCAACGGTATTAACAGTATTCATGCCATTAAAATTAAGCAAGCATTGACAAAAATCAGCCCAGGGGAGTGCATTATAATCAACAACAAATCCATAAATACAATGATGTTAAAACAATGTCATCAGAACAAAAACGAATGTAACAAAGACATATTACCAGTCGAACAGAACATGTGCAAGAACCTAATGCAGATAACAGTCGGCTTGAAAAAGATCGGTATACACTTAAATAATTAAGACTCTAGAGAATAAGAATTTAGAATATATCAAGACTTGAAGGGATCAAGTTCATGATAAATTATAAGATATTCAATAGAGTGGTCCTGAAAGAGACAACACAATATCAGATCTACAAAGACAGATTGTTGAGAACAAAAAAATATTTTAGTAGGTCATAACTTGCAATATATTTATACTGTTCAATACACACACCATTCACAAAGAGACACAGTACATAGGCGATCAATATCCAGTATCCAGTAGTATTTACAACCAATCCATCAGAGCATAACTGAGGAAATATAACCCTTGTAGAATGACATGGTAAAAGGAATTACAATTACTGAATGACTGCCACACTTTGCAAGAACAGTTGGAACAGATACTCAGACTGAATCAAGAAAGAAAAAAATCTTTAAGATATTACAACGATAATAAATGACTTTAGTACGTGCATGACTGACCTGAACAATAAGATTGCAGTCAACATTAATTCACTGTAAGAGCATCAAAACAATAACGAGTTAACAAAGACAGAAGACGTCAAAGACAAAATGTATGTTAAAATAAGCACAAATGATCCGATGAGAACAACTTAAGATCTATCTATTACAGATTTGAAAAGTCAAAGCAACTTATAATTTGTTCCATTCACTGAAGTCTACTACAAATTACACACTGAGAAAAGAAAAAACTGAAACAAATACAAAAGAGTGTGTTGATCGTAAAGTGGTCAATAATATCAGCGTAATGCAAGTTAGTATTGACGGATTAGACAATGGGATGAACGTCTGACAAAATGTTTAACGGATTTAACACAAGTGTTTACAGCGGAGACACGTTCGTTCACAATGTTAGAAAACTGTCGAATTAAGTGCTATAAAGGATATGGTTACAACCAAAATAAACAACAAGACAGACAATCAAAAGATCGATGTATAAAGTTCAACTTAACAAAATTAGGTGATCCAAGGAGGACATTTCAGCTGTAGAGGTCAGACTATCCTATTTTGTGATTGGTTAAGCTGGAACGGCTGCTGGTGACTTGTTCACTGAAAAGGTATTTTACAATATTAAATGATTTGTTGAAACAAACTGTAGTTAGCAACTGCATTGTTATATTAAATTACGTCTTATATAAAGCGGTAGAACGAGGAAAGCACCCAATCCAATCTTAAGAGTTTATATCTGTCTTGTAAAAGATACATTAAGAATCTTGATCTATTTATTTAAAATTGATAACGGTTCGTTGACATTGAAGAGAATGAAACATCTATTTTAACAGACAATACCATTTACTGGATTAGTGTATGTAGATGTTTCGATATTATCTTTTCTGACGAAGATCATACTGATACTCTACATTTAACTTACAGTGCTTTTCCCTGAAAATCTATTATCACTAGTCTTATATAACGTAGATGTGTGATGATTGCTTCATTCATCGGAGCTATACTGCAACACAGTCTGCTCAAATAAGATCTCACGTATTTGAATCTCCCTTGTTCAAATGTCCTTCACGTTGTTCTTGGTGATTGAAGTATCAACTGTTTACATATCAACTGTTTACAGTTGGACCAGCTTATCCTGGAACTAGGGTTTGCATTCTCCGAATAAAGCTTGCTTAATAAGCCTACGTTTAATTTGATTACTATCCTCACATACTACATGTAACCACTAGTCTACATTACTTTGAATTAACACATTTGATCTTTCGTTAAATAAACACAAACCATAAGGAGTGGGGTGGGTGGGATGGAGTAATGTTTTTTCTTTTCTTCCGACAACTTAGTCCAGAGTAAAAATCGTCTGCTAACGTTTGACTAACTGGTGTACCATACATTTCAAATCTTATGACAAAGTAGAAGCTGATTGTATCCAGATCTAAACCGTACTTGTGAGGATGCCGAAAAGAACAGTGTCACAATGAAAATATTCTTATGTCTTGATACAAAACATGTACTGAGGATCTTCTCTTTATCATCAGATCTGGAACATAACATCCTGGTACTACACTTTTAGAAACAAGAGACCTTTTTGATTTTCACTTGTTAAAGGATATGCATGCTACATAGAATAATATAAACCATCAACATTGAAGCAAAACTGGACGAATGGTTCATATATTTACATTGCTCCCCTAGTCTTGGCAGATGTTATCAGCTTCTAGCACTGGTTTTAAAATGTTTTTCTCCGCCCAGCTTCAAAACCCAAGGGGTAAATATTGTATAATATATTTGTTTCTGTTTCAATTCGTTCAGTTAATAAAAGTTGTTTCTTATATTGTTCGTTTCTCAAGTATTTCATCTCAATATTCCCGAAAAGAGAAAGTACGAACGTGATGAATGATAGTTCGCAGTACAACACAGTTCGTTATAAGTGAACAGTACGTTAGAGCATTCTCCTAAAGTCTACCGATGCACCTATATACATATTTTAGTCTGATTATCAAATTACCAAGTACAGTGTTTTCAGTGTTTGGCACCTTGTGCACGAATTGGAAAACTACACTTGCAACTGCTTAGCGGTTTTCACATCGTCTGTCCCTCAGCAAATCTTTGGATAACGGAACACAGCCAAAGAATCATTTTCATTTATATCCGGGTTGCATGGAAAGTGTTGTAATGTTTAGATACTGTGTTCTTCCAATACGTATGTCAAGTTGACAGATTTATGCGCCAGGCCGTTGACATGGAGTGGATACGCAGACAATTGTTTTGGCAGTCACCCAGGGTTTTTGGTAATGCTTTTAGGCAAAAATTGTCCAGTTACTGTAGGAGAGCCAGGCACAGGTATCTGGACAACCATATGTTTTGCCTCGAAACATAATGCTCATTAAACTCTCTTGACTGTCCGACTACGTCTAGCAACTTGTGCTCTCTGATGTTATGTTACACCCTTGTATCAGGTGTATGCCGTTCTGCAAGTGCATCTGCAGATCATTTTATAGATCGTTATTTTGGGGGATCTATCGATATTAAATCTCTTGACAAGTTAAACGAAACATTATAATAAACTATTTAGAACATTTCAAATATCCCTCGTATAAAGTATGTAATGCTAAGCAACATAAACAAACTTAAGGTTACTGCCATGTCCTTTAAACCATGTTTTTGCAAAAAGGTAGCTCTGAAGAAAGAAATACAAATTAAACACAATATACCTATTTCCATGTAATAAAGATGATGTGATTTTCTTCTGAAACCACCAGTTTAGAAAAACAGGTTTGATGACTTATGGAACGTAACCCGGAATACTTACTCTATTGTCTGAAGGGGTGGGTAGCCAACCAATGCTTCACTATCTTCATTTACTGTTTATTATGCAAATCATTGGCTGTTTTTCGACTTGAAGCCGAATGGGATTGCATCAAAGCGTCAAATAAGTTAAGTAATATGCAGTCTTTTTTGTTTGAATGTTTGGCTACCGGGGCTTACTTATGTTGTTGTGTGTGGGGGGGGGGGTGGGGTTCTCGTTCTGCAGTTATAGCTCGTCCAGTAATAACTCCCAATACATACGGTTTTTCAAAAGCTTTCGTACCATGACTTAAAAATGTTCATAGCCATCGTTTTCAACCTCTCCTTGGTCATGTATGGAATGTCGTTTCCTTTGTTATTAATAGAACAAAGCAGGCATAACATTTACATTACCATTTAATTGAAACATTTGTTAGAGTGGGGTCTGGGCTCTCACTTTTCTACAATTATTTCACAATGACTGGATAAAGCCGGCATGCGCATCACAGATATTTTTGGGTAAAATGAAGCATTCAAGATATTAGCTCAGATAAGTATTACTACTGGCTACTGTTAAAGGAATCCTACCAGCACAACAACGTGGACACACAATACAAACTAAGCTGGACATACGATCTACGATACACGACACCAAGAGACGATATACGTAAAATCTTTCGCATGCGCTTTACATGAAGACTACACTATTTCTTAATAAGACTGTACGCATTTGTACAGATATTCCATACACATATAGCTGGGTTCCTACCGATCCGCCCGGGGGCAACGTTTTTTAACGGCGTCCCTAATGTACGACAGAGAATCGATTTTATACGATCTTCAATCAAACACACATACTTCAAAAAAAGCTCACAAATATAAGTCCTATGAAGAGCCCGCAATACCTTAAAGCTAACGTTAAATATTACGAAAAGGTTCGTGACGTTCTATCCCCGTCTGGCGCCTGAGGCAAATGCCCCTACCAAACCCGCTTTCCAATCCCCTGGATCGCAATATAGCATTGTAAGTGATACTTGAATCTAAATTGTTCAAAACACGAAATATAAGACACAGATGATATCTACTATTGTAAAAACTGTTACACTAGAACTATTGTAAGCAATAGGAAATTTTCCTTAGTGCAAACATAGTAACAAGTAGCGAAAATATTATGCAATGTGTCACATTAATGACCATTTACTTGCGAAAATGAAGAAAGTTGTATTTACACGAATTTCTGACACTGTCGTTGTATTGCATTCAACATATAAAGATATGAATAATGTATTTTGTGAAATTAATGACTATTTTCATATAAAAATGGAGATACTTTTGTTTATTTTAACCGATAGACTGCATAGTGTAACATCTTTAAACAAATTCTTTCCATGATTGAGAGTTTACTTATAAGGATTTTGATAATTTACCATGTTTGTTTCTGCGTTCAAAGGCGAATGGTGTTTCCTTGGAAAATGTGCCGACACGTTTGGTAACAGCAGTTGCACCAAATTTTGAGTATCACTCAATCTGGGTTTGTAATCAATAATCATCGCTATCAAACATTATTATGATTTGAGTTAAAAACTGCTACTTACACAATTGTGTTAATATATTTAATAAAACATTTTTTCCCCGATAAACCAAATATGCTTTTTGTGGTTAATAGCACTAAATATCAAATAGAAACGGATTATGGAGAACAGTCATTGAAAATTTGCATAAATCACGTACAAAACAATGTTTTTATAACGTTTATAGCTGAAACATACCTTTTGTTGCTTGGAATTCATTTGGGTGGGCATTTTTATGGCACTTGCTCATTAATTAAATAAATAATTATTACATTATTTATATATTAAGATCTTGCCATCCTGATGAAGAGGCAGAGAGAGAAGTAACTGAAATAGGTCTGTATAATGTAAAGGGTGCCCAGGATGAACACATGGTTAGCATATTTGGGTTCTTTTTTGTTAGACTTTGTTCACCATTGTGATATCTGACACCATTTTCTTTCTTGTCTACACTAGAATTATCTGCAAAACATTAAACTTCGTACTTGATATGTTTTACTAGACGTTAATGTTCGAGTGTGTCAGCAAAATAATGTGTTAAGATTATTAATGTCTTATTACATATGAATTTGCATTGAACATTTGTAAATTAAAAACTTTAAATATACTCATTATGAATACCCAGCAAATATTTCCCCGATCACTCTATCCTTCTTGGCATCCGTCCGTCTACGGGAGACGATGGCGTAACTCCAAAGTAAGCTTTTGTTTATCCTTCTTTCTAGCTCTTTTAGCTTATTTTATTTTTCTCTCTTCCTCTGCGTTTTGAACTCCCTGCCTGACACCTAAACGCCAGATACAACGGTTGATTGCACAGCTCTCCCAGTCGTTGACATTGATGTTTTCCGTCATCATATCCTTCTTGCAAACATCTTTGTAGCGCAGATGTGGTGGTCCAGTTGGTCGTGCACCTTCTGCTAGCTCCCCATATAACAGGTCCTTGGGAATGCGACCTGGGTCCATTTTCTTGACATGGCCGATCCGGCGAAGGTGCCTCTCGCTCAGAATGGAGAACATGCTGTTCATGTTGGCGCGTTCTAGAACCTCTGTGCTGGGTACTTTGTCCTGCCACTGGATGTGCAGAATGCGCCGCAGAATATCAGGTGGAAGCTGTTGAGTTTCCTCTCGTGTCTTGCATAGGTGGTCCATGTTTCACTGCTGTAGAGAAGTGAGCTGAGCACGCAGGCTTGGTAGACACGCAGTTTGGTCTCCTCGGTGAGGTTGGGGTTGTTCCAGACCATGTGGTTAAGTCTGGCCATCGCTGCTGCTGCCTTGGAATCCTGCCGTTCACCTCAGAATCAATGGAGAGTGAGCTGTAGATGTTGAACCCAAGGTATGTGAAGTTCTCGACAACTTCCAAGTTGCACCCATCGATGGTGACAGAGGGAGGGGAGTCTGCGTCCTGCGCCATAATTCGTTTTCTTCAAACTGATGTCAGTCCAAATTCCTTACAAGCGATGGAGAGGCGGCATACCAGCTGATGAAGTCCATCTTCCGTGTGTGATGTCAAGGCTGCATCGTCGACGAAGAGCAATTCACGGATGAGTACCTCTGTGACTTTAATCTTAGCACGGAGACGGGCGATGTTGAACAGCTTGACGTCAGGCCTGGTATGGATGCACTCTCCCTCGTTGCAGTCCTTGAATGCGTACTGGAGAAGAATGGAGATGAAGATGGCAAAGAGCGTCGGCGCAAGGACACAGCCTTGTTTGACTCCGCTGATGACTGGGAAGGCTTCAGATGTTGCGTCATTGAAGCACACTGTGCTGTGCATATTCTCGTGGAACGACATGAGGACAGCAAGCTGACGTGGGGGGCAGCCGATCTTCAAAAGGAGTCTGAACAGTCCACTCCGACTAACCAGGTCAAACGCCTTCATCAGGTCTATGAAGGCAATGTAGATCGGCATCTGCTGCTCGCGACATTTCTCCTGCAGCTGACTTAGTGAGAAGATCATGTCTACAGTTGACCTACCGACTCGAAATCCACACTGGGACTTTGGGTAGACGCGGGAGGCTAGGATCTGCAAGCGCGCCAAGGAAACACGGGCGAAAGCCTTTCCGACGATGCTGAGGAGGGAGATGCCCTGGTAGTTGTTGCAGTCGCTACAGTCTCCTTTGTTTTTGTACAAAGTGACGATGTTGGCGTCACCTATGTCCTGTGGGATGTATCCCTGTTCCCAGCAAAGGAAGAGGAATGTGTATAGGGGCTGAAGCAGTGCTGGTTTTCCGTTCTTGAGGACTTCAGGGGGAATGTCGTCGCTTCCAGGAGCCTTCCCACAAGCAAGGCAATCGATGGCTTTTCCGAGCTCTTCCAGGGTGGGCTGTGTGACTAAGTCATCCATGACAGGCAGGTCTGGAATGGCGTCCAGGGCAGTTCCAGTGACATTGTTTTGGGTTGCATATACTCGAGATAGTGCTCAACCCATCGCTGCAGTTGTTTCCCCTGGTCTGTGATGACTTCGCCCGTCTTGGACTTGAGCGGGGCGGTCTTGTAGCTGGGGGGGGGGGGCCTGTCGCCTTCTTGATACCCTCATACATTTCTCTTGCATCCACGGTGTCGGCATCTGTCTTTATACTGTTGCAAAGGTTCAGCCAGTACTTGTTGGCACAGCGGCGGGCGGTCGTCTGGGTGTTGTTCCTTGCAATCCTGAGGGCTTGTAGTGTTCTGGGGATAGGTGAAGCCATGTATGCCAGAAGGCCTTTCCTCTTTGCCTCAGTCACGGGCTCCATCTCCTCCCATTCTTTCGCTCCCTCTTCCCGTAAGCTGTGATGGCTGAATTGTACACAGAGTCACGGATATGGGACCACTTGGAGTCAATGGTGTCATCAGGTGTCACTTTGGTGAGGGCTTCCTTCAGTTTGCTGATGAACTGCTGTGTTTTCTCCAGGTTGCTTGCACAACAGGTGTTGATGCGTGTGTGACCCTTCTTCTTGGCGTGGTGCAGCTTCTTGGGTAATATTCCCACCTTTCAGACCACGAGTGAATGGTCCGTGTAGCATGCAGCACTGTGGTAGCTGCGGGTGAGGAGGACACTGGCCAGTTCTGCACGCCAGGTGATGACGAGGTCTAGCTGGTGCCAGTGGAGTGAACGTGGGTGTCTCCATACCACCCGGTGGATCTCCTTGAATTTGAAGAAAGTGTTGGTCACACATAGGCTGTGGGAGCAGCACATCTCCAGCTGTCGCTGATCATTCTCATTGATCTTGCCCCTTCCGTAAAAGCCGAGACAGGTGGACCAGGCCTCATGGTCAGCTCCCACACTAGCATTGAATTCTCCTAGTAAGGAAAGGCCTTCATTGTTGGGGATACTGGATATTGCCTGATCCAGAGCCTCATAAAACTTGTCTTTCTCCTCGTAGGTGGAGCAGAGGGTTGGGGCGTACACGCTGAAGATGTTGACCGAGCCTAAGGGTGCTGACAGCCGGAGGGCGAGGATTCTCTCAGTACCTGATGATGGAGGTTCAATGAAGACGATTAGCGTGTTATTTACGGCAAAGCTTACACCATGCTGCCAGGCTTTATATGAGGGCTTCCAATGCCAAAAGAACGTGTAATTGCTTCCCTGGTGGTGCCGCTGTCAGCCAGTCGGGTCTCCTGGAGACAGGCAATATCGATGTTCAGTCGGGAGACTTCTTTGTCAATGACGGCAGTCTTCCGTGCATCGTCCATCTGCTGTAGGTCAGCGGTCAATTCAGGACACACGGTCTTGATGTTCCAGGTTGCAAAAGGAAGAGTTGGAGTCTTCTTATTTCTTCTTTTAGTCTTTTCTGGTGCGGAATTTTGTGGCCCACTTGTCGAGATGGTTCTCTAAGCTCCACGCACCCAGTGAAGCAGGCAGGCCATGGCGGGCAGCACCTTACTGACTGGGGGCTGCCCAGCTTGAGGCGGTCGATAGCTGTCCAGTGAGACCTGGTGATCTCTCCCACCGTCAGAAGTAACCCCTGGCCCCAAGCCCTACGCAAATCGAGATTTGACTTAGAACCGGTAAACTGCTACTTCTCGTGTTGTGTCGACACCGTACGACGACGCTGTAGTGTCCTCTCCAGTGGAGCTATGAAGCCTGTACAGGGTGGTATGGAGAATCAGCTGTTGTCCATGCAGCAGATCCCCCCTCTCCACGCAGCTTGTGGGCCCAAGGGAACGACGAATGTCGATACAGCTTGGCACCAACGGCGTGACAGGAATCTCATAAATGACGTTGAAGTTAATGTCAGACCGCCTTATGGACTCAGTCTCCGGATTTTCTGTCAGGGTTTACTCCCTTAGCCTTTCCCATGAGTGGGTATATCCACAAGGCAGCAGAGGTTTGGAATCGGAGTTTTCCTTCTCCTAGATGAGCTACCATCCAAGGTTTACGAGTCCCATCTACTCGAAGCAACTGGTTTTAAGGCGCCAGTGGCCCGCCTTCATCTCTTTTCCTGTTAGTGGAAAACGTGATCCGCCGGACATCAAATCTAAGCCACTCGCGAAGGCCAGGAGCTGGATTTTAGTTGACAGAGGCAATCAGAAACGCAAGCCGTATGGGGCATTTTTGCAGGATCGGGGCTCTTGTCTCCCACTCCCATCCTCGGGCACTGTCAACCTTAGACCACTCTATCCAGACTATGAAGAAATAGACAAAAGATATGTTATACTACATTCAAACAGCGAAGTATTGTTAGCCTATGTAGAAGCACGCAACGCCACTAATATGCAGAACACCCTGATCCAATCTACAGATATACCATTTTAACGCTACTACAAACACGCTATAGAGTCAAATGTTTGACTATTGTATTTGTTTTTTATATCAGTGTTGCTTTGGTGACATTACAAACATGTTTCTCTATTTTCTCTATTAATACATCTGACACGTTTAGCTCGAGCCTTGGGTCATCCAATAACTAGCCAAGTAAATGTGCACGTTTCAACTTTCGCGAAATCTATATTCGTCATAGCGATATTCTGCCTGGGGTACAAGGGGATGACTCATTTCCTTTACAATTTCCTTTTTTCTTCAAATAGTCATTCTAACTTGAAACTATTTTTTTACCATCAGCGATTTCATTGCCCAACCCACAGCCTTTCAACCTTTCAGAACCAGTTTCATTTCAGCAACAGACAACATAACTTTCGCTTGATATTTTTCGAATTAGTGCCACATGGATAATAATTGCTTATAAGAGAATACTAGCATATGCGAGCAGTCATATCTCAGTAGTTAAAACATCTAGTTTCCTTCAATCGACCCTGATCAGCTACAGTCGTGCGTCCTTGATCAAGGCATTTTACTCCATTCGCCTCGATATGATATAACCTTACTGTTTTGTAAACCTGATAAAATAACGCCAAAGCTTAAACATCAAAACGCCAGTAAGGCTGAATGATGGTTACAGAAAAAGTAAACACATACACTTTTCTTATAATTTGTATTGCTTTTTCAAATTAAAAAACGGATCCAGATTTCACGCGTGAGGATTTTGCAAGCCAGTTCCCGTTTCAAATAGTATGCATTTCTCTTGGCTCATGGCATGTGCATGTTTCTGTGGCATGAAATTAGTTTCCCATCTCAAGCTTACCAGTGGCTTAAATAAAAGATCTGTGACATACTGGCAGTTTTATTATATTAAGATAAGTGTTAATACCAGTCACCTAATCTATGTTAATAACTATGTCCACCCATCCACCCACTTCATCCATTAGGATCTACTTTATCCCTTGGACCATTACTTTAAAAATACACAAGTATTTTGTACAACGTGGCTTGTTATCACCACCTATCCTACTGTTTTCTATCTGAATTACGTCAGCATGTAAAACGTTAGCTTGAAACATAAATTGGCGATGTTGCAAAAGAGAAAGACAAGAACAGAAGGTATAGAAAAACGTGCAAAATAGGCGTGATCGCGGTTGCATGATAATTATTACATATCAGAAATCATCGTTTATGAAATGATACCGTTATGGTATTAAGAGTATAGTTTCCCATCAATAATTATTTACCCATTTCGTGTGTCAAGAGTGTTTCATGTTCAATGTTGGGGTGTGAAATAATATTTCATCTTCGAGACGGTAGCATTCGATGTCTCATTTTTGTTCATCCCCGTAATACCTACAGTTTGTTAATTACTTTAACCATTCATTCTGAACGTTTGCCCTACGCCCCAACCTACAATTGTTTAGATTGCCTTCTATATTTTATATGGAAGTGTAGTCTATGTGATGTAATAAGTATGAGTATTAAAGCTTTTTCTGGTTCTTGTATGTCCATATTGTTTCCATGAATATCGAAGATTTCATTCAATGGCGCCAACTCTACAAGGCCAGGAAGGTCAACAATAAATGAAAAGAAGTTTGCATGATGGATGTTATTGGGTCATATTCGTTATAAGTTGAACTATGGGTGTGATATGCCACAATTTCTCATGCATAGTTCAAAACTTGCATTGCCTTATCTTTCTGAAATGTGGTATATTAAAGTTAGAAATATGATGTTTACCTATAAATTATGAACTTTAATCATCCGGTGGACCTTTGTTACACAAGGAGTGTGGCAAGGGGATTTGATGGAATCAATGTGATCAGCCGAAGAATCAAAGTTTACGTCGGTCTTTCATCTTAACAATAAGTAAGAAATTATGTTTGCGTTCATTAATTGTTACATCTTTACTATGTTTAACTTCTTATTATATTTTAATGGGCAAAATACATGTTGTATGAGTTTTATAGCTGTTTTTTGACCTCATTAAGACTCGTTGCATCATTGGAATGTTGCACTTTCTCTCGATTCACATCGAATTCACGTGTTCGCTTTGTTCATCCGCACTGAATCACTGCAAAGCGTAAATACGCACAACAAGGACATTGAGAGGACATTTCAGTTCTGTCTTATGTTTGTGATAAAAGCCATTTGTCTGTGCAGTTTAGCGGTTGACATGATTACAACCTTAGCTAGCCATGAAACAGAAAATCACCAATAACCATGTTGACGTCATGATGTGATTTGTGCAGGAGTCTATAACTACAGATTGACCAGTGGCAGATGGTTGTCAGAGCTGCAAATTATAAACATATAAACACAAAAGACGTTCAAGTTAATATCTTGTATATGTGCTGACTAGTGTCATTATTGTCTCGAAAATGAACAGAGCCCACAATGACGTGCCTTAGTTCAACAATTTTGAAAATTATAAGACAAAACTTGCATTGTTAGTACACCGCGTTGGTGAATTCCACCTAATCTTGCGTTATAATAATCACTGGAAATTGATACCAACAGCGAAGGCAAATTCAATAGATACTATTATTGGTCTTGACCTTCTTTCACGGATGGTTGCCACCACTGAATAAAACTTTAGAGATTTTCGGAATAATGGCTCTTCGGATTATTATTTAAAAACTAACCTGACTAAATACAAATCCATTGAAGCTGAAAACCACAGCTATACTTAAAATATGTAGATAGACGAAATTATGTTTTCGTTCACATATTCTGACAAATATTTTAAAATACAGTATTGTATATTACGTAATTTGTCACTTATTCATTGATAAAGCAATCCAATTAAATGTGAAAATAAAAATTCATTGTGTACAACCAATGAAAACATATTCGCATGTGACGCAAGATGTATATGCCCAATATGTCTTTGTAATCTGATCAATACCTTAAGTAATCTACAATCCGTATCAAAAACAACTTACCTTTATAACAATAATGCTGGAAACCAGAAATAAATGCAAGGTAAACAAATGTCGTACACAGATCCAACAAACTGACCTAGGCACAAACCTTTACGCACAAAGGTAGCAATTTATGTTCCAACCATATTCGCAGCGGGGGTATAGAAATAGTTTACTGTGTCTCAACTATAGAAAGAACAAACGTTATATGTAGTGACTGTATACATAGGTAAGCATGGGTATGCCTTTGAGACAACATGAATAGAGTATTATTACCGTCCGTTAGTAGTTACATGAGGGTTTTGGTCAAATTTTAATTGCATAGGCGCCCTTAAATTATCATGCGGGAGGCATTTGGGAATCAATTGATAATTACATATGATTTACTGGTTTAGCATGCAAGAGACTGTATGGGGTCAACAGTGTTTATAGGGTCATACATGCAAACATATTATCACACATTACGGTAAGATAATATTTATAGACACACTACTGCAGCCTTACATAAAAACACATAATAACAACTTCTCCACTTTGCAATGTTAAACGGTTGTCATTACATTTTCTTCTCTGTAGGGATGGCAGAGAATGACACGACTTGTTCGTTCTTCGATATATAGACGCATATCGGCCGTTCGGCAATTCGCGTATCTACCCTTGTAGGATATTACCATGCACTTGGAGGGCTGACTCAAGTCTATACGCCTTGCTGCACGCCAGGTACACACTTCAAGGGTAGATTGTGGTAGCACGTGACCACTCAACATTTTACTGTATACTTCTTAATTTATATGTCTGAATGAGGAAATGGTTGCAGTGTTCGGCCGAAGTAATCGTTCTGAACTGCCACAGACGTACTTGAATCTTTTTGCGTAGTTATCTAATACAGGCTGGCCCTTACAACCATTCGTGCGTAGGTGGCACCTAGTCATTAGAATCGAGCTAATAAGTTTACATATGGTATAACATGTTTGAATTTAGCGTACTTAGTGTACTTATGTTTGTTCCGAATATGTATCGAATCCGGATTAATGAACCCCAAAACATTTTTGTGATCTTAATTGAGAGAGAGGATCTTAGACCAGTGGTTCAATGGATCAAATTTCGCTACTGATAATAGTTTTAGTCATAAGCCAAAATGAAAACCTTAGGCAACTATGTAATGTATGCAGCCCTTACAAGCGGTTTTGTGAACCCTCTATAGGCGGATACAGGTATGGTTTCAGCCTACCGGGTGGCTCAAGTTTTCATCTCGTCATGTCCTTTGTGCTGTTTGGCTAATTAAGACCATCTATAACGAGGATAGTTGTTGGCGTCTATATAGTGTTATGAATATTTAATTTGTATTGTTTGTTAGTTTTTTCCATGGTTATATGTTATAATTATTGTATTTTGGACTTAACCTTGTCCAATACCATGTACATTGTGTACGTTAATCTTATAAACAAATACCATATAGTTAATATTTCTTTATGAGTGTGGATTAATTATTAGGAACATTATCAATAGAGGTAAACATATTTATTTGGGTCCGAGCCTATGGCATTGGTATTCCACATTGAGAAACCTGTTGTACCTGATGTTGGCCATATTATATATTATAATTTTAGTAATAGAGCGCTTCTTTCTTACAATATTCTCGAAATGAAATTTTGACCCTCATCTGGTTCTACTTTATTTACTGTGGTTTATTTGAGACATTGCTACTTTTTGCATTTTTCCATCTCTTGCACAATCAGTCTTATTGTTGTGGTCAGTATTTAATTTACGTGGAATTATTTATTCAAATTATTCCTCGTTACAAATACAATCGCACATCTTTAATGTTCTTTGAATGGAACATTACTTTGGAATTATAGTGATTTCAGACAGAAACAGTTTAGGATCATATTATTTTGTTACAGCAAAAGACTGTTAGCACATCGCCACACTACAGAGCACTATTCGAGACTACAAACATGTCAACACGTTCAATATTGGAATTTAATTGTAATACCACTGGAATTGCGTTGCACTTGATAAAATTATTTTGGGACTATTTGGAATTTAACTCACCTAACTGTACATCCTTTTTTAATTTTTGCTTTATATTCCTGGAAAATAAATGTTTCGTAATTTTAACAAAAACTTGTAGGTTTTCGCTCTTTTCTGTTGCCTAGTTTAGGACCAAAGAGTAGTAAGAGCAGTAAGGTTTTCATTTGTAGAGTTCTAAAAGGAAATTTCAGATGAGCGCCGCAAGGGTAATTCTCGCCAAGATTCTGCAAATTTGCTGCCGCCGTTCCTGCGCCATCTCCTGGATATTATTCCATGTCATTGCAGTCTCTTTGTTGCTGCTAGGCCTTCCGTATTTTCTCAATATGCTGCGCAGCCTTCTCTGGGTCCCTCACTACGTAGTTTATACCCAGGTGGCATGCTTGTTTTAGAAGATAGTCCTTTGCTTGATCGTTTAACTGTTGTGGAGGTCATGGTAGTAATTATTGGTGTTCCCCTCATCTCCGTTTCTGGGTTCGGTGTTGGAAGCAGCTAGGGAATTTTGCTAGCTGACACTTCATACGTTAGTGCACGCACTGCATACTTCTTAATTAATCGTCGTATTGGTGCAAGGGAGTCGCACGACCATTTAATGTGCGCACAGCACTTCTCAAATCTCATATCTGAAACCATGAACTAAAAGGACGGGGCAGGAGATTTCGTACTTAGACGTCACTGAAAGGCATCCCTTGATCCAATGTGGGTTCGTTTACCTTCTAGCCGAAATTCAACAGTATCGTATTGGACGCAGTTTTAAAGAAAAAGGTACGTGTGCTTTCTGGCTATTTTTAGTGGAGGATAGAGTTTAGAGAAGATACATTTTTAAACGATTTCTAGCATGCTTTTCTTTACGCTCCCCATTTTAAAGCTAGGAAGCAATCATCATTATGTATGGGATTGGTTTTCGATTTTATTAGATCTGTGCCAACTTGTGTGACTAAGGCATTATGGTTTTTTAATTTAACCACCTTGTAATGTAAAATTTATATGGGCCGAGGTTTTGTATTTCAAATCTGGAAGTTACCTTTTATCAAATTCTGCTTAGTTCTTTAAAATCGGTATCTTCCCCTCAAGCAATTTATGTACAAATCAATCTGTTCCCCGGTATGTGATGTTATTTGTAATCTTCCTGCATCTTGCTTTGTTGTCCTTGCTTCGTCCTCCTTTCTTCCCTCCCCACACCACCAGGTGATCTTCGAAGTGTTGACGAGCAGCCACCAAGTTTGGGTAGAGTTCACAAAGCCCATTGGCAGATGCTTGTTTGAAAGAAAATTGTATTGATTCCAGAAACAGCTCTCCTGCATCCGCTTCGTTGTCTGTATTATCTACCTCCTTTGTAGGTGTCGCGGTTTCGGGGGGGGTTAATTTTTCTCTCTGTTCCCTCTTGTTTTGGTGTCACCTCCTGCCTGAGCTCAGTTCATGATGATTTTTTTTGCGGTCGCAGTGGTTGTTGGTGTTGTTTTATTTCTGGTTCATTTGGATTGCTCCGGACGAGGCGCTCGGTTATTCTGGTTGGACATTTCTACCTCTCTTGCTCACTCTGCTCCGGAGGTTTTCCGCGCCGTCCCCTCTTGTGTCTTTTCGCATGGGTTTGAGTTTGTTTTGACTCTCTGGATTAGGAACGGGGTCGTTCTCTTCCCCTGTGCTCTAAATCTCCACCGTGATGCAAGATGTAATCCTAGTCCCTGTCACACAAACCTTTAAATTGCATAGCATGATGGTAAGAGTGGACAGAGAATGTGCTCACTGAGTAATACTGACAAAGAAGTTTAAGGAAAAGCCTATGTTACTACTACTTACCGGTGCTGTGCGGAAAAGCAAGTTGTTAGTATAAATTGATGTGTTTGTGGAAAATAAAGCAGTCAGAGATAGAGGGCCTGTCATGGATAGAAGGCCATGTAATCCACAGAGTTCGCCGAGCGTTCTACCCGGTGAAGATGAAAAATGAAAATATAAAATGTGAGCACGGAAAGCAAAGGTATTGTGTTGAATTATGGAACAAGAAAATATTGATGACTTGTGGCTACGTATAAACGATAATTCGTGGTGAATATATATACATTACAGTGGCTTATGGATGATATACTATGCAAAATTCATGGCGCAAATATGTTGTGTGATATACGATTACTATACACATATGAAAAATGGACACTAGTGAGTTTCAGTTATTGTATAATAACAGAACCGTACAATAGAAAAGAGCTCTAAATATTTCGACTGAAATTATTTTTATTAATTTCATTAATTGAGTGATTATCGCAGGTCCTAAGTATTTAGCCTCCCATATCTCCAGAATCTGACTTAGTGAAGAGAAGTTCGTGACAGTCCCTGCATTATGTGCTTTTTCTGGGACCATGACTACGATCTTTTGCTTTCTTCGTTGTTTGTTGCTCTATTACCCGAAGAATGCCCAACAATTGACTGATCTTGTATTTTTGATGTGTGTGGCCATCAGAACACGTACGTTGACTTGTCGAATGGGAACGAACCGCCATTCAGCAACATTTTAATCCTAATTTGAATGCAAGTACTCATTTCGTGGATTTATAATATGTTCGCACTGTGCACTAATTAATTTCTCATCTTGTGGGAATGGAGTCACCACCCGGAGAGTTAACCCTACTAGCACTTTCATTTGGGGATTTTAAAACTAGTGCATGCACAGCATGCTTCTGAAATCCGCTTCTTGTGTAAGACACAAAGAACAACTGACGACAGTCCAGCGCTAAAGCTCGGGTCTTGGGTATTTCTTTAAGTGTATCTCGCACTACTGGACAAAAAGCCAGGGAGAGATAAAGGTGGAGAAGTCCATAATAGAAACCCCAAACATCAGATAGAACCTTTCTGAAACGCCTCAGATGTAATGTAAGTCAAATTATGCCCAGGTATCTAATTCGGGCTGTTCCCTGCCACTAATTGTGTGTAAGCCACATGTTGTAATTAGAGTCATGCTAACCAGGTGCACATTTTCCTGTTTTGTAAATTTAGAATTATGCGTACATAGTGTACATGCAGTTTCCTAAATAAAACATAATTATCAGGTCTGAGTGACCGATTACAATTTCTGAGGTCATCGTTGGATAACTGGAATGTTCTATTGAAAAGTGAAAGAATGGCTTAAATAGTATTCATAGGGATATTATCAAATTGGGTTTTCAAGCCAAAACGAAAACTCTGTGGCAACATGATTGTTAGCCCTGGAAAGCGATTTTAAGGCGACAGACTAAATGTTCTGTGGCGGTCCTCTTCTTCTGTAAATCCCGACGAACACCCTGAGTTCTCTAATGGTGTTCGGGACATTGCTCCAGTTAATGCAGTTTCGTTACTTGCTCTGCCACCTCCACCAGACTTGACAATGGGTTGTCTTGCTATGAGTCACGATATAATTGACTCAGAATGTGAACTCCAAATTGCTATTGTTTTGGTCTCGGTTTCCGGGTTTTATGTATTTGCATCGACGAAGTGATTAGACTTGTTCTTGTCGTTCAATGCTTGCTGTAGCCCCATGTCCAGAAACTGTTATTTGACTGGGTCTTATGCTTTCTATTTTACCACCTCCTCTGTCTTTTCCTTCTCTACCTGTTGTCAGAAAATTTGCAGACAGTGTCTGTGCCGGGGTCGATCTTCTATCCCAAGTTGTCTTAAGCTTGTACCTCACGGTCAATTAAGTTAGTCTGCATCTAGGTTGTGGTGGTAGTGGTGGTAGTGCTGCTGATTATGATGGTGGTGGGATATCCTCGTCTATTCGACGGGTTGATAACTGGATCTATGTCTTGGATAGAACACTGAACTGTCTTGAGTGGACGAAGAGTGGTCAATGACCCACTGATGTGCCTATTGCCTCCTCTTCGACCGTTTCCCGTTTCGCTCAGTCCTAGCGTCCTCCTACGTCCCCGTCGTATTGTTTCCGTTGTCTTCCTTACTCTTATTATCCCACTCCAATAAAAGGGTTGTCCTTTTTACACTTGCTCTCAGGCTCTAACTTGTCGCTAAAGACTTACCAAGGACATCGAGAGCTCATAGCGCTAATGTTGGTGTAAAAGCATTAGCTGGAAGCCTAAAGGTTACATCGGCTCGTTTAGATGCTTTTCTCTCTATCGCTGATATGCATTCCTTGCTCAGTTCACCAGGACTGGAATTAATGGCCTCGCAACTGAAGGAATGACTGATAATGCTTATAGTCGCATACGGGCATTCGACCGCTTCTTAATTTTTTCGTCTTCACTGAAAAAGAACCACACCCCGGTATGATTTATTTCAAGCACCGCACACTTATAACTTAGTCGTTGCGTATGAGGGATAACTAACTATCTGACGACAACCAATCCAGCGTACAAGCACGGGTCTTGGGCTTTTCCTTATGTGTATCTCACACTGTAGAATAACATGCCTGGGCGAGGAAAGGAGGAAGAGTTTGACCGGAAACCCCAAACATCATGTGGCACTTTCTGAAACGCTATAGTCGTACTATTTGTAAACTTCTTCCCTATTTTAACTAATCAGGCCATTCCAACCAACGCGTTGCTAGCCACATATTTAATTAAGACAATCCTGTCAGTTACAAATTTCTTTAAGTACAACCATTTTAGTTTGAATATCTCGTACGTAGTGTACATAAAGTTCCAAAATTATGCTAGTCCGAGAGTAAATATTGCTCATTTTAATTTGGTATCACGAATTATTTCATATTTCACAACAAGTTGTAATATTTTCAACAGTGGCACAAAATGGTCGAATTTGTGGCTTGAAAGGAAGACTCCATACAATCAGGCAATCTTGGTCAGTCCGCCGCTGGAGACCTCCAACTAAGTATTTCGTCTCTTCTCTGGTTACATCCCAGCGAGCTTATCCAATGCCAGTTATCCTATGTGCAGCAATCCCGGGAAACGCTCAGAATACTCTTCAACAGTATTCTCTCCCGGATTGTTTCATACCATAGGGCTTCTGTTCGCAAATCCATGAAACTTCTGGTATAAGCCAGCTGGTCTCCTCTCCTAGATATACTAGATGTGTTCATGTTCTTCACAGAATGTCTGCATTTCCCAGCTGAATTGGGATGGTTTTCTCGCTGGTCGGCTTTTCCATGGCCTGCTACATACCCTGACTGTAGCCTGGTGCGTCGTTTACTTCCCGATGTACTACTTACTAATTGACTTCAGTGGAGGGGGTAGGTTGGTCACGAACTATTTGCGAACTGCTACGTATATGCAGTAGTATGAAAGTCATTAGCTGCACGAGGCAGCGCGTGAGCCTCACATATGACCCCCTCCCCTCATCCTACCACAACATGTACTCCGTCGGCTGATTTTTGACTGGGGGCCTCATGACTGGCTGACTGACTCAAATACCCTTGTTTTTCTCCACAATGACATGTACAAAGATTTATTGCCTTCAAAGAGCGCTACTTAGTTTCTCGTTGGATGGTTAGCAAGCTAGTGTACACACTTTGGGGATTTGGTTAGTGTAATGAGTGGGAATAGAACCAGTCACTCCTATGTAATGTCCACAGGCCTTGAAGGGTAACGATGGCATAGGTGGGTATGATTCCATCCGGAGATCATTGGGTCTAAAGGTGTTTTCTTGCATCTGTTTTGGAACCTAGAATAATGTGCTTTGTTGTTGAGACTTCATAAAGATAAGATTGACATAGTATTGTATTGTTCGTCTGTTTGTGAGATCTTATCCGCACATTCTTTAGTTAATTATTTGTTATATATATATATATATATATATATATATATATATATATATATATATATATATATAGAGAGAGAGAGAGAGAGAGAGAGAGAGAGAGAGAGAGAGAGAGAGAGAGATTTTCTCTAACTTCTGGTATATGATTTTATTTAATTGTCGTAATTTTTATTCATGTTCGTAATGTGTGTAAAATATTTTTGGTTATAAATGGTGTGCCTAATTTGGCTCTGTCAATATACAGATTAAGTTGGATCTATAAACAGATGTTTACATACATGTTGACAATTGATAATAATAATCGTAACAAAAAGACTTAAACTGGCACCTGTGGCATGGTTTCTCAGTGATTGATGGGATATGGAAGCTTCGAGAAGAATTCTGTGGATTCCCATTGGTTGCGTGAGGTCATGCACATATATTTAGTACGACGAAAACCATTTGCAAAATACAGTCGCAATATAAGGTGTATATAAGGTGGAAATTGAGCATTGAGATTCGTTCCAATTTTTGGAGTCATTCACACTATTTGTGTTCCAGATTAAGTCTGCAGACGTGTTTTGTTTTACTTAGATATGTTTCGAGAGGAAAAACATTTCTTTGGACTGTTCAGTGGTGAAAGAAATTGCTCATTATTTGAACTCTAATATTATTCTGGACCAGTACATTTCCGGTTTTTGAACTTCATAATGGACTTTACATTTGTATTAGACCGTCATAGGCTTGGACTCACTTCATAATACTGCAAGTTCCTCCCACGTTTTCATTTATTTGATAATTAAATTGTTTGTTAAGTTTTACAAATTTCTTTGTTTTGCATTTTGTCTGTTACCAAAGTTTGTGACCATAGAGTCGAAACATTTATTATGAATATATTCAATCATTGTCACGTTGCGTGACTGGGCCTGATGGTTAGAGGTTTTAACCACGTTATCATATAATTTATTTGAGGGAGTTTTCATTATTCAGATACTATATTATATATTTATGGGTTTTACCGCCTTATGCGGTTGGGCCGGATGGGTTAGGTTTATATTACCTTATAATTTCTAATTTTATGGATCAGTTTTATTGGACTATATAGAAATTCCCTTATGTAGTTAATTTAAATATGCCTTGGACCACCATATAATTCTACTTTTTGGGGTTCAACTTACTTAATTCTGTTATGGGCATTATTATTGGTTCAATCTTTTGAAACCTGGTGTAGCTGGACCTGATGGTATTGCTTGCTTGCTTGTGATTAAAGTCGTTTGCTACTATCAGGACATGTGTGACTGATTAATGACTATTACAAACAATTGAGTTTCTCGACAGATGGTGTCAAATCAATTCGACCACCCGTCACTTTAATGTGCACAGAGAGCACTGCTTAATTAATTGTCAGGAGGGAAATGAGCACGCACCTGACGACACCGCGGTATCAGGCATGGGTAGCCCGGTCCTCGTGGAAATTTGTTACGAATGATAATTGGGACACGGACTAGTTATGCAAATGGTTGTCCGTATTACTAGTGGCGAGTCGAATAGGGAATATACCCCATGAATGACGATATGAGTGAACCGGCCCACACACTCTGTATGTATGATCGTGACAGGGAAGCAAAGGGTTCGGCATGAATTTCCAAACGTCGAATGAAATGTGTCCGAAACGCCAAGTCGTAAATAATAAGTATGCCAAACCTTGCCCAGTTCCTTAATTTGGGCTGTTCCCTATCACCAGTTCTGTGTTAGCAACAAGCGTATTTAGATTCAAGCTAGATTGTTGTACATTTTACTATGTAATTTTAAACTTAGACATTTTGTGTTCAGAGTGTACTTTAATTTCCCAAAAAGATTATAATACTTATAATTTAGGTCGAAGTAACCACTTGAACTGGAACACGATGTTAGGCAATAGACCGAAATATTTAAGGCGGGTGTACAAACGAATCTTGTTAGAATCATAATACGTTTTATCTAAAAGGGTTTCATAGCCAAAAAGAAAATCCTAAGGCAACTGGATAAATGGTTGCCGTTAGAGGGGCGGTTGTGGTTTTCGGTCCTGTAGCAGGTGTGGTGGCGGATGAAAACTCCTCCTCTCCTGCTCTTTGGGGTAGGGGGGGCGGGATCCGTAAGGCCCGCCACTATCCAATTCATCATTTTTTTGGTATAAGCAAATATTGGCATTTGGTGGCATTAATGTTCATTCAGGAGGCTGGTAATCAGGACAGTAAGAAGGATGCGTGAAACTCTGGGAATTTCTCACTTTTTCATGATATTGGAGATCACCTTCCTGATTCTAGGGTCTGGTCCATTTAGCCTATGTATTGCTTCTTTTTCTGCCTTTACATTTCCATGAATATCTACATGCGAGAGAACCCGTATAAGTTCTACTATACAATTATTTTACTCCAGTGTTGTATGAGACATGTTAACATCTCTTAACACATTTATCCTGCTAGACGATTTCCCGAATTCAATTGAGCGCAGGACACTGGGTGATTTATTGATTAATTACTGCTTTGGAAGTTTTGGATTTGTGAATCCATTTAATGGAAATGGGTTGATTTATAACCCATACCTCTACGGTATAAATGGAGCAGCTATCTCGCTCCTAGGGTGATTTTCTTCCCCGGGATCACCACAGATTTGGGGTTTGAAGCCCTCTGTATCGATTGTTGTGTATTGCTGGCAATTCTTACCATTCGCCGAGAACATTTTGTTCTTATATCTAATGGTAACGTCTTTTGTTAAATCCATACTATAAAGCCTTAAGATTTATTTTGCAGTATTGCAGGCCCGTTGGTCATGGTCGGAGAATTTGACCGTTTCTGCCTGTGTATCAAGTATGATAATTTGTTTTTGGAGTTCATGGATTCCCCTCCCACCCCCCACCCACCCCGACCCCACCCCACCCCCACACACACATACACACTGATTAATTTGGGGATAATTTATGTATGCCTGATGGGCTTATTACATCTCCCGAATATAGTGTGATGCGAATGGTCATGGATAGAGGTCCTAGCCGCACACTTCATGCGTATGTCTTCACATAGAAGCGTGGGGTGGTTCCCCTGCTATTACCTGCAGTTCTTCCCCGGAGTACACTTAAGAGCCCCGGTGCAAAAAGAGCTTGATTTTGAATTCGACCAAGTCTTTTTTAAGTAAGGTTGGATTAGATGAGAAATATGCCCCATCAAAAATCAATGTTTGAGCAAATGAATGCCCTGTGTAGGTTAAAACGGGTCCGCCCTCAAATCAATTCTTTTCAGTTTTCTCAGGCGGTTAAGGTCCTTTCCACAGATTCTCACCAGCTCAGCTATATGTCTGTCCTATGCAAGTTGCTCATCAAACATAATCTCCAGGAATTTAGCATGTTTTCTTTTCGTATTTGAGTAGCGTGTTATTTAAATGTTGTTTAGGTGTTATTTCAATATAGTTTAGGTGGACTTATTCGAGTTTTTGTTTTTGTGTGTTAACCAGTCCTGTTAACTATCCTGAAACCCAATTTATCAGCACATTACCAAATCCCATCCAGACCGCTCTGCACCTTGCCCACCGGTTTCACTAGATAGGTTACCCTCTTTCCAGACTCAGCTATCTTCAGCAAACTGCGATAAGTCAAGACGGGACACATGCATTGACTGTTCTAGATCAATTAACAATATTATTTGTAAGAGTGTGGGAATAAGTACTCTACAGTTTGGAGTATCATTATCGAACACGTATATGTCACCTACTCAAACTTGGATTTGTTTGACCTGTTAGGAAATTCGATATCCTTTTGTGTATGTGGCCTGTTAATCCATAATGGTTAAGTTTGGCAATCAGTTCTTTGGTCCAGATCAGATTATAAGCTTGTTCTAAATTAACACTGCTATTACATTTCTATCACATTTCCTTTAAGAAATAAAAGCTAATGTTATGATTGACTCCAAGCGAATAAGTTCATCTATGTTGACTCTTTTAATGTGAAAACCTATTTGATTTTGTGATAGTAAATTATTGTTTTCTAACTGGTATTTGCCCATGTTATTAATCATTGTTTCCAATGTTTACATATATTGTTTGTGAGAAATATAGATCTATATGAATTTGCATCCGATGGGTCCTTTCCGAGTTTCGGGATTTGGATTATTATGGCCTGTTTCCAGGGCGTCGGAATCTCTCCCGTACACCACATGGATAGAACCAAAATTACGTATTACAGAGATTTTTATATATTATATAGTCCAAGGAGTCCTTTCCAATAGATCTTACTTTATAATGCTGAGCGCATTTATCCATCCATATATTGTAAAGTCTGTGTTTAGTGGGCTTTAATGTTTATCCGTATCTGTAAACATATGTTAAAAGTCCAAATCACACACACACACACACACACACACACAGAGTTTGTTAGCGAATATATTTCCAAGAGGAATACCTTTTGATTACACGATTAGATACATAATGATCTCCTTGTCTCTCTCCTTCCATCCAAACATCTCTCTCTCTCTCTCTCACTTCTTTCAAGACGACGTAAACATAGTGATCGACGCAATTAAAGTGTCGCCATTAATTCAATTTATACATGACCTTGAGACGGTAATTATCTATCGGGTGGGGTTAGCTGCAACTCAAATCGATTTGAACATTCCTAGATTAATGTGCGATTCAAGCATATACAAAGGTACGTCGTAGCTTATCAGCAGTAAGTTGGGTTTTTGTAGTTACGTTCCACGTTTGTAATCGCATTATGCCAAAAGCTTTTCTGTCAAGATATCATTGCATAATTTGATAGAACTTACTGTGATACAGACGTTAAAAGCGAATGATTTTTATATTGCATAGCTACTACATTCGAAACCAAAATATGTTGGGTAATGAAACATTAAGAGCGAATGTAATGATTTCACAGGTACATGATAAACGAAGGACCGTGGACGGTAGTTGTATGGCTATAATTGGCTTAAACGCTACACTTATTTGTGCGGTTATTAACTTCTTGCAGAGCTATTTCGCAAAGCATGTCCATTACTCATTTGCATTGTCTTTCTTGATTTAACCAGGAGACGCATTTCTCACAAACTGAACCTACTCCCTCCAATTGTGTTGTAACCTTTTAAATTTCCAGCAAAAGAATATAAAATTCGTTACAGAAAGAGAAATCCAATATATTGCATTGATTTAGAAATGCTGCTAGATGTTTACATGTCATGTGGCAATTAGTATAATAAATAAGCTCTAATCCTTATTTAAAATTTATGTGGCTTTTTTGTTGTTCATTTGCATTTGGGGAAAAATCCGATATATCTCAGTCTTCTTCGTGGTCCAATATATCAGTTGATAGAACGAACTATTTTGAATAAGGACTATTCTTGCCCCCTCTCCAAATGTCTTCGTATGATATAATTTGGTTTAATTTCTTATACTAGTTTTGTGTTCACATGCTGATTTCAAAGAAGAAATGTACATTGCACATTGATACTATCAATACTCTATGCACTAAATTTAAAATGGCATTATTTATTTTTATTATTTTTCTGGTATAAAGTTGCCTGAACAATGTTTCAAGTTGTTAGGAAATGATAAGAAATAACCCCAAGTAACAAGTCAACATGCAGCTGTGCTACGTTGTAAAAGTAAGGTAGTCACTGAAAACATAAAAAACTGTGATTTTGGGACTTTGTTTAGTATTGATGGCTGATATGAATGATCACGAGGACTAGAGGCTTCTTAGATATTTAGGACCTTTTATTCACTGAAAATACTGGTGTTCGTCCTCTACTTCCTGGAAATGAAGATATTCTATTTGCATTAATTTTCCTTAATTTCATAACACGTACGTATCCAGGCACGCACACACACACAAAAAAAACATACACCAACACAGAACATAAGCGTCTGAAAAATTCATTCAAAACCGGGTCGAGTAATGTGAGCTTATTTTGTCTTCCTTGTGCAAACGTATTAATACATATCTAGCTTGAAAGCGGGTATAGTAATAAAACAACTTATTTATTGATTTCGTAAGTGGAGCTTCTTTGTTCACTCGTTATCTCGTTATCTCGTCCTTTCGTTTCTACACTAATAAAGGTCCCCCCACTAGAAGATAGGAAACGAAAGAAACACTAGTTTTACCTTAAATATCATTTGTATATTTAATTTGTATGCATAGGGTCACAATAATTTATATCGTTATAAATTGTATCTCAAAAGCTCTATTTAGTGGAACAGTCTAAGGTTCCACTTACAGAATTGGAAGAAGAAATATCACACGTTTTATGGATTAACTGTCTGAATTCTTTTGTTTGTTCGTTTACTTAAAACAGCAAAGTTTGGTAGGATTAGATGAACGTATCCAGGATTAAAGGATTTTGTATTAGAATAATTTGATGAGACTGATCAACTCTCTGTAGTTCACTTTCATTGCCCTTTGAACTGCAAATATTAGAGATTAATTTTGGTTTCTACCTTGCTAAACGATGGTTGCAGATATTGCATATCTAAATTCCAGACCCCGAATTCTTGAAATCTTTAAATCAAAACTCAAGATCAAAATCAGAAACCTTAGATGTATAATAAATTTTCTTAAAATAAATTAGATTAGTAGACATTTCGGGATCTACTAAACTACAATTTCTCTATTAGCCTGCTACATTTCGAGTACGATGATTTCATCCATATATAAGATCTGAGTTTCTTTTGTTTTGAGCAAATATCCATGTTTCTTGCCTAACAAATTAGGATAACAGGGAGGCTAGCCTTTTGCTTCACTGTAGGCAATATTTTATCAGAAAAACACTCCATATTGATTTAGTTTTAATGTGAAACATTACATGGACTCTAAATCTGATCGATAAAATAAAACGAAACAAGTGCTAGTATCCCAATACACCTAAGTTACGTCAAGCCAGGTTGGTATAATTGCCATGAGACAAATTAATGCAGCAGTTCAAAATATCTAAACATAATTGTATTTCGCATCTGAAATAAATAATCTATATCACTTTAGAGATCAATACTGTACAGTAAAGATCCACTTGTAATTTGTCACGTGCAAGTAGTACTGGTATGCAAAAAGAAGGTTCATTTGAGGTATGATCATAACTAAACAGGTATACACCTCCATTCTAATGTGTACAATACCGATATCCATATCCACACACATCTGATGGTGTCAACGCTAGTAAAATATTCCTAATTGTTTGGACAAAGCTTTGGAACTTGTCCGGGAAAAAATCTTTGTCTTCTTTTTCTACAGCATGATTACACCTTGGAACTTGATACCCTCGCAAAGTGAGGCGTTAAACAGTTCACATCACCTTTGTTTTATTACTGCTGAAAGAGTGAAAGAAAGATACAGAGAAGTATTCAATGGACATATAAAAAACAGTCCTTCTAGTAATTGTGGTAGCTTTATTAGTCAGATCTAGGGGAATTTCTCCATCAGCTAACATTGCTGGTTTGCAATTTTCCTTGCAACTTCGAAATCGTCTAAAATATGAGTTACATATTCCCTTGCTAACATGGGCTTTTCCGTGTTTGGAACTGCACAAACTCATTATCATTTTGGATGTTGACCATGCACTAAATATAATGGAATAAAATACGTGATGTCAAAGGATGTGCTATTGTTGTAAGTCAACTAAGTCAAAGGGATATATTGATCTCATTGTTTCTCGTTATTCTCTAAATAATTTCGACAAAGCGTTGGCACTTTAGTGAGCAGATTTCAAACGATTTGACTCACTGCTGAATTGAGTCTGTATGCAACGTTAGCCAATATAATGATCTGCGTGTCTTCAATTGTATTTGTATTTCCATCTGTACTCCTTGTAAAGACTAGTATGTGTATGTAAGAATGATTTTGAGAAGTGTTTGTAGTACACGTGCTAATATAAGTATTCCTTTATAGAGGAAATTGCATGATAACCACACTAAACAGTCACGTTTTGCTTGGAAAACACGTGGTAATATTCATGTTTCAAGGAAATGAATTACATTTAATTCATATATCGACTGTCCTTTCTCTGTCCTGGTTTTAATTATTTGTAGATCAAAAGTTGAGAGAAGTCAATTAGATATCCTTGCACATATTTAGCTACATTATAACACATAACGTTTTGCCTGAAGTGTTTTGCAACGTTTAAAACTGAATATTTTGCGCGTTATCGTTGTCCTGGACTCCGTCTAACGGTAGGATGTCATTCAAATCTACTTCTGTCTCAGAATCACCGTTGAAGTCTTGCCAGTATTTGCGATGACTAACAGAGATAGCATTTTTGTGCCTATCTCCTGTTCTGCACAATATATCCAACTGAAATGTTCTGAAGCATTGCTCTTCATCTAGTAAATTTCTCTACATTTATTGTTCTGTCAAATAACCCACCTTTCTTTTATATGTGATGCAGAAATTTTGTTCCGTTTATGTTATCGATCTTCATGTGTAAGAGGTGACTCCTTGTCCATTATCATGTTCCTGGCAAAGTACTACCCTTAAAGCGAAAATACTTGCATCCATGTACAATTTGAAAGATTGCTCTCACCGAGGATAACCAAGTATTGGCCGAGAATCGAGAACATGTTTTACAAAATGAATGCTTCCTTACAGTCACCACTATATTCGAAATCTACATTTTCCCTGGTTAGTGCATACTGCATTTCAGCATCTATATAATAGTTCCTAATGACCTTTTCGTAATATCATGGTGAGTTCAGAACCCTTATGTTCTGTTGGAGTTGGATAATTTTCACTACACCAACTTTTGCTCGATTGGGTCCGATACCATCATCTCTAACAACGCGTCCTAAATAATTAATATATTCTAAGCAGCATTACACTCCTGTGGAAGTTATTTTAGTCCTGTGTTTCGTAACCTATCGAATACATGCCTAAGTATGCTGATTAAACGTTTTACTGAACACATTAATGCCATCCATCAACACTAGAAGAAATTTCCAACTTAACCAACGTTGGGCTGCTTCCATAGTACGCTGGAACACTGCTGGACTGTTACGAAATCCCATTGGGAAACTTCGAAACAGCGAGTCCTAGATTACAGCACCAGACAGTATATTATCGAGATCCCGGGTCAATATTAGCCTCATCTAAACCGCTCCAGAAGTTAAGAATAGTTAGGAATGATGGTTGAGCACCATCTAAACTCTAAATTGCGCCACTTATCGTGGTGGATGATATCAAGTTTAATATAGCTACTCCGTTTTCGGAAATCAACTACAAAACGATAGCCGTTGTTGTTTTTCTTAGCAACTAGCAAACATGGTGCCCAACCCTCATAGACTGGTAGATTCTTCTGTAACAATTTTTTGGAAAATATCTGACACCATACCCTTTAATACCTGCTTTTGTTTAGTAGTCATTTTTAAGATCTCTGCCGAACTGGGCTTTTGTTTCCATTTTTTTATCAATTTGTTTTATGTGTTTCAAAATGTCTCAAAATCACAATTTACCATCTTCCCCATATCAATAATTCAGGTTTTCATCTAAGTGTCACTCTTTAATCTGGTCAGCATTTAAATTGCTCTTTTCAATTTTAATATTGATATATTTGTTCATGGTTCGCCTATTTGATTTGAAATGTGATTGTCATTATTTTCGCTTTTTTAAGAGTAATTTCAGACATTGCAGACATATAAATTTTTCTGTGTGTGAACCCTTGTTATAGTCAGTCAGATTACATATACCGAGTAAAACATATGTTTTTTCTCATTTCCACGTGGCCTTTGCTGTCAGAGACCCATATGATGTAAGTTCATTAGACGCAGATGTCAAGCCAGTTAAACTACTCGGTAGTGACAAGCCATTTAGTTTAGCCACCGTTACAAGTTGGGAATGTAGGGGAACCGTTTTACTTTCTTAAGCAATAAGTTGGTGCTTGAGGTCTAGTGACAAAGTTTTCCTATTAAAATCACGTACTGTCTCGTTCTCATTTAGACAACCTACGCCCAAGTTTACTGCAGGCTGCAAGTTTGGAACAATGTTGTTGTCGTTGTTGTTGTTGTTGTTATAGGGTTTAACGCCATTTTTCATCAAAATGTAAGCTATACTTGGCGGCCAGTATAAATGTTGGAGGAAGAACCAGGGAAAACCCCGGAAAGAACCACCGACCCACGAGACGCTACTGACAAACTTTCTCACGTACCCACACTGGCCAAGCCTGAGACTCGAACCCATGCAGACAGAGGTTAGATGGCAGTGATCCGTAATCGTGAGCGCTTTAGACCACTCGGCCACTCGGGGTACCTTGGAACGATGTAAAACTCTATGCGTATTGTATCCTGACAAAGAGAAATTTTACCATTTAATTGCTTGCTTTAAGACCAAATGCATATCGCTCATCGGAATATGTGTTACACTTTGTGAAAATGTCAGGTTCTAATATATAAATATTAGCCCCAGTATCGATCATAGCTTTAGTTGATAATTACTCGATTCTGAATGTAACATAGTTACATAACATAGCTGATGGCATTGAAAGTTTAGTTATGCAGTGGCTAGAATTTACAGTTTACGACACATTTTTGCAATGTGCGCCAAATTTATAAATGTGAACTGAGTCTCAGCAGCGGGGGGGGGGGGACGAATCCTACAAAATTTATAAGGTTCCAATGTCGAAATAAACCCTCAAAAAAAAGGGTTTCAACCTGAAATAAACCGTCGACTACGTTTCAAGAGGAATTCTCGGAGGGAAAAACCTCCCAGGAGGTTCTCCTGAGTTAGTCTAAATACGGTTTCTGGTTGAAAAATTCATTAATGGCGCTTCGATTAAAAAAAAATGAACCAATTCGTTGTCGTCGCCCTCCCTGCTGATATGAATTAAAAAATTTTATCAAGACCAACTCGATACAGTGTTCGAGGATCGTGTAAGTTTATTGTTACAAATCCGTGTAGGGTTATTTTAGCACGACTAAAGAAATTTTTTAATTTATTTACGTCCATATCACCACTACACCAAGTCTGATGAATATTTCGTAACGTGTATCAACTCCGTTAAAGACAGTAAGAATATTACAGTTATCTCTGATCACTTTAGGAATCTGTATACCGCTGGATTACATAAATTATATTTGTGTTTTTGTGTCTACCTCTGGAAAATATTCTGGCAGGATTTGATTGTTTATCCAGCATAATATCATCGTAAACAACTAAATTGTTAATTGACCCATCAATATCATCGATACTTGGTACTTCATTAATGTCAGTTATAAATTCAACAACATCATCTCCGCTCTCATTTAACGATTTTGCTCTTTCGTTAAGATCTTTTATTATATCATAACAACGCTGATTGTCCACAGATGGTGCTACCAAATACAACTTATCCCATTTCATCCACTTCATTATTAAATTAAGTAACAACTGCGTCTTGCCACTTCCAGATGGACCTATAATAATCATACGAACAGAATTTGGTAGTGCTGCGTGATGCTTAAGTGGTTCTCGTCGTTTTGTAGCAGAAAAGTCAGTGATTTCCATTAGAAAATATATAAAAAGAATATGGATTTATATTGTGTGAAATGCAGGGCGCGCACATCGACAAGTGATCTAACAACCATTACAACAAAAAATAACAGATCTTGCGGTTACGGGCAAGTGTGAATGATGCGGTACAAAGAAATTTAAATTTATTTTCACTGGCAAGTCAGGTGAAAAACCAAAACCAAAATCAAAGTCAAAGCCAAAGTCAAGTAAAAACAGAAAAGCAACACGAAGGTGATATTGCAGCAAAATTAACAAAACTACCCGGGACTCCGTGGGCTAAATACCCAGGAGAAAAACACCTCCCAGGATATAATTACTGCGGCCCTGGAACCCGACTTGATATCAGACTTGATGACCAAGATCAACCAAAACCAGTTGAGTATCCGATAAACGCTATTGATAAGGCGTGTCATGCGCATGATGTAGCTTATAAAAGTAAAAATATACAAGAAAGACATCTCGCAGATGTGAAATTAATTCACGCGCTAAATTCCATCACCGATAAATCTTTCAAGGAGAGGTTAGCTAGTTGGTTAATAAAATCCACAATGAAAGGTAAATTAGCGCTAGGTGCTGGTAATTAATCATAATCGAATCGATTTATTATTCCCCAACAGGATATTGGAGGGGTAGCGCAGCAATTAGTAAACTCGCTGAAGCAGCAAAAGTTACACGCGATACTGCTAAAAATTGGTTATCCAAACAGGCAATATGGCAAATTTACCAACCACCGCCTAAATAAGTTCACTTTGCACATTTCAATGTCAGTGTGCCAAATGAAGTTCACCAGGCTGATATATTATTTCTGCCACATGATACCATTAAAATCCGAAGACGTCAAAACACATACAAGTACGCGTTAACTGTAATTGATGTTGCAAGTAGATACAAAGATGCGGAACCGTTAACGACTAAAACAGCATCTGAAGTAGCCAATGCTTTTGAACGAATTTATCAATGAGGTGGTCTACGATGGCCACAGTTGTTACAAGTTGATCCTGGCAAAGAATTTCAGGGCGCAGTATCATCGCTGATGAAACAACATAACGTCACCATCAGACGAGGGCATACTGAAATTCACCGTGATCAGGCAATTGTTGAACGATTTAATCGAATACTTGCTGAGCGATTATTTGGATATCAATACGCGAAGGAATTCATTCAAGATAAAGATCACGCGAATGGGTCGCAAGATTATCAAGTGTGATAGCTGCATTAAATAACGAGATTACTCGAACAACCAATATGAAACCTATTAACGCAATTACCAAAAAAACATATACCCGTACGACGTGATTCTTCAGCACAGCCGATACTGGGTGATGTCACTGTGAAATATTTATATGAACCAGGTGAACTTGAAGGTGGTAAAAAAAGAGCGACTGATCCTATCTGGAGTATCACTACACACAAGATATCTAACATAACGAGATCTACTGGTAGACCAGCAATCTACAGACTGGATTCAACTGCTCCTCAACGTGGGTTTACACGTGAACAATTATAAGTAATTCCCGAGGACACACAATTACCGCCTACATCACTTAACTAGCACCTCTACTCCGGTTGCACTCAAGACAGGTCAGCATCACATTTTCGCGTGTATGACCAAGACGATTATCTTTTCTATCTACAGTAAATTGTCTTGGATCTTTATCCGAATACTGCCATAACATTACACAATTACAGCTCGCACAGTGATTATTCTGCTGTTGTTTTAGTGTCATGATAAATTCAACATCAAGGTCAAATTCTCGATTATTTTTTTGTCACTTTGTTTATAACCGGCTAATTTTTTTCTGATTATATCACTGTTGTTTTCATTATTAATTTCATCAGCCATTGACTCATCCAAAACAATCCTTCGCAGTTGAGATATTCTTCTGACTCTGGATACAGCCAAGTAAACTAAGTTTGACCACTCGATTCGATCATCAATGACCCAAACAACTATATCAGAGATAGATAGTCCTTGAGATGAATAAATCGTCATTGCGTATCCTAGCGTCCACGGGGATTTATCGGCGCGCAGTGCATCTTCAACAACATTGACATCAACTGCAACAACATCATTTAATACTAAATTCTGTTTTCCTGACTGTCATGGTATATCAACGTCAATATTCTGTAACCGCTTATCAGCTGGTCTATAACACAACGGCACTGGCAGTGTTGGAAATTTTTTCTTGTGTAATTGAAATAACTGCCGTTGAAGTGTGTCTCTGATTATCTTTCTACTTGCCACTATCAAATCGTTTGGTTTCCACGTTTTCCAAAAGTCGTTCAAGGAAGTTTCTGAAATCACCTCGCGCATAATTTCGCACTGAATTTTATTCGGTTGCAGTCTGATTAATTTCTTAAATTCCTTTAATTCTGCATCGAGAGATCTATGATCATCAGTCACTATTTCGTAATAATCAACAAAATTCTTCAACCAATCGTGTGGAGATGGTCCAACAAACGGAGGTGGCTGACCGTGATCGCCGCACATAACCACAGCTGTATTTTTTGTTAATAACCAATCGATAAATGTTTTTAATGTTTCTAACGACACTGTGCACACTTCATCCCAAAAAATAACTTTTGGAATATATTTCTC
The DNA here is from genome assembly GCA_028554795.2 of Sinohyriopsis cumingii. Lineage (NCBI taxonomy): Eukaryota > Metazoa > Mollusca > Bivalvia > Unionida > Unionidae > Sinohyriopsis > Sinohyriopsis cumingii. Next base: position 4,408,209 of record JAPYKE020000076.1, on the reverse strand, counting down.
CCCCATTCGATCTGAAGTCCACACACCACAGCTGTATCTGAAAAAGCTGTGATAAGTACTAGAAAAAACTCCTCGTTGTTTCATCTCCCTGGCAAGTCTGTGTGTTGGTGTTAGCACGATTATATCCGACTTTCCACGAAATAATTCGATTACTCGAGTTGTCTTACCAGAGCCTTCCGCCCCGTTCAAATAAACAGTCTTGTGTCTGGATACTGGATCGTACACAGATGGTGCATTCGACATTTCTGATAATTCTGATTTACAATAACTATCTTTAACCGCAACATCTGCGGATTCACAATAACAATGTAACATTTCCTTTTTTATTCTCCATAAACCCCATGTTTCATCATTGCTTGTGAAACGAGCCAGTAATTATGAATATCTTTTATCGATATAAAATGAATCCGTTGCAACTCTAACTGCAGTGTCAGGAAATCTATTTACTTGCGATAGTAAATTTATAGAAACATAAGCGAGCATCGAAGATCTTAAATGGGTGTACTGAGGCGATTCTCCTTCGATGTAACTAACAATTGTGCTCAACTTTGTTCCGTCAGACAAGTAAGCGTCTTCCCGATTACAAAATATATCTCTCGCAGTGGCATCATTAATTATAAAATCTAATTCAACATCATCCATAATCAATCGTGAGTGATGCCGTTTATGATCATATGCACCACCTTGAGTAAATTTATCTATTATTCTTCTACCGAGATCTTTTGCTGTTTTTTCACTGTTGCTAACTTTAATCTTAAGAATATTAACAATGACATCCGCGGGTAGGTCCGGATATTCCTGTTTGCATTCTTCGACAATGATACGCTCCGGTGTTGGTAACCAAACCGAAGTCTGTTTTCGGTACGATATAATTGCTTCACTGACAACCAACGATATCAATATTTTACTGTCAAGCATATATCGTAATAACACTACTGGCGCCCAACGTTTCTCCGAGAAGTGTCTGCCAAACCAAACATAACAAATCGGATGAAGATTCATAGTGAATTCAAACGACGTTACACGAGCAAATCCTGTCAGATCAAAATCGGGTAATGGACCATTAATCGATACTCTTACCGTCTCATGACAAGGATGACCAAACCTCGTAAAATATCCGGCGCACTCGCCCATCCCAAGAAAACTCCCCGGATAACACGCGGTCATATCCACGGAAATCATCTCACCGATATTATACTTGGTGTTCCACAAACCGCCGTTTCCGTATTCGATACAACTATCCTGGACATCTTCAAGGAACTCAGCGTGTGTTGGTCTCCATGAATTTTTTTCTCTCGCGGCATGGGCAGCAATTGACGGGACTATAAAACAATTAGTTAATAATTGCTCAGTATTTTCTGAGTACCTCTGTGCAAGTTTTCTCATTTCGTCGTGGAGAGATTCTTTACGATATAATTCACCGTTAGGTCTTACAAATTGATCATACTCGCCTTCTTCGGAACTTTTAAACAACGATACTGACACAGGGTCGTTTTCGCTTATTCGGCTGATAGCATCAAACATTCCACTCGACGAGTAATATTTCACAAACGATTTCGCGTAAATATTGTGACTGCATTGGTCCAAGCATGAGCGCTGTGATCAATGATATTTATTGGAGCTCCATTCCGATTATATTTTGATTTGTATAATACTTCCCCTGTTATCGTTGCTACGGTTATGGGGAATCTTAATGCTTTTTCTAACTCGGCAACATCGTTTATTGACACTCCTGTATCCTTAACCGATTCGGCCCATTTGTTTATTTTTTCACGTCGCAGATCAGTTAAACCGTTTCCACTATTCGCATTTTTAAAATAATCTATTACTCGCTCAGCTACACAATTCAGCTTTGAAAATTTCATCGGAGCAAGATCATTAATGTTGGGTTTTTTTATCGGATAAATTCCATAAATGACCGCTGTTACAGGATACGATCGAGCGTAATATGGTTTGTCAATCACAGTCAACATTCCTGGTTTGGAATCTTTACTTAACAGAGCGGTTTTTCCATTAGCAAGGACAGGATCACGTTTGTCACGAATAATCCAAGTATCGGAATCCGAGCGCACAATAAACTTTACTCTGAAACAAATATTTCTGATTGAGGTAATCGATGATTGTTTTCGCTCGTGTATCGTTCATTGTAGCGTCTTTGACATTGTCGTCGTGTATAATTTTAAATGTGGACCATACGTGAGATGCCCCATCATCACGAAATTTTTTTTGGCATCCCTGATAATATCAAACAGATCAGTCAAGGCTCGCCTTCGCGAATCAGGGTGTTAGTCTGTCAAGATCAGATCTAGAAGCTTTCCGGGGCTTGATTGCAAATAATCTCTCAAACTCCTCCATATTATATTTAAGGCAAACATTTAAATAAGAAATATATATAAATATAATGAATCAATGCAAGTGGTTTAAATTGGGATCTGTAACTGTTTGTAATAAATCCTGCAGAAAGGAATTCTGCAGGGAACATTCCCAAAGCATCCGAAGGGGGAGTTCAGGACCAATACCGTGTCTGCAATGTGGTATTGGGGTCAGGAGTAAAACACAGTTATGCGCGGGTTGCGAGGGAAAAAGATACCGAAAACTTAAGCGATATTATAACAAAAAGATACTCATGACGCGTTGAAATGAGAGCGCGATTATATAACTAGGTTTCAGACAAATTATAACTTAGACAAATAACATTGTTATATAAAATGAACCAGGAATTTGTCCGACACCCCATCATCAAGAATTACGAAGCGAATTGTAATGGTGAAATTAGAAATTGCAGGTTGAAAAAACCAGTTGGTTTTGTTACTAATGCTGGCTATCTAATGTTTAGTGTTTGGGGCAAGAAAAATTATCACTGTCATCGTTTTATGTTTGAGGTATTTAATGGAGTGATCAAAGGTGGTCTTGTGATCAATCATATAGATAATAATAAACTTAATAATAAATTATCCAAGCTGAGAGTTGTGACACAAAGCGAAAAGTGTAAATTTAGAAACGCTGGCTGTACTGATAAAAGCGCCAAAACCGCTGTATCTATAAATCTAAATACAAACGAAGAAATAATATTTTGTTCGATACATGCAGCTAGCAAGTATTTCGGTATTCACTCGATATCAGTCAGACGTGTTGCAGAAAATATAATCAAATCAACGTTTTCATATAAATTTAATAGCTGGATTTCATTTCGTTATGTAGATGCAGATAACGGAGATAACTCTGCAGCGACTGTGTAAAAGTCAATGATGCAGTTATCCCCTTGACGAGTCAAGGTCATTACATGTAAATATGTTATCCAGCGAGCAGAACTATATATAGTTTTTTTTACCCAGCCAATTGTATACATACTAGCAGGAGTCTATTTTCGCCTTGCGTTTGATTGTCAGTCCAGGTAAATGTTTCATCAAGGAGATTGCACAACACATATCATTACCTGTAAAGGTGCATTATCCAGCGGCAGGCAGAACTGTATACAGTTTTTCACAGCCAATTGTAACCGTCCTACTGTATACACACTAGCAGCAGTCTACTTTCGCATTAACACTTCCGCGTTTGATAAAATCAACAATTGTCAGTACAGGTAAATGTTATTTTCACAAAATCTAATTCAGAACTTAAAATCTAATTCAGAACTTAAAATATAGTTCAGAACTTCAACAGTTTAGAATTCAACTGCAGCTCTGTCAATAGTTACCTATATGATGTTTTTTAAATCTTATGTTCTCAGATGTGACCGTGGTGTAGTGGTTAGCTCAGCCGACTCTCGTCCCTGACTTATCGCTGCCTTCAGATCGAATCTCGTAACGGACATATGTCGACGGTGCCGATAAATATGGCTTTTATAAGTGGGAGGGCCCCAGCAAAGGCCCTTCATGTACATATCCTCCTCCACGTTAAATCGTGGGTGTGACGTTTTATCACCCCTGGGATTTAATCCAGGGGTATGTACATGAAAAATACACAGACAGCCTTCTGAATACTCTAACATTTCGCCTCGCTTTCGCTTAGAGAATTCGCTGAAGGTATGTTTGTGAATACGCCCCCCCCAAAAAAAAAAAAATAAACAGTTGCCTTGGATGCAGAAAGCTCTATGTCACATGGGTCTCATTCAGAAAGAATCCGGTCACGATCACGAAGGGTGCCGAGAATCGACAAGAAACGATCTGTAAGACAAAAATCTCCGAGAGACAAAAAGTCTGAAAGGACCTTCGTGGAGACACACAGGCCAGTGCAAGACCCATGATAGATAACCGCTCATCAAGGCTGCTGTTTATTTTTTCTTTTAAATAAGTTTATTTTTTCTTTTAAATAGGTTTATTTTTTCTTTTAAATATATAATTATATAAATATGAACTACGAAAATATCAATGATATAATTGTTGCTATTAAAAAATTAGAAGAAAACAAAATTAATATATCTGATGAATTAAATCCAATCATGTCTGATTTTGAAGCACTATATGAAGCTAAATTGGAAGGTCGGTATATTTTGCCTGCTCAGTATAAATTTATAAAGAGAATCCAAACAGCGTTGTATAAATCACTGCCTACAATACAAGAACAGCAACTAGATGAATTTATTCCTCTTTGCCGTGCAGTCGAAAAAAATTAGATTAGCATTATCCGAAGAATACGAAGCCAGGAAGGTAATTAATACGCGCGCAAGACAGTTGAGAAAAATTATATCAGATCGTGAGTTAGATCCCCTTGATGAAATTACTGGGAAATAAAGTCAGGTACGTGGAAATGAAATTGAAAGCAGAAGTCTCGTACTGACAGAAAAAAATAATATTTTTCACCCACATCTTTTTACCCATATCTATCTGACCTAAATCAATTAATCCGATAAGTTATTTTCACTTGTATGATCTAACCTGCATCAATCTGATCAGTTATTTTCACTTGTATCAACTGCATCTGGATCTGAAGGGTTAAATAATATTTTCTTAAGCTGACTAAATGTAATGCAGGAATGCGCGTAATTTAAAATCTGATCTCTGTCACATGTGATCACACAAATACGTTTTTGCCGCAGTTCATCTAACTGTCCCTGCGTTAACAAAAAGTCTTCATTACCGAATATATCAATAACCAAATCAACTGTGCTGACGGGGGACTGCGTAAACACCTCCTGATGTATTTTTCAAGTGTTTGCTTGTCGTGAATAAAAACCTTCATATGGTGGTATATATATAATACTCGTTTGATTAATTAGAAATCAGGGTTTGTCAGGAATAAAATTCTTTGCAGATATATTTTTACTGAATTTGTGCAGAATTAGCAAATCGGTTGATTTTCATGATTCTGTCAGGAATATTACCCCTCCGAATTAGCAAATCGGACGATTTTCATGATTTTGACAGGCATATTACCCTTCAGAATTAGCAAATCGGTCGATTTTCATGACTTTGACAGGCATATTACCCTTCAGCGTAGCAAAATCGGACGATTTTTCAGTAAAAAAATCCCTGTCAGATAATCAGCATCATCAAAGTTGTTTTTATTATAAGAAATTTTATTCTTCATGGAAAATACTGATTTTTCATGACTCTGACAGGGTAATTACCCTGCGGAATTAGCAAATCGGACGATTTTTATGATTCTGTCAGGCATATTACCCTTCCCCGTAGCAAAATCGGACGATTTTCATGATTTTGACAGATATGTTACCCTTCCGAATTGAGAAATTTGACAGTTTTTCAGTAAAAAATAAATTTCTTATAATTCTGAGCGATAGTAAAACACCCTGACTGTCAGGATTTTTTTTTTGAAGATAGAAAATCTTTAGGATTTCACAAGTAGATTAATATGTATTGTTTCATTTCTTAAATCCAGAAGGTGGCCAGATTGGTCTGTTAGTTTGAATTTATTCTTGATAACAGTGGATTATAACACTGCATATAAACCTGATTGACCGGCTCTTGCACAATCAAATATCCAGGTGGGTCTTTCGGGGTGAACGAATAAAGAACAAATCCTTGCTGGGCTTGATTTGATACTGTAGTGTCCGTGCAGTAGCTGCCATCGATTACATCACACACAAGATTGACCGCAACCACTTCGGTTATATTTACGATGCCCGGGGACACATGCCGGCCTTCTCCGGTTGGGCTATTGTTGTGTCTGAGAATAGTTGGCTCCGGTAGTGTTTTTTGTACTGTGCGAGTATGTCGGGAAAATATTCGTCAATGACATCATTGACTGATTTTTTTTACTCAGCTGCGTTATACCCGGGAAATTTAAAATTTGGCAATTCAGCTTCGGTTATTTTGTATGCATCTAAAAATTGTTGTTTAGAGATACTCTTCTCGGTAATTATTGCTCCAAGTAGCCGCCGATGAATATATTCCATGTCGAATACAAGCTGATTTAATACTTCCAGGCGTGTAATGATTTCGCTGCGTGAGATATCGAAAAGATGTTTTTGGAAACTTTGCTGTAGTCTTTGTAGCTGTGTTTTATGTTCTTGATTAATATTTTTAAAATACTCAGCGCTTTGACTTAAAGTAATCCCAATACCTGCTTCTCCATCTTGACGTTTTTTAGAAGTAAACTCCCATATCATATCATCCTTGTCGTGAAAATTAAATTTGTCATCCAATTTTGTTCGCTTTATATCATCTACATATTTTTTATACAATGGTGCCAAATCGTGATACGAAGTTTTGTCAGTGACATAATCAGACTTTTTCGGTTCTGGTGGTATCGGTGATGCTTCGGGTGGAATTTCAGGCCATCCTAACACTGTTCTGATCGAACTCTGATATATATCTACGGCGTAGTCTGGAGTGCTTATTTCGATCGCAGAAGACAGGGTTTGTTCATGAACAGTTATTTTAATCTTGGATTCTTTTCCTGTGATATTTTTTATTCGACGTCGTAATTCCTCATCGATTTCATCAATTTGCTAAGACCCGGTTGCTATCCCAATGACGTTCCAGTCGGGTGTACCATCGGGTTGGTTTTTATGTGCAAACACAAACGAATTATTTGCTGGTAATCCACCAAACGATTTTGATATGATATTGGGCCAACTGTGATATACTCGTAATTGTGCTAGTGCGATTTCTTTCACGGGAATTGCAGTTGGAAAATTAATACTAAATTCAGGGTTAGTCGAACTTACCGTTATCATCGAAATTCTCTTGGGTCTTGTATTTTCGACTATCTGCTGAAGTAATTCTGTCATTATTTATCTTTGTTGTTTTTAAATGGCGGGCGCAGTCTTCGTATATCTTAACCATTAGAGCGAATTCGGAATCTGATATTGTTGTATCATCGATGCTTGACGATATCAACGACGATAATTTTGAGTATGCGGACGTGGTTGTTTAGTTGTATGACGTAATCGTGCAATTTTGTGCTCATGCACGAGGATATTTTTTTTTTTGCGATTATATTAAAAACCCCTGCGATTGCAGTTGATGAAGAAACGCATATTGTTACTGCGATTGTTACTGGCGTTAACGCTGATAATACTACGCCGGTGGATGAAACTAACGCGGATACTGAGTATACCAACGCATCAACGATGACTGCTTGTCGTTTATATTTTTTTACTTTTAGGTTGTATTTGTCTATGAGGGTTTTTAACTCTGATTGCCATTCGCATACTTCATCGTACCTATATTGTTGCGCATCCAATGTTGTTGTTGATGCTGTCGTCGTTGACTTCGTCAAGAGGGTCATTTATTATCTTATGCAGTAACCAATTCAGGTGTTTCAGCTACGAATTCCAAACACCACCAGTAAGATGTTGCGGTTAATTTCTTATCGGCTGCTTCCAGTATAAATTCCTCTTCGGTTCCTTTGTTTAATATTACAGTCACAACCCGGGAAAACTTATCGGTGGAATGTCGCTAGGGATACTTTGTAAATATCTTAAATTTTGCAGCACTGAACACAGAAAACCTGTACACGCCAGTAACTGTTGCGGTGTATTTGATAGTATTATTTTGTTTAGACCATGTTGCGAACCCAGATGATACCGCGTACACTATGTTGGTGATATGCCCGGGGGTAACTCCAGGTGGGATTTTAATCAAACTGGTTTTGTTAACAATCTCAGGAATCCCACTTACGATATCTTGTTGTGTTTGTTTGATCGTGTCAGCATTGGTTTTGATACCTTGCTGTGTTTGCTTGATCGTGTCAATGTTGGTTTTGATATCAGAAAGTTTTATGTCAACGGTGTACGGAGCGCCGAAGAATTCTTCTGCGATTTTTTGATGTTTTCTGCGAAATCTTGCAAACGCGCCCACGTGAACGTCATACTCGGCCCGCAGCGTGGATAATTTACTGTCTACGGTGTCGACGTATAATTTGTTTCCAGCATCTTTGTCGGATGTTGGAGTTGTTACAGCTACTATTTTATTTTCGTTCATGTTGAGTTCACCTGTCATTGTGTCGCCGGTATTTTTTAAGCGATTAGTCACACTTGCTGCGATTTGATCTCTGATGGTTGTAAACGATATACATGAGTCTCTGATTTTTCCGCTGTCAGTAAACACAGGGATGGTATCCGCGGTAGCTCCAAGAACCCTGCGAACTATGTCATTCCATTTGATATTGCTGGTTTTTAGTTTTCCGTATCGGTCCTGAAAAATAACAACCTCATCTGGGTCTATCCCGGTTAACGTTAAAAGATTGTCAGTTTCATCTTTGGTCGCATATTTTGATAAATCCACATCACCGCGTTTTTTTATCTTCGCTTCGACGAGAGATCTTCCGTAAATATCTACCATTATTCTCTTAAGGATTGTTTAAATCGACCCGCGGTATACTCGTGCACGACTTTGTGAGGTGGTTTGGTTGATTTTGATATCGCGGTGAGAACATTTAATACTTCACGGCCACATATCGGTGGATCGGTTAGTGTTTGTGCTGGTAGCGTTGAATACCAGATTGGAGTTCGAGTACTTCGTGCGTACTTGAGGAATTCGACTGGCGGTGCTAACCCATACGAACGAAATAGATAATTCCACGTGTATCGATCGCGTAAGCAACCCAGTGAGTTCCTGGACCATCACTGTTATCAAGATTAATAATTCCGGCTTCTGGATTATTCGGTTGTTGTGGTAATTGATCTCGCATAAAGACGCCTTTGAAATTATTTATATTTAATTGTTTAGCAGCATCGAGCAAATCAAAATTTGACATCGGTGTCAAAACCGTTTTGGGTACCATGAAGACGAAGTTCCTGGAAGTCTTAGACCCCGTCCTTTTTTTGTATCCTTTTCCAGTTGCTTTCTTTAATGCCATCCCAGCAGCTGTTCCAACAGCCCCTAACGCGGCTGCTTTTGCGACTGCGGGAGCAGCAGCAGCTATCAGCGCTGGTATTGCTGAGAGAAGTGGAAATATGCCACCGGTTTTAACCATATCCTTGATAGCTTTTGGAGCGAAATCAAGTTGAACTCCGGTTTTTGCTTGCTTCGCTTTATTGAAATGTTTTAGTTGGGTTTTAGTCAGCGATAACTTGTTTGGGCCGCCGCTAGCGATTTGATCATTTTCTAGTGTTATCGCCACCCCACATACTTTTGCGTTTTTCGATTGTAATTTCTTTATCTGACCAGAAGTCAAAGTGACATTAATGTGACTATATGACATTTTATAATAAACGCGATTGATCTAATTGTCTACATGTTTTTGAAAACTACATGTTTTCTACTGGTGCATCAACGAGTCTCATTCGGCCACTAATACCTTCAAGTAACATTGTTTTATCACTGAGTATAACAGCAATTGCTTTGCAGGGATCATGAACAACTGGCGGACCAACCGCGATTGTTGGTAGGGCGCCGATATGAGCTCGAAAGTATATATCGACGACAGACTGCTTGGATAAATCGAGATGCTCCAACGGGAAGTAATAAATCGGATACAAATTTGTAAAATCAAACTGTGATATCTGCGTCCCAGTATCTATATTTGTGTTACGCGCTAAGAATGTCAACCAACGATGATATGCATGCGCTACATGATTTTGTGTAAAATTTAGTGATATATCCTCAGATGGTTCTTCTTGCCCATTTATTCTCAATGAGATATCAGTAACATCAAGTTTGTCAAATATCATATGAGATCGTTTTTGGTTATTTTCCCGACTTTTACCCTGCAGCGCAATAAAAGTATGTCGTGGCGCAGAACTACCTTGTTGCGATGCTATATGCCAAGTGAATAAACCCGCGGGAGAAATTTGAGAGGAATCTGTGGTCACTGTTAACCACAATAACAATGGTTTACCACCTTGATTCATAAAAGAAAGTAATCGCGGTTCTTCCGTGATCGATGGAGTTAATACCGGCATCCACAGTGAAAGTTTTGTTATCTTTACTTTGCCAGCAAGAGCAGCATCAGTAGTAGCATCATCATCAACAACACCAGCTCCTCGCCAGATCGCATCATTATCACTTTCTTTTCTGTAAGGCACGATTGTGTGTTTAACTCCAAAGATAACCCTTCTAAAATCTCTACAAAATCCAAAGATATGCGACAGCGGAATGGCACAAGAAAAATTCCTACTGAGCCCTGACAACATTAATCGGCGTGCTGCAAATCCTAGATTGTGTTTGGGGCTAATACCTTTTATAATTTCAAAAGGATTAGCTGGTCTAGCTTCGCGGTCGGGGTTGTTAGCTTCTACCTGATCAACATTTCCAGTAGCTGCTGGCGTGAGTAACTTGATATACTGTATATGGTCAGCGTTATCGGCAGTATCTTTAGCAAACATCATTGATGGACCAGCCGATCTTATAAAATCGTCAGAGTGTCTTGCTAGACCAATTATTGTTGTAGCAATATCAACAATACTTTGAATCGATTCGATATTTTTCCATCAGTCATGTAGGTGGCGCTACTAAACAGTGCCATAATTCCATTATTGACAAAACCAACTCGGTCATTGGCACAGTAGTTAACACCACTTACTATTGTAAGTTCACCTTCTACTTCAATAAAAGCCTCATGGGGTAGAAAATATCTACTTGTATCATGAACTTGAAGTTCGATACGCCCTCGTTGATTTGGTTCTTTTGCATCATAGGAATAAAATTGATAATCACGCACTGAGTAATCTCGCTCGACCGGCTCATCTATGTTAAATGCTGGGTCGGATATGCGTTTGAACATTTTATACTATTGCGTGTATTTCCAAATGGTGATTATCTTCGTCGAACACGAAGTCCACTTCCTGCTATCAAATTTGCTGTTATATTTTTTTGTGCGTCAGATTCTAACGCTGCTAATTTTTGATTTGCAGCTTGATTTATCACCTTACTAACATCCGCGGGCATAATTTCGGTACTCGGTAATTTCACCGGTGCTGATTTTCGTTTTATTAATCGCGCTAGTCTTTCTTTGATCGCCGAGAGCGCCTTACCAGCAGCACTAACAATTGCACCAGGAGCTTTTTCACTAACAACATTAATGGCTTTCATCGATAATTGTTTCGCAAGAGGACCACATTTTGGTGCTAACCCTGCAAATAATCTTTGAGCGGTATCACCAAGTCCGTCTCCGTAAGCTGCTCTATAGATTGGTAATCGTGAGTTTACTGCTCTGATCTGCACAGGTGTATGTCTGTTATATATGACCATGTTATGCTATTTACTATTGTTTAATCGCTGTAATCGTCAACGAGTTCATCAACGAGTTCCCGGTAAATACCAGCATCCATGACACCACCTAGAAACAATCGCCGACAAATATCAGCTGCTTCATTAATTATTTCTAGTGAGTTATTCCCAGCTCGTTTTCCTCCTATGAGAACTTCTAACCGCGAAACGTCATTAAAAATACTATCAGGGCAGGGAATACTTCCTAAACCACTGCCAGTAGCACCGGGTGGTTTTTTTTTTTTAGTCGTTCTTCGACCTTTTTATATATAAATTCCAAGTAATTGGAATCATTTAGGTTAAAAGGTAATCCTCTAGAAGTAAAATATACTGCAGAAGGCCACTGCTCAGTTTTTACTTTTTCACGATAATCAGATTTTAAATAAACCGAATAATTATATTCCGCAGCAATATCGATTAAATTAGATTCTGGAATTTTTCCAAGATTTTTCACGGAAGTTTTTTTAAACATCTCTGCGGGATTCTCTGGTAATTCGGGCCAGAATTGTTGTTGTTCTGTTTGCTGCTGAGACGAAGAAAGATATAAAGTATCATCTTCTTTAGGTGTAGGAGAAGGTATATAACGGTGCTGAACAACAATATCAGGCTTTTTTTTCTCTTCCCTTTCTTTTTTCTTTTGTTCTTGTTTTTTCCTTCTTCTTGTCGTTCTTCTTGATACTTATTATAATCCGTTATCCCCTGCGAATAAATTTTATAATCAGTGCTATCCCTGTCTATTTGATCATCACCTCGATTTATTTTATACAACCAATCAGTCCACGTTTTTTTATCTACTTTAATATGTTCGGGTTTTAAATATCACTTCTGGTATTAAATCTTTCGGCAGCAAACTCACTAAATTTGGTTATTTCCCGGTAGGTTTTTACCTTATGAGCTTGAATTTCGTTTAAACCCGCTTCAGTAAATTTCTTCCTAGGATCAATTATCTTTTTTTTTTCTTTTTTGGTTTTCCAACAGCACCTTCAAGTTGAGGTTGCACGGCAACCATTTTTTCAGCAGTTTCTTTTAATACTTGAATAAGACTTTCTTGTTTCTCACCTGGTTCCTTTTTAGGTCCCCTAATAGCAGTTAAAACATCTCCAGTAACCGCGGTAATAGGTTTAAACAACTGTTCCGTTTCCCCTGCGTACTCAACTTGTGCTTCCTGTCGCGACAGCACATTTTTTTGGAAATCCTCTTTTACCGGGATATATTTTTTAAGTGTTTCTTCTCGCGCTCTAGCTAGTCTAGCTGTGTAGGATTCCCAGTGTACCATTATTTGGTATAGCAATTTTTAATTTATAGCAGCAGGGAGGGCGACGACAACGAATTGGTTCATTTTTTTTAATCGAAGCGCCATTAATGAATTTTTCAACCAGAAACCGTATTTAGTCTAACTCAGGAGGACCTCCTGGGAGGTTTTTTCCTCCGATAATTCCTCTTGAAACGTAGTCGACGGTTTATTTCCGGTTGAAACCCTTTTTTTGGAGGGTTTATTTCGACACTGGAACTTTATACATTTTGTTGGATTCGCCCCCCCCCCCCCCCCCCGGCTGCTGTCTCTCTCGTCAACAATCGGACTAATTAATCCTGGTCAAGCGGAAGCCCACACACTGATGGATGATCTTCGTTTTCCTTATGCTGTCCTACTTCTGTTCAGCAGCGGCCACGGTCACGTTGGATATGACCTTGAAGAGCACCATCACAACACGTGACCTGTTGAGCATGATCTTTTGGGACGCAATCTGGATTTTCCCGAGAAGTTCAATGGAGGTATTTCAGGAAAACTCTCTCATTTTGAGGGACGTCCACAAATTTACTCCGTCTGCTCTTTGTTGTTGTTTCTTGGCAAATCTAACAGCTGGACTTTAATTGCGCGGTGGATGTATTTGGCTGGAATATAATTAATGCACCAACCGTACAGAATGTACGACATCATTCCATGTTTGAGGATTTGAACGACGAACTGCAGTATAGAAGCAGTTAATTCAGGAATACAATATGTCACATATCTCATTTTGATTTCTACAAACGACGATATTAGGTCTCAACCACCATTACGTGTGATTCGGGTGATCGCCATGTCTAATTGATGTTTTATAAAGTTTTGCTCATCTATCTAGACAGGATACACACGTCCTAAGTGCTTTTGGAATTAACAAAATAAGGACCCCTTATTTGATTGTACGTCTGTTTATATTGATTAATGGCCAGATAGAGATGTTCCCACACGGCGCAAACCCACTGTATAACGCCCTAGCATGAGACCTTTCCAGATGAGTAGATGCACATATATGTATTTATTAGAAAAGAAGGACAGGATGGAAGATTAGTGAAGAGAAAGAATGTTGGAAAAACAAACTGGCAGCAAAATTTCAGATATCGACGATGGTTGACTGCTTAGAGAGATAAGACCTGAAGCTATAACTATTAGCAAACAAAATAATGACAATGGTAAATAATTTCAGGCAGCTCAGACGTACCTGGCTGCAATACATTATTTTTAATCATGGTCTTGTCAAATTACACAGTTCTTCTGATCTCAACAGTTTTAATCATCAGTGTTGTAACCAGATAATTCCACTCAGGAGAATAGAAGATCAATGCTTGTTAACAATTTTCATGAATTTAAACATCGTGTAACATTTGAATTTATAATCTTAAATAGTATTACAAAATTTATTATTAATGGATAATTGATTTGTCTTATCTAAACATCGCAAATTCAGAGTGACGTTTGCAGACATTACTAATTAAGTGGTGTTTATCGATATGTGGAGAAAGGGTATAAAAGCTGGGAACGGCGATTTCATTTTCTTCTTTCGAACAGAACTCGAAGATAAAGAATACTAATTCCACAGTGTTTGCAACTATTTCAAAAGTATACACTATACAATAACTAAAATGATATAATTTAGTCGAACCGATTCTAAACTCAACATTTCCACCAACCTGCACTTTAGGTATTTAGCTGACATCTATTAATATGGAAGCCACTGAACCGTAAATAAATATCTATTCACTTTTCTACGTTCACAATTAACCTAGCAAGTCAAACGAAGGAAAATCAATTCCACTATACTAAAACTGCGGAGACATTCTTAAGGCATAAATGAACACTCAGAGAAAAGATGAAATTATTATATTCTTTGTGCATCCTTCAAAGTGTCTAAGTAGCCGCGAGTTCCAATGGTTAGCGTACTGGACTTCCTATCGGAAGGGTACGGGTTCGAATCCTACCAACAAACCAGCCTTTGACAGTTACTATGGTGTGTCCTTGTGCAAGGCACTCTACTCTAATTGCTTTGGTACTAAATAACCTACTTGTTCTGCCGTGTCGCAAAGCACCAAACCAAAGTAAAGGCTCAATACAATATAAAGGATATTTTTGTCTGACAGGAGACAAAGATATAACTTGTGATATTTCACTTACAAAATATTTACAAGATAAACAGGTTAAATTAGAATAATTTCCTTAATAGATAATAACAATGATTCTTTTGTTCCGACCTTCAAGTAAGCCTTGGTTTATTCAGAAATGTTTTACCATTGCATGTGAAAACACTTCAAACTTACTGTAAAAGCTGCCTCATGCTCGTCATTTCAAAACCAAACAGAGCTCACCACGTGGGATCAATTCCCGAAACCATACAAATAACCTTGCTAAAAGCATTAAATTACCTTGCAACCATTTATCGTTACAAGAGAACGAGTTAAGCTGCGTTGGAAATTTGAACAAGTACAATAGACTGCAATATACATGCGAAATAGTTAACAAAAACAAATAGAAACTAAACAAAACATCCTATTGATTTCAATTCTGATATTTACAGTATCTGAGGTAATAAGTTACTGGAATCCTTTAAACATATATTTAACACACAGATACAATTGAATTCAATTTTCATTGTTCGAATATTAGCATGCTATGTGTGACGTTACGGGTTCAACAATATACCACCAGAGCTACATTAGTTCCTTATTTACATACATATATATATATATATATATATATATATATATATATATATATATATATATATATATATATATATATATATATATATATATATATATATATATATATATATGTGTGTGTGTGTGTGTGTGTGTGTGTGTGTGTGTGTGTGTGTAAATAAGGAACTAAGGTAGCTCTGGTGGTATAGTGTTGAACCCGTAACACAATGATCGCGGGTTCGAGATCTACTAAGTCAAGCTCGTTGACTTCCCCAGACAGGGTCAATAATGTGTTAAACAAGTGTTTCAAACATGGCTCAGTTAGTAAGAATGGTTTTTGGCAAATACAACTGAAAATGTACGTAAAACAATTTTACGGCCATTGCGATATTGTTTCATACAGCTACATATATTGACGTAATGATAAAAATCGTTTATGCAAATGTAAAAGCTGCCTGGACAAGTGTGTGTGTGCGTGTGTGTGTGTGTGTGTGTGTGTGTGTGTGACCAGATGTAAACGTAAGTTTCTCTTATTCCAACTTCGTCGCCTTTTCATTTCTTTTGTATTGCTAGGCTCTAAATCAGTGGCATGAGGGTTCGAATCACGTCCGAAGAATGGGGGCAGATGCAATTTTCTTCCGATTCCTCAACACTAAATAGTTGTTGATGCCCTGGTATCCCACTAAAAGCCAACCGACCAAAGATCGTTTGTGAGCACGGAACCTATTGATAAAGTAGACCTTCTGATTTTTTCATAGGTAATATTCATAGGGAAAAGTGACCGTTTGGATGGTTCACTGTTCTGACCTTTGTATAGTTAGATTATAATGAAAAATGTAATGAGAAAAACTACCTACAGCATCCAAACTACACCACCTGTCATTTAAATATGCACTAGCACGAGTTTATCCTTCTGTTTTGCGAAAAACGTTTCATCCGCAAATCAGCATTTTTCTCTTCCTTAAACATTGTCACGACTGTTGACAGAGATGTATCAGTATTTCGTGACATTTCGTCGAGAGATGTTAAAGGAATGTAGATCTGAAACTGTATATCGTATACAGTACAATCCGCATACGAACGAACAGAACCCCCCAGCAAATTTAAATAGGTAATATTCATGCTCAGGTCAAAATATATGGATATGAGTCATGAACAATCAGATTTCTATTATGTAACAAGTCAGTGATTATATAAAATAAATAAGTGATAATATTGAAATGAGAGACAGACAGACATACAGATACAGAGACAGACAGAGAGTATATAAACTTTATAAGTCACGTGAGTATTCAAGGTTTAAAAAGGGTGAACTTGATATTTATAATTCTCGATGTGATTTCTGTGCAAAACCAATATCAATAATTTAAATTAGGGACATTTTATATAGGTATATTTCAGTTAGTATCTAAAATGGTCTTGATCATATACGGAATTTCTAGCAAACACACATAAACTACAATTCGTAGAATACGTAATAGAACAGAACAATTATATCCCATTGACTCACCATTTGTAACATAAGATCGACTAAGCCACAAGCGATATTGTATGACAATAGAAATTTCAGTTTTATAATTTGATAGATGAGGAATTTCATGTTGCATTTAAGCGTCATTGTTCATGGAATAACAACACAAGAATATATATATATATATATATATATATATATATATATATATATATATATATATATATATATATATATATATATATATATATATTACTTAAGTCTACTTTCAAATATGCATCAGATTATGCGAAATTTAAGCAATTTTAGTTTTGGCTGTTTCAAATTAAATTAAATTCTCTGAGACATAAACTTTCAAATATATTTATTAAACGTGAAATGGAATGCACACTTTCTAAACTATCATCAGTCAACTCCTATATAATATGTTAATTATACATTTTTACTTCTAACCTTAAAGGCTTCAACTGCTGATAATGTACTCACTTTTCTTTTCTTTTTAATGTAAGTGTTGGCAGTTTTCCAACTTTTACTTTCGTGTCTTCTCTAGAGTTTGCTAGTTCACATACGCAAGAAAATGTGATTATGATTCACACTATAACTTATTTCATTATGCTGTTTGATGTAAAGATATTGATTTATATTACATTTAATGTGTGTGTGCCATAACTCCACTTTGGTGATCGCTAATGATGTATGTATATACGTTTGCAAAAAGCCGATGGGCTAATATGTAAAGATAGTATCATAGTACAAATTATCAAAAGATGCTTCCATCAATATTTTGTATGTATCGAGCGTTTGCCAAAGACCAAGTTGAATCAAATGGTTTCTGAAATTCGGCAAAACAACAAATTAATTTATGTTTAGCTACATGATAATAATAATAATAATAATAATAATAATAATGAGGACTTTGTATAGCGCCTAATCTTTAGAAGCTCTAAGCACTTTACAACATTAGACAACACCGATAACATAAAAAACATATATAATGATACGATTACAAAACAAAAACACCACATAATTAGAAAACATAAAAAACATGCTGAAAATAGTTAAGGTAGGAAACATTATTAGGTCTTTAAGTTTGTTCTTGCAGTCGAAATAAGTGAGTTTTAAGAACACTCTTAAATGGAATCACCGTGCATTTGTGTCTAAGTTCAATAGGCACTTCATTCCACGTTGCTGCGCCCTGGTATGCAAAAGAACGTTGTCCAGATGACTTCGTTTTCATAGTGAGAATAATGAGTATACGATTGTCAGATGTATCTTGCTGGTGTGCACACATGGGTGAGGTCGGAAAGGTATGTTGGACTAGAGTCCGTCAGTGAAACGTAGCACAGAGAACACATTTTGTGTTTGATTCTGGATCGAATGGATAGATAATGTAGGGTATAGAACAGCGGGGAGGTGTGCTCTGATCGTGATACTCTAAGTATGATCCGAGCAGCTGTGTTTTGAACTTGCATGCAGAATTTCAGTGAGGAAATTCGGAACGGAATATGATCAATTGCTGAGTACTGTTTTGCGAAATCCTGCCTGGTTTTCGTCTAGAATACCAGAACTACCGCTGAAATGTATTAATAAGCTGTTCAAGATTAGTGACAACAAATTTCCTAAACAATGGATTAATTTGTGTTCTAGTACCCTTTCTATAGGTCGCTTAATTCTC
Organism: Sinohyriopsis cumingii; assembly: GCA_028554795.2. NCBI lineage: Eukaryota > Metazoa > Mollusca > Bivalvia > Unionida > Unionidae > Sinohyriopsis > Sinohyriopsis cumingii. The sequence continues at coordinate 4,389,491 of JAPYKE020000076.1, read as the reverse complement.
ATCCAACAAAGCATTTGGTATAATCCCATCCAGCCAAGCATATGGTATAATCCCATTTAACAAAGCGTGTGGCATAATCCATGGCAACTAAGAATATAGTATAAAACCATCCAAACAAGCATCTGATATGATTCCCTCAAACTAAGTATGGGTATAATCCCTTGTAACCAAGCATCTGCCATAATTCACTCCAACCAAGCATGTGGCATAATGCTATTCAATAAAGTATCTGGAACAATTCCCTCCAGCCAAGCATCTGGTATAATTTCCTGCAACCAAGCATCTGGTAAAAAATTCACTCCAGCCAAGCATCTAGTATAATTCCCTTAAACCTAACATCTGGTATAATTCCATTTGACCCAGCATGTGGTATAATTCCATCCATCCACTTATTGGCATAATTCCCTGTAACCATGCGTCTGGTATAATCCCATCCAACCAAGCATCTGGTATAATCCCATCCAACCATGCATCTGGTATACTCCAATCCCACGAAGCATCTGATATAATTCTCACTAGCCAAGCATCTGGTATAATTCCTTCCAACCAAGCAACTGGTATTATTCCCTCCCGCCAAGCATCTTGTATCATTCCGTACCAGAAAAAAAAACATCTATTATAGTTCCTAACTACTTTTTGGCATAATTCCCTTTGGCCATACATCTGGTATAATCCCATCCAACCAAGTATCTGGGATAATTCGCTACAGCTAAGCATCTGCTATAATTCCTTCCAATCAAGCATCTTGCATAATCTCCACCAAACAAGCATCTGCTATAATTCCCAACCAGCCAAACATCTGGTATAATTCTCTCCAACCAAGCATCTGGTATAATCCCATCCAACCAAGCATCTGGTATAATTCCCTCCAACCAAGCATCTGGTATAATTCACTCCAACCAAGAATCTGTTATAATTCCCTCCAGCCAAGCATCTAAAATAAGCCCATCCAACCAAGCATCTGGTATAATCCCCTCAAACCAAGCATCTGGAATAAGTCCATCCAACCAATCATCTTGTATGATTCCATCCAACCATGCATCTGATATAATTCCATCCAAGGGACCCCGATTGGCCGAGTGGTCTAAAGCGCTCACCGTTCCGGATCACTGCCATCTCACCTCTGTCTGCGTGGGTTTGAGTCCAAGGCTCGGCTAGCGTGGATACGTGGAAAAGCCTGCCAGTAGCTTCTCGTGGGTCGGTGGTTCTTCCCTGAGTTTTCCAGGGTTCTTCCTCCACCATTTATACTGGCCGCCATGTATAGCTTATCTTGTGCTGAAAAATGGCGTTAAACCCTAGAACAATAATAATTCCATCCAATCAAGCATCTAGTACACTTCTCTCCATCCAACAATCTTGTATAATCCCATCCCAACAAACATCTGGTAGAAACCCATTTAACGAAGTATGTTGTATAATCCCATCCATCCAAGCATCTGGTATCATTCGCTCGAACCAAGCATCTGGTATAATTCCATCCGACCAAGCATTTGGTATAATTCCATCCAAGCATGCATCTTGTATAATCCTCTCCAGTCAAGCATCTTGTATAATCCAATCAATCCAAACATCAAGTATAATCCGTTTAATCATGCATGTGGTGTAAGCCTATCAATCCAAGCCTCTGGTATGATTCCCTCCAACCATGAATCAGGTATTATTCCTTCCAACCAAGCATCTGGTATAATCCCATCCAACCAAGCATCTGCTCTAATTCCATCCATCCTAGCATCTAGTATGATTCCCTCCAAACAAGCATCTGGTATAATACCCTCCAACCTAGCATCTGCTATAATTCCCTCTAAGCAAGTATATGTGATAAATCTTTTTAACCAAGTATTGGGTATAACTCCATCCAGTAAAGCTTCTGGTTTAAGTCCCTACAAACAAAACATCTGACATAACATCGTGTGACACAGCACATGTTATAATTCGATCCTACCACTTATTGGTATAACTCCTTGTAACCATTACACTGGTATAATCCTAGCTAACCAAATATCTCGTATAATTCTCTCCAGCCAAGAATATGGTACAATTCCATCCAACCAAGCATCAGGTATAATTCCATTTGACCCATCCAGTGATATAATTACATCCAACCACGTAATGGTATAATTCCCTGTAACCATGCGAATGGGAACAATCCCATCCAAACAAACATCTGGTATAATCCACTTCAAGCACGTATTTGGTATAATTCAATCCAATCAAGCATCTAGTGTAATTCTCTCCAACAAAGCATCTGGTATAATTCCCTCCAACGAAGCATTTTGTATAATTCCGTCCAACTGAGCATCTTGTATATTGCCGTACAACCAAGCATCTGGTATAATTCTCTCCAACCACGTATCTGGTATAATTCCAACAAGCCAATCGTCTGGTATGATTCCCTCCAACCAAGCATCTGGTATTATCCCATCCAAATATAAATATGGTATAATTCCCTTCAATCAAAGATCTGGTATAATTCCCTCCAACTAAGCGTCTGGGATAATTCCCACCAGCAACGCATCTGGTATTATTCCCTCCAACCAAGCATCTGATGTAATTCCCTACAACCAATTATATTGTAAAATGCTATTTGACCAAAAATGTGGTATAATACCATCCAACCACTCATTTGTATAATTCCCTGTACCCATGCATCTTGTATAATCCCCTCCAAACAAGCATCTGGAACAATTCCATCCAGCCAAGCATCTGGCATAATCCCCTCCAACCAAGCATCTGTTATAATTCTCTCCAACCACGTATCAGGTATTATTCCTACAAACCAAATATCTGGTACAGTTCCCTTCAACCAAGCATCTGGTATAATCTCATCCAACTATGCTTCTGGTATAAATCCCTCCGACGAAACATCTGGTAGAATTCCATTTGACCCAGTATGTGGTATAATTCCATCCAACCACTTATTTGTATAATTCCCTGTAATCTTGCATCTGGTATAATTCTTTACATCCACAGTTTCAAAGCTTAATTTTGATGGTATTGTTTTGGATACTTATTCAAAGTTTTCATCTAAAATCTACTTTTTCTCACATTTTGCTTAATCTGTGTTTGGTACAGGTTAAAGATTTCTTGGACTTATCACAAACCATTTTTAACCTTTGACATTCACGTTGAAAACGATTACTTTAATGAAAAACCTAAAAACTACCATAACGAGTAGTGAGGCTAACAAACCTAAATTTAGGGCAAAAAAAAGTTCAGATGTCTTTGACATGTCTTAGCGACCCGAGTATTCGGCAAAGATATATGTCTTATTAAAATATAGTTAGCCTGAAATAAAATAACAACACATAAATAAAACAAAATAAAAACAACTATCATAACTAGTAAAGAGGCTAATAAACTTAAAAACTAGGGAATAAATAAGATCAGCTGTCTTTGACATGTCTTAGCGACCCGAGTATTCAACAATGATATCTGTCTTAATAAAATAGACTTAACCTGATAAAAATATAACAACATACTAACATCTTCATCAATAAAACTATAAAAAAATAAATCAAACAATTTTAAGCCCACACAAACAGAAATAATGAACTTCAATAACCCTTAATCTATTTATTTCTTATTAAAAAAATTAAAATATTAAATTTGAATTTAAGTTTAAATTTACATTTAAATTTATTTTTACAACTTCACTTTCTCTACTCGCATGCTCTACTAACTATTAAACAGCACAGACTATTTTTTCCAAAATCCAAAATTCAGAACAAAATTTCAAAAGTCCTGCATTGCGGAACCTTAGACCAACAACCTGGAAACAACAGACAGCCGCCTGCCTTCCCGCGTTTTTCCTACCTTGCCAAGGACAGAGACTAATTTTCAGCGCGCAATGCACGCATAAATGTTTTGTAATAATCACATGAGACAGTGAGCACAATTCCCACTCATCCCATCAAATGAAACGGATTTTAATTTTCGAAACATGAGAGTGTGTTGGGTACATTCCCACACAAATCAGCCCTCCAATCAGGCCGTTAGGGACTTATATGGACCCACGACCTGAGGCTAAATTAACAGTACCCCTTGGGCACATAAATGCCTGGGGGATGAGGCACTGATTTCTTCCCCCAGGAACAATTACCAGGCCACAGTGCGGTCATAAATCTGAGGTAACATGCATTTAATATGCGCATACCTCGTTAATTCAATAATTCATTCATTCATTCACCAATGTGTGTTAAATTAAGGATGAAAAAAATAATTGTGTCCATTGTAATAAACCTTATTTGTGTTAACCGGAAATACATTTTACCATCGTCAAATAAGTCATAATCCAGACCAATAACTTCAATATGGGTGATCCTCCGGATTCCTGACAGACCGCTTGATCGACCCGCGTGTGAAGAGAGCTAAACGAATATCAAATTTTACTATTGGTGGAACTTATACGAATAGGATTCTAATATTCGTCGATGTTAATAAAGATGTCGAACCCTTCCGCTTTATCTTTGTCCAGTTTAGTATATATTGACACCCATTGTCCCATCATGTCGCATTTAAATCACTGAACTTAGCCATCTAAATCAATAATAGAAGCTACACTGATGAAATGCCGATATTACAGATTTTTTTCCATACAGAAGCCATGCAAACAGAGAAAGGAAATCTCCTGGTGGCACACCGTAGACCATGAACACAGGGCACAGAAATGTTAGATCTGCCAATTTAAGTCAGACGTAACTGTGGAGATGTGCTCAATGCCCTAATAATAAAAGGAATAAACATAGAAGATAGCCAAGCCTTTATACATAATGGGAAGGGAATGTTCATATTACACCCAAAACAGGAACAATCCTTATTGGTAGAAGACACCATAATGGTCAAAGGGAAAATAGTAAAAGTAGTGGAAGCCCCAAAGATTGAAAGGGGATTAGCATTAGTAGTACGATATCTTGATGTTTATCTCACAAGGATACCCACAAAAATACCACTAGCGGCAACAGTGAGAAGATTCCTGAAGAAATTTGATATAAGTGTAAAAACAATAAAAAATGGAGACGTTCTTTTCCTATCTAACAAACGAACAGGGGCAATTATCTTAGCTATGAAAAAGACAAGGACACCAGTATGAAAACATTCATCTATATATATGGTTTCCTTGTGAAGTCATGGTATAGAGATGCATCTTTCAAGGAAAATGTCATAAATGTGGGAGAAAAGAGCATAATCCTGGAAATTGTACCCAGACAGAAATCAAGCAAGTATTATTATAATAGAACCGTGTAAGACCATACATGTGAACGAGTTTCTTCCTTATCTAAGTTAGGGAGATGACACTTCGGCTTCATGGGTATAGAAAAATGTATTACAAATAATTAAGTAATTTTCAACAAAGCATAGAATACCAACAAACAATTTGCTTTATATGATCCCTACGTACATTACAAGGCATGCTGACAGCTATAGTTCTGTGCACATGCACATCATGAGTAGCAGACAGTCTTGTAACATCGATCCTTATCAAAATACATACTTAAGTAGCCAACTGTTGAATTGGGGAGGTGGGATTTTCTTTCATGATTTTCATGAACCGAACCACCTTTCAAAAATATCCAAGGCCCCGCAACATCCAACTCCAAAAAAGTGAGTCGGTCCCATGACATCTCGTTCATGTATATCGTATCGATACAAAGATGATATCTGTATTACTGACTTTTCAGAAAATAAAAGGATAGGGTCAGGTGTTTAGCATATTGGTAATTTTATAACTGTGATTATTATGCCTATACCGCCCTCCTCCTAGTAGAAAAAACAAGCTAGCCGACTATCTCTTTTTCGATCAGTTTCCGAATCTCATGAACTATGGAAATTCGATAGGTGGCAACCTAATTGTTCTTGGAGATTTCAACTTTCACTTTGACTCTCCCGGAAACTCAAATACATCAAAACTCCTAGATTCCATTAATGTTTTCAACCTCAAACAGTCAGTTAACCAACCCACCCATAAACATGGTCACATTTTAGACTGGATTCTTCATAGACCTGATGATAACATTCTACGGTCCTCCCTGGTATCCCATGACCTTGCATCAGATCACCTCTGCGATTTATGCCATCTTGACGTATCAGTCCCTAACCCTCCACCTTTATCTGCTACAAAGAAAAACCTCCGTATGATAAATAGAACCAAATTAATGCACGACATCCAAGCTAACCTAACAACTTGCTTACCTCCTACCGCAGAACAACTCGATAACTGTCTGCGTTCATTGCTTGACAAACATGACCCAGCTACCAAGTGTAGAGTATCAATTAAAACGTGTTCTCCATGGTATAGTAGTGTTAGGGACCAGCTTCGCACTGCTAAAAGAGATCGCCGTAAAGATGAGAGGCTCTGGCTTTCCATCAGACTCACTATTCAAAAGCAAATCTATGAAGTCGCTAAGAAGAACGTCACAAATATAGTCCATGCAGAGAAATCTGCCCACTACACTACCAAGATCATGGAAAGTTCCAGCTGCAAAGAGCTCTTTGAGATTTCTAACAAGCTAATGTCAAGGAACAAATCAACACCACTTCCAACTACCTTCTCTCCAGTCGACCTTCCGGACATGTTTGCAAATTTCTTCCGTGACAAAGTACAAACCATTAGAGATAAGCTTGACACCACAATTTCAATTGACTCGTCGTCACCATACAGTTGGGATACAGAATTTGAGCGGCAACCATTAGTAGCATTTGAACCTGTCTCTATGGATTTCGTACGTACAATCGTGTTGAAGAGTGCACCAAAGTCATGTGAACTTGATCCAATTCCAACATCACTGCTGCTTGAGTGCTTAGATCCAGTATTGCCTTCACTAACTAATGTTATTAATACCTCTCTCTCATCTGGGGAATTCCCATCATTTTACAAAACTGCCATTGTAAAGCCTCTGCTGAAGAATCCAACACTAGACCATAACGATTTAAAGAACTACCGCCCAGTTTCTAATCTCCCATTCATATAAAAATAATCTTAGAAAAGGTTCTTCTATTCCAGCTTGTACCTCATCTAAATTCAAACTGTCTTTTTGCAATGTACAATCTGCATATCGCCCTTGCCACAGTACTGAAACTACTCTTTTAAAAGTAGTTAATGAAATTCTCTCTGCATTGCATAGTGGAAAAATTACAGTCCTCACCCTCCTTGATTTGTCTTCAGCATTTGACACAATAGACCATGATATATTACTTCACCGTCTCCAGCATGTATTTGGCATTCATGATACAGCCTTAATGTGGTTCAAGTCCTACTTGGTCAACAGGACACAAATTGTATCTGCAAATGGAATACACTCCAACCCAGTTGATCTATGTTGTGGTGTTCCACAGGGGTCTGTTCTTGGACCTGTTCTCTTCATTCTGTACACTCAGTCGCTCTCAAGTGTCATAGATCATCATGCAGTGTCTCACCAATTGTACGCTGATGACATGCAAATATACAAAACTAGCCACCCAACTGAAGTTGATGCTACCATCCAAGGTGTAGGAAGGTGCATTTCTGATGTGAAATTATGGATGACTTGTAACAAGCTGCAGATGAATGATGATAAAACTGAGGCCATTCTGATCACAACACAAAGACTTTCTCATTCACATCATTTACTTAAAACAATAAATATCAGCAACGCCAACATCAAATTCACACAATCAAAACAAAACCTACGTGTTACTCTGGACAGTACTCTCACATTGCACCAACATGTCATGAACATATGCAAGGTTGCATATCTTGAGCTAAGACGCATTAGCTCAATTTGCAAATATATTTCAGTTTATGCCACTAAAACACTTGTGTGTTCATTAGTACTTTCAAGACTGGACTATTGTAACTCAATTATGTCTGGTTCATCTCAATATCTACTCCAGAAACTTCAAAAAGTTAAAAACACAGCTGCTCGGATCATACTTAGAGTACCACGATCAGAGCACACCTCCCCGCTGCTCTGTACCCTACACTGGCTATCCATTCGATCCAGAATCAAACACAAAATTTGTTCTCTGTGCTACATTTCACTGTCGGATTCTGGTCCAACATACCTATCTGACATCACTCATGTGTACACACCAGCAAGATACTTACGCTCCTCTTCTGACAATCGTATACTCATTATTCCAAGTATGAAAACAAAGTCATATGGACAGCGTTCTTTTGCATACCAGGGCCCAGCAACGTGGAATGAATTGCACACTGAACTTAGACACAAAGACATAGTGATCACATTCAAGAGGGCTCTCAAAACTCACTTATTTCGACAGCAAGAGCAAATTTAAAGACCTAATAATGTTTCCTACCTGAAATATTCTCAGCATGTTTTTTTATTTTTAATGTTTTTCTAATTTCATGTTGTTTGTTTTTGTAATAATATTATTATGTTTATTATCTTATAGGTGATGTCTAAAGATGTAAAGCGGTTAGAGCTTCTAAAGATTAGGCGCTATACAAAGTCCTCATTATTATTATCATTATTACAAAAGTGAAATAAACATCACTTGCGGAACATTGTTGAAGGTAACTTTCCGAGGTACGATGATCAGCGGTGGGAAATTGTCATGGTTTGCGGGATTGACTATAACTGACTTATGTCCTATAGCAGTTTGCACATTTTTAAAACCTTGCTTTACTACTGGCTTTGTTGACTTTGATATGGTTCCTAATTTATACCAAGTTTTGCATCAGCTTGCCGTATTACACGTTAGGGTGATGATGGTAGCAATGTGACTTTTCAGAATAGAAAAAACTATGATAGTACCAATGTAACTATTCAGAATAGAAATAACGATGATGAAAGCAGTGGGTTTATTCAGGATAGAAAGGACGGTTATGAAAGGAATGTGAATTGTCATGATGTTAACACGATGATTACCTTTGTGAGTGGGGGTTCTAATTTCAGTTGATCTTGGTATTTTTAGGGTGTCTCCTTGTAAACTAATCAATTAAACGCTGCGTCATTTACATTTTGCCCTATTCGTTTCTTTTACAAAAATGCACCACAACTCGCTGGGTAAACAAAGGAATATTCGAGTACTGGTTTACCATTACAATACCTGCAAAACATTATCTAATTCGATTGTTCGGATATTCGTTTCAGCTCTAGAGTAAAATGTGTAGGTAAAAATTTAGCTGGTTGGTCAATGGGCCATCGAAATTTTTGTTGTACGCTAGTAGAATGGCGGTCGCCTCGCCAGACCGCGAAGTAAGCTAGTTAGTTGACAGTTGCCGCGCTAGGAAGATAGGACAGCCAGTTTACTAACAGTTGCCGAACTAGGCCGATAGTTCAATATAAGACAGGTAGGTACAATACGAGTTAGGCCTGTCCCTAAGATGCCCAGCACAGCATTCATTATTCTGTCTGATGTCAGTGCTAGCAGGTAATGAAGGTTAAAAAAAGTTACTTTTTATCTGTGTATGTTGGTGTATACAGATGTAACTCTTTACATAGGTATTAATAATACTCCAGACGAATAAATAGAAGTATACAGAACAGGGTCCCTGAACTTGTTTACTTAGATAAATGGAGGCATGCAAGAATTATAGAACTACTGAAGGTTCAGCAGTCCAAACACCACAGTATTCATTTGTTTTGATACTTTAATGTAAAGTACCGAACTTACCATTAAAACCTAGAGGGCGAAGAGGGTAGGGGTGGAAGGTCTCTTGATTTCCTTTTCAACCAAGATGTATAATTTATTTTCCAACTCATATAATTGGTGTAATTTTTTGTTGCTACCGATTAGGACAAGAGTCTTTTCAAGCTATTATGGAGGCCGATTGTTTGTCCACAAAAATTTCAAGGGTTTTTTCTTCAACCAGTTTAAAGGGTCGGTCTCTAACTGATGATATGACGCCCAGCGCCCAAATAGAATTATTAGCAGTATGTAGGGAGATGGTGAAATCGTGCATTGTGCATCACTCTGGCAGTCTTATTTGTATAGTAATATGTTATACATGGTACAAGCAATGTGTGTGTGTGTGTGTGTGTGTGTGTGTGTGTGTGTGTGTGAGAGAGAGAGAGAGAGAGAGAGAGAGAGATTTGGACTTTTAACGTAGCTTTAACAAATTTTACAGTCACCGTTTAAAACCTAACATGCCATATACATGATCTTATAAAAGGGTACTGATTTTGTGAACCTTTGCAGACAACTAAACAGGGCTGTTTATAAGTTGCGACATTCGAAATTACACATATTCAGTCAACAAAGAAGAACGATCATTTTTTTACAGCTTTAATATATGTTTCAAAAATCATTTTGAAATTCAATATGTTGTGCCTTACATTTTGGGAACATAAAGCAAGCACTTTTACTTATTCAGTCCAATTATTCATAACATATAAATATAAAGGTCGTTTATATGTTTTGTGAAAATATATGAAGTAAGAACAAACAAGGAGCGTTCATTTACGCTTGATTAGTGTCTACGCACCCCGTAAAAGTTACACATGAATTCATATTAATATAATATCCTTTGCAACGGTGACAGACATGACTATTATTTTATATGGGACGATAATGATTTGAACATTGGTTCTATACGTTTACTTGATACTAACTGTACAACTACATCTGTGACATTCTGCAAATCACTAGATATCTTAATATTAACAGTTTTTAGATAAATTCTACTCAATATTATTTTCTTCTTTCAGCAAAATATTGACATTGTGAAAGATAGCAAAATTCATTACAAATTACAGCCCTAATTTTCATACAAATTCCCATAAGAGACCTACTAGTCTGCACATACAATATACATAGGGGAGATTATTTTCTGAAATTAAAAGGTTTGATAGAAATTCGCTATGAACATGTTCGACAACATAATTCTCACTAAAAATCCAGGTTTCACATCCATGTAACGGTAACGACAAAGTGGTAGTTGTAACATATTTAAATTGTATATTCAGTGAAAAAAACAATTTTCTTGTTCTTTCACGTAGGATAAAGAATGGTTGTTTACCTTTGTCGGTGACTTCATTTTGAACCGAATAAATGAATCATTGTGTTTAAAAGCAAACCTAACTATTAAAGCTAATCATTTATTTCTCATTGATTTTCCAAATACACAAAAATATTGCTTATTTTATTTTTTTCAAATGGACTTTTAATCACCATTATATGTATTTAAATTTTTCTGAACATCATTTTGCTGTCTGCAACAATAATAATAATAATAATATCCTCAGTACAGATGATACAAAATAAGTTAAACGTTAAAATTATTGTCAATATACGGATTATCCTTTATGTTGACGATATTATTATTGCACATTGAAATCAATTTAACTTTATGATAACTTTATAATGATTATTTTGAGGATATCAATACCGTCGTCATTATAAATTACCCCTCTCTCTCTCTCTCTCTCTCTTCTATTTTTAATGCCTGAGAAACTATCAACAAGCAGAAATTTTCTGTTGTCATATGTGGAGACCTCTGGTTACAATACTGTTGAAAATATTTTATACTTACGTTAGCAGTTATGTGTAATCTATTTAACATAGTCGCGATAGAAGAACCTGAAGCTGGCTGCTCCACCTGATTCGACTGAATTACATTTGTCATAGGACTGCGAAGACAATCTATAATTTGCTTGCTGTTGTGCGAATTAAATATAAAATCCGATTAAAAAGGTTTACCTACTAGCAAAGGTGTATCTTGAGGTCTCACTTGTCTCGCCTGTGTTCTAAAATTCTGAAATTTTGTTCCATAGCAACTATAGAAAAAAATTTCCTTTATGACAGTACACATATTGATACATGCCCGACTTGCATTATGCAACCAATCAACAGTTGCAAAATTCAATGCTAAATCGCTTCATGTCACCATTAATTCGGTTTATCAGTCGAAGAGCTGATGCATGGAACACATTATCACTCTTCAATTTAGAAACATTATTTTTCTTTCTACGTCGAGTACTTAACTAAGCACCTAATGAATACAATTGAAAACTTCAAACAAAATCCTAGTGAAATGTTTGCTTTGTTAATTGTTTCAATCAAAGGAGTTTATTTGGTTGTATTTGTTTATTTATATTTTAATACAACGTCTAAGTGGAAATAATTATGCCCGCATTATGTTAAGGCACAATTATATTCAGTCATTACGATAGTGTCCTCCATCGCTTGGTAGAAACATATCGTCCTTGCAAATATCGTTTAAACCTGATTCAATATTTAATTTTTATAGATTTTATTCTTTATAACCCATTGTGTATTTTTCAGTAATCTTCAGGTGCATTAAAATCTTCAAAATCCTTTCCAGCACCTTCTGACAGTTTCAGTGGACTAAACACATCTTGAAAAATACTTCGGGTATTGTTGAAAAATAAAAGTAATGATGAGAAAAGGGGTAAAGAAGGAGAAGATAAAAGTTAACATTAGTATGGGAAACATACATGGAAATAACCGGGACATCTTTAAATGACGAGAAACTGAAAAAATGAAAAAGTAAAGAAAACATGCAATTTTAGCTATGCAAGATCAGCATACTATCGGTCAAAACCCGATTACTTTCAATAACATGTCTAATGAGTACATTTTTACCAACTGATGATTTTAAAAAATGATAAACAGAACTGAAGGAAGATTGCACGGTAACAAGCGGAGTTCGAAACTTTCATTTAGGTTGTGATTGCCTTTTCCTGCATAGAGTGCAAATCGGACAATATTTAAACACTACGTTTAAAACTCAGCAGAGCAACAGAAATTCGATAACTGTGAAAAGCACAACGTCGAAACACATACTAAACACAACACTGGAAATGCAGAAATAATAATAATAATAATAATAATAATAGGCCCCGTCTGCACTTTGTGATGTATACTAGATGCTTTATGCTCGATCCATGTTTTAACATTGACCACGCTTGTTGCAACTGCCGTATTACATGAGTATCTATCGCGCATGCAAGATCAATAACATATTAAATATATTATCCCAAATTTTAACCAAAGCTTCATCAATCGTGAAGTTTACAATTTCTAGATCTTCTACTTTCTATTGTGATCTTCTATTTATCTTTTCGTTTGCAGGTTATACTTTTCCCTGCTATAATTAGCTTTCATTCATATTGGAGTTCACAGGCAAATGTGATTTATTTGTTCATTGGATCACATAGGTCAAAAGTGGTAAAAGAAATAACATGACATCGATATTCCTTTTATCAATAGATTGATCAGGCTTTGTAAAATTTGACTATTAATGATAGGTAAAATGACAGAACACCAATAGATTTTGTCATCATGTCTGACATTACTCTTTTGCTGTGATTTATTTTAAATGTATCTTATTTCGATATCTTTGTTTATTGCACTTCTTCATGTTGAAAGTTACGTTTACTGCTAAACGATGTATTCAGGGAACTGTGTTATGTATACATGTTCAGCTTAAAGAGAACCAGCTAATTTAGTTTATGAACAGGCAAACTTATTTCTAGAACTGGTTTCAGTAGAAGCTGAATGACAAGTGATATATGCAATGTATTGAACACTGTTTACCATGTAAAATTAAATTAAGCTCTTACAGTTACTTACCACATGCTTTTGCAGAAGCTGTTGCAGATGTCATTTGATTAACCGAAAAATGTGGATTTTCAAGTAAACTATGTAAAGAAATTCCACAGGCACTAAACGTTGCAATGTTAAGATGAATGCTAATGGACCTACAAATCTCGCGAGCAAAGCAATTATTGAGCAAATCTATACCATCAACAAAAATATCCTAATCAATCTGAAAAATATCCTGCGTCTTAAATGACTATTTCTGACATCTAAAGGGAGAGAAAAGATCAAGTGCATTACCATTGTATCCAATATTGCCTACACGAGCTCTCGATAATGTCATTCATTTCAGGCTACAAAAGATTGGCGATGTTAAACAGAATTTGTTTAATGAGTTCGAACCTTGCATAAGTGTTAGTATGTAGCATTATAGACGTACAAGTGCTTATTGGGTGAAGGGTAGAATTGTATCTGATACAGGGCGATGGGTTTAGCAGCTGCTAATAAAGATGTTGTAGGGATCTATAAATACGTGCAATTAAATAATGATCAAATCTAAAACAACGACATAGAATTTTTATATTATTCATTTTTGCTACAAAAGCAAAATGATAAATGATTATATATTAACAACTCATGCAACATGAATTTCCTGCAGGAATAACAATATAAACATGAAGTTAAATAAATAAATTCAAATCTTTTAACGTGTTTGATAATAATAATAATAATAATAATAATAATAATAATAATAATAATAATAATAATAATAATAGTAATAATAATAGTAATAATAATAATTAAAGAAGAAGAAGAAGAAGAAGACGCGATCTTAAAAGTGAGACAGACAGACATATATAGTGAGGCCGGGTGGCGGAGAGAGACAGAAGAAGAAGAAGAAGAAGAAGAAGAAGTAGAAGAAGAAGAAAAAGAAGAAGAAGAAGAAATTAATTAATTTTTACTTACAAAATTTGAATAAATAGGTCTAGAACGTTCTCACACAGCACATACTAGTCTAGCCATACGTTTTCGGCCAAATACAAATAGTGGAGAGTTCTTCCATATATTATAAAAAGTTGCTCACCATAAAAATAATGATCGTCTATCATAATTAATAAACTATAATTACTGTGCAGTCAAAATTATAAACAAACTATTATTTAAAGACAATTTTAAGCACATGCGCATGCACGTCTATATATACGACATTATAGGAAATAAAAATGTGTATACACTCATATTTACTGTATCAGTGATATGTATATATTCTTATGATAGCGAGAAAAACAAAAATCTATAAAATTACCCATCACTGTTGATGTTAATTGTGTCTGGATTTATTAGACAGAGTTGGTATTTCTGGAGAAGAATTTTTTATATATGAAGATTGGATGTAGATATTTTATATATCAAGGTTGAATGAAGAGCTACAATTTTTATTGTTGAGGGCTGTATATAGATCATTACGTTTCATAAAGGTTCTTGTTGTATCAATGTTTCGGTTCAAGTTTGAGTGTGGTAATGCTGGTCATAACTGGTTTCAAATTTGTTTCTTTTAATAATTGTAACTTTTGTTCAATAACATAGGGTGTTGTTTTCAAAAGATCACTTTGAGGATAAAGTAATCGTTTGCAACAATTGTTTTTGAGTGGTATGGTGTTGTGTTTGTTTCATTTATTTTAGAGGGGTTACTGTTTTGTGTCTGGAAAGGTTTGAGAAAAAGATTTATTTCCGGATCCAATAGCATAAGCGAAATAGTTAGACAAAAAATGAAGGTGTGAGCTTTTTAGTGCTTATGCAAATATAGTTTACTACAAATATTATTAAATTTGTTGTATACTTTCACGTTTGATGTTCCAACAACTTAGAGTAGTAACATTACTCTCTAATGTGTTTGCTAAAGATATCGACGCCTCTAGGTATAGGCATTACTTTGCACGACAGCATAAGCATTTATTTTGGCAAGTAAAATCAATGTGTCTAGGCACATACCACTGTCGATGGATACTTAAAAGCTCGAGAGGTTTATCTACCTGCATGAATATGGAAACACGATACTAGACCATGTTGATCGAGAGCCATATATTATAAATAGTATGTTTAAGTTAAGATAACAAACACTATTCAATCACTTTACAATGTCCCACATAATATGTCTTACTCTGATATTGCTCAGAGGACTGCATCTACATATTATGGATTATGTAGTTTACTTCTTTCCTACCAGCTAATGAGCAGCTACGTCCATGCACAGGAAAACACCTAAAACGTACCGTGTGAACCCAATGTGCACAAAACGTCATCCTTGTTTAACACAATAGTTTTACACTCAGCAGCAGAGAGGGCGAACAGACTCTAATTGACTCACCCTCGAATTGCAAAAATAAGCCTTCCTGAAAATCGCAAAAAAAATCGCAAGGTGTGATCGCGGTGACTGGGTGCTGAATTTGAGACTTCGCCCTCTCTGCTGCTGTCAATTAAAATAAAATTATAACAAATTATGCCACCAGCACAGAAATCTTACACAGCTAGATTGGCTCGAGAGCGACTAGAAACAATTAAGAAATATATTCCGTTGAGAGATACTGTTAAACAAAAACTACAAGCGCGACAAGAAGCACAAGTTGAATTTGCAGAAGGTGCAGAACATTTTTAAATCCGTTACAAAAGTTACTGAAAGAATCGCAACGGCTACTGAAGATATACGTGTGCCAGTACAACAAACTGCTGCGCAAACTAAAACAATATCAGCGAGAACTCAGAAAACAAAAAAGATTTTACGAAAACTTTCGACTGAAATAGCTGCAGCTCAACCACCACCCGTCAATGAAGAAATACTTGATAGTATTAGCAAAATTTATGATGAAATAAGTGATATCAAAGAACGTTTACCAGAAACATAAACAGAAACAGAACAAGCAAGGACCAAAGTTGATATAAACAAGAAAGTATTAACGCCATAAAAAAGAACTTCAAAGTGCAGATGCGCTAGCTGGGTTTGCTGTGCGAAGTTATAATAATCGAGAAAAAGTTTTAAAATCTGAGTATGCCAATGATGCTGAAGGTCATGAAAACTGGTACAAATGGATATATCGCATACACCATGGAGCTGATCAGGCTAGAAGCGGTGATACTATCCATATTGTATTTAGTAACGCAATAGATGCATATATCTCACGGATACAACAACAGAATAAAAAACAACAACCACAACCTCCTCCACCGCAGCAAAAGAAAAAACAACAACCTTCTCAACCACAATCTCCAGAAGATTTTTACGATGCACCTACTGGTAGCTGTTTTACAGGAAGTGGTCTTATTGCTTGTCCTAACAATATCCTCGATGACGTGCAACGGTTATAAGTTCTCATAGGAGGAAAACGAGCTGGAAATAATTCTCCGGAAATAATCAATGAAACAGCTGATATGTATCGCTTATTTCGAGGCGGTATCATGGTTGTTAATGTTTATCGGGAACTTATTAATGAAATCGTGGATGGATACCACAGCGATTAAACGAATAACTAACAAATAAGATGATCATACATGACTCTCGCTGCAGACCCAAGATGGTCAGAGTAGCAAACTCACGATTACCCGATTACAACGCGTATTACGGGGATGCACTTGGCGATGTTGTTCAGGGATTATTTACAAGAATAGCACCCAAAGTAACGTCAATTGCGAAACAATTATCAATGAAAGCCATTGATGTTATTCGTGAAAAAGCTACTGGTGCAATCAGTGACGTTGCTGGTAAAGCGTTCACGACAATCAAAAACAGAATACCACGATTAATACGCAGATGAAAGGTGGCCCAGCAACAACCAGAAAAATTACCAAGCACCGAAGTTATGCCCGCGAATGTCAGTAAAATAATAAATCAGCTGCAAATCAAAGACTAGCAGAGTTGGCTGGTGTACCTTCCGCCAAGGAAATAGAAAAAATATAACTGCAAGTCTGATAGCAGGAAGTGGTCTTCGTGCATAACCGACACAGCATTTGACATGGACGCACCAGTCCCCAAAGATGAGTCTGTGAGTGATTATCAGTATTATTTTTATGATGCGCGCTCACCAAACGCACGTCGAAGAATTGAATTATAAGTAAAGGATACATGTAGATACTTCCTACCCTCTGAGGGGTTTATCGAAGTTAAAGGTTTACTTGTAAAAGAAAACAATGACCCAAACGACATTAACAATCACGTTGCTTTTGTTAACAACGGCATAATGGCGGTATTTAACAGAGCCACATACTCGATTGATGGAAAGGATATTGAATCATGTCTTGAACACGTTCACGTTGCCACGATGATACTTGGTCTTGCAAGATACTCCGACGACTATACGAGATCGGCTGATCCAACAATCATGTTTGCGAAAGGCACAAATGACTTCCATAATGATAATCAATATACTATAAGACGACCAAAACAGCACACTTCCCCCGCCGATGATGCAGACGTAGGGCCTGTGGTCATAAATGGTAATCCAGAATTCAACTTGGGTTTTGCTACACGTCGAATGATGTTAAACGCCAGTATAAGTTTTTCATGCGCGAATCCACTGGCTCATATTTTTGGATTATGCTGGGATCTCAGAAAAGTTATATTCGGCGGATACAGTAGTACTTGTTAGAAAACCCACCGACAGCGATGCTATATGGCGTGCTAATGGAGCTGATGCTGGTATAGTAACCCTAACAAAACTGTCACTGTGGATGCCCGTAATTATTCCATCGATTACTAAAGAACAGCAACTACTTTCATTTATGAACACAGGCGAGAAGTCACTGTTGTCATGGCTTACAACAACTAAAGATAGTGCCCCTGGTTTACGCCAAATAGCATCACAGCAGGAATTAACAGCACCTCGACACATATTTGTTGCGCTTCAGCCAGATGCGCGAGTAAACAATCAAGAAAGAAATCGAATGGTATTTGATACATTTGGAGTTTCTGAAGTTGCTTTGAGGATAAATGGACATCAAGAACCATCTGAAGAAATACTGCTGAATTTTGAGAATAATCATGTTGCACGTGCATATCATCGATTAATGTCGTATATGGGACGTGTTCAAAACATTGATACTGGTATACAGATATGTCAGCGCGATTTTACAACACTGTATCCGATTTATTACTTCTCGCTGGAACATCTTGATTTATTCAGGCAATCCTCGTATAGGAGCTATTGATGGGGGTGCTAGTGCAATCACGGTTATACTCAGTGACAAGGCAATGTTGCTTGAAGGTGCTGGTGGTCGAATGAAACTCGTTGACGCACCAGTAGAAAACATGTAATGTTTTCCAAATATGTAACGATTTAAAAACACGAGTATTTTATAAAATATCATACCGTCACGTTAGTGTCAGTCTGACTCATGGTCAGATTAAAAAACTATAATCAGCGTCAGTGAAACAAAACAGGAACCGAAATAACGTTAAAACACAATCAAATCACTGGCGGTGAAAATAAACTGAAGTTGACATCGCGTCAGCGTAAACATTTCAATAAAGCCAGACAAACCGAGACCGGAATACGACTTAAACTTTCCACTGATGTCATCAGCGAAACCGCTAAGACAGGCGGGATATTAACACTTCTTGCAGACATACCAGCGCTGATAGACGTAGCCGCACCAGCCGTTGCATAAGCATCCGCGTTTGGTGCTATTGGAACAGCCGCTGAATTGGCATAAAAAAGCAGTGGTAAAGGGCTTAATGCTTCTAGGAACACTTCGTTAATTTCACCGGTGTCAAATTTTGATTTACATGATGCTGCCAGGCAACTAAACATAAAATTTGTAGAGGTGTTTGTACGCGAGATCAGTTACCACAACGACCAAACAATATTGAAACCGGTGTTATTAATCTCGATCACAGCATTGGAACTGGAACTCATTGGGTAGAATATCCGATTGATCCCCGTGGAATTATTTATTTTGACTCGTACGGGTTAGCTCCACCGCAGGTATTTTTGCACTATGTCTCTGCATACAAGGTCGGACACAGAGTGCCAATCTGGTAATCAACGCTACCAACACAAACACTAACCGATCCAACAATATGCGGCCGTGCAGAAATTGCTGTACTTGACGCTATAACAGTGACGCCATCGTTGCCACTCACAGTCGTGTCTAATGATACAAGTCAACAGTTTGAGAAATCATTGATTTAGATCAGAAAGAAAAGAATAATGGTAGATATTTACGGAAGATCTTGAGGTGAGAAAAGTTAGACGAAATAGGTTTGTCAAATTACACAACTAAAGACGAACTCGCTGTATTATGAACCTCTCTGTGGTTGACCGAGATGAAGTTGTTGTTTTTCAGGATAAATACAGCGTTTTGAAAACGAGCAATATCAAATGGAATGATATAATTCGTAGAGTTATCAGTGCTACCACGGATACCATCCCTGTGTTTACTGACGGCGGTAGAATGAGAGACTCAAATATATCGTTTATAACCATCAGAGATGAAATTGTAAGAAGCGTTGCTAATCGTTTGAAGAATACCGGCGACACAATGATAGGTGAACTCATCTTGAACGGAAATAAAATAATAGTGCTAAGAGATCCAACATCCGACGAAGATACCGCAACAAATAAATATGTAGACGTTAACTACATCATCGTTTATGGTAAATTATCCATGTTTACGTAAGTGCGTTTACAAATCGACGCAGAAACTTTAGACAACTTAATGAAATCGCAGATGATTTCTTTGGCAACCCGTCGACCGTTGACGTGAAACTCTCTGATGTCAAGACGAGCATTGAAACGATTAAAAAAAACACTAGAAGATGTCGTAAGTGGAATTCCTGATATCAGTAACAATATTAATGTGATTAAAATTCCTCACAAACAGATCACCAATATAGTATACACAGTGACTTCGGGATTCTCAACATGGTCACAGCAGAATAATACTATCAAACATACCGTAGAAGTCACTGGTGTGTACAGGTTGTCTGTGATGAGCGCTGCAAAATTTAGTATATACACCACATATCCCTGGCAACATTCAACCGATAAGTATTCCTGTGTTGTGTCTGTTCAATCTTAAAAACCTACGATTTTCGAGGATTTTCAATCTTAAAAACCTACGATTTGCGAGGATTTTAATCGTAGAGTGTTGTCTCCCCTTATCAATGACAAGGGAAAATCACATACCTGAAAAATGCCACTGAGGCGTGATACACATTAAAAACAGTATTAAAAAAATAATAGTGAGAGAAAGACTAAAATCTGATACACTTTCACTTTCATTTCCACGAATGAGTCTAACTTTCATTTTCATTACAGCTAACAGTTTCTGACTTAATTTTTCTTAATTGTCTTATTGCGAGTATTGATTTTCTTTTTTGCCTCATATTCACGGTATATTTATTATCCAATTTTTTCTACTGCGAGACAGAGAGGGGCGAATTCCCTCACTCGATTTTCTTTTACTGTGGCCAGCGATTGAAACATCGCCGTTTGAATTCGATTTACGAACTTGTATTCCGATGGTAGCGTATATCCCCCTCCTCTTTACATTCTTGTAATGTTTCAAAATCAGAAATAATCTTTTCAGGATTTAGTTCATCAGATATTTGTATGCCGTCTTTTTCTAATTTTTTAATAGCAGAAATAATATTAATGATATTTTCGTAATTCATTATACAATATATAATATAACTTTAAATTATATTTCTCAATAATAAAATTGTGTCAAACGCAAATTCTCGATTACTGAAGAAACTATTTCACTTACATCTGCTACCACCTTTGTCCAGAATGACTAAAAAGTCGATCTCTCCGTCTTTTCGTAGTTATGCACGTAATGTTTCCGGGATGGTATTTTGGAAACTTACACATGGATGATTCACTAGAAAACATGTGTATAACTATAAAAGACGGCGAGAGCGACCTTCTAGTCATTCTGGACTAAGGGCAGGCATCAGAGGTAAGTGAAATATTTTCTGTCAATTATCACGTAGACATTTAAATTGTAAATGATCGTAACAACAAAATATATTTATTTACAAATATTCTGAAATTTATTTCCGTTGACAGAGTCAAGGATAAAATCAGTGGAACAACGATAACTCTATTAACCGTCTTACATATCCGCGGCAGAGTTGTCTCCGTTAATTTTTATGAAAGATGTTGTCCGTATCTAACATTATTGGAACAAAATAAAATGAAATCCATTGTTCATGCTTGTGTGAAAACGCTGATTTGGTTATTTTATCCGCTACATATTGTACTGAAGGCATGCAGATGCCAAAATACTTGGCAGCTGCATTCATCGATTGAAATATTATTTCTTCACCGGTCTCAGTATTGACAGATTTAACTGCCTTGGGAACATTTTTGTGCTTTCCAGTATTATCGAACTTGCAATTCTCGCTCTCTGTGATAGCTTGCAAGTTATTCAAAGAATTATTTTTTTTATCCGAGTCAATATGAGCGATCAAAAGACTGTCTTTGATCACCCCGTAAAAAATGTCTCGTATACGAACCTATGATTGTTATAATTTTTCTTCCCTTAGGCGGTCAACATTAAATAGCCAGTATTAGTAACAAAACTGACTGGTTTCTTCAGCCGACAGTGTCTGACTACACCATCACGAGATGCTTCATTATTCTTGATGATAGGATGTCTGACAAATTCTTTTTGCTCCATTTACATATAATATTATTTGTCTAAATTATAATTTGTCTTCAAATCTAGCAAAATGATCTTCAGGGGTTCTTAGAACTTTATCAAGAGTGGAGTCCTTGACAACGTCAGGGTTTTTATTTTTTTATCATAATACCGCTTTCGCTCTCTATATTTGTTATCACCACATTGCACACACAAGTGTGTTTTCCCTCTAACTCAAACACCACACCGTAAACACGGTTTTGGACCAAGACTCCCTCGTCTTACGCTTTGTAAATGCTGTCCTCAGAATTCATTTACGCATGAATTATTACAAGGTGTCGAAGACCCTACCATCAACCACGTTCACTGATTCCTTATTTGAGTCATTATACACATAATATCTTAATTTAAATACTTATTTTAAATATAATATGGAAGAGTTTGGGAGATTATATACAATCAAGCCCTGGAAAACTTCGTTTCCTGAATCCAGATTCGATATTGACAGAATAACTCCTGACTTGCGGAGATGAATTTTTGGCTGATCTGACGAATAAAATGATTAATATTGTTCGGGATGCTAAAAGAGAATTTTGCGACGATGGGGCATCTCACACATGGTTGACATTCAAGGTTATACGCAATGACAAAGTCATTGATGCTACAATGAACGATGAGCTGGCGAAAACGATTATCGATTATCTCAAAGATCAAAAATATTTGTTTAGAATCATATTTCTTGTATTATCAGAAACAAATTCCGCTGAGTGGATTATCCGTGACAAAAGTGACCCTGTCCCTGCTAATGGAAAAACCGCTGTGCTAAGTAAAAATTACAAGCCAGAAATGCTGACTGGAATTGACAGACCATATTACGCTCAAGTGTATCCTATGACCGTGGTTATTTATGGAATTTATCAGCTAAATTATAACCCCAACATTAATTATCTTGCGCCAATGAGATTTTAGAAACTGAACTGTGTAGCCGAACGAGTGTTCAAAAAGTTTACAAACGCGATGCGTGGAAATGGGTTACAAAATCTACGACGTGAAATAATAAACAAATGGGCTGAATCTGTCAAGGATACCGGAGCTACAATAAATGATGTCGCCCAGTTAGGAAATGGATTAAAATTTCCAATAAGAATAACAACGATAACCGAAGAGATTTTATACGAATCAAAGAATAAATCGAGAGAAGCCCCAATTGAAATTATTGATCATAATGCTCACGCATCGACCATCACAGTCACAATATTTCCACGAGATCGGACTGTAAGATTTTACCCAGAGAAAGACTCTGAGAGAAACATGTTTCATTTTATTAACGAAATAAGGAAAAAAAACGATCTTGTGTCAGTATGGCTATTTAAGAGTTCAGATGATGAAAAATATGATCCATTTGTACGAAATATATCGTAAAGAACCTCTCCACGAAGAAATGAAAAATCTTGCGCAGAACTTTTCAACAGAGAATAGTGAGCAATTACTAAATAATTGTTTTACAGTCCCGTCAGTTGCTCCTCACTTTGCAAGAGAGAAAAATTCGTGGAAGCCAACACGATTTGAATTTCTCGAAGACGTACGACTAAGTTGCTGTGAATACGGACACGGTGGATTGTGGAATACTAAGTATAATTACAGTGACGTTATCTCGGTTGATATGGTTGCTTGTTATCCGGGACATTTTCTTGGTTACGGAGAATGTTCTGGATATTTTAAAAGATTTGGACACCCCACAGACGAAATGACCAGAGTATCGATAAATGGACCACTACCTGGTTTAGCTCTAACTGGATTCACCCGTATTGAGTCATTCGAGATTCCTAAAGGTCTTCATCCGATCTGTTATGTTTGGTTTGGTAGACACTTTTCAGAGAAACTTTGGGCACCAATAGTTTTATTACGATATATTCTTGATTGTAAAATATTAATATCGTTGATTGTAAGTGATGCAATTATATCATATCGGAAGCAGACCGAAGTTTGGTTACTACCACCTGATGATGATAAAACCGCGAAAGATCTCGGTAGAAGAATAATTTACTCAAATTGGGGCATATGATCATAAACGACATTATGCACGATTAATTCAAAATGATGCTGAATATGATTTTATTCTCGCCGATGCAACGAATAGAGATATATTTTTAAGTCGAGAAAACGCCTTCTTGTCTAACGGAACACGATTAGGTACAATTGTTGATTGTATTGATGGTGAATCACCTCAGTTTACTCATTTAAGATCCTCAATGCTCACTTATGTTTCTATAAATAGATTCCCTGATTCATTCTATATCGAAAAAATATACAGAATTACTGACTCAATTTACAACCACTGATGCATCATGGGGTAAATGGAGAATAAAACAAGAAATGTTATATAATTATTCTGATTCCGCATATGTTGAAATCAATGATATTCATTACAAAAATAATCAGATATCAGAATTATCGTCTGCGGCATCTGTGTATGATCCAGTATCCAGACACAAGACGGTCTATCTAAACGGACCGGGATGTTCTGGTAAGACGACTCGATTTATTGAATTATTTCGACAGAATTCAGATGATATGGTTGTTTTAACACCTACACACAGACTCGCAAGAGAAATGAAACAACGAGGAGTGCGATCATGTACTTATCATAGCTTTTTCAGATACAAGAGTGACACATGGACTCCTGATAGAATGGGAGAGAAGTAGAAATATATTCCAAGGATCATCATTTGGAGATATGTAATGTCGCTAAATATATTAAAAATGTTTCTCGATTGACTGTTATTGAAATATACAGCTGTAGTCATGTGTGGCAATCATGGTCAACCACCGCCGTTTGTTGGGTTATCTCTGCACGGGTGCCTAAAGAATTTTGTGGATTATTACGAGGAGATAACTGATGATTACAGGTCTCTTGATGTATAATTAAGGGGGTTTAAAAAAATTAATCAGATTAAAACTGAATAAAATTCAGTGTGAAATAATACGTACAATAATTTCAGAAACTTCTATGAACGATTTTCTGCAAGTGTGAAGACCAAATGATTGAATAGTGGCAAGTAGAAAGATAGTTCGTGATACACTTCAACAGCGGTTATTCCAGCTGCATAAAGAAAAAATTTCAGATCTACGTGTACCATTGTGTTATACATAAGCTGATACATGAGGCAGAATATCGACGTTAAAATACCAGGACAGACTGAGAAACAGAATCTTGCATTAAATGATGTTGCCACAGTTGATGTCAGTGTTGTTGAGGATACGCTGAGTACGGATAAATTCTCGTGGACACTGAGATACGCACTGACCAGACATTCATCTCAAGGGTTAACCATCGCTGATACTCGAGTTTGGATTGTCGATGATCGTGTCGAATGGTCAAACTAAGTTTATCTCGCAGTGTCTCGAGTCAGAAAAATATCTTAACTGTGGAGAATTGTCATAGACGTTACAGAAACCATCAATGATGTCCTCGATGATAGTGATATAGTAAGAAACAAAATTAGCTGGTTATAAACAGTGACAAAAATACAAACGAGACTTTGATCTAGATGTTGAATTTGTCATAGCGCTAAAACATCAGCAGAAAAATCATTGTGCAAGCTGTAATACAGTAATGTTATGGCGATATTTCAAATAATGATCCAAGACAATTTTCCGTGGATAGAAAAGATAATAGTCTTGGACGAACACGCGAAAATGTGATGCTGACCTGTCTTGAGTGTAATCGAAGTAGGGGTGCTAGTGAAATGATCGCGATGGTAATTGTGTATCCGTAGGAATTACTTGTAATTGTTCACGTATAAATCCGCGTGGAGGAGCAGTTGAATCTAATCTGTAGATTGCGGGTCTACCCGCATATGTAACCACACTGGAAATGTTATGTGTCGTAATACTCTAGACAGGATCAGTTGCTCTTTTGTACCACCTTCAAGTTCACCGGGTTCATGTAAATATCTTACAGTCACATTACCATTGTACGGGTATTTGTTTTGTTTTGTTGTTTTTTTTTGTGATCGCGTTAATAGGTTTCATGGCAGTTGTTCGAGTGATTTCATTATTTAATGCAGCTATCACACTTGGTAATCTTGCAACCCATTCGTGAGATCTCGTATCCTGAATTATTTCCTTCGCGTATTGATATCCAAATAACCGCTCAGCAAGTGTTCGATTAAATCTTTCAACAATTGCCTGATCACGGTGTATTGCAGTATGTCCTTGTCTGATTTTGTCATTATTATATTTCATCAGCGATGATACTACACCTTAAAATTCTCTGCCAGGATCAACTTGTAGCAGCTGTTGCCATTGCAAGGGTCCACGTCGATAAATTCGTTCAAACCCAGAAGCTACTTTAGTTGCCGTCTTTGTTGATAACGGCTTTGCTTCCTTGTATCTACTTGCAACATCAACGACCGTTAGCGCGTATTTGTACGTTAATCGGCGTCTTCCAATTTTGATAGTATTATGTTGTAAAAACAAAATATCCGCCTGATGAACCTCATTTTAAAAGCTGACATCAAAATGTGCGTACGTTGTTTTAAGCGGTGGTAGTTCAATTTGCCATATTGCCTGTCGTGCTAACCATTTTTCAGTAGCAACACGTTCGACACCTGCTGCTTCGGAGAGTTTACTAATCGCTGATCTACCCCTCCAGTATCATCTTGGGCTATAATAAATCGACTCCATTACGATAATAATCGGTTGATTAATTACTAGCTCCTAATACAAGCTTACCCTTCATCGCCTATCTCACCAACCAATTAGCTAATGATTCTTTGACAGATTTATTTTTTATGGAATTTAGTGCGTGAATTAATTTCACATCTGCGATATGTCTATCTTGTAGGTTTTTACTTTCATAAGCTACATCATACGAGTGACACGCTTTATCAATAGCATTTACTGGATACTCACCTGGTTTTGGCTGATCTTGGTTATCAAGCCTAATATCAAGTCGAGTACCAGGACCACAGTAATTATATCCTGGAAGATGTTTTTTCTTCTGGGTACTTAGCCCATGGTGTTCCTGGTAACTTTGTTAACTGAGCGGCAATATCACCTCCTCTTTTTTAAATTGATTGGATTTGAAATAAATTTAAATTTCTTTGTACCACATTGTTCACACTTACCTTTAACTGCTGATCTATTATTTGTTGTTGTAATAGTTGTTAGTCCACTTGTGGGATTACGCGCCCTCATTTCACACAATATAAATCCATATTATTTATTATATTTCTACAACATGAATGTAATTGATTTCTCAGCAACACGAAAGCAAGAGCCAGTCAAGCATCATGTTGAGCAACCAAATTATGTTCGAATGATCATAATATGTCCATCTGGGTCTGGTACAACGCAACTACTGTTTAATTTGATAACGAGATGGATCAAATGGGACAAGTTTTATTTAGTAGCTCCGTCTGTAGATGATCATCGATGCTACGATGTACTTAAAGACTTTAATGAAAACGCGAAATTGTTGGAAGAAAACGGTGATGATATTATTGAATTTATTACTGATATTAATGGAGCGCCACCTGTAGATGATAGTGATGATTTATTAATAATTTAGTTGTATACGACGATGTAATGCTAGATAAGCAATCAAATCCTTCCAGAATATTTTCACGCGGTAGACATAAAAACACAGATGTAATTTATGTAACCCAGCTGTATACACGAATACCAAAAGTGACCAGAGATAACTGCAAACCTTTAACGGAGTTGATACACATACTCTGCGAAATATTCAGCAGACATGGTGCAGCGGAGATATGGACACAACTAAGTTAAAAATGCATTTAGTCAGACTCAGTTATCCACGCATGGTTTCATAACAATACATTGTATGATCCACGGTCACGATATCGAATCGGTCTTTGATAAAAAATTTAATTAATAGCAGCAGAGAGGGCGAAGTCTCATCATACTCGGCACCCAGTCACCACGATCCCCCCCCACTTGCGATTTGTTTTGCGATTTTCAGAAGTTTTATTTTTGCAATTCGAGGGGGTGTCAGTTAGAGTCTGTTCGCCCTCTCTGCTGCTAACTCCTAAACCAAAGTTACACTGTACTGAATGCAACATTTGCAGATATATTATATGAACAGTTTATGAGTATAATATAATATCAACAATATCGATGTATAGAAAATATGCTAACGTTTTGACAAGTTCTAGCGGGATAACAGCGTTGTCACAGCTAGTTTCTTGAAGAATAAAATTCATGGGAATAATAATTGAAATTTGCTGTTTTCCACAGAAAAAGTATACATCAAAGTGACAGAAAAGATGAAGACTTATAGATTGCATTTAATGATGATAACATCGAGAAAAGCAGCAACAGTATTGAAAATAAGTGTTAAGATAGTAACATTTGCATAAGAGAAAAAGTATGTAGACTTATTACTAAACCTCAGTAACGCAGTTGCAAGAGAGTCGGACAACAAGCCAATGGGAACGGACTAGATACCTGCAAAAGTTAGGCCCGATTGTCTGCATATGTGTGTCTTTGGAAATGACGCTTACTTTTTTATCCTCTGTATAATATATCTAATATCGTAGTTGATGTTAGCAAATACACAAAATTGTATTCTGCTAAATGTAACATACAACTCGACTCTCGTAAACCTTACAACTGAGTCTACCAAACCAGAGCTAGAATTTACAGAGAGGGAAGTATCTTTAGTAGTGTCAACCACTGGAACTGCCAATATGGCATATTATCTTTTCAAAAGTTCAGCTTTCATTTCTTTAATAATTTTTAAAACATTGCTTTAAAGAAATACTTTATATCGAACTTTTTCAATTTATAATGCCATCTTATGTTTTCGATAGTGCGTTACATGTTTCAATACAAATGCAACATAAGTCATATATCCTCTAGAGGTCATTGTTTGGCGCGTTTTTGTTATGACATGTGATGCATTTTTACTGTATTTTTGCAGTTTTTGGGAAAGGTTTATTTCAGTCAGCTGAAATGAATATTTAGTCATATAGAACAGATCCTGTGTCTGACGTTTTGATATGTCACGGAATGATACTTAAAAACTGACCCTTTCTTTTGGCCAACTAAACAGACAGTCAACATTATCAATGATATAGACAAACACAAGAATTTGATTTCTATAATCCTTTCAGGTGGAAAAGTCGATACAATTGGGGTACGCGCACTCAATTGTATTGAAACCGTTTAAGAGATAAGCACCATCAAATCTGAGATCTCCTGCAGAATCTATTTTTAAATCTCATTATAAAACCCAAATAATATGGATTAAGATTGGTATTAAGGTTTACAGACACTTTGTTTATTTCTTTAAGATTTATGATCTTGGTTGGATCAAATGCTTGAAGATAATGTTATCAATCATTCAAACAGTAATTGAATTTAATTAAGATTCTATATGAAATAAATATGCATTGCATACATAATGGCAAACTTTATCTAATAACTGCTATGTTGTCATCCATACTTCCCATTTTAATTGATTTTGTATACATCTTCTCATATAAAGTTCATTCCATTAATTCACCTTTGTTAAGATGTGGAAGAGTATTTATTAAGGCGTTTGTATGTATAGTACTAGCTTTTGTGTGTGTTATATTCTTATCTCAATATATTCATTTGATAATGAAGCCGCTGGGGCGCAAGACATATAATACACAGCAATACATTAAATAATCAGCAATTAGACTTCTAGGTGGTAGAGATGTGAACTTTTACTTAGAGTCTGACATTCGTGTATTTTCTTGGATGTGCGTGTGTTTATGTGTTTGTGTGTGTGTGTGTGTCTGTGTGTGTATGCAGACAACGTACAACATTAATTTTCTCGATATATAACTTGGATGATGTGCCAAATGTAAAAAAAAAACAATCCATTAGAGAAATATATTACATTGTAAAGGGGAAAATGAATGACATTACTGAAGAAATTAAATACATGACATTACAATATCAAGTTGATTCCAAGCACATCTCAAAGATGAGAAGCACAAAACAGATAATGACACGCTGATGTACAGATTTTGATTAGAAAGGTGGCGATAACAACTGAATATAATCTAATGCAACCACGGGGACATTTAAACTACTTTCAAATTCAAGTCAAAGCAGGTATAATGATGGTGCCAGCAGTATGTTTAATTTGTGCAATTAATCCATACACTGAGCATTTTTCTAATATCAGATTTTACCGCTTCAAAATACCTTCTATATCAAATGATCATACCAAACTTAACTAGCAACAATATGGGAAGACATTTTGCACCATGTGCATTAATTAAAATCCATTCCTCATTTCACAATGTACCAATATGTAGATTAGGAAGATGTAATTAAAACGTTAAAGCAAAAGTCAAGTATCGGTCGTGTAAATATTTTGTAAGAACAATGAGATTAAAATGGCATAGTCAGTGGAATGAATATATCACAGAGTTAAATCAATAATTAAGTTTATGTTAATTTGTAAATGTCTGTTCAACGATTTTGCACCAGAAAAATAAATCAACAGCCATTTGACGATTTTAAATAATTTTGAAATCCAACTTTTCCACAATCTTAATTTAGTAGCATGTGTATCATGTTACAATTGCCATAAATGTAAACGAATAAAAAATCACGTGGGATATAAAGTGTGTGTAAAACAATAAGATGAAAGTGGTATTGCAGCGTAAAAAATAAACGATTCGAGATAAGTCAAGAGCAAATTGCACTTGAATGAAAAATTAAATACAGGCTAGGTGCACTTGCACAGGAAAAGTCAATTTCATGTTATTATTTTGAAACTGATAATAGACAATCAGGTTTACTTACAGAAGCAGACACAATACTGCTTTTGTTGACCTTAGAGGTGCTTAGGAAGACAACATTCTTTACATTATAGACTCTAGTCCTACAACAAAGGATTATACTTAGAATCTGATCGTGTCCTTCATGTGTTGTCTCTGACACGATGGACCTGAGATTCAAAAACAGCCAAGGACACAAGCGCAGATTTGTCTTGCGATTCAATTTAAAATACACGATTTATTAACTCAACTTAACCAAGTTAACGAAGCAAGTGTATTTAACAATATACAACTACATTATAATGGAACTCAAATTTTCATATATACATCATTAAACGTTTTGAAATTGCCCTTGAGTAGCTATTTTATATATAGTTTCGATCTCTACATCATCTGGAATATGTGTCAGATGTCTAAATAACTTTTCTAATGTATATTTTTACATAAGGTAATAATCAAACCACATTCATTTGCTGGGTGACAAATTGTATTCTTTTCGAACCTACATTCTTTTATTTTTCTTACCTAATTCATTTTCAAAACTATAACTTCCAAGTTGCTTGTGTATCGACCTAGTGGCTAAAGTCTCATTTTCCTACCAAGGCCTTCCGTTGCATATAATATAAACTTCGCAACATCAATATTTAAATGATTTTTTAAGATAAGTCATGTCCACGCTGTCTCAAACCTTCATTTGGCAAGCAATTTGTCCGTAAGTCTATATTATCAAAGAAATTTAAAACCTCTCTGTATTCTGCTAGGTTTTTCAAAATTTGATTCAAAATTTTGAATTGATTGGATGTAGTCATAAGTGTAAATTCAGGTCCTTCATACTGTTATGACAATATGGTCTTTAACTAAGTAACAGAAAAAAACAAAATTAATAAGTGTATTAAAATTCAATTTTTCAACTGAGTGCAAATTGAAAATTTAAACGGAACTTACAGTCTTGTGAATTATATCGAAATTAATCCTATCAAAAGACCAAAATATAGAGTATTCAGAATGAATTACAGTGGAGTTCTGAATGAGTTCAAATCTTGAATGTGTTGAAGTACCAATAGTTTTGAATGTGCTGATCTGGTGTATTCCATAATTTCTTAAACTGAGTACTCCGTAATTCCAAAATAGTGTTTTAGTCCAAAAGTTAATGAGTACTATGTAATTCAAATGCACAATTTTTTTTATAAATGATTCATCACAAATTGTATCTGAACAAAACATTAAATACTTCAACTGACTGAAATTAATGGAGGACTAAACAATTTTGTTTATCTCAACCTTATAATCATCCCCACTTGACCTATGTTGCACTAACATTTTCAGACAGAAACAATCATCCTAATGGAAAATTCCACCAAACTGTAAACAAGTTCTCTTCTGTAACCTTCTAAGTTCATAATGAAGGCTATTGAACTCAAATTCAAGTAAACATATTTGTACTTATAAACAATAAAAGAAATCAGGTAAGCACTAAAACTCTTCGATCATGCACAAAATTGAAGCACACAATGCAAACTAAATATACAAACAACATTCTGCCATTTATTAAGCAATAAATTATTTATTTAGTCATATACTATATTTGATGGGGAAGGTTATTGGCAGTTCTTGGGTAAATAGCGCTGTTTTATCGTTGACAAATGGTCATGGCTGCGAGAACGTGTGACACTTACAAACTGCAATTAAATATTGCTATTTTATATGACCGATGCGAAATAGATAACTGCTAAACATGTAAAGGTAAAAGACGTGGATAATAGGGAGAAGAGAAATCGAAAAGACACATCGTGTTTTTCTCAGTGTAAGAACTGCAATAATGTAAAAATAATTGTATTCATTCTGTTATCAGACTTCTTCGGATCGATAATTTAAACTGTTAACATGGAGAACTTAAAGATAATTGTATTATATAAATTAAAAACAAGGTTGAAAATACTATTCACAATTTCTTCTAATACGATGTTAGCAAACTTAAATGATTTAATGTTTTCATATAATTATCTAGTTCACCTCTAAGAAACATTATGCCATTTTGCACTATTTGTATTGCACGAATGAGATAATGGTGATGGTCAAGTACATTTTATAGCTCGTACCGATATATCAGTGTCGGCAACAACGAAAATGAAACGTTCATCAACACAATTTATCAGTCGACATTAAATTGTCTCTTACATTAGCCTGCATCACGCTTTTGAAACATCTACTAAGATTCAAATTTATTTCTCTATTAATCATAGGTATTGAAGAAATTGTAAAGTTATTCATTCTAGTTTCATTGTGACCGTTCATAACAGATTGCCTCATATCTAAGTTGTTATCACAAGATAAAATGTCTACTCAGTAAATGTATCATTCAATAAAATTTCTACATTGCAAAAGAAAATTTCATAAACAAATCTTTACCACTTGATCAAAGCGTATAATCGTTCACAGGGAATGAATACTTATGATCCTAATGATTGTGAAATGTATGCTTCTGAAGCAAGCCCCCAAAAAGCATTTAACGTGTCAGGACTTGTACAGAAGGTATGGATTCAAGAACGTACATGTTAATAAATTTACACCGGTAATCATTATGCATTACTTCATTTGCGAAGCACGCATGGTAACAGGTGGCGAGGTAGTGGTCAGAAATAAAAAATGTACAACAAGGTCTCCACAGTGTAATTGAAAGAATCTCGTCACGATGGAAAGACAATGCTCGCACTAACTCTAATAGAGACTCGGTATAGGTATTTTGTGCAAGTTTATCATCTGTACAAAGTTTATGCTGAATAAAGTGTACAATAGGCAATTACACTCAGACTTAGGTATCTATATGATCTGATTTTAGGAGCCGTTAGATTCTCTATCTTTCGAAATACCTATTCGAACCTTATGAATAGGGGCAATCGTCTTCTCTTCTAAGACATTTGCGAACAAAGCGACAGTTACATAATGATAATTGTATATTACTTTCATCAAATACCCTCCGGAATTCGGAATTGTTATTGGCTGAGCAGTTCAAACACTCTCAATTGCAATTGAACGTATTGATTTCCTCGCAGTGTTTCAGCAATATATTTAGTTCACGGTATGACAGTAATAAAACAATCACAAACTTTTGATTCGCTCAATGCATAGTTCTTCGCGTAGGCCAATATCATATTTCCCAGCTCAATAAAAAGGTACTGAACTGACCAAAGTCGATAATTGTAAAGTATTGTCTCCTAGAATTAATATCGTTCTGGCAACACTGTTAGGCCGCGTTAAAGATACCCACCTTTGGCTTTTGTCTTCTTTCTCTTATAAAATCTATATTTGGAAGGCGAATATTCTAATGAAAAGAATGCCCATTTAAACAGCTTGGATACCCAACCAGTCTGATTCTATTGGCCCAGTAACCTTATGCTTTGGGTGGCTAATACAGGATATATGTTGTTTGGGTTACACAAGAACTCTTAGGTTTTTATTGACCAATCGTAAAGGAAAAACAAAACATCGTTCTATTGATCCTTAAAGGCTTGGACAATCTAATTTGTTAAGCAAAATAAGTTTGAAAAGGACACAAATGCACTAAACTTCCTTTTACCATTCAAACGGTTCATGTTGGCCTAAGTTTTAGGTGTAAATGACCACATCCTCTCGCCTAGTCCTTGATTAATCTCGCTTTTCTTTTTTATCTATGTTATGGTTAATGAGGCCTTTGATTATCCAGGTTTAATGTAACAATATGCAAATGTTTAATGACCTTTATGCATTACTATTGTGATCTTTCTTATGTTTCCTTTTCCGTCTGAAGAAGTGCACGTTTTGCTAGAAATGTCAAGTGGATTCTGTACTGTAGTGGCAGCTCTGATGTTTCTGGTCCTAAACAATGATTCTGATAAACCCCGTTCTGTTTGAATTTTTTGGGTAAAGTCTGTCACGCATAAAAACTATGCACCCAAAAGATTTATGCTCATATCGACACTTATTCTTTCTTCAGCTGAACGTTTAATAGTTGTGGTCGTAACTGCTAAGGACATCAGAGAACGATTTAACATTTATGATTTCGGTACAGACCTATCATAGATGGATCTTAATTTACTTAGATACCTGAGATTTTTGTAGGCCCTGAAAATAATGTTGGTTTTCTTCTGATTTTTAATCAGCTGAACAAAACCTTTACAATATTTTGAAGTCGGTCAAATATGGTATTTTATATTTTACTGTGTGTGAAAAGATGCCTTTCTTTTCTCTACTGTAACATCGCTGCAAAGAATTACGCAAATGATTGCGATTAGATAAATGTAGTTGTACATTACATACAAACCACGACAAGAAGCATGCACTTGAAAATTCGATTTCCCATTAAAACAAGAAACTTCACTATTTTACCTTCCATTTCGTATATATACATTGCTGAGCGACTAATTTTGTGAAATTATTTTTTCTTCAATTTGTAT
This sequence comes from Sinohyriopsis cumingii, assembly GCA_028554795.2. Lineage (NCBI taxonomy): Eukaryota > Metazoa > Mollusca > Bivalvia > Unionida > Unionidae > Sinohyriopsis > Sinohyriopsis cumingii. The sequence continues at coordinate 4,354,129 of JAPYKE020000076.1, read as the reverse complement.
CCCATCAATCTCTTCTTTCAAGGTCTATGAACAAGCATGTCAGATGCTACTGCTATGTTTTAAACAATTTCCTATAATGAAACTCATTCCAACTCATCTCCTTCCAACGTCAAGATGTTTGCCCATATCACTTGGTTAGCAGAGTCCCAAGCTGCTGTGGAAGATCTCTCCCTTTGACAGCTTTAACTATTCAGTCAGCCCGTTCACGAGGAAGCTAAGCTTTGAAGTTCTGCTGCACTTTGTGAAGGCAGATACCTTGGCGGACTACACCAATCTATGTATTAATATGCACATCTCAATATGTTAATGGCTGGGTGAACATCGGATATGATCTTATGCAACAACTGTCTTCATAAGAGACTTATTGCCATCACCACCACAGGATCATCCCAAGCCACGTTGAAGCCATTCTGCAACTGTTGAACGCTGGGGAAATTATCGTACATGTTAATGAGCCAGAACCGTTTTTTCGTTATATCCGAATACAAACTTCACAGTTGCTGTTGGTCTGGAAGTCAATGATCGTCATGTTTCAGTCCTTGGTCCCACTTAACTTTGACTTTAGCTATACGCCGTGTACCTATTCATACTTCAATTTACAAAACTCATAGACACTGGCTCCTGAAAAACTTGCGCAGTATACCTATTGTTATAGAACTAATAATAGAGGTACGAAATATCATCTTCTTTTTTATCTTTACCATCCTCTACATTCTGTAAGCCTAATCCAACGAGATCTTCTCTTATTAGATCAATACCTCTGTCAGCTGCATCAAATATAATCTCGAGCATCTGCATCGCAGCTGAAAAATACTGGACTATCTGTATTGTTAAATGTAGATGCTGTTGTTGATTTAAATATTAAAATATCGTAATACCCTTGCTTTTCGCATTACTTTAGTTCCCTGAACATTCTCGATTGACGTCCGTGTTCCAGAACATTTTCATCTGCAGGAGTGTTCAGGGCATATGTTATATTCTTCTGTTTCTCTGTTCCAGCCCTACCAGAAAAGACAAAAAGAATGTATGTGCCATGAAATTGTGCAAATATATAACCTTTGCCGTGATAAGATTAAGTCGATATATATCATAGAGTCGCTTGTTTGTCTCAGCCAACACTGGATATATTTGTAATTTCTAGGCACTCAGCATTTCTTCAATAAACTGGAAGCAATGTCATATTCTACAGCAATCCATAACTTATGTCTGAGTACCTACGTTGTTTTGGGCCTAAATGCAGCACATAATAGGATATACATGGCAGCCAGCGTAACTGGTGGAGAGAATTCCGAAACAATCCTGGGAAGAACTTCAGACCCAAGGGAAACTCTTAGCATCATTTATCACATGTCCAAACTATCCGAGGCTGAGCCTCGAACCCACGCTGACAAAGGTGAGATAAAATGATCGGTAAAAACGATCACTTTAAACCACTCGGCCATACAGGGCTTGAAACGGGGTATCTAACATCTAATTTAATTAGCATAAATATTCCCTTCTCTTTCATTTGGCCTTTTATATGTATCGAGCCAATATGTTACCGCACTGACAGAGATTCGTATAGGACTTATGCGACGCTGTAAATGATGATGCAGATTATGCATATAGAGTTTCAAAAATACAATGAGATTTTAGTATGAATTATCCAATGGCATGTGTCACTTTTGTTCAGAATAATCATCCTCTTTGCTAAAAGGGAAAGTGAAACGGGGGTTTTAAAACAAACCTACGCTGATTTTCACTTATATATCATAATATACTTAAAGGAAAACTGACTCGTGATAAAGCAAGCAAACAAGGACAACTAGAACAATGATCAGCCCAAAACCTTTTATCGTTATAAATTTTTGGAACATTTTCTACACAGTGTACGAATCCTAAAAATGATTGGACAAGTATTATCAGTATTTAAAATGTCTTGAGAATGTTCCCTTGGGTTTCTTCAGTGTTGGGTAAACGGTTGCTTTATTATAACGGTTCAATCTAATTAATGTGGACGCTCTATGAAATGTAATATTTATTTCGCTCTCCTTCCTATGTAATACATTTAAATGCAACTGCATGTTATCAAGATATTCATTTAAAGGTCTTGAATAGTGCAAGGTTGTAATAAAAGAGATGGGTGTGTATTAAAATAGTTGATTCCAAAATCCACATATTATGGCTTCAGAAATTTGGATTTGTAATGATTGTTTTCACACTTTTCTATGATAAATAAATACATTTTAATATCATGATATAATCGTCATTAAAATAATGAGAAGAAGATAAGAGAAGAAAGGAACAAAATCATTGAGGTGACCTTTCAGAGTTAGTTACTATTGCTACATTACAAAACATGAAATTCAATATATATATATATATATATATATATATATATATATATATATATATATATATATATATATATATATATATATATATATATATATATATATAAAGTAATTTTACCATATAAAACTATAATCTCAGTATATACAATATACTGAAGAATTTCACAAGCGACATAAGAAAGAATATAGAGTCCCTAAGCAATCGATAGAATAATCTGATGTATTCGTGTGACGTGGAAGGTTTAACCATTCAAACAATAACAGTTGTTGAATATATTTTAAAGTCATCTATTGTATTTAAGACTAGTTTGATTCATAATGGAAACTGTAAAATCAGATAATTCGTATTATTATCTTTATTTTATGCAGAGTTTCGATATCTCGATATACGACATAGGACAGAGAGACCTATTATGCAACAATGATATGAAGCAGTATCTAATTTACGTTTGTAACAATGAAATCGGTGAATCAGTCACGAAATCAAACAAAATGCATATCGCTGATATATGAATATGATTTTGCCGTCATTTCAAGGAGATATAAAATTACGTGGATAAACAAGTATATGTTAAACGGATGTTCCTGTTTCCCGTGCTAACAGAATGGAAAAAGAATCAATGACTCATTACGTCTTATTCAATTAACTTTTTTCGTGGTAAGGTTAAGGAAATCAATGTCATAGTGTACCATGGTATCTAAGAGAACCTGGATATATCCACTCTTTCTTAACCAACATCATTCTTTATCTATGAACTAGATTCAGTGTCCATTTTGGATACTATCCTTGCTTTTCCCGTATTAAAAGTTGGTTAACTGCAATTTAATTTAGAATCGTAAATACTTCTCTCAGTCTTATTATTTTCATACATTCGGGATTAATATTGGCTTTTTAAGTTTCCTTGCAAACTAAATAAGATTGGCCGTAGGTTCCTTTTGGTTTTCTTTTTACACTTACTAACAATCTTCTATGGTTTTTCCTAACACCCTAATAGTGTAAGATTTATGAGACGGATCCCCAGCAAGTGCTGACATGCTTTCCCCAGCTGCTCAGCAATTGATCCGACTTCCACTTTCAAAGATTTGCTTGGTTTGGGAGCACACTGTATACAAACTGCAGCAAAAGGAAAATACTTGCAGCTTCCAAATTTTGATTTAAGACATGTTGCTTGACTTCGTTGACTCCCATTTCGTCTATGTAAGTTTTCAGTGACTGAAAGACTACTTTTGTTAAGTCAGTTTAGATTCTGTCCTTTCTTTCCCGCTGGCCATCCGCTATATGTTTTCTCAGTTTTGTGACTGGCATTGTATTTATTTCTTTTCATAAAACTCACACCATATCTGTAATAGGATTAAACGGGCGGGACTGAATCTACCAAAAACTTAACACAATGGATTGATTACACTGGACAACAAATTTTTACAAAAGTCATGTTACTGAAATAAAATTAGTCAATTCTTATCAATTTTTATGTGCTGAACACGAATATGACAGTCAAATTGCAAAATTGGCTCTAGTTTTTTTGTAATCTGCAAGAAATTAATGTTTACATAACGAAATGCATTCCAATAGTAAAAGGTCAACTGTAATAGCCTACCTATAAAAAATTAAGTCATTGACTACATCTTAGATTTCTTCGCCTGTCTCTTGTACAGCTGTTCGGGAGCATCTCTGAGGAGTGTCCAGCAGTAGTCAGCCAGCATTGTAGTGGACCATTTTCCCTGGTATCTTTGCTCCATTGTTGCGATATCTTGATGAAAACGTTCGCCGTGTTCATCACTAACAATACCACAGTTGCTAGGAAAGAAATCCAAATGGGAATGAAGGAAGTGAATCTTTAGAGACATATTGCAGCCAAGTTTCTTATACTTCATCAACATGTCTTCTACTAGTTCCTTATAGTTTTCTGCCCTAACATTTCCGAGGAAGTTTGTAGAAACTAGGCGAAAAGCATTCCATGCTTGTTTCGCGTCACCTTCCAGCAAGTTGTTGAACCGGTCATCTTTGAAAAGCTCTCGAATCTGAGGACCCACAAAAACTCCCTCTTTAATCTTTGCTTCGCTGAGTCGAGGAAATTTTTCATGCAGGTATCGGAATGCTGGCAAAGTCCGGTCAATGGCTTTCACGAAGTTCTTCATCAAACCTAGTTTGATGTGAAGGGGTGGTAGCAAGATTTTCTGAGCCTCAACCAGAGCTGGGTGTTGGATATTCTTCTCTCCAATGGCTACATTCTGCCTGTGAGTCCATTCCTTCCTCATGTAGTGCATTTCCCTTGCTCGGCTATCCCACTCGCATAAGAAACACATGTATTTTGTATATCCTTGCTGCAGTCCCATTAAAAGGGCAACTACCTTCAAATCACCACAGAGGTGCCAGCTGTACTTGTTATACTCAATGGAATTCAGTAGCTGCCTTAAGTTATCGTATGTCTCTTTCATGTGGACAGCATACGCTACTGGAATAGATGGAAGAATGTTTCCATTGTGCAAAAGCACAGCCTTGAGACTCAGTTTCGAAGAGTCCACAAATAGTCTCCATTCTTGTGGGTCATGAGTGATTTTTAAAGCATTCATGAGGCCCTCAATATCGGAACAGAATATCAGATTACTTTCCTTTCTGAAGAAAGGCTCCAATTGCTGGTGGCGCTTTCGATATGCAGTAATTGTGACATCTTCTTCTAGAAGATTCCATTGTTGGAGTCTTGATCCTAGCAATTCTGCCTTGTTCTTTGATAAGTCCAAATCACGAATCAGGTCATTTAGTTCTTCCTGTGTTATTCTGTGTGGGGTTGATGATGCACCACAGTGAAAATCTGGATCACTGCATGCTGATAGACCAGGAGAAGAACAGGTCGACTCACCTTTGTCTTCGTCAGATGAATCAAGAGAATATTCTGCTGGAGGTTCTGGAATAGGAAGTCCCTCACCATGTGGAACTGGTCTCAATGCAGACGGAATGTTTGGGTAGACTATTCTCGACTTCTTTCGCTTCGTTATTCCGCCGGAAAGAGGAGGAACCAAGCAGAAGTAACAGTCATTTAGGTGGTTGCTTGGCTCTCTCCACACCATTGGGGCTGCAAACGGCATTGATGACCTTTTGCAATTCAACCACTGTGAAAGCTGTGTTGTACATGTAGCACAGCATATATGCGGAGCCCAAGGCTTGTCTTGGTCACCAACCTTGCATCCGAAGTAAAGATGATATGCCTTCTTCACTTGAGAACTGATACTTTTCTTCTGGTTGGCAAATGTCACTTCCCCACAAATATAGCAAAAATTGTCCGCGGTATTAACACACTTTCGAGGCATTACTGTTCTTTATTGTACGTAAATGGATAAAATAATAAGTTTTATGTAACAGTAGCTTGAACTGTCTCGCACAACGTCTAAAATATTTTAAATGCTGAACCTATCTGATTGGGCTTTATATAGTACACTGCTTACGTCAGCTTCAGCAGCCGCCTGGCATTAGTATAATAGGCCTACACATGTATAGTACACTGCTGACGTCAACTTACTTCAGCAGCCGCATGGCATTAGTATTGCATTGCATCAGAAAATGATGCAATCAACTGTGGATGATGTGAGCATGATGGTATTATGCAATGTTACATCATTATTCCGGATGTTGCTGCAGTCCTACTGGAGAAATTTACACAGTGAAACATAGAAAATGAGGTATATGAATATCTTCAAAACGAGAGCCAATACAAATTTTTCACGGTTATATTCGTGTTCGGCACACCAAAATACTACAGATTAGGGCCTTTTCAAGTCAGTAATGATTTCACTGTTGACCAGTGTTAACTGTGAATATCGGAACCCTAACTCACACCGTTACTTCCACCAACATTAACCTAACCTACAACAAGTCAAAGCCCCACCATGCTCGTGCGCACAAAATTCAACACGAGATATTTAAAAATGGCATCGTTCCCCAATAGATACAATCGAATTGTGGATTTTCAACAAACAATACCAAGTTATATCAATGTTCAATTGATATGCACAATGCAATGACTTTTCCAACAGATACGATTGACGTAAGGTTTAATCAAAAGATAAATCAATTTATTGAATTATCAACAAATATTGCTAATGTATATTTTATCAAGACGTATAATGGTGCAATAGACCAAATATTTCCGAATAACATCTTGCTATAAATCCAATGATTAACGAATGGCTTCGTGTGGTCCACTCGTACCATCCAACCAAAGGATCCCTCAAGAACCTCTATATCCCTCAGTCCCGTTCGTCCAGAGCATTTGATCCCTCACAATACGTTAACCAATATGGTCACTACCCACCGCTATACCTGATAAACGCAACCACACTTAGCTCGACTAATCCCAATAATAGCTAAGCCGTCTACTACCTGAGACAGGTTTGAGATCGAATAGCGGGATACACACTATATACACGCTTACCCACGAGATGGCTTCTTTACACATTAGGTTCTTTCATAATATCGATAATCTTGCATGAAATTATCTCCGTCAATAATAATCGCACTATATTACAAAACCATCATCATTCAGTGCGTGCAGTACATAAATGAACTTCACTTGGATTTGATGTATACAATGTCTTACACGGAACATGGCGTTATGTGACATAATTCTGACTGAATAGTAATTTAGAACAAATTCGGAAAAATTCAGGATCTTAATTACTTTCATGACATGTAAAGGATAGCAAACAATAATAAAGTGTTACGATTTTACATACCTCTAGAGCTGAAGATTGGTTTCATCAAGAGGACATCTTCCCGACAAGACTCGTCTGCATTGTGATGATAACGAGAACATTAGCTCTATAAATACCATTGTCGTCATAAAATCCACAGCAATAGAATACAGGATAAATGTGTCCTCCACTGTTGCTGCTTTGTGCGTGCTACAGCGGGTAAGCAGAACTAAGTATTTTGAAATCTCCAAGGTAAAATCCATACTCCCCGGGAAATGATGTACTCAGCAACAAAACACATAGGCATTTATTTATTATTTAACACCATAGTACGTTGTGTCTTCTCATGTTAACCTGACTTAGTCATCCGATGTGGACCGAATTCCCATGCTAAACACCTACACGATATTTGTTCCATTTCACTGGTCATAAGAGTTCCTAATTGCTTTGAAATCCTCAGTCATTGCCATCATGACTCTTCGGTACACCATTTCAAGAGAAGCCTAAAGAGTGTAGCTCTGCTGAATAGGACGACAGCAGACAACTGAAGGATGACCCCAAGAAACGCAATAATTTCCCCCACTGTCGCATCTTTCTAACTGTTAAACGCTGGGTTGAAATCGTATATGATCATTAGACACAACAGCGATTCCAAGAGAATTAGTTTTAGCATTTGTATAGATTTACGCTTTGGTGCATCACGCTACTGTTTAAACGTTGGGGCAAAAATCAGTAATGACATTGAGTACAAACGGACTGTTCAATATCAATAATCCTGACAGCAATCACAGCAAAAGTCAATAGTCGTTGATAAGCTGTAGTTGATGCTTGCGTTTAGTTTTTAATTTAGCTATAAGCCCCGTGTCTTCACATATTTCTATATACAAATAACCTAAATGCGTGACTTGTTCTTTTAAAATAATGGACACAAACGTATTCCATAGCTTTATATGCAACTTGATGTATATGCGACACTGCTGTACTCTATGATCTTTTATTTTATCCCTCCTAATGATACTAGCTAACGTTGTTTATAAATAGATGTTGCAAGATTTGCAGAAGAGTTGGCGGTATAACCATATCTTTGAAGATACACACTGGTGTAGATCTTTAATCCTGTATTAGGTTACTCCTGAGAAAATGTCGCCAGCTGCTCGCATGATCTGGTGCCAGGATAAACTGGATATATGATATATTGTAGCCGCAAATACATTCTCATGATCATCGCAATATCTGCCAAATGTCTTCTCTGTAACTGTATTGCGTATTTAACAATACAATGTAGTTTGCTAACTTAACGTAAGGTGAGGCAACATCCAAGCAATGTCAGCCTCTTTGTTATAGCCTCCTTGATTATTAGCCACAGCCCACTTCCATCCCCGATGCAACAAAAGAATGCCTCGTGAACTTTCGTTCTTGGATAGATTTGTTGAGCATATCGTTTCCAAAAAAGAATGTTTCACTAGTCTGATTTATGGGTAAACATTGTGTAGCTACATGTAGATGGAAATACTGGATTCAAATGACCTATGATGTTTCATGCTTCTCCATTGGATTAACGCCCTTAGGAGCAAACCCATCTTAAATACAAGTTCAGGTCGGCAAATAAACTTGGGAACCTTCTACTCGTGTTTAAAGATGTCTGAATATGTCTGAAACACTTTATCGGCACTCCATTGCTTTCTATATCATATATTTCCTCAAACAGTCTCTATCAAAGTAAGTCCTCCTAAGAGAAACATTCCGCTGATCTTGTGGTACATCTACCGTGCTAATATTCAATTCTTTAAACAGATGATGGACCCTCATAGAATTCTGCTTACTAGACACCGTTTGTTTTCCGATTGTCCTCGCCAAACCTGTAAGCTTGTGATTTTGCTGACACCATAATTGTGTTACCAATATCAGATTATCAGATGGTTGTGTCATAGTAAAGATGTTGAAAAGAATGAAATGCGTTCTTTTTTTATCTAGCTACTGTTGCAGCACTCTTATTTCTACAATCTCTCTCTCTCTCTCTCTCTCTCTCTCTCTCTTGTCACTCGGTTGATTCTAAACCGGTAATAATCCACAGTTAGTTGGCTTTGATTCCTTGGAAATTACGTAAGTAACGAAAAAGTACCGAGTTCTCGGAAAAGTCATATATATCTTGACGTTATTAGGACATGTACGTTTTTACTTTTCGTTTGATTTGTTCATGGCACTCTGGACACAAATCTGTCTCCTTTGCACAGATTTCACATAAAGTCCTATGAGAGCATGGTAGAAAAAGCATAGTTCTCTCCCGCGTCTGACATTTTTTGCATATCATTATACTTTTAAGTCTATTGTTTTCTGCAAGCAGTTGAATACTTTCTGAAACGAAATACATGTCATGTCTTAATTTCTACACTGTCAAGCTATACCAGTAAATGGTCAAGCATATAAGCAGATATAGCGAAAGGATGTTCGTTGGAAAAGCACACTAGAATGTACATAAGATCAATTAGACCTTAAATTGATTGAACCAGCAATTCGTATTCTATCATAAAAGTGTTAAATGCTAAATATATATGTATCGTTTATTAAATTATAATATAGTTTAAGTAGGTCCTTTGAATTTATGACATTAATATTTTACATTCTTTAATTCTCTGGATGTTACAGTAATATGCATGTACAATATGTTTAGAATTCTCATTCATAAATGACGGCTGATTGCCTAGGTCAAGTCAACAAATATTTCGGTCAAGTACGCAACACATTTAGCTTGCATGGAGGTCAAGAAAATATCACGTGAAACCAGGAGTGCAATTGTCCCGTAGAGATTTCATGAGAAGGTCAAATTATTGGTTTTAAGTATTTTTATAATATAATGATTTAAATTGTTCGAGAATCTTTTAGCAATTCAGATTTTGTTGATTTGGTACACATATAGAGACAATATATGCGCAGCTTATGGCATTCTACAGTTTGTTAGAGAGAGAGGAAATCGTGATTTATTTATGAACAGCAGAGTAAAACACATTTAATATAAACAGATAATAACTGTCGGATTATGTTATTTTATTCAAGGACTTGAATATTTAAGCAATTATGTTGGATAATGTGAAACTTTTAAGGACAACGGTTGCATTCTAATTTCAGGGGTTTACCTATAAGTAAAAACGTTTGTATTTTGAACTGAATCTTCAGTAGTGCTAGCCGTTAGCACATTAAAAATATTAGACCATTCATTCAGAATAAATTTCGACAGTTTGTATATCAGTGTAAAAATGAAAGTACAAATTTAGAATATTCTAGGAATTCATACATTGTAAGATGTTTGTAGTTCTTTCACTTTGTGTGATTTATAATTGTTTCATTTTAAACAAGTTAATGCTTGCTGAGTTTTACGTTGAATTGTTACTTAAGTTAAGCCCTTAAATGTAACATGAAAAATAAGCAACTTGTATCTTTTTAAAAGCGATATGCCTTAAATCTTAGTAAACAATAAGTTCTGATGAACACTCTCAATGAAAATCTAAATACATTTTCAATACTTTATTTATGACGACGAGAAACAAATGTTCTATTAATCTTTGCAATCAGTTGATGCATCTTGTTTCTCGAGTTATAAGTTTATAGGTAAATGATATTTACTCTACACAGTAAATTCCTTCTTCAGCTATCGACCATTGTTTATCGAAAATTCCATACTGTAACTTGCCCAATTTTACAGAACTATTATTAAATATGTCAATTACCATTATGTTTTGATTCTTTCACAACCTCTGCTTTTTGCAAGTCTAATCCAATGAGATCTTGCGTTATGAGGTCAATGCCGCTTTCCTCAGCATGAAATATAACTTCGAATATCTGCATCGCTGTCGGAAACGACTGACCTGCGAGAGAAGCCAAACTCATATCTTAATCAACCAGTAATTCCCGACACGCCATGTCTCCAACAGTTACATATCAAAAAATTCCCAAACGGCGTATCTGAACTTTCCCCATAAAGATTCGAAATCAGGTTTGTTGAGAACAATGTAATGATTATGAATTGCTTGCTTCTTTATGAGAAATAATATAATGAAGTTCCTTCATAAAAGATGCAAAGCATAGTCAAAACTATCAACATAAAAATAAAAACAGCAAAAACGTTCTAAAGCAGCCGAAAGTGGTTTTGTTGTATGCATTAATTACTAACTGTAACCAGCTCTTTATTTGGGAATGCCAAACTTCATGCGATTTTCGGATGCATAAAGGTTCGCAAAATGAGATTATTTGTCCAAACATTTAAATTGTAAGTCTTCTGCAGCGTCGTTAGTTGCATATGTTGCACGAGGAGGTATGCAACATTGCAAAAGTAAGTATGCCACAACCCACCTACGCACAAATTGCAGACATGATCAGAAAATCTCAAATTATTTTCTAAACAGCGGGTTGTTCACACTACCGTCACAATATACAGTTTCTTAAAACGATACAATTGAAGTTTGGTAATAGGCTTTTTGATAAAAGATGGTACATTGCCTGATAAAACTATTCACTATCTAGCACAACAATAATCTTTATGCGTTGTTAAATGTAAGTATTGTTGTTGATTTATTCATACCCTTATTTTTCAGTTTCTTAATTGCTGCCATAACAACCTCTTTTGAGTATCCGGATTCCAGAACGCTTTCAACAGCTGGTGTGTAAAGAACATCTATCACATTTCTCTGTTTCTCTGTTCCACGCTCTACCAGGAATAATAATATAAAAGTCATGGTTATGTAAATATGTATAAAGAATACAAATCATATGGCGAATAACAGTCCTTTCAAGTGCACTGGATCCAGCAAGGGAACACGTTTGTCAGCGATTGATTAAGATAAATGTAATAAACTGGCTGCGAACAGTGCAAAATTAGTATCTAGCTAGCCTAAGCGCTTTCGTCTCTTAATGAGTCTTTTTCATAGGCAAATACAAAACATAGACATAGACAAGACAAACAAATAAAACAGATATATATATATATATATATATATATATATATATATATATATATATATATATATATATATATATATATATATATATATTCCTGTCATACTATTAAGTAAATAGAGTGGAATAGTTTCTCGACCATCTACAGGCACATCAGGTTTTTTTTCTGGGTATCGTAAATATTTTATATAAAATACAATTAATTCCCAATGCCATGGCTCTTTTTTACATGTGGTATACTAGAAATTAGGTATCTAAATTTAAGTTAGAATCATAAATATTTTTCTATTCTTTTCACTGTTTGGATTTGGATCCGAATTCAGTCAATGTGTTAAAACATAGACTGAGATTATCCTCACAGGACTTATCGACCTGAAAATAATTTTGCGTAATCTGTCTTTTGACATTAACGCTCAAAATATAACATCGGGTATACGCTTTTCACAATCTCGTTTTCCTCTTTTCCAAAAGGAAAACTGATATGAGTTATAAAACCAGCAATTAGTCTACAGCAATATTTAAGGTATTACCTTTGTTGATTACTATATACACAGTGTACAGTATTCAAGGAAAAAATCAAGATGAGTTGATATTGAACCTAATAGAAAACGTAGGGAAAGTGTCTAAAAAGGAAATGTATTATACCTAGAAGTCCATATTATCTTTTGGTATCTCTAATTTGCTTTAGAAGGGTTGCTGATCACAACAGAAATTTATTGACATCTTCCAGCTAAAGCTATTTGACTTAATCACAAAAGTATGTTTGATTTGGCATAAAGAATCTAAGTTGTTTTTGCACCGAGATGTACTCAACATATTTGTGTTCTGCTCAGATAATATTGTCTGAGAACAGCTCTGTCAGTTTCCTACAAATATCATCATGCATTTACCAGAAAGATTTCCTATTTCTTGTCTCTTTGGACACAATCCTTTAATCAGCTAAATTTAAGTGTAATCAGTATTTGCTCTTAATCATTCTCTGTAACTAATTAGTATTATTTACATTTGGTTTTCTATATACACCAGAGTTAAACAAACTATTTCTTTAATATTACCCATATGTAAAGTCGATGCATTTGCAATCTTGTGTATCATATGGTTTCTTTCTTCAGCTCCTCCTGCAGCACCAGAATTCTCTATTGGACTCGATGAAACTTTTACTTCCTAGAAAAGCAAACACTTCTAATGTACTCTTGATATGGTGAGGTAATTCTAATGATTTTTTTCAAACGTGTTACAGATGGGTGAGTGTTCTTTTGATCCGAATTAATAATGTTCTTAGAACTACTTTCTAGATGTAGTTTTTTTTTTTTCATTAGACACCAAGGATTTTCTTACCATGTTTGCCAAGCAATTCCCGTTAAAGACATACATCCTCAAGTAATAGGTTGCGAATAAACAGAAAAAGTACATGTCGGGAGACATCGCTTACAATTATGAATAACTTATTTGGAGTATTCTTTAGTTTTCACTGCAAAAGCTCACATTGCATTTCTGATTGCCACTTTCCATAGGTATATTGCACGAGAAAGGGAGGTCTGGGGACTGTTGAGTAATTCTGCTAAAACATAAACTGGCAAACAGCTAGAGATGAACAAAGGTATATACAATCTGCATTCCACAAGACGACTGTCACATATTGTGCTAGTTGCAAAATAGCTCAGGTTTGAAGCATGTAGATGCATGAACTTACATACAAATTAACAAGCAAATCAAGAAGCAGAAGTGTGAATTATGGATTTGTTTTCTGAAAACATTCCTTCTGTAGGTAAATACGATTACGCATTTGCTAAGAGTACTGAAATAAGATAAACAAACACGGATGAACAAAATAGTGTGGAAGTTATTTGAAATTTATGCTCACCTCTAAATTCTGGTCATAAGTTCGCTGGACATGAGCCATGAACTGTTTACCCTTTACGGTCATCAGATGGTTGCATTCAGGTAAATATTTAGCATGCTCCATGTATGGATCGTCTCCATATTCCCATTCCTTTAGGCCGAGGTCACAGCAGTAGCAACGGACAATGTCATTCACACCTTTAGTTGAGACAATGTCACGTTTAAAATACCTTTCACAATTAATCATCATTTCAAGCGTCAACTTCAAGTTTTATTTTAAACTCCTAGAGTATGCTAGCTGAAACTAAATATAATTCCACTGTTGTTTTGTTTTAAAGACTACATGTTTTACTCACTTCTTAGCTAATTTTAATATGGTAACCGCTCATGGATGAAATTAAATAACAGTCGAAAATTTTCTCTAGGCGGATAGTAAATTGAAGACGGCCTTATGAACTATGAATGTTTGCAACATTTTTAGTCAGCACGATAAATAATATGACAGCATAATACATATGTGCCTTTTGCAGACAATGTTACATTCACATCATGTCTGACAGTTGCTCCGTAATGCCTTCAGAAGCTTTAACTTGTTTAGTTTTAAACCGATGAAAACCGCAGTCACCTCATAATACCTTTTGAATGATTACTAGATGTCTTTACGAGAATTAAACTAGAATGTTCGTCCTACATGCACATGCATATTCTCTTACTGAGTTATGCTTAATTGAAACGAAATGTTCAATGAGGATGCAATATTTTTTGAAAAATACGTAGGCACACCATTTGAATCCACCACATTTTATACCAGCGAAGTTGTCAGAATCCTTACAATCCACAATGTATCATCCTCACTAATATTGTTTAACTATATATATATATATATATATATATATATATATATATATATATATATATATATATATATATATATATATATATATATATATATATATATATATATATATAGATAGATAGATAGATAGATAGATAGATAGATAGATAAAGGAAAGAGAGAGTTAAAGGGAGACAGTGAGTGTAGAGAGGCATGGAAGACAGAGAGAGAAACCTGTGTAATAAAATCCTGCATTGGCTAAATCCTGGATATTCACGTCATTATAGTTCGGAAATGTAGAAAATGTGGAGACTCTGACACCAAGTGACTGGTATGATGGGCTTCTTGGAGTTCGGCTGCTTTGTGTTAAAACCTCTGATGACGATCGTAATCTTTGTGTTTCTGCTTTTGAATCAAAATAACATGAGACATATATAATGCTTTCAATAAATAAAGTTGAAAATGAATAAATGGTTAAGGAATACTATAAGTCGAAAATATCGTATTGATCTAGCACATTGCATCTCTACATCATCTCGGGAACAACCATCATTTCATCAAATTTAAATACAGTTTAAGTGTTTTCAACGAAATATCCTATCAGTTTTAAACTTTGTTGACATTCTATAATGATAACATAAAGAATATAATTTCGGTTCTCAGATGGAGCTACTGGATGTCTATATGATATATAAGATGAACCCATAAATAAAGATATGGCATTACCTATGGTATAGGCTCCTGTAGTAACACCATCGTTTCTCTGACCCTGTAACAGTAGAAGCCAAACAGTGATTAAAAGTGACAGAAATAACAAATAAAATGTGTGCCAATGACTGATTTCAGAATAAAATTTTAACTGACACTGTAATATGTTTTGCAATGATTTACATACTTAGTTTAATATTACGAAAGACCTATATTCTTTGGTTTTTAACCTATTCTATCCCATTTAGTAGGGATAACCAATTGTCATCCACTTTAAACCTATTTGCAAAATAAAATGTGACTATTCACCATATGTATTATTGAATAATCCTAGGCCACTCACTTCCTATCCTCCAAATTTATATAGAAAACCATAGGACACTGGCCTGAAAAAGTTTATGAAATAAATCTTGGCCACCTAGGCCCCGATGGGCTAAAGTTTACTCCAAACTCCTTGTCTTCAAACTCTTTAATGAAGTTCTTTTGCCACCTATTATCAAAACGTTAACTAGAAAGCGCAGCAACATGTCTTCAACATTTTATTAAAACCATGGCTACTTTTTCAAACTATTTATGAAAACCCACTGAACCTCCAATGAACAAACACTGGAAATGTGATCTTCAAAACTGTATGAGAAACCGTTTTAAAATTTATCAAAGATCAGAAATATTATCTCCAAATCCTTTAACTGAAAAATTATCATCTAACCATCTTCTAAGTAATATGTTTTTGAATCCTTTATCACATATAGATAATGGGAAAGCAAGTTTCAAATTATCATCTATAGTAATAAATTATTAAATTTGCACTTATGTAAGCCTTTATTGTTTATATTTGCCTATTTGGCTCTATATATTCGAATGACATAATAATCTTAGGTCTAAAGTATGAACATCGCCTTCTATTTAATGAAACTTGGAGTTAACAAAAGATGATGGATAATGCCTAGATTCGTATACATTAGTCAGAGTTTTCAAATTAAATTAAACCAAATTATTTTTGTGATGGCTTCTTTGTTAACAATACCTTTTTTGATAGAACAATAGAATATGTTTTCTCATTGTATATAAAGAAAACAAAGTAACATAACTCCTTTCAGCATTAACCTGAATATCTAAGTGTAATATAGTTAACGGCGTCTGTACGCTTTTACCTTAAGATGTTAGTAAACACATTATTTCACTCAGTGTTAAGAGATGTTTATACACCTAATTCCATTTTTTATCAGTTTGTTATCTTTGGTTCTATATCGTTATTAATTTCATCTTTCTTTTCGTATCTTTTTGTTTTCGCTTTTTTATACAAACGTTGTTACTTTCTTTTGTCATTTTCTTTATTTTTATTTGTGATCTTTTTATCTGCGTCAGCGTTAATTTTGTTCTAATTTCATATATTTTTATTATTTTTTCTATATAATTATCCAATACTTGCTTCTCCAATACCAATACCTTTATTTAGTTATTTATCTTACAGTTAGAGCTTTATCTAACAATAAAAAAATAGCAAAAATCTGGTGTCAAACATAAAGCTATCGATGAAATGTCTAGGTTGTTATTGTTGTTGTGGGGTTTAACGCCATTTTTCAGCACACGATAGGCTATACATAGCGGCTAGTATTAATGGCAGAGGAAGAACCCGGGAAATCCCGGAAAGAACAACCGACCCACGAGAAGCAAATGGCAAGCTTTCTCACATACCCACATTGGCCGAATCCGAGATTCGAACCCACGCACACAGAGGTGAGATGGCAGTAATCCGTAACGGAGAGTGCTTTAGACCACTCGGCCACTCGGGGCCCCAAATTTTTAGGTAACCTCTAGAATGAATAGCGATAACAAGACAAATATAAGAGTTTATGAGAAAAGTGTTTTTAATGTAATTTACGAAAATGAGCCAACTGAGGAACAAGTATTAACGACTTTAATACATTTTTACTTCGAAAAACTATGAGGAACAAATTTCTAGATTGTTTATTTTCAAGACGAATTAGGATTAAGTGATAAAGCATATGCAGTGGAAGTAGCTTTTCCAAAACTTTACTTAATGAGCATTTACCTTTAATTGCTTGACAAATTGATATCAGAAGAAAATATTTCTGATCTATACTAAATTCAAATATCTTTTGCGAAAGAAAAGGAAATCATATGAGCACAAATAGTTCGCAGTGAAAAATATATAGAAAAATCTAGATAAATTATTTACCAGGGACATAAATCTCAAATTTTAAAGCTACAGTTAGGTAAATGGTTACAGTTTATACGAATTGCCACTGTTTTTACAGCTATTGGTATGATAGCAGCAACTCTTACACTAAACACAGCAAACAGTAGGAAGTGGCAGTGACAGTACCCTCAACGTTGATTCATTCATTGATAAAATAAAAAACGTTCAAAATATTACCGACAATTTGTTGAACGTAGACATGAAATAAAGTGGTAGCAATATTGCCTGGTATAATTGTTAGTGTAATGAGAATTACTTTTGACATAACAAGAAAAGTTTACTTGTTCAGTTGAGATTAATAAGTTCTTGGGATTAATTAGCTTCTTCTTTGGAATTGTGCTAACATATTTATTTGCAGTAACAAAGAGTATTAAATATTAACTAATCTATTAGCTAGATAGTAAATCTATTTCAAAAAATAAATTATATCAGCTCTTTCAACCACAGACATTCTAACAAATGTTTGGTTTTTGTTTTATGGTTGATATTTTGTATTATGAGGTGCATTAGTTGCATGTAATATACATTTATCATTCTCATTTAATCATCATGACGTCATGGCTGCATAATAATTACAAGTACCAGTTCTGTTACTTTATAATCTGACACGACACAAACTGTTCATCAGTCGGTGGAATAATATTTTCACCACCTTAACATTTATACATCATTTATTCCAAGTGATGCAGGTTTATATGTTCTTTCCAAAATATTAAGACAGCATGTGGTCAACCTTTTTACAATAATATTTTTAAATCACCAAGTTTCTAATAACATTCTGAATGTCAATGGCATAGATGGTCCAGATTTTTTCATTAAAATCTTGAGGAAAGAATGGGATGGTCTAACGTTTTCAAAATGAAAATATTGTGTATGGTCATATGTTAGTTTTATAATGGATGAAAACTGATTAACCGGTTTAAACTTAACATTATAGGCTAAATGGTACAAAACATCCTTCCTGCTTTAAACCGTTTAACTCCAGATATAGAGAACTTCATTTCCCCTGGCTTAATATTCAGTGATACAATACTAACTACAATTGCCCACACTCACAAAAAGAATTTCGCAACCAGGAATGATAAGGAATCTTACTAGATACGCTGCCTACAAACGGTGAAACCAAGCCGCTTAAACCAAAACTACACCAAACGTGCATCCACACGAATATAAAATCATAATTTTAGAGCCCCCATTTTGTCATTGATACTGAATTTATTTATTTTGTTATTCACTCACTGATTGACAATGAATAAGGCGTTTTGTTGCCTTTTTCGGAGTCCTGAAATTTTTGCACTTTTTGTTGGTATTATTAATGTTGTGGCTATTGCAAAAATTATGCATTTCCGGTATATAATCTACGGCTACATAACATTGCATTAAGAAAAAAGATGGAGCTGTTGCTCCTCCATTTTTAGATAATTACCAAATAAGCATCCGTTGTAACATTGGACTTCAAAACTAATTAAGCTTGAATTTTACAATTTTCAGATATTACCTCCATTAAATCCATATAATTTTTGTAACTTCAACGTCTTTTTGTGTCTTTTGCTTATTTTATTTGCTCCTGTTTGGTAATATCCTTCGGCAAAGACTTAATGAAAGTCAAAATCGCTTTAACTAGTTCACACAATAATAATCATAATAATAATAATTTTGCGCTGTTCACAGCCAGTCAGTGGTATTTATAATCAATCCCAGATACACTAGATCCCATACTGAATCCAGTGCACTTGAAAACGGTCATTAGCTATATGAATGAATGAATATATATATATATATATATATATATATATATATATATATATATATATATATATATATATATATATATATATAATTCAGTGGTTCTTAACCTGGACAAAAATGATCTTTAGTAACAGATGCATGCTATTAACCAAACATGGACATGAAATAGATCTGAAATATGTATTGGACGTTTCAAACGTGTTTGCAACATGATGAACTCATATTCAGGCATAAAACAGAAATGTTCATAATCTGGACCAGATAAGTCCAACTATAAGAACGCTGATCATGTTGTTTGTGGACCGCAATGAGACACGAGGTCAGTTGTATAATTATAGTATAATTACTATATTATATATCATGTATGGCCCACGAGCTTTAAATTTCTAATCCAAGTGGCCCACGATGTTGAAGATGTTGGACCACACGGATCTAGCAACTCTTACAAGATTGCTCGAAAGTGAACGTGGCGAATTGGTGTCACGTAGTTGGCGGAGAAAACAAGACAGTCCGGAATAGACAAAACATGATGGGTGACGCATGACAAGAGTACAGCATTGAAGATTTGATAATTTCCTACACAAAAAACATACCAAATATTGTTGAATTGTCTTGGCACCCAATGATTTCACCAGGTACCCACAGTCTTGAGAGTAGCGAATATGTTCCAATAGGGCATCGTCATCTGGGTTCCAGTGCATCAGGGCTACTCCACAAAAGTGGCATATGACTGTGTCTCCTACACCTGAAAACAGATTAATTTCATTTCTTTACTGAGTTAGGAGGCTCTCTTTGAAAGAAACGTGTGACGTTTATTCACAGCTATTTAATGATATCCATAAAACCACTTGTGCATTTTGTTCTGAATCGGCGGAAAGAAACAGCTTGATATAGGAGAGGAAACGTTGAGACTTTCAAATAGATTGATATTGATACACCACGCTGCACGATTTCTTTTCTGCAACTCAGAAGAGCAGCACGAATTTGGTTTTGTATTTTGTAAGTACAACCTTTTCAAGATTTCCGATAATCTTTGTGATTAAAATGTAAATGAAATTGAAATTATCATTTATAATTGTTCCCTTTATTTTATCACATAATGTAGATGTGCGGACGTCATTGAAAAAATCACAATACTTCTAGTCTGGTTTCAGATATGGGAATATTCATTATTAAATAATTTACTCAACTGCTTTCTATTCCATTTTGTACATATTTCTGACGAAAACGATTTTAAACAATCCTACATGTGTGCGCCAGATTGATTGGATAAACTACAATTATAAAATATGACATTAATATCATCGCGTCGATGAAAGAACATTAGAATGTATCGGTTCAATGCTCAGAGAACACTACCTTGATAGAAGAATCCGTTTTCTGCAAGGGATGTTGGGGCAGGATAATGTCGCCAATTCCGAAATGTTGAGAGCCGTGTAGGATACTCGCAGAATAACGGGTGCCTGATCGAATATTGGAGGTGGTAATTGCTTGCACTTCGCTCACTGCCGCCAAAATCATTCTGGTGGCTGTTTACTCTCTCACTAATAAGAGGGATGTTATATCTAACATCGATTAAGGAGTACACATTTTCGCTATATACTTTGTCACACTCTACATGCTGATGCATGCATGTATTGCATTCGAGAGTCTTCCCTTTGCATTTGAGACACAATGGACGTATCTGAAGTTTGGCACGTTCTTTACTATCGTCTGAATTGTCGATTGCAATGTTTCGTCTGCCCTCAACTTTGATACCAGTTCTTCTTGTTTCATTAAATGTGTCCGTGGCATAGTCGTATTTTAGGTAGATAACGTGTCGACAAATGCCGCCAAGTCTTGATTTCAATTTTACATCCAGTGTTGCACATACGTATGGATCAACAATATATATTGATCCATCATTTTTCTTTATTAAAATATTTCTTCTGTTTGTGTTGATGTTGTCTTCATGGAAAGGCTTTACATTGTTTTTCAACGTTGCTGCAATCCGAATGTCATCCGAACTGATGTCTATACACGAGTAGACCTTCGATGTCTTGATACGGCTGCCTGCACATGCAATGTTATTCCCCTTGAACTGCGCTAAAGTTCTTGCTAAGGCTTGCAGTCGCTTCCTAGTACAAGACGCGGCATGAGACATATCCATACTATCGACTACAAAAAGTATATTTAATAGGTGATAAAATGCAAACCGATATTTCCGTGACTCTTTCTAAAACAAAGAATGAAAACAATAGAGTTATGTGAAGTTCCCAAGCATAGTTAAATAAAATGGAACTCAATTTTGACAAAACTTGAAACGATGTAGTAATAATAACATGCTCTCTTTTGGATGTTATGCGAATTGTATATATCGTTAATAAAAACTAGTGGTTTAAACAACAGGATGTCAAACTGATTATATATATATGTTCCTTTTTCAGTAGTTTCTAGCGCGTGAACACCATGACCGAGTCTACCGGAGAGAGTCAACTAGACTGAGATAACAAAAGTAAGGTTAGCAAATTAGATAGATTATTCGGTCGCAAGGGTGGTTATTATGCCTATATGGCCAGGTCAGATAAAATGTGTTCCCTGTTGTACCAACAATTATATTGCTCTCTCAGCTCTATATACACTCTTTTTCGAGATGATTAGCAAACAGTATTGTCTTAGTATTTGCTTTTCCTTCAGTCTGATAAATCTGTCCAGCCTGAGATACATGATATGATCTCCTGATTGGGTCATTATTTTGGTGTGAACGTCTATTGTTTATGATAAAGGTTTCAGCTTGAGTTACGGCACCTGCACAAATCCTGCAGTTAGAACAAACAGATGTAAATCTAAACTTAAAAAGAAATTAAACCGTTCATTGTAAATTCTAAATCTCTTTGTGTTTACTCGTTACACATATTACGAAGACTTTGTTTGTCTGGTTCTATTTATTGGTTGCCAGCATATCAATAAAGGCTCATTTTTTAACAGTTGTTGACTAAGTTGCTGCATACAAATGATTCCTTGCCCAAACATATATGTGTATCATTTTCCTCGCAATTACTATCAAAGTGTGTATATATGCAGATCTGGAAACTATATCCTGATTCTCGCAATCATAACGGTGTGTAAAGTTTCTTGATGTGTAATATACATTTGATTAAAGACAGCATCCTTTCTTTGCAACAGCTGACTCACGCTTCAACCAATGATGATAAGAAGTATCGTCACGATCGAGCCAGATTATCGCTTGTGTTTACGACACATCTGAGCGGAAGCATCATATATCCCCACCCCCACCCCTCAATTCAACAGGAAACATAAATGAATTACTGTTTCTTCCGCTGCCAGTATTTGCAGGACAATATAGCATCGTCCGTGTCTTATCATTATCGGAATCTCTATGAACATGGATAATTTAATATTTTAGAATTTTTAATATGGATCATCCTATATGACTAATTAGTGCCTCGTGTCTTAAGCGACAAATGCATTCGAGGTATATCCTGTGAGAATTCAAAGAGCATATTTGCAACAGACACTTTGTGATTGATATTGATTAATCAATGCATTGTCCAGAGACAGACCACAAGCATTTGATATATCAACGCATATATATGTTATAATTTTATAAATACTATTGACTGTATTCTTTTGAGGTCATATTCTGACAGTTTGGTTTTGACACGCTGCGTTTTCTTGTTTGTGTTTGCACAGCTTCAGGACAAACAATTCTTCCATTTCATTCCACTCAAATGACACTTTTCTTCGTAGTGGACCGAAAATTGTCTGTAGTTTCATATGCTAATGAACACTATCTAAAATTGACAAGGACCGAAAATTGTCTGTAGTTTCATATGCCAATGAACACTATCTAAAATTGACAAGGTGAATAGACTTAACAACATTGTCACACGTTGACACATAAAAGAATCGGATTTCCTTTGTTCTTGCAGGTAAAACATACCATATAATCCAGGTACATGAACGCAACTCTGTTAAAAACCTATACACCTTCGAGATCTCCCGCAGATACTATTGTTATATCTCGCGATAAATTCCATACAACACGGCTGTAGCAAGGTAATATATCGTAACATTGAACTGAACTAGCTTATGGATGCCAATCGTTTCATTTACATTCAGAAGGTTAATCGTTAAGCTTTTGACTCAAACGGGACATTTGCTGTGGTGAAGCAGCAGTGTTAAAAATCAGAACTGATCTCTCAACAACTCATTATATCCTTGATCAACGTAGAGTAGGGAGTAGGGAGGGGATGGCCGAACCATATTTCTGGTCAAAAGTGGTCAGTTTTCCGTGCAGTCTTGTAACATCCACATTTTTACTGTTGTTTGTTCTAGAACTGTCAAACACAAATCACCGACGCATTGTTAGATGCTGCCACACAATACCTGTAACTTTGGCGATATTACGATGAGACGGTCTGTATATATCTTTTTCAGTCAATAGTATTTATAAAATATTGATGGATCAAAGAAAAAATCACCTTTTAGAAAACTATAACATGGACAATAATGTTGATACTTATAATTGATTACTCGAATGTGTAACTCCTTACTTCGTGTATTAGTTCAATGCACGTGAAATAAATATAATCAATAGGTTAATCATTTTTTTTATAAATCTTTTTGTACTTTCATTACTAGTTTACTCTTCCAGGTCCATCGTTTCTTTTTTAATGCAAGTATAAAACAAAAATAAATAAATTGGTGCACATACAAGATCTGAGTTGTGATAAGAGCATTTCACTATTGTACAGAATATAAATTGGCCCGTTTAATTTATTGGTTTATTGTGAATTCGTATCAAATATACTATACCTCATCTGGTTTTACCTAGCGGATCAGATTATCTTTGGAACTAGTAGTCATACATCGATCAAATAAAGACTATTCAATTGTATATTATTCGAGGAAGTTTATCATTGAATACCTTTGTATGGTTCATCTTCATGCCTAGCCAATTATGTTTGCATTACTATTTCTTTCTAAGTTAGGGAAGACAAACATGGTTAACTGCGTCGGCTCGCTTTGGGCCAGTTTTGTTTAATATTTTTAATAATATTTCCTATAGTATAACAGAAAGTGGACTTTAGAATTGTGCCGATGACAATACCTTATCCTATGCTGATAACAAATCTGGCAAAATCTCTTGAAAATAAGTAACATATCTTTTTCACTGATTCAATATTACAAACTGAAGCAAACCTAGAGAAGTTTCAAGTCTAGGCTGTCGACCCCAATACATGTAAGCAAACTCTCTCTTCTGACCTACAAGGAATTAACATAATATGTGGACTGGAAATTAAACCCCTGCATCTTGCAGATGATTTTCAACTCTGCAGATTCAGTATTCTAAAAAGACAGGTACATAAATAGGAAATCTCTATTATTCATTCATTATGTCAAATTTTAACTATCTGCTTAGTATGACATTTTTTTAAGGAAACTGGTACTTAAAAAAACTGAGAAAATCCACGAGAGAATCATTAGGTTCATCTATGATGACTATACAGTTTCATACGAAGATCTTCTAGCACAGATCAAATATAGCAACTCCACAACATTGAAGACTGAGGTCAATGGCATTAGAGACATTTTAAAAAAATCAAAAGAGAAAATTTCATATTTATTTACATGATCTTATGCATACGATACACAATACTAGCTCCTTTAGAGATGAAGAAACCTTCCCAGGGCGAGAACATCAAGTTATGGCATTTAAATATGTTGGTAAAATCTTGTACTACTAACTACATAAAATTTTACAGAAGCTTTGTAACGGGTACAGTTTTAATGAATACACCTACATGTATGATGTAGTCACACAATTGAAATGTTATATGTACATTGTGTATTTTGGATCGTTTGCAATTTAATTTCCTTCATGTCTTCTGCACAACTAATTTAATAATGTGTGTATAAATGCCCAGTAGAACATGTTGTTTGTAAAATCCGGCTATACATTTAACTGGGCTTACATTGGTATTATATTTCAGATATTACATTTCCTATTACACCTATATTTTCCCGCCCAGTTGTTCGTCATTACTTGGTAAGCAGTGAAATCTTTTATTCGTTTGAAGTGTACATATATTTGTGGGATTGCTAACTTATTGATTAATGTCAGAGTAAATAGAGTTGAAACCAAGTATACACAAACTATATAAACATCTTGAACGCTTACATGAGATATGGTTTGTTACCTTCGAGAACCATGCAGAAGTATAATGTGGCAAATCTCCAAAAGAAGATTTCCGTCGATAAAACAAGACCCGTGTTAGTCCCAAGTCTTCCTCGGTGAAACTCTAAACAAAATATCTGCACAGAACAAGGTGTGGTCCAATGTAAATACTGATAACAATAATAATAAAACGAACCTTACCTGCTCTGTCGTACCATCATTGTAACAGCTCAACTTTCAAAGTCAACGTTCAAAGTCAACTTTCAAAGTCAACGTTCAAAATCATATCTTGCATAGATACGCTGCGTTTACGCTCTATTTACGCCCTTGGCCTATTTATTCCAACTTCTTGACTACCTGTTGCAAATTTAAAATGTATTAGTTAAGTATATTACTTCCTGCGTTAGCTGAGGTTTTGGTTATGCACTCCGATACAAAGCCTCAAACAACAATTCATGTAGTTTGATTTTATTTATAGTCATTCATTATCATCAATAAAAAAACTGTATCCTTCTTAGTAGATGAATTCCCGAAAGTTGCATGAAGGGGTTGGTAGATCGAGTTTATTTGTGTATTAATACAGCCAAACAAGGCTGACTCAGGGGAAGTAACAACGAAACGCCTTAATAACTTGAAAGTATTTCACATTTTCATATCATATATTCATGACAGAGCAGGCAATATTAACAATCCATACAGTTTGTAAACTTTGAAGTATGTCAATTATCAGCTGTGAAACACACCATTCAAACTAATATTTTTCTTTTTAATGCGGAAATGGAAATTTCTAGTTGATTTTCGTTAATCGCGAGGGGTGCTAACTATGGTCTGAGACAAGAACCATAGATAAGGCTGATTACTGCATTATCCCGCAAAAGCGAGGTTTAGGGTATCTGCCTCGTGTGTGTGTACTAAAAGCAATGGTAAGCTATTACATCAAACTTAGCTCATTAGCTGGATATTAGTGGTCCTTGGTGGATAGAACGTATTTGAAATAAAAAGATGTATTGCGATTAACATACTAGAAATTATTGTCTTGATTTTGTCCACAAGAATATTAAACTCACAAACCAGTTGGATTATTTATAATTCAATTATCCGGAATGATATATCAAAGGTTCACTCATACTTTAGATAATCTACGAAAATTATTTCCTGAATGTACCTTTTATTAGCTGTTTGATTTAGTGGTGACGACAAGGAATATGTTTGAAGAAAACTTTAATTGTGTAGGCTGTGAGAAATTGACATTGTCAATTTAATTCTTTAAGGAAGAAGACATATAACCAGTAATGAATACAGAAAGGATGAGGAAATAAAAGTGTTTGAAAGACTAGTCACTGCCACAAACAAACGTGGAATTGAAAGCGATTGTCGACTTTGCGATTGGCAATGTTTATGTGGACCCTACCCTCAACCTTGTTTCACTGTCGTGCAAATTATTCATGTGTGTAATAATTACTGAAGTAAAATAAAGGTGGAGGGGGGTGCAGAACGCTAATAAAATTATTATTCAGACAGCGCACAAAATGGATGATTATTCAGCTTGAATCCAGTTGAACATGAGACCAACATGTGATGGTTCACTTTTTTCTTACAAATAACACTCCTTTCAGGCAGTAGTTTGACACTTTAGCTACCGCTCTGGTGGCCTAAGTGGTTAAAGCGTCCGCCTCGGATACGGGAGGTCGCGGGTTCGAGCTCGGGCCGAATCATACCAAAGACATAAAAATGGTACTAACAGCTGCCTCGCTAGGCGCTCAGCATTAAGATGTTAGTGTTATGACTGGTCGGCCTTGTGTCAGAATAATGTGACTGTTTGGAACACGATGCTACATATCTACGGCATGATGCCCTAGTGCTAGACATCACTATTAACTGCCACACTGCAGACATCATAACGATATTATTGAAAAATTGTTAAAGCTACGTTAAAAAGCTAAATCATACACACACACACACACACACACACACACACACACACACTTTAGCGTGGCCTTCGATACCGGAGACAGCCATGTGGCCTAGCAGGATCCAATTGGAGATTGCTAAAATGGCCTATTGACCAAGGTAACTCGGAATATAAACTCGTGCAATTTTCTTTTTCATAACAATACATTTCCTTTAGTCAGGCCTCTCGCGTAACTCCGTGAGATCTTCGCCTAAGAGGGTCTCGTAACGGTCTATACAAAGCTGTAATGTTCAAAACGAAACTTACCAAAAAAATTGTAAAGTTTCTGATTGGTTTACAGGCAACGTTAATAAAAACTTAAATCAAATGAAATCACGATTTTCATGTGTTTATTTTGCTCTTTTTATTGACCAACCCCATCCAGTGATTTACTAAGGGTAAAAGGCGCCCGGGCCGAAGATGAAGGCCCAAAGGCGTTTTGGCGCCACAAGACCCCTGGCGCCCGAGACAACTCCCTCGTTCACCCCTTAGTACGCTACTGACCACATCGAATATAAGTGATACAGGTGTTTCCATCCGCTGCACCTTCTTTAGACTGAGAGAAGTAGAACAGGCATGATGCCTGATATATCTTTAAAGATGACTAATTCAGAGTACGGCTTTTACCATCTGATCAGCCTGGGCTTGTTACCTTAGTCTGTTATTATGCATGGTCCTTTACTCCTATTGCCTCAGTAAGAAGTACGCTACGTGTCTTGCTTTGCCGTAAAGCTCAATCCCAAAATACCCACAGTATGAAAATATTGCTACTCCTCAGACTGTGACACTAATTAATTGACTACATACAAAGGATATACTGCTGCTTCGGCACTATTATGTTGCACCACCTAAGTATGTATATACAGGCTTCCATTCATCACTTGAACCCAAAAGGTGCTAATGGACTTTACTGGTGTAGATTGTGTTATTCTATTACACACACGCACACACACACACACACACACACACACACACACACACACAATGACAGACACTTATTGGTAACATATCGATTATACAGATGCTTTCCGTTGGAGTAGATTTCCACGAATCATGCGAGAGTCTAATTGCATGATCCTGGTAAAATGGGAAACGAGGTCAAAACTAGTTTATGTACGTAACGAAAAAATGACGAGGGTGAAATCCTTTAAAATACCAAACATAAGTGTACAGGAATATAGTTTTTAAGACGAAATGAAATAAATATTATAGGTTTAGATCTTGTGCGTTCAAAATCGCACCATAAATGAAAATTCAAACAAATGTATGGTTTCCTCTTGAGTTATGCGCATTATTTCGAACTACTAAAATAAAAGTTGAGTATATGAAACTATTAGTCATCTAATAAACAGTGCTCGTTTCAAATATATTTAAGGAAAGAGTCGAATAATATATGTTTGTAACTTATCACATGACACGATAGTACATTTTGGGGAGTACATTCGGATGACTCTGTTAGAAAGCCCTTACCTTGCTAAAGCGTAAGACATAATCTTTAAGCTTTTGTTGTCATTAAAGAGATAATGCTATAAAACTACCGCTACTTTAATTCATTGGTGGCTGAAACTCTCGTTTATTGATTCTTTAACTAGTATAAAACGAAGATTTATGACACTACCTTGTTTACATGCACCTATGACTGAAACACAGTAAATCATTCTTCTCTTAATAACTTGGGTTCAACAATGTACAATCTACATTGTGTGCTGATTTACAACATCATGTAGTATATAACACTATATATATAATCACCTGTGGATGTATGAAACAGTACCCATTTTACTCTCAACAAATTAAGTCAACAACTATAAATACAATACTAAGTACATGAGAACAATTTATTAATATCATAAAACGATTGTCATAAGTTCCGTTGACAACGGAAGCGAGCAGATGAGCAGAGACACTTTTACGTTTCACGAAAGCACATGATGGCAAACTACTCAGTTCAACGTACGATCAAAGCCTATATCAAACTGACCTTAAAAAGGCACCACAACAAAACAAAGTAAAAGAGAAAAAATTTCGAACTTAACATACAAAGGGCCTACATGTCCGCTCATCTGCCCGCCGTATGAATAATATCTGAAATTGGATAGTAAATTGCCAGATAGCTGAGGTGCTTATTTAGCAGCGATAGTAGAGAGTGTGTCATATGAGTATCAGTTATTTAGGCGGGTCGAGAATTGGAAATCATCAAAAATGTAAAATTTGCAAAGGATAACTCCACGAAACGTTTAGCATATATTGGATCCGTATTACCGAAATATGAAATATAATACCGCACGATGTACTACCTCGCCACGTAATCTTACTTTTGTCTCTCCATTTTCTGAGAAAATATTGAGACATAGGTATCATGACGTAGTCCTTTGTTGTCATCACTGTAGGTGTCGGAGGTAAATTTTAAGCTGTTTTGCCAGCCCATAAATGACTCTGAAAAAGGCAAGTTACCGAGATAAAAAGAAAGACAGAAACAAAACACGTCAAACATTAGTGGCGGCACTATGTAACTTTGAAACATAACCTACTCTCAATTTTCGAAACATTATTTTCATGGTAGTGTACAAAATTTATAAAGTGAGATTGCATGATCCGATTATATATATTATATTATATTATATTATATTATATTATATTATATTATATTATATATACATTTAATAGACCAGCAAAACTGTATAAACGAGGTCTTTTGAGAAAATAATATATTCAAAAACACTATAGCATTAACATATTTATTTATTGCCAGCTGGTATAAGGAAGGATACAAGAGCATTTAAAAATCAAGATAACTAGTATATAAGTTCGAAAATTAAATTGCGTTAGTTCTCACATTCTGTAAAGATAATTATCTTAGGCTACTTTACATTTTCAGACAGATCATGACAATGGCACAAAGCTGTTTAGTATTTAATTCAACAGATGTTAGAAAGGAGGAACAAATAGCTATTAACTTTAATATAAAAGCAATTATGTCGGTATCTAGAGATTCAAATTTGGATAGGACAAGAAGGTGTGGTCAAAGCTTGTTGTGCTACATAGTAACATTCAACAGAAGAAACGTCTTAATTTGTTGTTTTAAACGTCAACAGATGTACAGCAATGTTTCAGAAAAGACAGAGATTTTTAGATTACATTTAATGATTATAACATCGCGATAATCATCAACAGCTCTAATATATTCTATTAGAGCTGTTGATGATTATCGTTTATATTCGAAGCTAAAATAGTGGGATATGATGGAAGTATATAAATTATGTATTTGATGTGGGTAAATGCTCAGATTGCTATACGGCTACATTCGCACTTCAACTTTAAGATCTCAGTTGTTTAAACAATTAACTGATTTGTGGGAAACATTTAAAATGGATACAAATAATAATAATGGTTAACTAAACAGTCTGCTTACAAACTGCACGTCCAAAGAGAAATGAAGACTCACCTACAAAAACATCATGTCGATTACGTGGATGATAACTGGCAGAGACACGTCGTTGATATGAAATTACAAATATTAAAAAAATGCCTCAATGGATACAAATAAATTTTGACAATAACCGATATGTCCCAAAATATGCTTGGTCTGTCAAAGTGAAAACACAGAAAAATAAATGACACACGTGATATTGTTTTCGTTTTTATTTTCAAAGAGCTAAAGCCTAAAAATATGCAAATGATGGAAAGTGTTTTAAAACAGAAAAGCTAAAGTTTTGTTGGGAAAGGAAAACAACGAACATTTCTCAACTTTCTTAAAACAAATAAGTAGTAAAATGCTGAATATTTCCAATCAAGGAAAACCAGAACAAGTGTCGATATTTTACAGACATGACTACAGTTGAAGCAAGCAAGAAGAAAACAGATCAAATGTATAGACCATTCTATTCGGTTACTTGAAAACCAGTGCATTTATAGCAACTAGTTCAAAATAGCTGAAATTGTCCAAATTTTGAAACCAGAAAACATTTTTTAAAAGAAAAACCTTCATACCTTTATTAACGAAGTATTAAATATAATGCAATTATTTGTAGGTGATCGAATTGTTTACAAACTGGATGAATTGCATAGCAATTATATAGACGCATGTGTTTCCAACAAGTTTTATATCTATACGACAAACAAGATGACATCTACAAAGCTGAAATATGTAGAACACTACTAGAATGAACTGAACGCGTGTGCTTGTCAAATGAAATGGTTATGATGAATCTTTAAACAGCTAGAGACCAGCTAAACTCTGTATTTCAGTGCTATTCCAGTTGAAAGGAAAGGTTAAATTGTTGATATTGTCAGACATAGATAAACAAACTTTATATTTGTTTATAGAGTTTCCCTGTCACTACATTGTTATTGAATAAGCGGTCTTTGTACATTGCGAAATTCAAATTCTTTTTGGTAACAAAAAAATGTAATTTCTTTACAAACTTGGTTTTCAACGGTTTCTTCGATAAGGTTATTGCACAACTGTGTCATAATATCTGCATTGTCTTCAAGCTGATAAACCTATATTGCCCCACATACATATCAAGCTCTTGTCCTTGTTTTGGCGCAACATCAACGTAATGACAAAGGTTTCGACTTAGGAGTTATTACGGCAGCAGTACAAACTCAGTTAACAGAATAAATATATCTAAATTAGAAAGTTAGAGCCAATAAAATAATGTATCGTAAACCAAATTGTAAGCGGTTTTTATTGTTCTCATTTAAATTACAAACATCCGCTTCCTGCTTAACTGTGGTTTTCTTTATTTTGTTGTATGTATTGGTTGTCGACAAATTGCAGATAAATGACTGTATTCTGAACAATCATTTGCTGCCTGTAAAATGATGGCTTATTTAATCATATCTGTTTATATCTTTTCCTTTCTTCGTCGATAACAAAATTAAAGTGGGTGTGTGAGCAGATAGGGAAAATAACTCTTGATTAAGTCTCACAACCCTGTACGCTATATAAAATATCGTCCTGTTTAGTATACAAGTGATGATGGGGAACATCTAATTAACAACAGGATCATTTTTCCAACCAAAAATGACGCAAACTGTTCCCGCGATGGAGCTAAATAAGCTCTTGTTTCTACAGTTTTTTACATTGAGGCATCAGTAGCTCAGGCTCACTCCACCACAA
The DNA here is from genome assembly GCA_028554795.2 of Sinohyriopsis cumingii. Lineage (NCBI taxonomy): Eukaryota > Metazoa > Mollusca > Bivalvia > Unionida > Unionidae > Sinohyriopsis > Sinohyriopsis cumingii. The sequence goes on along the minus strand of JAPYKE020000076.1, from coordinate 4,321,542 downwards.
ACCCGTCATTCCCCAATCTGTATTTGTATTTTAGCAGAAAACAGAAATTTACTACTTTTCGTGTGGCTTGTGTTGCCAGTATTCGCTGGATAAAAGAGAATCATCCATTTCATTTCGGTACGTAATCCCTTAAGAGCATGGATATTTTAGAATTCCTAATACGGATTATAGGATGTGATTATTTAATGCGTCATGTATTACGCGACTAATACATTTCAAAAATATCCTGCGAGAAATGTAAGAATGAATTGCATAGTCTATATCTTCAGCGAACACTGGATGATGAATTGCATTGTCTTCTTTGAAATGAACTGAAAGTAGTAAGTAAAGTTACCAAGACCTATATATTTCATACCTATTGTGAGATCCATTGAAACACCATTCGATTTCGTTCTAAGAGAATCAAGTGTAAAGTTCTTATAAAGCATGATTGTCTTGTATTTTTACTGGAGACATATTTTCCAGTTCATAGTAATAAATTAACTACTTCTTTCACTTTATCTACTTTTGTAAGTTGATGATTGAATCTGAATTCCTGATAAAGAACACGCCAATGCAATAGACAATGATCCGTTGGTACCAGTAAATCTACAGTTATTCCGAACTTGGTACCATACACCACTATACAGTTTCTATTCCAGTATTTTCGAATTAGTAGATCCTGTTCGACACTTTCTCAGTTTAAAGCACCATTTTATCAAAAATGAAAGTACATCCATAAATGGACTTGTACTTTTTCTCCGTCGTCATCATCATATTTCTGCTGCTCTTTCAGCTGCTGCTGCAGCCCAAACTTTTTATCCACTAATACAAAAATACAAAATATAAAAGGAATAGTGAAATATTTCCTGAATTTGTCTAAACAAGAACTGGCAGCAGGCGTAAGTGCTGTCAAGTTGTTACGACGTCCTGAAGACCTTTAGTGACGAGTTGCAGTGTAAAAGAAGACTTGGACACCACTCATCTGAGCAAGATATCTTTCTTTCAGAGTTGAATGTTTGACTGCATCAAACAAATAAGCTGTGTAACTTTAGAAAGTTTGTTTAGTATCCGCTAAAATTCAAACGCCGACTGAACCCAGTTGAACAGGTTACATATTAGACAAATTATTATTGAGGTTTCACAACCACCCATTTCCTATACATACATACATTATCAGTAGACACCCCCATATGCAAGTATATGCATTTGGGTTAACCCCCCCCCCCTCCCCCTTCCATGCATATGTACTAAACGGACGGGTCCTAATAAAATTATTGTTTGAAAAAACGATCATTCCCATTATACATGCACGATTCTTGCTATACTAGGGTTCTTTACATAAGGCTGTGGTTCAGTACAAAATGTCATCAATAGTTAGGAACCCCAACTATTGTGTTCTAATGCCTTGCACTTGCTTTTGTTGAGAAATCAATGTGTAATGTTAATTGTTAATAAAGGCCATTTTACAAACAAAAATGGGAAAATTACCAGAAATATATGAACAAATATCCTGCATCAATGTCAATAATGTCTTCAAGGCTTATCAACTGTCTAACTCAAAGACTTTTTTTATTGGTCCAACTTACACTGACACTCATATTTTCTTAGCAAAGATCTAGGTCTGATGGTGCAAGACTTAAGGTTTTCTTACCTAGTGTCGAAATAGATGGTATTTTGTAGACAGTAAACAAACAACATTCATCAGAACCAATGTTTTCTTGTACTTTCATTGCTCAAACATTAATAGAAGACTGCTAAAACTTACAGTTAGGTTTCATTATCCTGCATGATCGCAGGCAACAAGAATAATGATTCAGACACAGTGTAGATGGTGGTAAAAAGTAAAAATACCCTGAAAAAAGGCAGCTAGGCTAGCAGGTCAAGCCCATGATCAAAGGGGGCCCCGAGTGGCCGAGTGGTCTAAAGCGCTCACCGTTACGGACCACTGCCATCTCACCTCTGTCTGCGTGGGTTCCAGTCTCGGATTCGGACAATGTGGATATGAGAAAGCTTGCCAGTAGCTTCTCGAGGGTCGATGGTTTTTTCCGGGAATTTCCCGGTTTCTTCCTCCACCATTAATACTGGCCGCCATGTATAGCCTATCGCGTGCTGAAAAATAGCGTTAAACCCAACAACAACAACAACAACCATGATCAAAGCATTGCTGAAAAATGTAACCAAAGACAGCAATGATGTCGGCAAAACAGTAAATGACACACTACCCACTAGTGTGGACTCAACAATGAAACTGCTATACAGACTCACTGCTGTGATTTTGACATTACCATGATTGATGGCTGAGAAGAAGTCAATGTTTCAGTATATTTCTGGTGCTGATACCATCACTATCGTCAATTAAAATATAAATTTCAGGATTAATGACTCAGAATATATAGGGTATATACTGAAACCTCAGGAGTCCGGAAGGTTAGTCAGGCTCTTAGACTTTTCAGATCTTGATTCTACAAGCATAGGGGTCTAAATGACTTATACACAAAGGATGAAGAGCAATAATAAAAAGGAAGATATAAATTCAGGAGAGATTTATTCAATATTTTCTCGTACTTATTTTTTCATGATGATATATATAAAGAAATATATACTCTTAATGACTTTACATATTCAGTTTTAAATGTGGAAATATACCTGTAATTACAACCATAGTTTTCTCCACTATTTAAAACATTACACAAATTCCTACCTCCTAAAAAGTCTCAGTATGTTTGCAAACAATATGTTTTCATTACTTTCTAAGTCCAAATATCTTAACTGAAATTTGCATTTAAAAAGTTTGTCTGGTAATATACTGTGAACTTATAATTCAAACTTTATAACCTACTAAATATTTTATATGAAATTTCATGAAATTTCTCTTTCAAAATGTTTTGATCTATTTCCTCTCTCATTTTCAATCTCTTATTCTCTATTATAAATGCTCAATCTTTCCTAGTCACCCCATCTCTCCACTGTCTCTCCTAACAAGACTGGCATGTGTAAGTATTTGATAAACAAGCATGGATTGGTGGGCATTACAACTGATTGTCCAATCAAAATCAACCATGCTGTTGGAACATGACCTCATCACTGTAATGCACACAAAACATAATGCTTCATTAAATCTAAATTCACATGATAATAGATCATATAATCAGTAATGACAAACTTACCTGAATACATGGATATAATCTTTGACTGTGCAGGTAATGTAATTTAACAATCTTGCCTTGTAATGAGCATTTTGATGTACGAGGGGACACTCAAAATGGATACACTGTGTGACTAAAATGAACTGAGTGATGGATACAACAAGTAGCAGCATAGAAATAATTATCTGATGTTTGACACAATCATGAGTCAGACTATTTACGTCCTCTGTTGTAAGTTTTAATGTATGCATACCTCCCAAAATTTGAAACCACAATTATCTTTAACAGAAAAGGTTATTTCAAAGTGAAAGAACTAAATATTCTTATTATTTCTACATGCAGAAAAAAATATATCTAACTAATATAAAGATAAATGTAAAATTATGCTTGTGATCTATTTATTCTATCTCAAAATTATTTTATAATTTGGTAACTTTTCAAGGAAAATATTAACTGATGATACAGAACTGTAAATCACTCACCAAATCATGGCAGTAGATCTATTTCTCCAATTCTGTAGCAGCTCACATCCCCATGCAACTTACAAATGTGCTTATGTCTGATCCATGACCAATCTACAATATGGCAAGCATCACACATTCCAGACTTTCTGTGAATGCTGGTTGGTTTATTGCCTTCTGTCCTTTAAACTATTGATCAAGGAAACATGCATTCCTAACCAAAGGCATAAAAAATGCTACATGGATCAGCAAGGGAGCAGGCTTGTATTCATAACATAATGTGATTGGGGAACATATCAAAAGGAGAAATATTAACTGATGATACCAAGCTGTAAATCATGGCATGTGATTTACAGATCATAGATTTATTTCACCAATTCAACATCAGATCACATGTCCATATGCAACTTACAAATTTGCTCATGTAATATGAATTTCTGAGTAGATAATGAAAGTTCATACCATATCTTGGCTATGAGTGAAGGGAGGTAACCAACATAAAAAAATTCATGACCTCTACCCCTACTTGTATTTAATAAATGAAATGCATGGCTGCCATTAGTGCTACTGAGAATGTGCAAATTTAGGACCTATCTAATCATGATCAGTTTACATAATAGCAGGCATCACACTCTACACCATTTCCCTGAATCAGGTTGCTTTCTGTCTTTTAAACTGTTACAACAGTATTGGTTGCTTTGATCAACAAAACATGAGTGTCTAATTAAAGGCATCAAAAACACCACAAACTGCTCTCTGGGAGATTTGTACATTTTTACCATTCAGGAGGAGACAAGAATTTTAAGTGCTCCTACTAATGTACACTGAGTAAATTATAGAGGATGGCTTCAAACTGTTTCACCTGTATTGGCAGATAGGTATGCACAAGCATTGTATTTTACTTTAGAGTCAGTTTTTGTGAAGATTTTGTAATAAAGTTTGCAGTCATCAAATTTGGTTTGTAATATGGGTTTAATGCCATTTTTCAGGACATGATAGACTGTACATGGTGAAGTAGGAATAAAGGAAAACCTTGGCAGGAACCACCAACCCACTCGAAACTACTGGCACCTTTCAAACATACCCATGTTGGAGAACCGAGACTCTAACTCATGCAGACAGTGGTGACGTGTCAGCAATCTGTCAAGGCGAGCATTTTAAACCAGCTGGGCACCCAAGACCGCTAAATTAAGTTAGGTAAAGTACATCATAGTGCCCTAATCTTTATCTGCTAGATGCAACACTGTAAGACATTACATGCCTAGAAAAGTGAATTTTGATCTGGTTAAAAGTGGAACTGTTGAAGGAACTATTAGCTATGTAAAAAGTATCTCCTGTTGTATTACTTTCTGCTGTCTGCTCCTGTGAAACACTGTTCAGAATTACCACTGTTTACACAGTGTTAATAAAAATAGATCTACTTTATGTATTAACTTACCCTCGAATCTAACAAATATTATGACTTGGAAATTCTATTTCGGACTGATTGTTAAGACAGTCAAAAGCTTACTACAAACATTGTTTTATAAATGTTCAAACAGGTCCAGACTGCTTTTGACTTTATACAAATTTTTACTCAATATTATCTAGAAATATTAATCAGCTGAATGTCTTGAAAAATATGACAGTCCTAGTCAGAAGAAACAAAATGTATCAAGTGTGTGGCAAAGAGTAAAAAGATCTACCTACATTTTCTAGGGAGGAAACGTTAAGAAATACAAACACATGGTCTATAGTTCTGTTATCTTTTATCTAGTATTCCTTGTTTTATCTAGTTCTGTTATCTTTTATCTAGTATTCCTAGTTTTGAAGATATACAAAAATACTGTTCATAAAATGAATTTTGTTTGGAATTTTCTTATTTTCATTTTTATCCAGAGTACCATCAACACCTGTGCATTATTGGATTTGATCAAGAGTATTTTCAGGAGTTAATATATGGAGCAATGAATCCAACTCCGACCTTGCTAGATTTTGCTTAGATATAATGTAAGGTCTATATATTCATGTGTAGGCCTCAAGTAATGCTGGTATCATGATAAAACGTAATAAAATATCTCAATAAACGACAACAAAGGTGATGTATTGGTATAATTTACTTAACTTTCAATTGAATTACAAGCACTCATAACCAGAATACTGGTAATTAATATCATAATAGATTATTTCCACTTAAAATACATGATTCTTTATAACTTCAACTTCCAATATGTTCTGTCTGAATGGGAGGACAAACTTTGATGATCTGACATAAATGATGAGAGCACATCAATCCCGTATCACATATATGCACTATTGTTCTGGGACTATTGGCAAAAATATGCACAGTAAATGTATGTCCCTGAATTAGCAGATTTACAATGCTTGAGAAAAGCAATACAATTCTGCATCAGTTCATATAATGGGAGGGGGTGCTCAGGGATATAGGGGCTTGGCAAATAGCTTATGTCTTTGTATTTAAACAATTGTGTATCTAGCTGCATATCAATGGAAAAAGTACTTGTAGGCATAATTTCAAGTTTTCTATTGAAATGAAAATTTCCATTATATTTTGTTTTCTCGCCAATACACAGGGTCCCAAATTACATAGACAGAAGTGTTTATCCCTCTTGGCAAAATATATATATGTCAAATATAAAATGTTTGACAGAAACATGACTACTCATTCAGAACACTGGTTCCTGTATCAAGTTTCCCCTTCACATTGCGAGCCTGACTCTGACCGATCATCACCCCCCTCCAACACAGCTGATGTTAGTGCCTTTAGGTCAGCCAGGACATTGGTCATTGGTTCCTTGGTTGCTGGAGAAAACAAAAGATAAAGTATTGATTATGAAATGATTCCATAATACTAATGTCAACTATACATTCATAATTACATGACTAAAAAGTGAGAAAAATCTCAGCTCTGCAATATCTGTTCCACAGGTATTAACAGTTGCAAAGCACTGATATTTCAAACATGTCCCTCCAAAACTTGGCATCACCTGAATGACTTATGAAGTCCTGAGAAAAGGCTTCTCTTACCTGGAGTTTCAAAAAGTTGTTTCTGGACAAGCATCATAATTGCTTTTCTAAGGCAGAATCATACCACCAAATCATTCTTTCTTAGTTAAGTTTTGTTATCAGTATCCAGTGAGCATACTCTGCTTTAGTGTCATGTACTGAAGAACAATTTCATAAGACCAATTAGAATGTGACTACCATGCAGATGTAAACTGCCATTCCATTGTTCTGAGGCAATGAACTTTATTTTCATCGGCATTCAACAGCAAAAGCCAACAAAACTGGTGCACTTCAGAAAGCATTAAAATAGAGTACATGCAATGGATTTAATTGCCAAAGTGATAAAGCAACATTCCATAAATAGGAATTATCTTCTGGTATGACTCCACCCCACAGAAGGAAAGATGGCAGAGGTGTTCTTGTCTTTATTATGTTGAAGGTATGAGCCAGAAAAAGGAAAAAAATGTCAAGCTTGTGTGATTTTTTGGTATTTTAAATTTCAAAGCTCCTCTACATTTGCTACAATAAACATTTTCAGTCCCATCCAATAAATTGGACCTCTAACAAAATCATATCAGTCCTTATTTATGATAAATATATTACTGATATCATAAACACAAATTACAAAACATTTACAGCATTTATTCCAATAACAGAATACTTATATTTTTACAAACTTTATTGAGGGATTGGCAACTTGAAAAACAATAAAATTTCTCTGTAGAAATTATCCAGATAAAATTTTCTTCATTTTTCAACCTTGAATATAACAATGACTCCTTATGCATTTTGTGCAATAATTATCTTAGATAAACAGATAAACTGTTATACTGTAAATATTTATCTCCCCTCTCAGTATTTTTATAGTTACCTGTCTCAGTGTCAGTCTCTGCTGTTGGTCGTGGTGTGCTACTGCTCTGTTCTTTAACTGGTTCTATTTCCTGTGAGTCCCATTCTGTCTGGACTGGTTCACCACGCTCACTTCTAATTCTTCCAATCAAACCTTCTTGCCTAAGTGTGGCCTTCGCAAAATGTAAGAGAATAAGAGTGAGACAGTTCTAGTTACATAAAACAAGTACAACCTAAATAAGAAATTTCTGTTTTCTCAAAAAGGCAGTCACCATTTTGTCTACTTCTTGAAAAATACACATTACAGATCTACTTAACAACAAAAGTGAGAAAATATTGTCCACCATTCATCACCTTTTTAAATGTCAAACTCTTGTTATTCTGCAGCCAACTCTATGAAAATACTCTCCTTCATAATATGTATGCACACTCTTTCTAAAATAATTATATCTTTGGCTTATACTGGTGCCATAATTTTTACACTTCTGGTTTGTAGTGCAAGTTATATTACAATTTCACAAAATTATGCATATTAAAATTATTAACCAAGATTCCAATACATCTCTATGACAAGACATCAAATCACACATGATGAGATCTTTGACTCTGAATAAATCTGAAAGCCAATTACATGTGCTATCTACATTTGGACTAGATTTCTGATTGCAAAACATGTATGCCCCAAACAAAACAAAAGTCCAAGAAAAGATAACAAATTTAGAAACTGCTATACTGACAACAATATTAAAATACAAATATGCTTACTAAATTTCATTTGTCTATCTCAGGGGTCGGCAACCTACGGCATGTGGCATGTGAAGGGCAGCCAAAACTCTCCATTTTAACAGTGTTACTCTCTTACTAGTGGCATGCACTCATTCATTTTCATAATCTTGAAAATAGTGGCACACTATGTAAAATAGGTTACCGACCCATGGTCTATCTCAATTGTTTTTCTAAAAAAGGTTCAAAAATATGTATAAAAATAGAAGAACAGCAGTAATGGCCTGAAAGTCAAATCAGGTCATCTATATATGAATACAGATAAGCCAGCCTAAGTTTATTTATCTACACTGCATGGTTTTATGCAATCTTATGCATTTCAGCATTGTTTGGCTTGCTGTTCAATGGCACTACAACACACTGATTTTAGCTCCAAGACAGCGAGAGTAAAGTACCTTGCCTAGGAACACACATGATAGCCAATCAGCCTGATCAGATGGTAGCGCTTAAGAATTGTGGGTGGGTGGGGATAAAATTTATTGGGTCTGTACATGTCTCACTGTTGAAAACAGGCAAGACAAAATTAGATTACCATCATTAAGTTTCTCTCTTTCTGTAATGTCTGTAATTCTTCCTGAATCTTCTCAATCTGTCGAACATAGTGTTCCTCTACTGTTTTCAGATGCTCTGCAGCACGCTCCTTTTCTCTAGCAGACTGACGCTCCAGCTGGCGATGAGAGACAACTGTATGGAAAATAATTCATACTTATTGTAATGTAAGACAGTAACATAAAATCTTCATAAAATAGTTCAGCTAGTAATAAATACTTGCTGTTGAGACAGTCAATTTGTCTAGACTGCAAAGTCCTACTGCATGAAATATGATTGTCCATGTAAATGAGACTAATAAGCAAACAACTGTGTAAAAAGAGAGAGAAAAACATGACCCAAGCAACAACTTGATAGGCTTGACTAAAAACAAATCTATACTGTCAAGCTTACAAATGAAGCTGAGCCTCATTTTAGGGTATGCTCTCACGATAATTTTCTATTTTGGAAATGTTAATTCCTCAACAACTTTTTCCAAAACGAATTTTTTCTCTGGGATATAATATTAAAACTATATAACATTTGTTTCTTTACATCTGACAAAAATCCAAATAATGGGATAAGTAATTAAGCAAAATTACATAAAATCTCTATTCAGGGAGAAATTATGCGAAATTTATTGAATCTAAGTTGAAGCCTCTTTTCAACACCTGAAAAAAGCAACACATGAGAATATCCTGCTTGCCATTGTCATCATACCAGATCCATTATTGTACCAAAGCTTTTCAGTTCTACTTCTGCCGCATTTGTATACAAGATTGTATTTCGTGAAACAATTATATTAATTTAAAAGGTGCAAAATCTGGGTACCTGCTTTGGCCTGTTCTCTTTTAGCTTCATTCAGCTTTCTGTCCAATTCTGCAAATTTCTCTGCACATTCTGCCTCAGCTATCCTCCTCTGTTCCTCCAATTCTGCAATAATTATAACCATGGATGACGACACAGTGTCTAAAACTAAATTTAAATTTTTCATTTAAAGCTTCAAAGAAGAATGATTTAATGGCTTTAACATGTTTTGATTTTCATGTGTTGTAGGAACTTTTCATATTTACATTCAATCTTTCCTTACCAACCAATTTTTTCAAAAATGTATATCTCTTAGTGAAACTGCATGCAAATCTACAGGTTCATACAGATCAGGAGAGCTCAAATTCAATGACCTTTCAGTTTTCAATGAAAACTCATGGCATCAAGTGTTCTGCACCAGTTACTAATTTAAATACAAGAAACAAATACAAAAACAATACAGAAATAAATAAATGTAATATGAAAGGGAAATGATATCTGAAAAGTAAGACATTGTAACCCAGATGTTAAACATTGCCCTTTAGCTTCTATACTTTCCTCCCCAGCTAAAACTCCAGTGCTTTCACTTTAGTGATGATGCCTGGATTGTATCTAATGGGGGGGGGGGGCACTCATGAGAATAAGTGAAGGGGAAACAAAAAGGAGGGAGGAGGAAATGGCCATAGTTCACTATATACCTAAAATTTCATCTATAAAGGATGTTGCCTCTAGTTGAATACACATTAACCTGTTGATTTCTCTGAGCTTAATCTGTTCCTCACCAGTGTATGAATACTGTTCTGTGCAGGGGCCCCCGAGTGGCCGAGTGGTCTAAAGTGCTCTCCGTTACAGATCACTGCCATCTCACCTCTGTCTGCGTGGGTTTGAGTCTAGGATTCGGCCAATGTGGGTATGTGAGAAAGCTTGCCAGTAGCTTCTCATGGGTCGGTGGTTCTTCCTGGGATTTTCCTGGGTTCTTCCTTCACCTTTAATACTGGCCGCCATGCATAGCCTATCATGTGCTGAAAAATGGCGTTAAACCCTACAACAACAACAACTGTTCTGTGCAGAGACGCTATTGCAGAATGGGGCATATACATCACTAGCTTATCCACCTGGAATAAGTTTGGAAACAGTTCCTTATGTTTATTATGTACATTTTTTTCATTGCTCATGGGTAATGTTGTCTGGAAATTTTGACTCCAAAATAAGATTTTTCATTAACATAAGCTCTGCTTCAGTTTCTCTTTCTTGCTTTACTGAGTATTATGCCAGCTTTCCTATCTGTTCAATAATGCTGTATTAGGAGTTTGAGGCCATTAATGTCATAGTCAGCTTGTTCAGAATGTGGTATTTTGATCAAATAAATATATTTACCTACTACTTTTCTATTTAGGTTATTCATTAAATTTATGTTAACCCTTATAAGGCTATATGTAGCTATGCTCAAAGTATTTTGAATAATGTATTTTTAAGAAAAACTGTTGTTTTGGATTTACCCTCATTATTACTAGGCTTAAGATATTATGCCAAAAGCTGATTAAAAATTGAAATAAAAAAATAGCATGTAGTCACAATTTTCTGTACTTTGGGAATTTGCAAATGTGTCACAAATATACACACTTATGTGATATCCCTATATTTCTTCAAGTGAATTAAGACAATGAAAACATATACCCCCATGTTTTTCCTAAGATAATTTGGCAGCAATCAGACAAAGATATAACTGTAGAATTCTGATTATCTACACAGCAATTATATGGACTTTTTATTTATCAGGATCAATGGAACGACTTCTGAACCCGACCAATGGAATGACATCTAAACCAGAACAATGGAATGAACTCGGACATGACTTATGGAATGACCTCTGAACCTGACCAATGGAATGACCTCTGGACCTGACCAATGCAATGACCTCAAGAACTACAATACTTTATGAGCATTTAGTGGAACGATCATTTATTTGAAGAAAAAACAGAAAACACCTCAATCATAGCGCCAAACCTCCAGGCTCGCAATTAGTGAAAACAGGGATAAAAATAGTGACTTCTGACATGAATTCGTGAAGCGATCTTTGAGTCCAGGAATATTTGTCAGAACAAATGTTTAGCATGGTCTCCAGCTGATAACAGTTGACTGTGTTCAACAAGAAAACTCAAAAACTATGCTTCAGCATTGATAGCTTGTAGGTCTTCTGTTCAGAGCTGAAATCTGATGCAAGTTCTTAATTTTCCCAATCTCTATGTGCTTTTTGCTACCAATGTGTTTCCTCACATCCACTCTGCCACCATGCCCAATGTTAAAATTTGTGGTACACTGCGTGCAAAAAGCATGATATATCTCGGTGTTGGATGGCTGAATGCAAGGCCAATTTTTGGTATATTCCAAAACTAAACTTCACTTTTTGTCCAATACATTTCTCTTTCCTTGTTGGTGAAGACGTTTTCAAATTGTGATGCTGAATGGTAATTCAAATCAGTATTTGCAATGCATGCACAGAGAAAAATTCTGGTTAGAAACCAGTTTCTCTCAAAACCATTTGTTAAACAATTCTTCTTATACATGTAGATTAAAATATGCTAAAATGCCTGCTACCGGGCCAACTGTATCAATCAGCTAGAGATCCACTAATATCGCGACCAGCAGTACAGGACCATTTTGGCAACTGCTGATATCACGACTAGCGCTTAATAGGAAATCGGATATTTTATTAAAGATTAAAAATAATTGAGAATTGGGGAATTTGTGATTTTTTTGCATGTGGCGTGAATCTGTGAATCATTGAAACAGTTGTGAAATTCACATCAAAATTGTGAGGGTTGGCAGCTAAGCTCAGTGGATAATGGACATTTGATTCTACTGCTATTAAGTCTAAACTGTGATTGCTGACAAAGACGCCATAACTTAATTATTATTGTTCTTGGAATTAACTGTCACACACATTAACTCATGGGAGTCACCAATGCTAACAGCAACAATAAAAACAGTGTGAATCTGTAAGTCATGCATTCTCTTTGAATTATCAAGCTAAAAAAGATAAGGATATTCTACAAAAGTGCTTGATTATATTCACAACACAATAAAAAGTTTAGATGTTTTTATTTTGCATCAGGCAGATTTCTGGCATTTACTATTGATCTAAAAAATCAACATCAAGTTACTCCATTTCCTTATTCAACAAATAGGCATGTAAAGTATTTGAAGAAAACAGAATTACACTTTTATTTTAAAATGTGCATGAGCATGTAATTTAGAATTACCATATACACTTACTTATAAGTCAAGTCCAACTGCAAACAACACTGACCCTGATCAGCCATCATATAATGCATCAGGGGTTACATTGTTTGTTCTAATGATTAGTCTTTAACAAACTACATACACCTTGAAATGTCAGTGCATTATGTGATGGCACATCTGGGTCAATGCAGTATGCAGTTGGACTTGATTTACAAACATGTAAACGCTGTATCTTTGAAACAGCTGGGTAAAGAAGCTTGGTTCTCCAAGATGGATAACTGCTGAATAAGTATCTGTTACGAAATCTGCTCCACATAAATTTTAGAACTAAAAATAGGCATTAAATTATTACACCAATCATCCATTACTCCACTCCTTCCCTCACCCAATCCAAGCAGTGAATCAAAATTTGAAAACCATCATGGAAAGCAACTCTAATCATATCTCAGAAGTTTCAAGTTACTATAAATCATGATATTTTAGCAAATCTAAATCTCCACATATTATCAGCACTTAAACTTATTGTGAATTAATAATGGGCAAACATGAAACATTTTGGGAAGTGGTTTTACAAAACAAAAACCAATATCTGCTTCAATATTACGCTATACTAACACAAAATTAAGTGTAGTTGTTTCATTCCAACACAAGGCAGCTGCGCAGAAATGAGGAATGTTTAAGAACTATGTACAGAGAATCTGATGATTTCCTTGAAGTCAACTTTACAAGATCATTTTTTACATCCTAAATTTATAACATGGCACTTATAAAATGGTGGCTACTAATATCTACACCAATCACAAACTTTCTGAACTCTCTGCCTTATTAGATGTTGGCATTTATATCATACAAATATTTTTAATCACAAAATTTTATTGACAAAGATGTTGCTCACTAAACTTTTATGATTTACTGTAATCAAGTTATCTATGACCTGAATATCATTAAGAATCTCTTTAACCTTCAAAGTTGGAAAATTATACAACATTATGAATGACTAGTCACTCAGGATCACTGATTTTGTTTAAAGCACATAGACAAAATCTGTGGACGCTAACCTGCTTGCAAGTTCAATTCCTGTTTAGCCAGACTAGTTTTCAGTTCATCAATTGTCTCCATGGCTTCCTGTAACTCAGACTGGCTCTCTGTTAATCTTTCCTTTAATTCATCACAATGCTGAAATAAAAAACAATAAAAGGATACAACTGGGATATTTTCCCCCAAATTATTATTTGGTTACAAAGCAGCAATTAGGTATAACTACACTTATTAAACCAATCATCTGTTTACTGCACCTTAATATTGTCGCTAACAAAATCATCAGTATTTTTATTCAAAAAGATTCCTAAAAATTTGGAAACCTGTTAAGAACGTTACTTGCATTAATTAGAAAGCAGAATTAGCCAAAACAGAAAACAAAATATTTACTGAACTCAGCTCTTGGCTTTTGCATCGGATGACAAGGTAGACAGATGTGATTTAGCCAGTCCAAGGTCACTTGCACTTAAAACTACTGTCAATTCACTTAAATGGAACTATTTTTAGAGAATGCAAAATAACCTGTCAAAGTCATACATGTTATTTCCAAGTTAGTGCCTAACATAAGATAAACTTGGCGCACTGACCTTCTATCTAACACACTGAATTTCATTAAATGTGTAGACAAATAATAATGAAGTGATGTTCTACAATCCAGCCACAATTATATCTCTCTCTCTCTCTCTCTCTCTCTCTCTCTCTCTCTATATATATATATATATATATATATATATATATATATATATATATATATATATATATATATGATAAAGAGCTCCATTATCTGCTAATCTAGTTGTTCTTGACTATCACTTGACATTCACAGTTAGTATACAATGCAACAAAAAGATGCAGTGAGAGCGGATATACAATGCAACAAAAAGATGCAGTGAGAGCAGAGTATGGAAAGATATCTACGACAGCAAAACCACTATGAACATCCTCAGCTACAAGGAATGATATCTACACAGCAAAAACCACTATGAACATCATCAGCTACAAGGAATGATACCTACAACAATAAAACCACCATGAACTTTCTCAGCTTCTAAATTACAAGGCTATCATCCCTTATTTCAACAAAAAAGATTTGGTGAATAATTATTAATTCTCATTGGTGCCTCATTTCACTGAACTTCATGGTGCTGCAACCAATTTTTATGAGTTATTATGCATTTTACTGCACATTTTAACAAGCAACCAATCAAAGAGCAAGATATATCCATATTCATATTTCAGAATCTGCAAAATGTTTTGTGGATCAATTTTCCAAACATACCTCTGATTTTTCTCTTATCTGGTCTTCTAAGTCTTCAACCCTGGATCTCAAACTGTCCATCTCTTCCTCAGCTGAAGAAAATAATACAAAAATGCAAAATCTTGTTCACATTCAATGCAATCACAAGTTATGTGATATTCCATATAAAACATCGAAATGAATACTAACATTCAAAGGATACCACAAGATAAAGAAGTTAATAATGCATAAAAAATTCATGGATTTATGCCCATGTCTTGTAAGGTACCTCTTAGCAGGATGAAGAATTTCAATCAACTACCACATAACAAACGTTCCAATGAATTGCTGCCCAATCTGATCACCAAGATAGGTGTAAATGTTTACTTAAAAGCATTTATATAGGTACAGTTTGATAGAAAGAACTGACTTTGTTCAACCAATCATGTCATATGGAAAAATGTGGCTATATAATACTGATATACATATTTACCATACCTATATACTCTTATCGTTTGCATGAAATTTTCATCACCTAGATGTATTTTGTCAATCTTTGTAATTAATCTCAAATCCAATAATCACTAAACGACAAACATTTTGTCATTTATGAGTATGTAACATATAGACAAAGGGAAGAAACTCTTACACATCTACTTCCCCTGACCACCACTAGGTGGCTATGGCTGTATACTCAGTTTTAGCATAAGCAATGCATCAACAAAGATGCTGGCATTTGCAGGGAGGTGTTGGTGGATTTAACAGTAATGTGATTGGCTAAGTACTATCCAGGAAACACAATTAACTAAAAAATTAAATTTCTCCCAAAAATACATTCCCCAACAGCATTAACATTAGAAGAATAGGTAACAGGAGAGAGCATCATATATCCAACATGGTCATCCGTTGAAGGAGAAACTATATTCCCTATAAAAGAAAAAAAAAACACACTCCTAACCTGAGACCAGAATAACCAACAGTCACTTTTAAGCTGTGATCACCATACTCAACCAAGAGAAAGGAAACAAAAAGACCTTTTTATGGAGTACTAAAAATTTCAGTTAAATCCTGCAAAAGTGCTGCTCTATGCCAATGGTAAGGTTTTACTAACTTTGACTGGTATGGTGACAGTCTTGGCTGCAACCACCAGATTAAATTGTCTTCTCTTTTATACCAGATCATGCAGAGATGGTTGACTGTGCCAGCAAACAATTTTGATCATGTTTGGGTTGAAAAGTTCTGTTCAAATACAAGGCTTGCAGAAATAGCTATGATCTCTATGGCAGAGATATTCAAGCTGCTGATCTTTTGAGATTTCAAACACAGATATTACCCACACAAGCCATGGTGCAAGGGCTTGAGTGGTTATATTATCTTTCCCTGGCTTCACTGTTGGGCCCCACAGTACCTCAATGACTGCCATGGTTAGTCTGAAGGCTTAGATAAAGTCCTGATTGCTGTCTGATAAACAAAACCTGGCTTGTTATCTGGGCCATGGAACCATCTGATCTGAACTGGAGACAGTTTGGGTCTGCTTTAAGGACATGCAACTCTATTCACCCTGTGTGTCAAAGCTAGGGTTATTAGAAAACACATTTTGTATCGTGGTAACTTCCAAGAGGTTTGAGCTAAAGTTTCAAACTTATATGAATTGAGCCATGTCAGCACCTATGATAGATTCCATTTAGGAGACAGGGTGAGAGATTCTGGCTTATGGAAGTCAAAAGTGGCTAAAAAGCTTAATATATTTTTATCTTTTTATCTTGACCAATATCAGCTATTCCATGATGCCAGAATACATCTGAGATCATGGAGCCTTAGACTTTGATAATAACTGGGGCTAACTTTTTCTCTCAGTAGGACATGGAAACAAATTAGCCAACTGTGGGATTAAGGCACTCAACAGGACATTGTTGATATTGCTAGTCTCTGAACCCTGAGCCCACTTTTTCTTGTGGACAGCCTGTTAGCATGTGAGATTCTCTCTGTGGCCAAATGCTAAACAATGTCCTTCTGACAGGACCCATACATGAAGGAGTAGCACATCAGGGCTTTGATGAAATAGCTGCAATCATGGTTGTTTTGACCATACTTACACTAACTTGGAGGTGGCATGCAGGACATTGTTATCCACCTTTTGAAACAACGGTTTGTTCATTTTCAAGACTAAAATTTTCTTATCAAAGGATGGTATATCAGTGCTCAAAAAACAAAGACTGCAAATGACACCAGTGTGATGAAAATAATTACGGTAGCTTGCTTTCAGTGAAGAAAACCTTAGAGTTGCTTGGATCCTGTGTTTAGTCTCTCAAATGATCAGATATTTCCTTGACCTTCAATAAATGAGGAAATGGATGGAAAGATGGGTGATCATTGTCATATTCCACACCTACTAAGGCCATGACCTCACAGGCTTGGGTTGTAACTGGTGGAGGTAGATACTTGGTAACCAGTACTAATCTATAGATTTCTTCCACAGCTACATTAAAACTAAACTCTGTCTGTCGTGGGGTCCGAGTTATGTCTGCAGTCACAGTGGGGGGTTGTCTTCTTCAAGTATCAAAGTAGAACATTCCCAGGGAAAGGGATGAGACAGTGTTTTGTACCTGTGCATGGTTTGGTATATCAATATGTATGCCATAAAGAGTTGACTCATTAAATGCAATGTCTTGCCAGTATGTATTGCCAGGAAGACTGCTGGCTGGTTGGCTGGCTGTACAGGTAGCGTTGTTATCTGATGATCAGTCAGCTTGACAATTACTTAGGTGGTATTGTGCAGAGAAACTGATGGATCAACTAATCAGATCCCTGCATTTCTTTTAGCATACTAGAGTTAGGTTGGCCAGCATGCAATACTTGCTGAAATAACAAATTCATGGTCAGTCATGAACCTGTATGACTGGCTGGTCAGCACTGTATGGCCTGTATGGATGGCCGCACGATCATCAAAGTCTGAAATATACCCCATGCACCCTGACTTATAGGACATAAGACCAGGCTCAGAGATGCAGGGGCACTCATGCTCCCTGGTCTGCCAAGTAAAGAACAGTTTCCCATCTGATTCAATCCACCATTAAAGAACTGTTATGCATGATAGGGCACAAAATCACCAAAAGCCAGCAATCACCTCATATGCAATTCCTGTGAAGAAGGCTGGGTCAGCACTCCTTAATCCATTGTTATTCTATCTCAAGATGGCCCAATGTAATGGTTCACTTTCAATGGAAGGAGGGACCATCATGGCAACCTTCACAACAGTAGCCAGTGATGTGTTTTAGGATGTAGATGCAGCACGTTGCATACAATCATTTTTCACTTGCCATGCCACTTGGCTCTCAAGATTCTGTCTCAGTACAGTGGACCCAATACATTCTGATCACGATGCACCAAACACTGCATGTTGTATTTGAGGAACACTTGGTACAAGCTAGGCGTGTCTCAAGTATGTCCTCTACGGCTGTGAAATTATCACATTAAATGCATTTGGTTGCCATCATCTATTACTTTTGACCAAAAATTCAGAAAATAAATTCCAAAAATCAACAATAATTCACATAACGGGTCTGATCACACATCAGAGGTCAAATTAAGGTCAGATTGGGCAGAAACTAAATCACGCATCTTGCTTTGTATCACCTTATGCATGTCAAGTATCAAAGGTGTGGAAAAGTACTTCTGACTTTGAGTTTTATAGCGTGGTTCTACCTTGGCCATCAGACATCGAAATCCAATGTCTTCAACAACGGAAAATTGTTGCACATCTACTGCCATAAACTCTGCAATAGCTTTGTGCCAACTAATAGCTCTTGGGTCGTCAAATGCGAATGGCTGCTTCCGGTCCAGCATGGCATCAATACTCAGAGTACGAGGAGTTGCTGTAGCTGCTGAGGTTAACTGCGCAGCATCCTTTTCTTTTTTATCTGCCAGAAACTGGCCATGTTTGACGATGTGCTTGCAGTGCAAGTGCTGGATAAGATTTGATGTATAGTTTTTAGAATCCTTTCCACCTCTGGAAAAGCATGCTTTGCAAAGTGTGCAATCTGCTTTGGACTCGTCGACTGCATTTACTTTGAAGTAATTCCAGACTAAACTTGAGTGTTTCCAGTTTGACATTATGCATTGGCTTGGTAGTATATTTAATAATGGATAAAAGCTAGTCAATATTAATAATCCAATTGATTTGTGCTCATGAAACAATGTTTTAAATCAAGTAAGTTACTACTAAGTTGTCCACGTGCTCGGATGGATGTATGCATCACGCTGCAAGTCTCGTGCTGAAGCACCTCTGCAGCTGGGGTATCCAGGGGTAATGTCGCTGGCGCTGGCATGCCAATATCAATGCTGCATAATATTTGTATGTCAGTGTTCAGCTACTTCAGTGTGTGACCACTATTTGTTGATTAGCAGCATTGCAGGACTGGCTAAAGAACAGATTTCCTATAGTGAGTCATAGTTTTGTTGTTGTTGTTGTTGTAGAGTTCAATGCCATTTTTCAGCACAAGATGGGCTATACATGGCAGCCAGCATAAATGGTGGAGGAAGAACCAGGGAAACCCCAGAAAGAACCACCTACCCACGAGAAGCTACTGGCAAGCTTTCTCACATACCCACATTGGCCGAGCCCGAGACTCGAACCCATGCAGACAGAGGTGAGATGGCAATGATCCGTAACGGTGAGCGCTTTAGACCACTCGGGGCCCCCATAGTTTTGTAGTAGTTGGAAATTTCCCTAGCTATCTAATCTGCCTAGTTATCTGCTAATCATTTATATGCTGGAAGTTCAACAGCCACACGAAGCCTCATAGGCTGGTTGGCTGCTGTGATTGGGATGAGTGCATGAATGGTATTGATAATTTGTTGTGAGCAGACAATCAGCGGTAGTTTACAGCAAGTGTGTTAAAAAGTATTTACTTTTAAGAATATACTGTCTTTCAATTAACCCCCAAATCAAATGTTTATTTCTTAATTTCCACTATTTAATTCTAATATAAAATTCAAGCCATGCCAAGATGAATGTTATGACTGAATTTATATTTTGAAACTTTGTTTACATTGCCACCAATTATTTCTGCCGATACCAATTATACCAATTGTTCTAATAATCAGCCTGATTATGAGTATGGATGATTAATCGATACAGTTTAGACGTAACTTCCCAAATTTTCTAAAACATATTGCAATATATGAACAAAATCCCACTAATATCACGATGTTATTCTTTGGACTCTGAGCATCGCCTTACAACGGGTTTTACCTGTAGCAGTGGTTAGGGAATGTAATGGGTAAGAGGCTCTTTCCTCTGTCAATGAGTTAAAAAAGATATGAGAAAGATGAAATATTTCTACTTTTGCAAATGGAGGATTCAAGATGTAGCTAAAGTTCTTCTAAACATTAATGTGATGTTTACTGGAACAGCCCAGACATATAAACAGCTGTAAAAAAAAAAAATATGCATAATTTTAACATTTCTTCCTGAACATTAAAACTCAAATCAGCTAAAACAGCAGAAGTCACCTTTTTCTGTTCCTGAATTAAAATGAAGAAACCCCTCAAATCTTGTATGTGAGTCTGCACTGAGAAATTCAGCGCTCTAAAGTACAATCAACTGGCATTGTTTTGATTTTTATTGAAAAACATAATTACAGTTTGAAAACCTTCCATTTTAGTACTGTTCAGTACAACCACCACTATAAGAGATCTTAAGCATGATAAGCATAGTTCTGCCAAATGTGTATGAGTATCTTCCATGGATGCCAGTACAAAAATGGTGGCCAGTTTGAAGAGTAACTTCCAACCACAGGGGTTGCCCACTAGAATGTGGTAAGACCAAGAACATGTCTTAATGGGTGTTGCCAAAAAAGAACACCCACCTGCTTATCGATCTGTCTAATGACCCATCATCATGGTTTTTCTTGCAGACTATCAGAACCATTGTGTAAACCTAACAGGGCAAGCTTTTCCAAGCTATTACACTGCAAAGGATTGTACAGCTGATTATAGCTGATTGTATTCAGGTGTATAACGTTTATTACTAAAAAAATATCTAATCAACATGATTATCCTGCCAAAATGCCAGTACTAGATTAATTACAATCAATTAATCTTATACATACTTATTCCTACCAATCACAATATGAATACAACTAAAGCTTAATGAGTAATCTCCCTTACCTTGACTTTTAACCTCCTTCACTTTTTTATCCCAGAGGACTGAATCCTGTTTAATCTGTGCAGCTAAGATGTCTCTCTCCCTGGTCACTCTCTCTAACTCAGAACTCAGGTAGGATTTGTCTTCTTCACTAACAAGAGGTAGAAAATGTTTCAGGAATAAAATTATTTACTATATTTATCAAAGTGAAAAGCAGACATCAACTCTGCTGCCGCCCCATGATGCACAAGAAGATCATATAAAAAAAATCACAAACAAGCCTCACACTCAACACACAATTCTGATGTCAGACTGCTGAAAGAAATGGCATTAGTCACAATGAGTCCAAAAAGAGTGCAAGCTTGGGTGTGAAATTGTTGGCAGGCTCAAGAATAGTATCTATGCTGACTGCTTGATCGCATAATTAACAGCATAGATAAAAATATTGATAATAATAATAATAATAATAATAATTGAAATAAATACTTTATTTGATGAGGGTACCTCAGTTAGTATATATTATTCTACCCTAAATCCCACATTGCAATGGCCGTTAGACTGGGTCAAGGTTGTTCCTAGAGTTTCCTTTACAGCAGCTTAGTTTAGCAGATCAAACTAGTTAACACAAGATAGACCAAAGTATGACTAATCTTATTTTTCATGCAGATGTATTGTGGGTTTACAAAAGAAGAGAATGTTGATTCCAGATGCAAGTTGGACTGGAAGTTCAAACAGATCCTGAATAGACCGAAAGTTGAACTGAATATCATAAGCTGGTTTTTCATTCTACTTTTGCAATGGTGATCCAACCCTAATAAAACTTGTGTTAAAAGTTCTATAGGGTCTAAACGACAAATTCTGAATGTTGATTCCAGATGCAAGTTGGACTGGAAGTTCAAACAGATCCTGAATAGACCGAAAGTTGAACTGAATATCATAAGCTGGTTTTTCATTCTACTTTTGCAATGGTGATCCAACCCTAATAAAACTTGTGTTAAAAGTTCTATAGGGTCTAAACGACAAATTTTGAATGAATTTTTACTAAACACCTAAAGGTTAAGATGGGCAAGACAGATGTCAAACGATTGTCATATTTATTTCATGATATCTCTTCTTAAAGTCATTTAAATATAACAGATGCTGAAGGTCTATACTAAATCACGATTACACCACTCCCCCAAAAAACAAAAGGGATACATTATACATAGATAAAGCAAGTAATAAATGCTCATTTAAGTATTAGATGTTCACAATAAACAGGATTCTACTACATTTTTTAGCTAAGAATTTCCTCATTAATACAAAAATGCACAAAATTAAGGAGAATTTATTACATATATGCAAGGTTCTGGGTAGGTATTGAAAGTGCTTTCCCTGCAACATAAGTCCAATGCTCTATCAAATGAATTATTTTGGCTGCCCATTCCAATAGGGCTTAAACATTTGCCAAAATACTGGGGCAGAGTTGTAACCTGAGGATTAAAATTGTTTTCCTGAGTGGTGCTGCAAACAATTAAGTTAGCAAGCTGTGCATGACCTTTACTCCATCCTGATTTTTACATTATTGATCACCAAGGAAACAAATTATTTAACAAAGTACATGCCACATATATTCAGCTATTAATCTGATCCAATGCAAACAGTATAGACTATGATATGCCAGTGCATAAAGTGCAGCAGATTAGGGTCTATATTGTTTGTTCTCCTTATTAACCCTAACAAACTGCTTTCACCTAGATCTGCCTGCATACTGTGCAGTGTCAGATTTGGATCTATTCCACTGGACTGGACTTTTAAGTATAGCTGGTGCTAAACTGAATCTTGTAAGCATGATAAATCATACACTCGGCCTGCACATCGAATAATGACACAGTTGACATCACAAAATGAATGTTTAAACCAGGTTTTGATAACTTAACTATGAAAGAATATGAAATAATAAATTATAATCGTATTTTTTGGAAAAAAGATTGCCTGACATGCATTGTAATCAATATCTGGACTTATAAATTGCTTCTGAACCATCTACCTGCTGTTTTTTAACTGCCATTTTTTGCACAGACATAACCAAATCAATTCATAAATAAAAGCAACAAAATCAGAAGAACAAAAAATTAACTTTAAAACAGAAAGAGTTATGGAGGATGTTTAAACTATGTTTTTATCTCAAATGTATGGAAATATAATAAATCATGGATAACACATTATTTAGAAAATAGAATGGTAAGATTTTTTTTCATTCCATATTCCTCATCTTAACATGAACTCAATTCACTGGGTAAAAAAGTCACCAACACCATCACCATCATCATCATTTAAGATAATTATCATCATCCAAGATTATGTAGAACAGATTTGACCAACAGTACCAAAGTGGCAGGAAAGAAAAACACATTATAGTGGATATTTTAAGTGGTTAATTTTTTAAAAGTTGATATAGCAGTCTCATAATTTATGATCTTTTTTCTTCCAATCTCCCTAGAACTGCAGTGAGTAAAACATATATTACAAAACCATAAACTGTGTCATTTTTTGGTAAGAATTGCTTAATTTTAAGTCTCCAAAAGATGTTGGGGGTATGGTGGATTACGATGACCATGTAGTCAATCTTGTGGTATAGATGTCAGTTCAAAATTGGTACTAATACAAAGCTGGGACAACTGAAGGTAGCACGGTCATGTGCCTTGATCAAAGACATAATCAATAACCATATTGGGTCTTACAACTATATCCTCTGATGCTGAGTGCATCATGGCCCTTGAATGAATCCACACTTAAGCATACTGGTGGGCATTGTACTTTGAATGAATCCACACTTAAGCATACTGGTGGGCATTGTATCTTGAATGACACTACACTTAAGCATACTGGTGGGCATTGTACCTTGAATGACTCTACACTTAAGCATACTGGTGGGCATTGTACCTATTAATCTTGAGTTCTTCAGTTTTAACTGTCTGTCTGTTGTGAGGTTCTTCAGCTCCTTTCTCAAGCTGCAATTTCATCAAAGCCTCTCGTCTAGCAAACTGTGCTGAAAACAAGAGTGCCATACATGATACATAATGCACCGACCTGATGGTTAATAGTATTACCATACTTTTTGTACGTAAAACAGTCTTACGTTGGTCTGATACTCAGGTACTAAATGATGTAGGACCCATTTAACTCCTGTAATATGACACTCTTGCTAAGCAATGTTGCCTAGCAATACTAAATGAAACAAGCCATTTCTTCGGTCAAGGTAAAAATACAGAACTTAACTAATATTGTGGAAACCATATTTCTTCTGTCATTCTTGGAGACCTTAATCATTGGTTTAATGACCACGAAATCAATAGGTGCCTTTCTTGTCTCAAATGTGAGTCTTTCATAAAGATACGTAAACGTTTGAGGCATAATACAAGTTATTTTGTGGAAACCATCTTCATTCTTGGAGTCCCTTTGACCTTGACATTTGACCTTTTAATTCCAACATCAATATCTGTCTTACTCAATTTTAAGTCATGAACAAAGTTGAGTCAAGACGTGGTCACAACTTAATTAAATTTGTCTAAATTGTTTGAATTATTTTCAGTCCCTATGAGCTTGACCTTTTGATGTCAATGACTAGTGCCTTATTTATATCAAATGCAAGCTATCCACAAGGTATGGTCAAAGTTGGTGATTAAAAACTTAATATAAAATGTGGAAATCAGTTTTCTTCGAGTCCCTTTAACTTTGATCTTTGGGTTCAAAATCAATAGGTATCTTTCTTATCTCAAATACAGGCCATTGATAAAGTTTTGGACACAGTAACTAGTATATAAATCAAGTAACTGTGTGGAAACTTTCTTCTTTCAGTCACTGTGACCTTGACCTTTACTCTTCTGAGCCCACTGAGAAACCAACAGGAAAATAAACATCACAATACACAATAATATACACAATATGTTTTAAAACATGATTTAGTTTGAAGACTGACACAATACACATTGTAATATTGACATTTCAATGTGATATGCATCACGGTGCAAGAAATCTTTGAGTCTGCAGAGCATGGCAAACTTCTTGATGGCCATGGGCAGACAAATCTGTAGATGCTCAACATAATTTTCAAGACAGCTGGCCTAACTCAGCATACTGACGTACTCTTCTACCTCATTTAACATTTCTGGATATGTTCAGACTTTATTGTTATTCTAATTACAGATGATTCTCTGTTCATAGTAAAGCAGGAAAAAAACTACTGCTTTTTTTTCAAATTCATATTGATATGGATTGTGCATAATATCTTAAGACTTGCAGTGACACATTGTCTCATTTGAAATGTACTGCACTGCAATGAATAAATTAGTGACTTCAATTATATGTCAACTGGCAGAAAGAAATAATGTGGAACCAATGTGCATCAATGAAAAATCGCTCTACAAGCAAAGTTCCTTCACCAAGAAGAAATTTCATCCTCTCCTTCTGTCAATCACCAGATACATTACATTCTGGGTTTTTTAAAATTCTTCAAGCACCAGATTAGAGTTTAGTAGCATGTGATATTTCTTAAACACTAGCTAGAATATAAACACTTCAAACAAACACTTTAACATTTTATGTAAAGCAAGTTCAAACCTTTTATCTGGAAATATGTTATATTTTACATTTAATCTTCTGCATTTTTACCAAGGTCTTTGTCTCTTATCTTTCTCTTTACATTTAAAAATAAAGTTAGTAGATCCCATTTTAGGGTATTGGTGTGAAATTTGATTCGCCACTACACACCTTGAAGCATTTCTACTCTGCTGCTTGCAAAGCTGATCCTTTGTCCATATGTTTTCATAGTTGTCAACATGGAGTGTAGAGCATCAAAGTTCTCCTGAAACTTCATTCCAACACTGAAATAAAGAATTGAAAAAAGAATTGAAAAATATCTTATGAAAAGATCATAATAAAAGAAACATGATGAAGTGAGGAGATCAGATGATGGCTTACCAGTCTCAGATCTATTTCCAATTTTTCATTCTATGATATAAAAAACAGTGATCATGTGGGACTCAAAGTTTGGGATGTTTAAATAGCATGAAGTAATAGGAAAAAAGGGTGACATGAGTGAATGGTCAAATTTTAGTTAGGGGTCAAATGTTGTGCTGTCAAAATAAGTTCCTCAACAACTGGTGGTTTACTCTCTCTGCAAGTTAATACAATTGAAATACACATAAAAACCTTCGTATTTTATAAAACGTATTAAAACCTTCCTACTTGCATCTGAAAAACTGCTGCATAACTTCATTAATATCATTAGATGGAAACCTTGAAAATCTGCCTTGCTGCCTGAAGTCTCACATTTGTATGATTAGGGGTAAAATCATAACTGTGAATGTTTAGACAACTAATTCAGTTCCCACAGACCATAATTTTAATGTTTGGCAACATTACTATACTTTTGTGGAAAGATCAGCAAAACATTAATACATTCTATGAACAATCCAACTGATGTGAAACTTTTAAAATGATGAAAATGATATACTGTGCACACAATATTTTAGAAAAAATACTGCTGTAGGTGTCTACATTCAGCCTGGTGATATCTCCATGTTTAAGTCAAGCAGTACCAGTACTTTGACATCAATAAAATTAAAATAATTTATGGTTCAAGCCTACTACTGCATATAATTCACCCATACACAAATTCCTTTCCAAAATGTCATATTTATTTATTCCAGTTATTATTTTCAGTCAATCAGAAACCTTCTTTCTTTGAAATATGGTACTGAATATACTGTCACACAAAAGCTGGTTCATTCTTTGAAACATGGTATTGAATATACTGTCACACACTGTGGCATACTGAATATACTGTCACACACAAGCTGGTATTGAATATACTGTCATACACAAGCTGGTATTGAATATACTGTCACATACAAGCTGGTTGAATATACTGTCACACAAAAGCTGGTATTGAATATACTGTCACATAAAAGCTGGTTGAATATACTGTCACACACAGGCTGGTTGAATATAATGTCACACAAAAGCTGGTTGTATATACTGTCACACAAAAGCTGGTATTGAATATACTGTCACACACAAGCTGGTTGAATATAATGTCACACAAATTCTGGTTGAATATACTGTCACACAAAAGCTGGTATTGAATATATTGTCACACACAAGCTGGTTGAACATAATGTCACACAAAAGCTGGTTCTGTGAAATATGGTATTGAATATACTGTCACACACAAGCTGGTTCTGTGAAATATGGTATTGAATATACTGTCACACACAAGCTGGTTGAATATACTGTCACACACATGCTGTTTGAATATACTGTCACACATAAGCTGGTTCTGTGAAATATGGTATTGAATATACTGTCACACACAAGCTGGTTGAATATACTGTCACACACATGCTGTTTGAATATACTGTCACACATAAGCTGGTTCTGTGAAATATATTACTGAATATACTGTCACACACATGCTGGTTGAATATACCGTCATACACAAGCTGGTTGAATATACTGTCACACACAAGCTGGTTGAATATACTGTCACACACAAGCTGGTTCTGTAGTTCATAAAATAATTAGTTGGCTGTGACCAATTACATTAACACCTGTGTCCAAGGAATTACAGGACAATGATATTGTACCCTATATACACTAACACCTGTGTCCAAGGAATTACATGACAATAATACCCTATCCTAAATACACTAACACCTGTGTCTAACGAATTACATGACAATAATACCCTATCATAAATACACTAACACCTGTGTACAAGGAATTACATGAAAATAATACCCTATCATAAATACACTAACACCTGTGCACAAGGAATTACATGACAATAATACCATTTACTGTATGCTCATTTTTGTCTTCTATTATTTCCAAAATAACAGTAAGTGTTTGCTGGGTTTTGTAATCCACGGTTCACAAAACACTGGTACCCCATAAAATAATAACAAATTCACAATATGAAAATGCAGAATCACAAAGTTTCTGTTTTATCTTTGACTACTATGGAGATGATCACAATATTAAGCCCTCCCCTAGCAATTAGTTGCTCCAAGCCCTCCCGTAGCAGTTAGTTTCTCCAAGCCCTCCCCCAGCAATTAGTTGCTCCAAGCCCTCCCCTAGCAATTAGTTGCTCCAAGTCCTCCCCTGGCTAGTAGTACCTCAAAATCTTATTCTGCCTATTAGTTGCTCAAGGTCCCTTCCTAGCTAACAGTTAATCCTCTTCTAACTGTTAGTTGCTCAAAGTCTTATCCTGGCTATTACGTGATGTTAATGGTATATATCAAAGCTGTTTTGGCTTCTCTCACTTAGTGTAAAGAAATGTATAAAAACAATAGGGTACCAGACTGCGACTAACGAATCATGTGACAAGATCACTTCCTTTAAAAACACATGGCAATTTGTTTAGATGCATACAAAATTGTTTCATCAGTATTGTAGTTGGCAACATGAATAACTTACTGCAAAAAGATCAACATGTCATCAAGGAAAAGAAAAATTCTCAGTTTAGAAGATAAAGTGAAAGTAATTCAACTGACCGAGAGGTGGGGTTGGTTGGTTGAGGATCCTTGCAGAAAACTATAATGTTGGGAAGACTCAGATAAACAATATCATGAAAGATAATGAAACAATTCTGCAGAAGTGGGAAGGTGAAATGGACAGAGAAAGGAAGATTGTTTGAGCCAGGAGACGTTTGTATCCTGATTTGAATGACAAGAAAAAGCAACAATTTTGTCAGTTGAATTGGGATATGACGACTTTACCGCAAGTAATGGTTGGTTGCACAGATTTCAAGTGCAACACAATATTAAGTGTTCTGTCCTTAGTAGAGAATCAGCTGATGTTAATAATGAAGTTGTCGAAGATTGGAACAAAAGACTAAACGATATATGCAGTGGATATGACAGCAAGGATATTTTTAATTGTGACGAGACTGGTTTGTTTTTTAGACTGTTACCAACAAAGTGACAGATGATGTGATCTGTAACATAATTATAAAGACAGTTTTAAAACTATATCAATGGTTATTCATAGCATTCTTTTGAAAATGATGAAACAGTTTGTTTTACATTTATTTCACAACATGCATGTGATATTTTAATGAAAATATTAAATGTTTTAGAATTAAATCTACTTTTGACTTTCTTCATATGTATTTACTATTCGCATTTGTCATCCCCCTCTAGAAAGGCCACCTTCATCGTAAGTCCAATTCCCTGCTGCATTAAGGGTGGCCTTATAAGAGGGGGACTACTGTATTAGGTCAAACTGCCCTGATTTTGGAAATTCTAATTTGCAACTACAGAACGAACACGATTTTTGCATAAACTGACCTTTCAGCAACGGTTTGTAGCTGCTGGCTGGTGTGCCTGTTGTCAACCAGCCGATCATCCAAACACAAGGCCAGTTGTTGAGCCTCAGACAGCTCTTGCTGTAGTCTCTGGAATCAGGAATGGGAAAATGGGTGTGTATATAGCTTGGCAATTACAGTCAATACCATGCATTTATTTAAATAGATGGGATGCATTTATTTAAATAGATGGGATAACACTTTCGTATTGGGTGATATGAGGATGATTATCATGGTAGTTTACTGTTATAAATTGACTAACTTTACAATTATGTCCTACAATTCAGAAATTAAAGACTATGGTTGAGTGAAATAAACATAATTTCACTGTTAAGGCAGAAAGTATTAAAACTGTAGTTGGAGTATTTAAAAAAGAAAAAAAGATATGGAATAGGAATGATCTTGTCAATGATTGAGAATTAAATATTACATACATTTAGAAAATGTCAAATCAGTCATTACTGCCAACAGAAGATTTGATTTTTGGATTGATATTCAAAATGATTAAAATTTAGAACTAATTTTTGTTCATTTTCAAGACTCTGTGTCCAAAAGAAAAACAATCTTGCATATTTATTAGGTGGAATGCTACCTTTCTTCACTGTTATTTTTGTTTGGTCACTTTAAACTGTAACAGCATGTAAACAGAGTTTAAATTCTGACATAATGAATTCACCATATAATTTTTAAGAGGACTGTTTTGCAGTCCGCTTGGTCACATTTTCATGCACTCCATATTTTGAGAACTAACAAGCTATCCATTTTGGAAGTTAACAAAATTTCAGTTAGGACCAACTGGATATCATTTGAAGTCCCTCTGTGACAACCCTATGCTGATATGTATTCTATATACACCACTCCCTTGATAACTCGCGCCCTGATAACTCGCAGGTGTGGATCCCATTTTTTAAACCCCAAAAATTCATCCCTATTTGTAGAACTTGAAGAAAATTGTGATCAGAATTGGTAATGGAAGCTCTGATGTATCGCTCATTTTATCGTTGAAAACGGTAGGTAGGACCTGGAAATTTTAATCAACACTATGAAATATCAAATTTAAAAATAACTCATAAAATTTTTTACATTTTCTTTCCAAACGACATTTCTAGTACACTGCAATTAACGATATGTAAGGAATTTTCGATCAATGAAAATGTCACTTACGGTGAGCAGTACATTACTTTAATAAATAAATACAATTTTTTTTATCAATTTAAATTTGTGTTCTAGTTCCATCTTTTAGTTCCTTTTAAGTGTAATCGTCACAAGTGCAATGTGTCTTCTTGTAATTAAATGTAAAATGTGTCAATCTACAGTAACAGCTATGTCCGCGAGCGTTTCTCTGAGAACCTAATTAAGTGCCAACCGTGTTTTGAAAACTGACTTGCGGAAGTATTTGTTGTATTGTTGCACTGAATTAAAAGCTGGCCTCCTTTATATTATCACGTTAATTGTATCTTTTGAATAAAAAGAAAAGGAGGTGGAATAAAAGAAAAGTTAAAAGGCACAAAAATCGGACTAACTTAAAATCTAGCGGCCTCGATCGTATGTCGGGTGAACACACTTCATTTGATCAATCGAACACCGTAATAAACGTTATTGTGTATGTAACAGAAACTACTTTAAATTAACCGACTCTTTCATAACTGTGATCAAAGATAACAAGGCAGTAAAGCGAAAAGAATACTTCGTAAAATAAAGAGCTTGATTTCACAGATACGGACCATTGTGGGCAAGCGAGTTTCAGAGAATTCTTGAACTGGCATTTAGAGATATCCTCATGGATGATAAGAACTTTCATTATTACTTCCAATGAAATCACGACATTAACACTGTACTAACTGAACAATAAAAAATTGAGTTTCGACATAGACGTGTCACGAAATAAATGTCGCATCTTTCTGAAGAAAAATAGAATCTTGTTTGGTGGTGTATCAACAGTTAGTCTAGTTCCCAAATTGTGCACTACCGAATTGGCAAGATACTATTAAATACCACTATGGGAACCAGATTCATCAAGAAAACAAAAAGCAGTAACATAATACACTGATTTTTCGCGTACATGTGATGGTTGTTCAAACCAGTTGGAACGATCTTTCATATGTTGGATATTTTGAGGGAAAAAAATGTTATTTAAACAGAATAATGAACAACTTCATTAGAAAAAGCGCATTATTAAAAATTATTATCAACAGGATTGTAAAATGAGGATTCAGTCATTAAACAGCGAAGTTCCCTAACGCCCCCCCCCCCCCCCGGTTTTCTTGATGTCAAAGTTATCTTTGTAAATTTTTGGAGGTCCTTCAGTAACTCGCGCGTCGCTAATAGTGTGGTCTATGTTTGTGAACCCCGCTGTGTGCAAGTTATCGAGGGAGAGGTGTATGAGGTGTAACAATGCAACATTTTTAGATGTCCACCAAGTCAGCCATCAGTCATGAAAGATAACACCATGACCATTTTCAGTAGGACTAACCATATACTGCAAGAAATGTTCAAAAAAAACCCTCAATCTTAGCTGACCATCTATTCTGGAGAAGAAGCAATAAAAAGGCTTTCAACATGCCTGATATGTCAACCAATTTATCAGGTCAGACTGGCAGTATCTGTTTCAGAACCAACTATATATGATATGAAGTGCCCCTGTTGAAACTCGGTGTCAATAAAACCATTCATTCAGAAGCTCATGCTGGCCATCAAGACATCCATTTTGTGATGCCAGATATGCTCTATTTTCAAACAGGCCCAATTATACAGTAAAAAGTACTTCAGTAAAAAGGTCATTGTCAATCCGACCATCTGTTCAAGAGGAACAACAGTAAGATTTCAAAATGCTGTAGGTCAAATCTGCACTATTTTCCTCGGGAACAAATTACTCAATTATTTTAGTGTAGCTCAAATGTAGATATGAAAATCCCAATTTATATCATCATTTTCAAGATGGACATTGTGGTGGCCATGTTGGATGTCATCTTAACATCATTTCATACTAGATAATATAAAAAAATTATAAAGAAAGACCCACGTTGATAAAACCATCCATTCAGAATAAGTATTTATAACAAGATTATTACAATGACCAACAACGCGATGATATTGGATGCTATGGTGAGACCATTTTCATTTCTGACAAACTAGACACTGAGATGAATATATGTGTCAAGTTTCGTATCAATACTTCCAGTAGTTAATGTGGAGTATTGATAGCAAACATGCACCAACAAAGAGACTGATGGATGATGGACTGATGGATGTCAGATGGATGATGGACTGACGGACTGATGGATGATGGACTGATGGATGTCAGATGGATGATGGACTGATGGATGATGGACTGATGGATGTCAGATGGATGATGGACTGACGGACTGATGGATGATGGACTGATGGATGTCAGATGGATGATGGACTGACGGATGATGGACTGATGGATGTCAGATGGATGATGG
Organism: Sinohyriopsis cumingii; assembly: GCA_028554795.2. Classification (NCBI taxonomy): domain Eukaryota; kingdom Metazoa; phylum Mollusca; class Bivalvia; order Unionida; family Unionidae; genus Sinohyriopsis; species Sinohyriopsis cumingii. The sequence continues at coordinate 4,288,518 of JAPYKE020000076.1, read as the reverse complement.
ACTGATGGATGTCAGATGGATGATGGACTGATGGATGTCAGATGGATGATGGACTGACAGATGATGGACTGACGGACTGATGGATGATGGACTGATGGATGTCAGATGGATGATGGACTGATGGATGTCAGATGGATGATGGACTGATGGATGTCAGATGGACTGATGGATGTCAGATGGATGATGGACTGATGGATGTCAGATGGATGATGGACTGATGGATGTCAGATGGATGATGGACTGATGGATGTCAGATGGATGATGGACTGATGGATGATGGACTGATGGATGGATGATGGACTGATGGATGTCAGATAGATGATGGACTGATGGATGTCAGATGTCAGATGGACTGATGGATGTCAGATGGACTGATGGATGTCAGATGGATGATGAACTGATGGATGTCAGATGGATGATGGACTGATGGATGTCAGATGGATGATGGACTGATGGATGTCAGATGGATGATGGACTGAAGGATGATGGACTGAGGGATGATGGACTGATGGATGTCAGATGGATGATGGACTGATGGATGTCAGATGGATGATGGACTGATGGATGATGGACTGATGGATGTCAGATGGACTGATGGACTGATGGATGATCACATAAACTTTTGACCAACTAAGCTAATAAAGACTAAATGTCATGCTTTTCATTTTTTTTAAAGGACCTAAAATGACAGTGATAAAAAATACTTGAGAATAGCAAACCTTCTCACAAAAAGACAGAAATTCTATGACAAAAGGTAAAACCTACTGAATTGGCATTTCTTTCCATGTTCAACTCTGCTGTTTTATTAGACAGGGAATGGGATAACTGATCAATCTGATTTGTAGCAGTTGACAACTTTCTTTCTAAATCTGCAACCTGAAATAAACATTATCATTCAATGCAAATGGTATAAAATTATGCAGATATCTTTGCTATTGACTTTGTCAAAACATTTCTTTTTAACTCATTCAGCCCCAGAGGTTTTTGTCATTTTTGCCTGAAATGTGCGTAGGAACGAGATTTGGGGGGCTATTTCTGAATACATCGTAATACAGCGGTTTTCAACTGATTATCCATGAGAATAATGCCTAGTTGTATTAGAAACATCAATTTCCATTGGTTATTTTGCTTGCGCATGAGCAGAAGGGTAAAAGTTGGAGTTCTTTTTTTTTTTTTTTTGCTTAATAGACCCATCAGTTTCGTATGGAGACTGCAATTTATTCCAAATGCCCACCTTATCCTAGTTTTTGCAAAGGTTCACCTGTCTGTGTGCAGTTGAGACCGGTATGCCTTAGATCTGAGGCCAAAAGGTCTAAAATCCGGACACAAAATCGCATTCCGATCTCGAGCAAATTTTGGGTGGAAAAAAAACGGGTCCAAAAAATGAGCTTTTTCTAACTGTATTTTGTAGTGCAACTAGAACTTCCAGATTTTTGGATATCATTTTAGAGCTATATCTGTCTGATTTTTTTTAATACCACCCACGTTGGTCTATCTTAAATGGCTGCAGGGCTTTGAAGTAGGGTACAGCCTCATCACGCCTACAGACGGGATCGGGGCCGAATCGGTTAATTAGCCATCAAGCACAGCTACCCATCACATACAAAAATACTGTGTAATCTCTAGGTAAATATTAACAAGAACTACCATTCCACAATGTAATTTTCACTCCCATCCCCACCTCGTCATTACAACTTTAGACACAGTGACTTATTTCAAGTTACTTTAAAAAGTTTTGTATCCAAAATAAACATGAATTTCTTGAGTTATAACAATAGCAACATCAATGTTTTATCCAGAAATTTCAAACAAGGAGCGAATCTGATTCTTTTTGATATTACAGACTGGTATAAATATATAGATAGGATTACATTTATACGGAAATTAAATATACATGTACCATGCCCCAGAGTCCAGTCTGTCTTAAGGACAAATCACATTACTTTGTTCTAAAAAAACTTTTGCAATTTTCCTGAAACTTTGCATGTGACTTGTCTAAAAGTTATGTCAGCAACATTTACACACGTAAATGGACTAGTTTATTTTACTACTTGCAGCTTATACCAAAAATTAGTAAATGATCATGCATGTAGCTGTCAGACTGGTACAAGAACTAAAAGTTCCAATGAAATTATAAATTTCCACATGTCTGCTTAAGAGGACTGTTTGGTATGATTTCTCTGATAATACTTTTTCTGAAGGTTGCATCCAATGTGGCATCACCAGAAAAAAACATAAGCTGACTAGTACTAGAGGTACTGTACACAACATTACACTTCAGGCTTAGTTAGTGATGATGCTGATTTCTTTAAACAACATTATTTACCTTTGAAACACAAGTTGGTTAATATAACATTAGATTAGAAACATTATAATTTAAAGAAACACTGGTACAAGTTTGTAAACCAATGCAGGGTATCTTAGTCATTGAAGATACTATAAAAGCGTCCAATGTGTGTGTGTGTGTGTGTGCAGGCAGTACTTCTAGTTGCATTTTTTTTCCACCATGTATATATTTGTAGCAGTTAGAAGCAATATCACAATGATCCTGAGAATCTTTCACCTAAATTGTCAGAAATATTCAAAAAAGTCATGTCTTACAAATTAAGTCCTGTTATTATAAAAACGTACAGCAAATGAAACAATTCCAAGCTGAAAGAAGTACTGATGCACATTTTAAGAGCTGTCAGCTGTCCAGTAAACCAAATCGGTAGATTAGCAGAAAACTGAATTTCTAATCATTTTGATTAAATGGTACCATTTTGGTTGTTTTAAACCATGTACACATTTTGTCACATCTGTAAACATCGCAGTCTTAAATAGAGCAGCTCATTGTAAAAAAAATGTTTTTTTCTGTCATAAATCTGTCTATCTACATAATGGTCCCTCTATCACTAACGGCAGATCAGGGTCTATTTTGTTTCTTCTACTGATTACTGCTGACAAACTGCAAAAACCAGATCTGGGTCTGTGCAGTTTGCAATTGAACCTGACTTATGAGAGTATATATGGTACTTCTCTTGCGGTGGCTCAGTGGTTCCCGTGCCGGACTAATGGTTGAAAGGGTGCAGGTTCCAATCCTACCATCAGTCAAGCATGGTATGTTCTTGGGCAGGGCATTTTATTCCAATTGCCTTGGCACCAAGTAGCCTATTTACATTGCTGTGACTTGAAAGCACCAAACCAAGAGTAAAAAGTAAATTAATCTTTTATTGTTTTTTTGCAATAGAATGATCAAATAAATAGATAATTTATACCCAACAAAAACCAGATCCATTAACTTATTTTTATTTAAAATCATATATTGCCCTGGGGGAGTGTCTGCTGCTGTTGTTCCTTCTATCAGTGAGTGATTCAGCAGTTAATGAATGGGCATTTCAGGGATGTACAAAATTCACAGCTGGGCTGGAAGCTCACTGAGAGAATGGTATGGGTAACTCTTCAGTAAAGTTTCTTCAATGGAAACTGAAGAAGCCAATCGAAGACTGGGATGCCGAATGAAAGTTGGGCTGCCTGTGGCAACTGTGTGGACACTCAATGCGTTCAGTTTTGAATGTGAAATATAGCCCTGATATTCGATTCTTGGGTCAATAAAACTGAATAAAATGAAGTGAATGCCCTTAATCATGAAAGGTAACCTCCAGTAGCCCAGACAATCCATAGTCCATTCAACACTAGAAGCAATGCAGCTGGGATGGTGGCAGTTAACGTAAATATCAACAGAAATATACTGCTGCTATTGCTCACTACTCCAAACAATGAATCATTGAAACAAAGATGATGCATGTGACAGCAGGAGATCTTTTGGTTGGTTGGTGAGTGATGCATTATTATATAGCTAATGCATATTAATTTGGATTATTTTGTAGGAATGGTGGTGAGTTTGTCACCTACTGCCATACAAATATAAGCTATGCTTAAGCAAGAAAGAAGAATATAATAGATGGAAGCCAAAACTTACATGGAAATACTGGATGGAGATAATATCTTTATCCCTCTCTTTTACAATATAATAAAAATGTGAAAATTTGTCATCCTCCTGGCCATAGTCATATGTCTTTCAACAAACGATGCAATACTAGAAAAACACAAGATATTAACCTGAACCTTTGTTCATAAAAATTTCAATTATAAGATGAGAATTTACTCCAACTTTTGAGATAAAATATCTCCAATAAGCTAATGAAGATAACTGCATCAAAACTTCAGTTCTGCTGAATTAACTTATATAAAACAATTCATACAAATTTATCAAGCTTATCTTGGAGCAAAGAAATGATAATTCCAGGTAATGAAAGCTTTGAGTAAAAGACTAAGTCATTTACTTAAAACGTTATATGAATTCCATGTATGGCCCCTCCATCCTAAAAGTACATATGACTCCAAATTTTGCTCTTAAGTATTCTGGCCAATAATAATGCTGGATTTATGATTTTCAGAGTAAGGCTTTTGAGTTTGGATTAACATTCATTACTTACTCATACTGCTGAGTAAAGTGTTATGATTGCAGAGTCTGGACTTATACTTGTGGAATAAAAGCTCGAACATACCTTTGCAAGTACTATCAATGTACGACATTGTCTTACTTACATTTCCTATGATTACATGAGCTACACATTGGCATACCCTGTCAATAAATCTTGCCCACTGGCTGACAGAATACTATGCCACCCAACATCTTGACTTGGCCAGGTTTCCCATTCAAGATGTCCCTGGCTACATAACACGCAGGTACAGCTAGTGAACTTGGCTATTTTTAGCCAAGGCATACATGTTAATTGTTAAACCCTGCCCTTTTAAGTTGTTTTGATAATGACTAGTGCTACCACTGTAACATACACATTTCTTTACAAGAAGGAAAAGGTTAGATTTACTGCTACAATATGCAGACTAGAAAGGAAAGAGAGAGACTTTTCAACCACGTGTTTGACATGAATCTTGCTATGCTTTTCGGATGACAAATTCACTGAACTGAAAATATATGAATCAACTTATTTTGAAGCTGCACATATCAGGGTGACCACAAAGCTATTCATTTTAAAAAAAACTGCAAATTAATATCTAACACTGCATCACAATGAAATTTATTTTTTTTTTTAAACTGCAAATTAATATCTAACACTGCATCACAATGAAATTTAATTTTTTATTCCATCAAGGAGTATGCAGCATGCATTTTACATGCCATCAATGTAATCTATTAAGGTGAAGGTCAAGAACTGTCTCATGTTTTAGGATGGACATTTTCTTTTTCTTAGACAGAAAGTGCAGAGATAAATCAATACAGCCAAAATAAATTTTTCAAAGGGCAATACAATTTGCAAAATTCCATCCAGACATTTTACCATGTGGTAAGACAGTTTAGAATATTTAAAATATTTCTATCTTACAGTCAATACATTCTGAGAGAATCAAAGCCTATGTGTTACTGGTGTTGGATACTTTTCATGGCAAGTCATTTATGCTGTTTATCAGCAGTTCCAAAGCGTATTTGATGTGTGTCAGGTAGTTACTAGCCCTGCCCCATTGTCCCAATCTATCTCAATTACAGATGTGAAATAAATGTAACAGTACATGCAACAAACAACAAAAAAGCATGAACTGATTTTATGACATATTAATAATAACAATATCAGTACATAAAAAGGCCTGTTTATTCTACTGACTGATAAAGGCTTTATTGTACATACCATGATTAAAATAATTCCAACGCTGTTGTGGCTAGTACAGCTGGTATACAGCCATATCTGTGCCAAATTGTTTTACCACAAAATTAAATATATACATTAAAATGTTTATCCAACTTTAAAACAGGGTGACCTGATGCCTAGTGGTCAAAATAACTTCTTTATTGTTTGTCACAATAGTTCCACCCATCCTCCACTGCAGATAGGAAATGACCAAATAAAATGAAATTAAATTTTTATTTATAAAATATATGTCAAATTTAGTTTCTGTTGAGTGTTTTGCTTAAACATGAGATGGAAATTTTTAAGTTAATGACCCCTTTTTATGTCTTTATCTCACACAACATGCAGGCAGACACAACTATGCTAAATTTATTAAATAGTGATAAATCTAACTCGACTCTATATCACTTTTAGAAATCTGAAGTAGAATGCTATCAACAGTAATTACTTAATCAACTAAACAGTGCAAGTGTAACATTTTACAGAGCAAGGGCTAACATGCTACAGAATAAGGTCTAACATGTCACAGAGCAAGGTAGAACATGTTACAGAGCAAGGCAGAACATGTAATAGTGAAAGGTCTAACATGTTACAGAGCAAGGTCTACATGCTACAGAGAAAAAGTCTAACATGTCACAGAACAAGGGCTAACATGTGACAGCGCATGATCTAACATGATACAGAGCAAGGTATAACATGTTATAGAGTAAAGTATAACATGTTACAGAGTAAAGTATAACATGTTACAAAGCAAGGTCTAACATGCTACAGTGCAAGTTCTAACATGTTATGTCACACAGCCAGGTCTAACATGTTATAGAGCAAGGTCAAACATGTTACAGAGCAAGGTCTGACACATTACAAAGAAAGGTATAACATGTCACAGAAAAAGGGCTAACATGTTACAGCACAAGGTCTAACATGATACAGAGCAAGGTATGATATATTACATAGCAAGGTCTAACATGTTACAGTGTGTCGCAGAACAAGGGCTAACATGTGACAGCACATGATCTAACATGATACAGAGCAAGGTATAACATGTTACAGAGTAAAGTATAACATGTTACAAAGCAAGGTCTAACATGCTACAGTGCAAGTTCTAACATGTTATGTCACAGAGCCAGGTCTAACAAGTTATAGAGCAAGGTCTAACATGTTTCAGAGCAAGGTATAACATGTTACAGAGTAAAGTATAACATGTTACAAAGCAAGGTCTAACATGTTTCAGAGCAAGGTCTGGCACACTACAAAGAAAGGTCTAACATGTCACAGCACAACATATTACAGAGCCAGGTCTAATAAGTTAAAGTACAAGGCCTAAGATATTACATGTAAACATAAGCTAAAAATAAACAAGCCCACTAGTTGCACTGGCACTATAAGTAGCTGCAGATAACTTGAACAGAAAATGTATGGTCATGTGGCACATCAAAAAGCTACAGTGTTTCTTTCACTTGCATTGAAACTGTCATGGAGGGTGTGACAATCCTGTATCAGACCATTGGCATGGCAGACAGGTAAGGTATGTCAATGTGAAACTTGGGTAATTATGAGAAATTTATTTACAATGCAATGTCCTACACAAATTTTATCTTCTAAGGGTTGTTTAAATCTTTATTGTGACAAGTCTAAGATATCTGACAAAGCTCAAATCTGGACCAAACTTAAATGTCATCCAATCACACTGCTCAGTTTCAGACTTTGGTCAAAATATAATTTTATAATTTCCACTAAAGAAATCTGTTCCTCGTACATATCACATATTACTGATATAATGGTATGGAATTACTGAAATTAAACAACACCTCAAGGAATCTAATTCAACAAAATTAACTAAACTTCCCTATATCAAAATAACCAAATATACAGTAAATCTATTTTTTTTTTAAAAACTAGATGTATGGTACTATTTCATTATATTTTTAAGTGAAACAGGCAAAACAAAATTGATGGTGGTGTCAATGTGAACAATACCTTCTGCTTCCAGTTCTGTTCCTCCTTCATTTGGGTGATATCATAAGATTTAAGCTGAACCATGAGTGCAAATACTTTCTGTCTCCACCTAAAAACATAAAGATATAATAAAATCCAGAGTCACAAACTAAAAATATTATTACAACAAATCAACTAAAGGCATGATCCTTGGGCATGAGTGATAGTGTTCTATTTTACTTCCATTTCATAAATGATACTAGCTGACTAGTAACTTCATTGTTAGTTGGTTGTTATGGGTTTAAAATCATTTATCAGCACATGATAGGCTATACAAGGCAGTCAGTACATTTGGTGGAGGAGGAACTGGGAAAACCCTGGAAAGAACCAATGACCCATGGGAAGCTACTGGCAAGCTTTCTCCTATATCCACATCTGATGAACCTGAGACTTAAACCCACATGGACAGAGGTTAGATATCAATGATCAGTAAGGCTGTAACTTTCTTGTACCTTCAAACAATGTCAATCTAGGAATAAAAGTATAAATCTGGAGTCCCAATCCCTTCAATGGCGAATTTGTATTGTGAAATTAGTATTTTTGAGAATATTTAACACATAAACTTGTGGTTTCTAACCTCCCATCACTCATCACTTAAAACTTCTTTTGCAACTGATTTTCAGCTATTCATTTGTATTAGATAAAACAAAAGACTCTTCATGGGAATAATGCTCAACTGGCTGAAAAGAAATTTACCTGAATTCAAGATACCAATATGTACTGTCAAATATTGTTCTAATTGAGGAGAATTATTTATCCATTGTTATGAAGTTGGAGTTGTCTGCTCCCTAGTCATCTTTATGTCCATGCACATAAAAAGTTGGGGAATTCTAATACTTACAGGGTCCTTGCTAGTTAGCGATTCTAGCAAAATAGCTGCTTTTGAGTCTTGAATTGATCACACTAAAACAACTACTTTTATATCAATTTTTTTCTTTCAAGAGGAAGGTGAAAATATATATAAAATATATATAAAAAATTGTGTGTTCTGTAGTCAATGACAATCTGATGATTTTAATTACCGGAAACTGCACTGGTGTCTATAGAATTCAAGTGGAAAATTTGCACAAGATCCTTGAAAAACATGACAAAATTTGAATTCTGATAGCTCAATAAAAAGCAAATTATGACTCTATTCAAGACATGTCCATTTCTAATAAAATAAATCATTTTAATCCAATACAATTATCATATATATCTATGAAAAGTGTCCTTTTGCTATGAAAATTGTTGCCAATATTTATTGTAACACATTTTTAACATTGCCATTCAATGTTACAACAACGTTGGTTAGCAAATTAAGAGACATTTTACTAATTTAAACATTGGATATGAAAATATGCAAAAACAATAGTTTAAAGTGACTATTTAGAACTTTCTACAGACACTTCTCCCAATTTTCACCAACTTTACCTTTTTGTCTGGTGTGAGGTAATTTAGACCAAAGTCCAGGTTTGGCCAAGACTTATTATGATTAAGTGAATTTAAAACTGATGTCAAGTTTTTGAACAAGTATTATGACTTCTGGTAAGGAAAAAATTAACATTGTGGTTCTGATATAGTAACACACAACAGATGCAAATGGAATGAGGGAAATGTTCTTGTGAGCAAGATTAACTAACTTTTTCATGGGATGTTTCACAATAAAAAATTCTGGGACCAGAAATGGCAATAGAGGCCTTAATTAATATAGCAGAATTATCCCTGCACCTTAGCAAAAAAAAGTAGGTCACACTAACTCATTTTATATAAGCCATCATAAGCATAATGATCATACCAGCCTGAACATGTTATATACAAGGCAGTGATGTCAACATGTCATGATACTGACTCTGCATTAATCCAAAAACTAATTAATTTTCAAAAGTTTTTAAAAGAGTGACCAAGAAATATAATGAAGGTAAAAATCATGTATCATGAAACCTAATTGATTAATAAGGTGCAAGCAAAACAAAATCAAAACTCGTTATAATAATTCTGTAAACACCTCCATGTTTGGGCCAGCTCATTAGTCACATCAAATAGCACATCTTTGACAAAAATACCACAGTGCTCTCAAGATGTGACCATCAACTGATGTCAATGTTTGTGCCAATCTTAAAGTGATCAATGATGTGTGTAACCAGCAAAAGAAAGACACAATAATGCTTCATTATTAAATTACTTACTTAATTTAATTTAATTTAATTAATTATCAAATGTTATGATCATCTAAAACCCCATAAATCCTTTGGATCAGGGTTTATGCAGTTCAAGACAGTGATAACATTCCATACACCTGCTCAAGATCGTCATAACATTCCATTCTGGTAAATTAGCATGAAATTAACCTATTAGCTCATAAAACTTGCATAATTTTATTAGTTGAAAGAAGAGTATATAGAAGTCTCCTAGCTAACATTGTTTATTATACAGAAGCTTGTTTACAAATAGTGTCCCAGTTGTAGCAGTTACCTCCTTTATCCTCCTACCCCCGATGACTCAGAGTTGCCTAAGTCCATCCTTCTTTTGGGGGCTAATTTGAAATGGTAAATGAACACAGCAACCCATTTCTATTTATAATAAAATCATTTCATATGTTTGGTTCATAAATTAAATTATCTGCATTTTAACTGCAGAAGCTGAGGTTGTTACCCATTCGATTTTACCCAGTTGTGCAATTTCCCATTAGGCAACTAACAACCCAGTTGATTTGGATTTGGATTTTTTAAAATGTAACTTTAAAAAAATTTCAGTCATATCACTACGATGTCTGCAGTGCAGCAGTTTATAGTGATGTTTAGCACTGGGACATCATACCGCAGTCATTTAGCATGATGTTCCACCCAGTCACATTATCCTGACACCAGGCCGACTAGAACTAACACTAACCTCTTAAATGCTGAGCATCAAGCGTGGCAGTTGTTAATACCATTTTTGTACGTTTTTGTATGACTCTGCCGGGGATCGAACCCACGACCTCCTGCATCTGAGAATAACCCACGTGAAAGCTATATTATCTTGTTATGACCTTGCTGAAGTTCTTACATAATGTGTGAATAATTCTTTACAGAAATACTGTACTTAACATGATAACTGACCAATCGAAATCCAAGAATTTTGTTTATGAGGTAATTGTGCATCTTCATCTAGTAAAGTAAGGAATGTTAGACTTTTACAGCATAGACCTGATATTCTTTCATTAATCCAGAACTTGCTTTAATATGGTGTCATGAATGAGTCAGTTTATTATAGATAGTGAGTCAGTTTATTATAGATAATGAGTCAGTTTATTAAAGATAACGAGTCAGTTTATTATAGATAATGAGTCAGTTTATTATAGATAATGAGTCAGTTTATTATAGATAATATAAATTTCAACTGTTAATTTAAAGAATGCAATGGCTATGGTTTGATCCTGAATATTGCTGACTTTGTTCATTGAAAGTCTCTTTGTGTGTGATTTGGATTTTTAATGTATCTTTAACAACGTTTTAGTCATACTGTTATGATGTCTGCAGTGTGGCAGTTTATTGTGATGTCTAGCATTGGGGCATCATGCTGCAGACATGTAGCATGATGCCCCACCCAGTCACATCATTCTGACACCAGGCCGGCCAGTCCTGGCACTAACCTCTTTATCCTGAGTGCCAAATGAGGCAGTCGCTATTACCATTTGTATGAGTCTATGGTATGACTTGGACAGTGTTCGAACCTGTGGCCTCCTGCATCTGAGGAAGATACTCTAACCGTTTAGGCTGCCAGAGTGGCCACTCAAAGTCTCTACCTTCTACCAGAAGCTAGCTTCAATTCATTTCATAAAGCTCATGCAAGTAACTGAGTTAGTGAACATTTGGTTATTTTTTCAACCTACATAACACAATCTGTTAAATACAAACTAATTATGGCAATAAAATGGACTAAAGGCAACAAACATCCTCTACCAACAACAATAAAAGGAAATAAAAAAAACATTTTTCTTACCGTGCAAGTAAAGGATGGTCATCATCCTTATTCATTTCTACTGCGGCTGCATGAGGCTGAAACCAAGCAAGTTACCTGAATAAATTTTGGTTTAAGTTTCAATGGAATATGGTAAATTCAAAATATAAATAACGATCTACATGCAACAAAATCTTGTATTTTCTTTATTAATTCTAAACACAAAATATCTATACTAGCACAAAGTCTAATACTAATGCAAATTCGGACACTGAGCATTATCTCCAAAGGCAACTGATGAACATCAGAAGTACTAACATATTTCTCTGCTGTTTAAACCCTACAAATGAAATTTACAGATGAATTTGGTTTGGTCTGGTTTGGTTTTTATGGCTTAGCAACACAAGTAGGTTATTGAGTGCCAAGACAGTTGGTTGTTGTTGTTGTTGTTGTAGGGTTTAACGCCATTTTTCAGCACATGATAGGCTATACATGGCGGCCAGTATTAATGGTGGAGGAAGAACCCGGGAAAACCCCGGAAAGAACCACCGACCCACGAGAAGCTACTGGGAAGCCTTCTCACATACCCACACTGGTCAAATCCGAGACTCGAACCCATGCAGCCAAGACAGTTGGAATAAAGAGCTTGCCCAAGGCCATGCCACAGTAGTAAATGGTCCAATTCGATGGTAGGATTCAAACCTGCACCCTCTGACTGCATGTCTGGCATGCGAATCATAAAGCCACCTTACCTCCTGCCTCCTTAGTAACTTCATATGACATGCAAGGCACACACAGGGCCAAATTTACATCTCCAGAATCTAGAGGCAGGTTAAGTGTAAAAACTAAAAAGATCTTCGTAAAACGTTTCACTTTTCAAAGATATGTTGCTAAATAAGGTAATTTCTAAACTGAATATTCATTTGCTGAATGAACTTGTTTTTACAGTGACTATCAAAGCTCTTACATGCCTTTTCAAATTGGTTACATGGGCAATTAATGGGAAAAGTTGTGAAAAGAACAAGATGCAACAACAAAAAAAACTGAGATACATTTCTCTTTTTTGCATTTTAATACTTCATGTAATGCTTAAGTGTGATAATACTTAGTGTGACAATGCTTAAGAGTGATATTACTTAAGTGTGACAATGCTTAAATGTGACAATGTTTAAATGTGATAATGCCCATTATATAATAACTATCTTGGGAGCTCAGTTGGCAGATCATTGGACCTGTAATCCAACAAGCACAGGTTCAATACCCACCCAGGCCATCCCGAGTTCGCTGCCTTGGTGTGTCCATGGGAAAGGCACTTAACTCACATTTCCTGTGCAGGATATAGCCAATGACATGTTAAAAGTGACCTTAAAACCAATAATGTGTTAACAGTGACCTTAAAACCAAAAGAACAAAACAACAACAAAAATATTAATAAAATTAACCCGATTTATGACAAAAATAACAATATCATATTGCTGACCTTATTTTGGCTGATTTCAGTCTCTTGAAGCTTAAGTATCTCGTTAAGAGAGTTCAGTCTTATGTTTAACAACTGCACTGAAGACTGAAGATTTTCTTTATCTGCTTCACAAACCTAGGTGGAAAAACAAACTGGATAATTATTATTTTCTATATTTTTAATGCTTGGAATAAGTGTCATTAGACCATTTTCACTAAGAAACAATTATGTCAAATCATAACTCTTTCCCTTGAGAGAATTCATAATACAAAAACTGCTAACTTTTCTAAGATTGTGACAGATGTATCCCTTTAAATTTTGTATATGTTTTTACAGTTATATTTCTAAATTAAAATAAAAAAATTCATATTAAACATGTGTAATGACTTACAAAAATATACCAATAAAGTCTATTTTTGCACATCTGTGTGATAATGCAGTATTTAAATCAAGAATTTTTCTATATGTATATCATTACTGAAAAAAAATGTCAGTAACAATAAACATCAAATAGTTAAAATTTATATTCTGTCATTTCTCTTGCATACAAAGCACAATCACAGAGGAAGACATGGACCAAGATAAGAACTATGAATCTTTATATTTCTGGTTCAAACAACCAGTGTGATGTAACGTCCATAGAGCATAAAGAAAGTAATTTATTTTGTTACAAGTGCTACTTTTGACCTTAAAGTTTAGATAACCCAGATTATTCAAAACCTGACTAAAACACTAGCCCAGTGATCCATTAGCTCAGTGATCTTTTTATAAACAATCTGAATTGGACACACGCTTGCTGTGACTTTCATCAATATGACCAACTGGTTAAAAAAAATAGATAAAAAGATGCCCCAAAGCAATGACCAAGCTACATCGATGAAAATTTAAAAAATTAAATCTGACAATATTTACCTTTATGGTTACAATACAGAAAATACATTTCTTCAGAGACAAAATGTAGGAATAATTCAGTTTAATGCTTTATGTAGCCTATTGTCACAACTGATGTTATGCTGCTTCAAGTTTGGCATTAAAACTGTCATTAGGGAACATGACCTAAAACTATCCAACTGAATTAACAGTTGCAGGGGTGTGCAATATATTGTTTTTTCACAGCCTGATTACTTCATAACTTCTATACAAATACAGTCTGGGCAGGCTGAGGCTAGTCTGGCTCCTGATCTGGCCACATGTTTTGCTTCAGTGATGACACTGCACAATTAAGGCATGCAATAAAATGTACACAACCTCATTGATCAATAGAGATAATTTTGCATAAATATTATTTGAGCAACAATGCTTAATCATGAATGAAAAGAAAAACCTATGTATAAGATTACTTGATGAATTAGATAATGGTGACCATTTTGAATGGGTTCTAGTCCCTTACAGGCTAACACTGAGCATGCATAAATAGGACAATTTGTACTTGACCTTTATACACAGGTGATTGTTGTTTGCAGGCAGCTGCTATAGAATATTTGTCAATAAACAACTAGAGCAACAGAGCTGTACAACCTTGAGTTTGTTTTTCATAGTCTCTGTTTCTTTCCTCCACAGCTCTGTGGGTTTAGGAGCAGATTCCGTTTCTCCAATATACTTTTTTAACTGTGTCATCTGCTTGGTCTGGTTCTCTAGTTCCATTTCTTTCGATCTGCAAACATTGAAGAGTAAATGAGCTGTGTTCAACAGGACTAGTTCAGAGCAATTATCAGGTCTTATTTGGGTCAAATGAGACGAAAGAAACAGAACAGAAATTTATTGATACATGATTTAATAAATAACATTCATATTTATTACATGAAATTCTAAGAATCACAGAACTATCTAATGCACACACACTTCAAAACAGAAATAATATCTATGTTTAGAAATTAGAGAAAAAGATATATAAATAGATGATTGTGTGAAAGAAATAACAAGAATGTAACAATGCATATTTAAATGATTAGATCATAAATGATGCTATTTGCCAGAAGAAATCTGTGAAGGAAAAAGTCACTTTTCTTACATTCATTCCTTTTGTTATTCTCTATTTAACTTTCCTACTTTTTCTTTTTTTCTCTACCATCCATCTTTTTCTATTTTGAAGTTGACAAACATTCATGTGCTTCACAACTGTTAACAGTCAATTGTCTGGTTTTTATATTACTGTCATAAAAATAAGGTTACAAACAATAATGAAGACAATTGCTACAAATACAGCAAAACAGGACAATTCTGATGCCAGATCTTACTGAATACCTAGCCTTAATACTGCACAGTTGTAAAAAGATCTGATGCTTTTTTAATGACACAGCTGGCAACATGGATTTTCATTCTGAGCTGGTCTTTGTTTCAAAAAAATAAATATTTAGCATTAGTCTTGTATTTAGTGTACAAAGTCAAAATTGTGTGGTATAAAAATTTAATTTAATCAAATCATTTGAATTATGAAGATATTATTCAGTAACACACAAAAGTCACTAGCCCTGATAGACATGCTTTTTAGAATTTTTCTAGCCCAGACCTTAATTTCATTTGCCTCAGGCAATCAGCCGTCAATGTTGAACCATGATTATATTCTTATTTAGCATATAAATGTAATGTTTCAACTGATCCCATCTCATACTTGTTTATTTCAGATATGAGTGGGGGTGAACTTTGAGAATTATGCACCAGAAACGAACATGTATACCTACTGAGAGGGAAATATAGCAGTAATAGTTAATTACGTCTTACAGCAAAAAGCTTGTCATTACAAACCTCCCTATGGCTATTTTCTTTGATGTATAAATGTGCATTCATCTACAGTTATCTAATTTTGGTACAAGATACATCCATTATAATGCTGACTCGAGCTACTTCACTAATTCACTTTTGGAAAAATGAGTAAATTTTTAATAGTTCAGGCAAAATAATTACAGGTTACTGCATCTGCATGGGGAAAAAAGAGCAAGTTTTCAGATTAATACTGCATGACCTTTGTGAGTGCAGTATTAATCCAAGAAAATGAGTTCATATTTTCCCATACAAATGCAGTTACCTTTTTAATTATATACTCATTTTCTTATTCAATAAAAGGCTTAATTATAAAAAAAACAATAAAAAAATAAACCACAAGAAACAAATTGAATTTATCCTGTATTCCAAACTAAATACACAACGGTAGATTCTTCAATGCACAATAATTATAGGTTACTGCATTTGTATGGGAAAATATGAACGAGTTTTGGGATGGAATACTGCATGACCTTGGGAGTGCAGTATATCCTTCCGACAAAACGAGTTCATATTTTCCCATACAAATGCAGTAACCTTTTTATTATATGCTCATTTTTTTAAAATTCTACCCAAGGTTTAATTGTATAAACAAAATACACTACAAGAAACAACATAAATCAATGAATGCCGTATTTCAAACTAAATATACAATCGCAGATTTGTCATTACACAATAACATCATTATTAATGTGCACATAACTCTGCCCAGATAAATTTGAACTTAGGCACGCACTCGACATAACTTTCGAAAGAAAATGACGTGTCTAGTTAAAATTGAAATTTGCAGTCATATTGTGAATGAATGCGCATTGCAACAACTTTTCCATCTGATCTGGAATGAATATATTTTGGTATTTTTTTCGATTCGATGAAAGTTTGTAATTTTGGACTGGATTCATATGTGCAAATTGTACATGAAATACATCGGACTGAAGCGGCGTGGGAGAAGCATGTTTACATCTGCAAATGTGTTTCTGTTTCTGTCATTTAATGTTTGAAATCACAATGTGGGGAAAATATGAAGTCTTTCAATTGCAATTATCAAAAATACGCTATGAAATTTAATGCTTATTTCATTTTTAGTGCATTAGGGAGGATGCAATTGCACTTACCATCGAAATTACAGCACAATTTAAATGTGTAATCCAGATTGAAAACCTATGACATGGCTCATGTAATTCGGATTTGCAGAATTAAGAAAATACATTTTGAGGAAATTCAGGATGTAAAACTGTAAGTATATTTTATTTTGCCATTCTTATCACCAGCTAAAGGAGAGAGTATATGACTTGTCACTTGTTTGTTATTTGTAAGGACCTTATCTTGCATCTCTTATATAATGTAGCTAGCCTAAATCAGTAACATTGTATCAACGCGGAATGTGCCAAAGCAGCTTGTATGTGGCAGTCCACAAAACATCTGTTTTAGTTCATTCAGAAACAAATTTAAACAACCACAACGTAAAGAGCCTCTTATGCGAATGTACATGATTTGTGTACAAATAAAAGGTGCTGGCGTCTGTGTCCATTGTTTACAACAGAAAGTAGTTCCTTTACGCATGTGAATGCTATGTGTATTGTCGTGCGGGTTCAGTATCGGGTAATACTGAACTATTCTAACAATGTAAAGTTAATGGGAAAAAAAATGAGCACATACTAACACATATTACTGTGCACATAGCTCTGTCCAGTCACCTCTGATCATGCGCTTGACATTAGTATAAAAAAGAATTGTCATTTGGTCTAATTAAAATTGAAGTTTATAGTCATATGAATGAAAGAATGCACATTGCAACAACTTTTCCAGTCCATCTGGAATAGATGGATTGCATTTTTTGTTGTTGATTGTACTGAATTCTTCTGGTTATGGCTGGATATTTTAGCTGTGTCAATTCCACATGAAGTCATGTGATTTGAGCAGGAAGGGACACGTCTTGACTCAGCTATATGTGTGTTTCTGTTCCATCATTGAGTGTTTGGAATTATAATGTGGGAAAAATGTGAACTCTTTCAACTGAAATTATTTACAGTGTTGCCAACCCTCCAGACTCGCAATCAGTAAAAGGTGGGAAAATGTTTTGTAAATTTTGAATGCAATTAGTGAAACATTATATCACGACACTAACTCCATCCACTTCAATGGTCAGTACTGCATTATATGAAAATCCCAAAATAAAAATAAAACATTTTTTACACTGATGTACTACTTTGTTTGCAGCCCAATTTACTGATATACAAAAACTTCATGCTATTTGTCATGATATGATGCTGTGGCAGTCTTGAACTTCCTCAAGTGAGCTATGGTAAATTTGTTTTCAAAACAGTTCAGGCTTCTTGCCTGCTGGTTAATCTTGGTGACTAAAAGTGTTGCAAATTTTCAGCACCTAAGGAGGCACAGCAGTTTGTCTCATTTTTCCTCACAATATGAAATAATCTTTCACTGTTACTGTTGCTGATCTCCAACTGAGAAAGACAGGTTATGTTCAACAAGAAAGCTCACAAACAATGCTTCAGAACTGGTAGCATGCAGCATTCAAGTAGGCTTAAAGTACTACAAAACTGAAATCTGCTGGGGGGTGCTATAGCAGTGTGCTTTTTCACATTGTTCTGCCACATGCCCACAAGGGATTGTATCACTGCTTACAAAAATGTATCTGTCATACATGTACTATATAATAATATTACTACATGGTACATGTATGACAGGTAAATTGTAAGCAACAATATCAGCCCTTGTGCACATTCCTAACTGTATAATTCATGGCACACAAAAAGCATAATGTACATCGATGTTTGATGGCTGAATGCTAGGCAAAATTCCAATCTATGCTTCACTTTTTGTGGAATAAAAATCTTCTTCCTTGGAGTTGAAAACATTTTAAATGCAGTGTAGCTTGATTATGAAATGGTATCAATTCAGAAGATGAAACGAATGGTGGTCAACTAGTGGTGTCGGCGCATGTGCAGAAAACTGTGAACTCAAGCAAATTACAATATATGCTAATCTTTCAATCTCAAAAAATTCCAGCACTCGAAAAAACTGTCTTCATGTAGTTTCCCAACCTCTATCTACTTTTTGCTACCAATGCGCTTCCTCACATCATCCCTGCCACCATGCCTAACGCTAAAATTTGTGTCACACTGTGCAAAAAGCATGATGTATATCAATATTTGATGGCTGAATGCACTGCCAATTTTTGGTATATTCCAAATTAAACATCACTTTTTGTACAATACATTTCTTTTTCCTTGATGGTGAAGACATTTTCAAGATGCATTGCCAAACGGCAATTCAAATCAGTGTTGGTGGCACATTCATGGAAGAGAATTTTGGTTAGGCCCCAGTTTCTTTCAAAAGCATTTGTAAAACTACTATTATATATATATATATATATATATATATATATATATATATATATATATATATATATATATATATATATATTAAAATACACTAAAATACGTACTACTGGGCCCACTCTACAAAACAGCTATAGTTCTACTAATGTCAAGACTAGCAGTACCGGACCATTTTGGCAATTGCCTATATCATGACTAGCACTTAACAGGAAAATTTAGAATAACTGAGAATTGGGGATTTTGTGATTTTTTTGTATGCGGCGTTAATCCATGAATCCCTGTAGAAAGTTTTGAAATTCATGCCATGGCAGCTATATATCAAAGATGCTATGGAATATCACCTTCATTTTATCATGAGAGCAGTAAGAAGATCATTACTGGAAACAAATAGTACAATTTCACTATATGTGAACTATAGTTTGAGAACCCATCACATAGCTCATGTAATTCAGATTTGCAGAACTCAGAAAGTACATTTTGAGGAAATACAAGATGCAAAAATGTAAGTGACCCCAGCTATATTGTATTGCCAATCTAAATCTGAAACATTGTATCAAAAAAGTTAACAGCAGCTGGTGTGTGACAGTCCATTCAGTCAGTGGAAATAAAAATTTCTTCATCATCTCGGCTTATTGGCTCTGAGGCCCTTACTTTTCTACCAAAACCTTCAGTTACAATTTTTTTCTTCTCAAACTGAGTACTTTTACTTACAAAATGGTACAATTCAGATATGTGATAGCCCTCAACCTCAATAT
The DNA here is from genome assembly GCA_028554795.2 of Sinohyriopsis cumingii. Classification (NCBI taxonomy): domain Eukaryota; kingdom Metazoa; phylum Mollusca; class Bivalvia; order Unionida; family Unionidae; genus Sinohyriopsis; species Sinohyriopsis cumingii. The sequence goes on along the minus strand of JAPYKE020000076.1, from coordinate 4,268,576 downwards.
GCTTGTCTTTGCTACTTTTATATACCTTAGAGAGCACTGGTCACAGTCTGAACCATTCCAATTACAAAATTTAGGAACATTTCTCCCAAATGACTGTTTAAATGATCAGAATGGAATTAAAGTTTAGAAACAACAATGTTTTTATTAACATAATTTGTTGTACAAATTGTTTCCACTGAATGCATGCTGAATTAAATACTTGGTGAAAATGTGTAACGTAACGTAAAAACCTATTATCACTGACCTACTGTAAACTGTGATAAGCCATAGCAGTCATTTTAGCTTGGAATGTTTAATTCGAAGTGTGGCATATTAACGCGTGCAAAATACATGATTTGGGGCTCATTCAATGCAGAAAGGCAAGTTTCATCTATTTGACAGCACACTACTTAAATAACCAGAAATACTGGAGTAACAAGAAAAAACTTACGCATTTCTTTGTTCTTGCTTGTTCTTCATAGTGCGAGTACTGTGAGAAAAGTCATGGTGTCAACTATCCGTTAAACCCAATTTCATTGGTTAAAACTAACACTCCTCCACGCACAAAGTAAATCAAATTGTTCGCTGTTTAAGAAATGCGAAGCATCAATACCGTTCATTAGTGGGTCAGTGACCTGGCCGCAATGGACAGTTGTAGTGACTGAAACCAAAACAGCTGAGTACCTATTTCAAACTCATCCTAATTTCTTTTTTTTACAGGATGGAGAGGAGCAAGATGGTGGTGAAATTTTTATTTTTACTGGTTCATGGGAAACCCATCAAAATTAAAGGTCAGTTACTGGATTTTCACTTATCTGCCATTGATTACCTGTTATTTTACCCATGGGCCTCTCTACCATTGTATTGTGATTTTTTTTCACCTTACCTTGCAGTTTGACCCAAAAGTTAACCCATTTGGTATTATATTTATTAGAGCCTATTCTGACCCAACAGTTAACCCATTTGGTAATACATTCATTAGGGCCCACTCTGACCCAAGGGTTAACACGTTTAGTATTATATTTATTAGGGACTACTTTGACCTAAGGGTTAACCCAATCAGTATTATATTTATTAGGGCCTAGTTTAACCCAAAGGCTAACCCTTTTGTTATTATTTTTATCAGGGCCTAGTTTAACCCAAGGGTTAATCCATTCTGTATTATATTTATTAGGGTCTAGTTTGACATAAGGGCTAACCCTTTTGGTATTATATTTATCAGGGCCCAGTGTGGCCCAAGGGTAAACCCATTTGGTATAATATTCATTAGGGCACAGTTTGACCCAAGTGCTAACCCATTCTGTATTATATTATTAGGGCCTAGTTTGACTCAAGAGTGAACCCATTCTGTATTATATTATTAGGGCCTATTTTGACTCAAGAGTGAACTCATTCTGTATTATATTTATTAGGGCCTAGTTTGACTCAAGAGTGAACCCATTCTGTATTAGGGCCTACTTATGTGAGTGTAATGAGTATGCATATCTGGCAATTATAAATCATCCACTCTATGCATGCAGGAGTTTCAGCTCTATACCTTTTTCACTGAGTGGATGAGACCTTTTAGAACAAAATTCTACTGAAAGGTCATACCAAATATTTACTCTGATTGAGCCACATATTGCTATTACTGCAGAAGGTAACATCTACATTAATTACCGAAGTTGCTGCTGAAGCTGGTTTATAGATGCCGTTAGATTTTCTTTGGTTTGTTTTGCTTCCATCTCCAGCTCCTTTATTCTGGCTGATGAGCTGCGCTTAATGTTGGTCAGTTCACTGGACAATTTTTCTATCTTACTGGTCAGTTCTTCTGTCTCTCTCTGATGCTCCCTACTGAGTCTGTCAACCTGGAGGTAAGATTCAGTGTGGATAACCAAAAGGTACATGAAAAAAAGTGGTTTTAAAAATAAAACTAAATAATAAAAAAACTCAGAGATAAACAGACTGAATCAAAGTTAATTAAAAAAGTAAATATAATGACCGTAACACCAGTCAACCATTTATCAATGAAGATGAAGCCTGGGTTTCAGAATGTCATTATTCTAATTATTTCCAATTTTGACATCTGAACTACTTTCAAACACAGAAGTTTGCATATTTATTAACTGACATGTTAACCTACACATAATGGTTATGGTTTCTAAGTTAGTCTGGATAGACAAAGATCATTGATATTTCATGTGACACTTATTCTTTGCATATCAATCAATACTGATTCAAACTGTCAGCCTTCTTTCTCCAATCACATTTACAGCTGTCAAAATACTATGCAGAGGTCATGAATTTTGTGTCTTTAGCTATATCATCAATTCCACAGCCAACACCACAGTAATGCAAAAATGCCAATCCATAAGCCTGCATATCAGGAATCTATACATGCCAACCAAGGTTCCCTCTAATCTGCATGCACGTGCAGCCGCACAGCTGAATTGTTCTCCTCGCAGCAGATCAAAATTACCAAATATTCAATCCAACATTAATGCTAAAAATCTATCCAAAATCCTTGCAAAATGCAGTGTGTATAGCATGCACATCTATCATTCACTTAGAGGGAATGTTGATGCCAACCCCTAGCGAGGAAAAAGTGTAATTGAAGTGGACAAAAAGAGTAATCTGAGCAGAAAAAGAGAAATCCACATATAACATGATAGAAATTCAATGACCATATGTACACAATTATTTATTTATCTCTCTGGACTTTTAACATCAATCACTGCTTCAAGTTTTCGTATATAACACTTTCAGCTTTAAAAAGCAACAAACTCGTATTGCATTTCAAAACACTTTGAACCAGCTGAGACTATGAATGTTGTGCAAACCAGTAGAGCACAAATTGCTGGGTTACTGAGCCTGGATCTAATTCAGCTTTATTTTTGTTAACAATACTGAACAATCTATCACAGTCAGCATTAGAATTGTAAAGAACCAATACTCCCTTAATAACCTGACAAAGAAAATGAAATTTATATCTTCCAGTTACTGGATCTTTTAGCTGGGAAATAAGATGAAAAAAATCAACTCTGTCCACATGAAGTACATTGTCAGGTAGAGTACCAACTTGATACTTCAGGAGTTCTCCTTCTAATGTATCAGCAGCCTTTCCTGCAGTATGGTGCATCTTATGACAGAGACAACTTTATATGATGGAGACATTTTCCAAAATACAGAATGCAACTCCTTTATGAATTCCAGTCATCACTGATGCAGTATCATCTGAAAACCCCATACAGTTCTGCCAACTTATGTTTATTCAAAGAATTATCAAGCAAACAAAAAATGTTTGTTCCAGTGGAATCCAGTTTTAATTCTGGTAATGAAAGAAGAACACTCTGACTTTGCCCTTTTTGTTGTCAAAGTCCCTTACACAGACTGGGTATAACTTTTGTCATAATCACTACTCCTGTCTGTTGTAATACAAACAGTCCAATTTTCATGACTTCTGCAATTTTAAGTGAAGTATCTTCTGCTAAACACCTAACAATATTAGATGACTTTGTTCTTGCACATGCACACTGTATGCAATCAGGAAACATCCATTTGAACAAAGGACCAATGTAGTCTTCTACCACTAGGAGTAGTCTGTGTTATATTAAGAACTTGGCAGATAATGCCTCTGCACTTATGAAACTCATGTCCACAATTTAGCTCTACTGTAAAAAAGAAGTTACCTTAGTAAGGGAGTTAGTAAACAAGCTACAAGCTAATTCAGGTTTTCTTGTTTTACAACCATAACCAATATTAAAATCCTTTCCAAACAGCCTACAAGGGATGTGAAGCTGCCCTAGATTAGAACACTGGATTGTGTAATTCATGTGTTCATCTCTGAATCGGTTTTACATCTTTTCCTAATCCAACTGTGAAATTATTTGAAAAATATTTTTGCCCTAACACACACATCGACTAGAATAAATCTGGCTTGACTTTTAGGGCCAAATACCTACAGACTGGTTCTGTAAAAGATATGAACTAGAACAAAGAATCTGCAAGCAAAGATTAAAAGTTAGAAAACCAGTCTGTTCTCTCCTAACTAAGCCATACAGCTGCTTTAAATAGAAACCGAGGTCAAAAGGTGAAAATAGAAACCAGCATGAATCTTGGAAAAAGGGCCACTGCTATAAATAGAACATAATACTATTAGGAAAGTAATTGCAATTCTACGGACAAGCATACTCATATGCTGTGGTTACATAGAAGCCGCCTTTTCTAGAATATGGTCTGTGGGATTAATGGTATGTTAATAAAAATGAGAAAACAAATTATTACATTTTTTTGGAGGGGGATAAACCGAAAACGTGTAATCCGAATACATTTACGTGTAAGGCGTAATCTAGTGTTGAAAAAAATAACGATTATGCCAAAAGCATAATGACTGGCATGTATGGGACTCGTTACATCAATTTTAGCGAATCTAGCCAGTCTGTCCAGAATGAACGACATTTTTACTAAAATTAATTAACTTCTCTACTATCTTTATTTGACACACTACATAGCTGTACACATTAAGCAACAACTAAGGTAGTGAGAATAAATGGTGGATGTATTCTTTCCACTCCAGAACCTGGAACTCTTTCAAGGTCTTTGTCAATATATGTTTTTCTAAAAAAATTATCTGGATCTTCATTACTTCCAAACCTGTGCCTCCATTTTTCACCTGGGACCAACTAAACAATATAAAGACTATTCAGATCAAAACCATGTCAAAATGGCTTTCCATTCAAGAGGCGTAGCAAAAACAAGACTTTCAAGATGGCCACCATGATGGCCATACCGAACAACAAGATCAGCACCATTCTGAGGGCCAACAAGATATTATAAGAGGTGAAAACAAAATGCTGATATGACTTTATTTTAGAGCCATAACAATAACAAGATTTAAAGATGAATGCCATGGTGGCCATAACTGGACATAAGATTCACACAATTTCCATTCAAAACTAACAAGATACCATAAGAAATCCTCTGGCAATAGTACAATTTTAAGATAACCATTCATCTAGCAGTAAGAAGTTCCTGATGGCCATTTTAGTAGCCATATTGGAGGTCAAATTAACACCATTTTCATTCAGGACCAACTAGACATCATAAGAAATCTTTCAGTAGAAACTCCATGTTGGTAAAAACTGTCCATTCAGGAGGAGCAATAACAAATTCACAAGATGGTAGCAGTGGCAGCCATATAGAATGTGTGAGTGATACCATTTCATTGTGGACCAACCACAAATAATAAGAAGCCTTTTGGTGAAAACCCCTTGTCAATATAACATTTATTCAGGAGGAGTAGCAATAACAAGATTTTCATGATGGCTGATATGGCAGCCATATTGGACATCAGATTTGCATCTTCTTCATTTCGACCAATTAAACATTATAAGTCTTTCAGTGAAAAACCCATGTAGATATCACCGTCCACTCAGTAGCGATAACAAGATTTTCAAGATGGCCACATCAGACTGGCACTATTTTCATTCAGAACCAACTAGACATCGTAATCAGTCCTTTAGTGAAAACATCATGTTGAAATGACCAGGAGTAGGTAGCAATGACAAGATTTTCAAGATGGCTGCTGTGGTGACCATAGTGGATGTCCCAGTCACACCAATTTGCATTAAAGACCAATTAGACCATGGGATGAATGTGTAAAGTTTCATGGGAATGCTCCATATAGTTAAGGACGAATAGTGGTAAAAAACTTGTCCTAATGGACTGATGGACAACAGGCAATGGGCAGAGGAAAGACCATCAAATGGGCTGTTCTGGTCTATGATCAGTTAATCTAATATAAAAACAGAATTTTAAATCAGAATTTAATTTAGTAAGCTTTGCATTGATGCAAGGTGGAATGTGTATGTATTTAATGTACAGATATGACTTCTAAATATTATGCTATATTACACATTAATACTCAAAATTTAAGTCAATCAAGGCTAACCTGTGTTTCATATCTGGTCTCACTGCCTTTAAGCTCAGCTTCTAGGGAGGTGATATTATGAATGTATTCTCTCTCCTTCAAGGTTATTTGTCTCTCCAGATCTGTTATTTCTTCTTTGTGTGCACACTTCAGTTGTTTAACCTCATTCTTTAAGTCACCAATCTCGGCTGCTTGCTTGTTGATCAGTTCATCAATATACTTCAAATCTTCCTTGCGTGATGGCCTTTCATGATAACTATAGTCCAAGTCCTTTGTGGATGGCCTAGGTTCCTGAATGCATAAAAATCAGAATAGTTAATTTCAATCTAAATGGAGCTGCACATATCAGAATGTTTGGTTTAAACTGTTTGAATTTTCACCAAATAAACTTTTAAAAATAATTCTTAGACATTTGTGTGATAAGGAACAACAATAATCAATCTATGTACCATATAGACTCAATTATGCAGTAAGTCCAACTGCAAACTGCATAGACGCAGATCTGCCATTGAATAATGTGCAGGCAGATCAAGTTTATGCACTTTGTTAGGAGTAATCAGTAGAACAAACACAGACCCTGACCTATCAGCACATTATGTGATGGCAGATCAAGGTGTATGTTGTATGTGATTGGTCCAGACTTATAAGCGAGTAAAGACAGTATATACATTTGCATCTAAATTAAATATAAAAGTGCACTAAACATGAAGCAAGACTGTACCCAAATATGCACACCGAACAACGTAAAATTACTTAACCATTATTGTATTACTATTTACTCAAAGTGCACAGAGGTGAAAATTGGTTAAGATGGTAATTTATGCACATTTAGACAGGCACATAACAGTTGAAAAACCTTAAAAAGTCTATTTGCCCCATAAGGCAAGTACCATAAATACTTGCCAAGTGAGGCAAGTTCTAAAGATTTTACTTGCCAAGTGAGGCAAATACTACAAATTTTACTTGCCATGTGAGCCAAGTTCTACAAATTTTAGTTGACCAATGAGGCAAGTTCTACAAATTTTAGTTGACCAATGAGGCAAGTTCTACAAATTTTACTTGCCCAGAATGCACTCTTACTCAGTCAGCTATATTAGAAATATCAAAGTTGCCAATGTTAACTCAACCATGTGAAATGTAGCTTTCCATGTCTGATTTTGTCATCCTTCTAATACCCCTTTTAAGTAATTACAAACTGTGAAAAGTCAGCTCTCCCTCTGATTTTATTAACACTGAAGAAAGTGCTTGAATGAAACTGATCACAACAAAATGAAAACAAACTTTCCAGTAAAAAGTATGAATTTTCAATGAAAAAAGTCAGTAATATTTCATCAAAACATACTTTTCATTTAAGAGAAGAACTGGACTGCCTTGAATTGGGTGAGTGATTGGAAAATTCAAGTGACCACTGGAAATTTTCACATGCCATTTCATGCTGAGCTATTTTCAAAACCTATAAACACATTTTCTAAATATCATAAGCAAAGATGTGTAAGTATATCACAGGGACAACTCTGTAGAAGTGGAAGGTACCATTTTTCTTTTAAGCACTATGTTGATAATTGTAACTTGTGCGTGTATCTCTCTTGTGCTGGTGATGCCAAATCCTAACACGAAACAGTGTCTGATGACTGGATCTGGTGTTCTAAGATTTATGGAATATAGATGCCAATTCCAAAATTCATTGTTATAATCAATGTGGAAATGAAACTTCCACCACAGGTTATTAATAACTCAAAGTCACTTCTAATTTTTTTTTTTAAAGCAAATGAATGCAAAGTATCTTTCAATGGACATTGCACAAGTTACCTGACTCACTGGGGGTGGCACTACAATAGGTACTGGTGTCTGTCTTTCTTCCCTGGAAATACAAACACCTTTAGTTAAAACAACAACAGTGTCGCTGTGGAATAATAATATTGTAATTTTGATGGCAATTATTCAAATTAAAATCTGAGCTTCAAAACAATTTTTAATCAATGTTGAAAACAAAAACAACTGCAAAGTAGATCACAGTGATACAGAAAAAAGTGAAATACCTTCAACAAAAATTTAAATAACTTTGAAAGTTCAGTTGCAATATGTGTATATCACATCCCAGACAGTTAGGCGGAGAAGAAATGAACGCATCGATGCATGCACTGATGCATGGATGGACAAAAACAAATTGCTTATACAGTGTACTTTTCAAGAAATAGCAAAAAAAGCTGCAAATCTGAAAGGGGTGTTTGGGGGTCCTTCCCCAACGGGGCCTTAATGGGCAGTCTTCACAGCATAATTAAGTCACAATAATTTCTCAATTTTTGCAGCAAAAATATTTTTTTCTTTTCATAACAAATCTGTAAAATAAACACCCAACAACATCAACTATATACAAATAATCCCATATATTCGCTTGTCTTATTCTCCAATGGAAACAACCTGTTGATATGCCAGTCAAGCTCTTTTTGCAGCTTTGGCAAAGATTTCTTTAGCCTTCCTTTTTGACTGACTTTTTTTAGCTCAATATGCAATCGTTTCTTTTCCTTCTCAATGAGGTCCTTTTTCCTTTCAAGCTGGTGCTTGTATTGGCGACATGCAGTGTGCATATTCTGACAGAAAGTTACATCTGTTCTCTCATGCAAGAAATCTTTCTTCATACAGTTATTAACTGCACTTTTTCCAGATGCCTTGTGAGCTTCAATTTTTCTGTATGCAGCTTCTTTGGTAGGTGTTGTTCCAAATGCTCCCAGCCGCGATTACCGTAGAGCAGAGGTCACAAAATGCCAGTCCTCTAGTGTTCAGTTTTCTTATCAACTGACCAACTAAATTTCCGTTGACTTTTCACTACAGCCATTCCCAATTCCATACATTTTTTAAACCTATACCTAAACTTCTCATTTCATGGTCTCTCTCAACAACTCGGGACGCCATTTTTTGCAAGCATGCATCTTCTTTCCACTGCCATCAGTTTCCATTACAAGAAGATTCATTGGATGAATTTAAACTTTTGACCAATCAGAATACTCTTTACGAGAGTCGTGGGCTAACTAATATATGAAATGAATACGTTACAAGGGTTATTGCGGAATGGGACCGAACCAACCATTTTATAAAAACTGGATCGGAGATGATAAAAATAAGGACTATATCAAGAAAAATTGGATTCAAGTCAGAAGAAAAGCAGAATTCCGCTTTAAAATGGAGAAAAATCATGTCTGAAGAAAAGGGTTAAAAAGTAGTGTCCTAAAAGGTTGCATCCAAAGTTTCTTCAAGTGAAATCTCAATTATAAATTTCAGATATTTGATGATGTGGATGCTGTGATGTTTACACTATCAAGTGGTGCACATTGCCAACTTATTTCTTGGGACAAAAACAATATTAAGACATTGAAACTCCTAATTTAAATCATATGGACATTAACTCTGATATTTTTATATTTTTATTTAGTCAAACAAAAGATCCATTTACATGTGCAACTTTGCACATTATGATAGAATACACTTTATGCCCAACATTTTACATGTCAATAACTTTTATGTCACTAATAATAATAATAATACAATGTGACCCCACTATAACATACTGCATAATAACACAAAATCAGATATAACACAATCATGGTGTGACTTCCAAAATTTCATATACATGTATTTTTTGCTCTGAAGCACCAATCATTCTGTGTAAATACTAAGCAAATGGACAAAAATTACAGTTTCAATGTTTTACAATTATATGATGTTGCCACCAGAATAACAAATGGGCATTTGTTTGGTCCTCCAAAGTTGTACTTTAGTAGTGACTTCAATAATATATACACCCTTCATCAATGCAAGCTGATTACAAGCTTCAATAATAAAAAGACACCTTTCATGAATGGAAGTCAGCACCAAACTTAAATAAAAGCATAGGAATCTAATGGATTGTTGCAATTTCCAAAGTGAGTGGAACATGTTTATTAAGCCATAAAAGTTTCCTTTTTACAAGAAAAATATTTATGCTTACAATCGCTACCAACAGTGGCATAAAATGCAATTTAAATTTCCAGTCTTTTTAAACCATAAAAATCTTGCTGTCAAGTTCACTGAAGGTGTTAAACTTTATTATTTATTCACATATCTACATTTCCCTATAAATAGCCTCATTCCCAGTGTAGCCTCAACAAGATGACAGCTGTCTCCAGTTGACCAAAATCAAGGCCAATTTAAGTCCATGTACTTGTAGCATGTAAACATCTATAGCAATGTGCTACTGATGATATCTTAATGAATTGTTTAGTGATGTGTTTGTTGACAATGGGATATAGATCTAACAAGGACTACCATTTTTATATACGTGTTGTATGTGTTTTCTAATGGGATGTGACTGATACATGAATTTTATAATATGATCTATAATCAAATTCATGGATTTTTTACAAGTACAGTGCTTAATGTATTGTACTACATAAATGTAAGCTGTCAATATACAAGTGTACTTAAGACTTGTTTCGTCTTCATTTAATCAAAAACATTTATTTTGCACCTGTTTTTATCACACACTAATTTTTGTTGGTATATGCATCATTTTCTTCAGCTACTGATTTTGTTTCTCATAACATGGTTTGGAACATAACATGGTCAGGTTCTATGGACCCCAACCAATGTGTTATTGTGGGGTCACGCTGTAAGAATATACAGCTAAGCGCCACCTAACATTTGCAAGAGCAGTCACATAATTCAAAATTGCAGACTGTAGCTGAAAAAGTTTTGGTTTCAATGCCTTTAATTTTCATTGAAAAATATGTAATTCAACTAACTTTAAACCATTCTGAGAAAAAAACAGTTCTGGATGGAAATGAACATGGGGCTCACAAAGACTGCTCTAATTTAATAAGCAGACACCAATCTTTTGCGATTTCAGTGTACACTGAGAATATAATATAACCCACTTAAGCCATGAAGATAGGGCTTGAGAAGATATCCTACCTTCTTGCCTTCACGGGAAGAAAAATTTATTTGCAGTTGCCACAACTTGTCTCTGCCTGTTTCAAATAGTGCTTGAGGGTATGGACAGAATTTTGCATGGCTGCTGTTCTCGACTTATCTATAGACCAGAGGGAGCCTATGATGACTCTGATTGCTCAGTGATGGTAACCGGTTTTCACCTGGTTGTGTCATGAAGATCATTGAATAATCTGATCTAAATTAAAGATAGTTTGGGTTAAATGAAAGGGCATGTAACTCACCCTGCATGCAGAAGCTAAAGCTTCAGAGAGGTCCAGGCTAATGGCTCAAATTTATCTGAACTGAGCCATGTTATAATGCAAGACAATTCAATTTTGGAAACAGGGTGAGGCATTTTGTTCTATTCAAATCAAAACTGGCAAGTATGTCTGCTAGATTTTTATCATGACTCTTTTGCAATGATGCCTGAATGTTTCAGATATCATGGAGCAGTAGCCTTTGATGGTAATTGGTGTCAACTTTTTTCCTTGTAAAGCCAGAGAAAACAGCTGAGGAGTCAAGGCACTTAAAGGGACAATGTTAGTGACTTGGGACCAGTCCATGAAAACATGACACAGGACTAGTCCCATCTAATACAGGCGATCTAAATTAATTTCCCCAGAGCCTGTCCTTCGAGACCCGAAAAGGCATTTATGATAGCCTTCATTTCAAGGAGGCTGATGGGAAGAGGGAAATACATTGGTCCCGAATTTGCTGCTTACTGTATGAAAGTCTGGCAACCAGTGGGCTCCCCAACTGTACATACTGGCATCTGTTAAATACCATCACTTCCAGTAGTGCCTTCTCCAGAGGAATTCCTGTCCTGCCAAAGACAAAGGAAGGATCATATTTGTCATTTTGAACCTTTGACTGAATGTACTTAAAAAAGAAAAGTCATTTGATAATGGGAGTATATAATGGCTCAAGGAATTGCAACAGCTCTCACACTGAAATCCGTCTTGTTGGAAATGGACTAAGCATTTAATAATAAGAGACAGGTATACAAGATTGAGATTGGCTACAAGCTCCATAACAAGATGGACAAAACATTGATATCGGTGAAGGCCAGACATTTTCCAGTTCAAAAGAAAACAAGATGATTCAAAATGGATAAGAGATTGCGAATGAAAAGATACTTGTCCCTACAGATGAAGATTTCACCCTTTCCATTTTGAACCTTGGCAGAAAATGAATTCACTGAGGTGACTCAGGTCAATAATCGGCCTCAACTTACAGAAGGCCTTCTTGACAAGAAACAGAGATGAATTGCATAATCTCCAGGGCCCATTTGTCAATAAGCAACTTATCTCCTGCTGAAGAATATCATCTTTCTTCCAATCTGGTAGGACATCCATTAGAAGGGCAGAGGAAGAAAGAGGGGCTTAGATAAAAGAAATCTGAAGCCATACCTGTTTACCCTTCCCCTGCTCCATCAGTAGCCCAAAAGCAGTCTGTCCAAGAAGTCATCCTCATTATCTGATAAAGTTCTGAAATCCACCAATTTTCGTTTAGTAATTGTAGTGGTCTAATCATCTTAAAGATCAACTGACTCCCTTTCCTCACTGTCACATGTGGATGCTTATGTAGAGACTGAGCTTGAGATTTGTAAGTAACACTTTGATCATACAATTTGTGAAGTCTGCTCAAGTTTGCAACTGAACACATAACATTTGTGCGGCAAGATCCAATAACCAGCCTCTGTTACTTGCCACTGTTTAACACTGGTGGCTCAATCAAAGAGTTGTCATGCGGGTAAACATGGAATTAAGGTTAATTAGTTCCTTGAAGAGGATGACATGTGCTTGGCACTGAAAAAGTACCTGTATTTGCAGGTCAATCCATATGATTGTCAACTTGAAAACAAATTCAGTGCTGCCGTTACAAACACTGGCAGAAAACTTGTATATCAGAGGTGGGCAAACTTTCCAGTGCAAGTGCCGCATACACAAATTTACACCTTGTCGCTGGCCGCATAGTTCATTAAGTAAAATAATTAATATTTGAAATAGCAAAAACAAAAGGTTTTTTTAAAGAACACCTAATTAATTTTCAGTTGTTAATATGTTGTTAATATTTGAAAACTTAAATTTAACCTTCAAAAGAAGCACATTTATTTGATAAACAGAGTAACATAAACAGAGTCAGTGCGAATGATGACTTGTTCCTAGGCCGCCTGAAAACCCTTGGTGGGCTGCATGAAAGCCCTTGGCGGGCTGCATGTGGCCTGCGGGCCGTAGTTTGACCACCCCTGTTGTATATGGTAAAGGGATACCCTATGGCTCATGTTATTAACTGGGTTATTATCAATGGATGGGTACCCAAGTACCTGAATACCCGTTGGCATCTTTAATGCTGACTGTAGATACTTCACTACATTACCATAAAGCTCTAATGCATGAATCTCTCAAGCATTTCACACCTACTGCGATTTTGCAGCCTGGAAACATTTTCTTTAAATTCTGGGTTAATAAATCATCTGTTTTCAACAGCATGTTTAACTGTGCCAAAAACTCACTCAATATCACAGATAAAGTCCATTTCCTCACTGTCCAACACTGTGCTTTACAGAATGAGGAAAGAGACATATCTGTGGCATTTATTTTGGCCCTGTCCTTGTGGGAATTGCACTAAACATGTCTTCTTACATCACTTCTATTACCATTTGCAACGGAAATTTTTTATCTGCACGCACTACAGTGAACATAATGAACTCCTTTGTTAGCCTGTTTTATAAATCTGTACAAATCTTGAGAAACTTCTCGTGAGCACTCGACTTTTTGACTTCTTCCAAATTTCTTTTCACATGCCATTTTCAAGAATAGCGGCAGATTGTTCCCTTCGATGCCTGCAAATGCTTTACCAGTCTGTGCAGGAACCACTGAATAAGCACTTCTCTGACACTGATCAGATACTTCTTTTTGACAAAAAGAAATTTTAAAAGTGAAACGAAGCATTAAGGCATGTAATTTTTTTTCCGATACAGCCATTTGGAATAGATTTGCCTAAATGATCCATAATGAGTATTTTTCGGGCTTTATCTGTACAAAATATGGAGTTTGTAGAGGTAAACAGGACTGGCACACTGTAAGAGTGCCTCCCACACTGCTTTTGCTGTTGTCTGCAGACAGGTTTGAGATCTATACAGCATAAATGATCCCTTTTGCTTGGCTAACCTATTATCCCAAACCATTATGGCAGGCACAGCTGGGTTTTAAATGAGGATGCAGGTGGAGCAGTAAGCTGAAGTAGTTCTTGAGCTGCCTTACTCCAAACTTCTTCAATTTTGCAAGTAAGCAGTGAACATAGGAAAAGCAGACTCCACTGATGATTCTGTCATACTGGACCAGACTGATGGTTAGTCTGTAGAATGGCTGGCATGTCTGCAACCTGTTCAGAAGCTATTCTGGTCTCAGGTACTGATCATGCTATTCAGCACGGCTAGATAGTAGATGGATTGAGTTTTCAATAAAGTTACATCAGACATTGGCCTGGCTACATGGATGGATCTATCACTAAGATTGCCATAATTCTAAAAAGATCTGAAAATACCCCCAAGAACCCAGACTTAATGGCTTGAACGTCATGCTTGGACATGCTGGGGCACTTACACCCAGTCAGCCACCTAAAAATGGGGGACCCCCACTGTATCCATAAATTCTGTGGAAATGAGCGAAGGAAAAAGCAGCAAAAACTGGCTGGAATTAAAACACTGCATTCTTGTGTCAGTTTATGCATGCGTTGTTCAAAAGTCTGCATATCTAACTGTGATAAGTTAGGGATAAGTATTACACAAAATATACCCAGGATCTTCAATGGATGGTTGGAATTCACAACAAAGTTGACCTGGATTGATGGAAGTGTCTCATACAATGCTGTACAGAAGCGAAGTCTAAAAACTAGAGACACCAAGTGATGGTTAGGGTTATGGGCAAGAGTTATTGTCCACTGTCTATATGATATGCCTCATGTCTCCTAAGTGCAACAAGATGATATAAGACTTAGGCAACTCCTCAGCTAAGAACTTTCTTTCAAAGTCGGTTGATATTCTAAGAACATTATTCAAATTAAAGACAACACTTTATACCTGATTTAACATTAGCATATTATTTTGAATAACCTTAATCTTTGATTCTCTTGCTGTAGTCGTAGTATTTCCTCCATGGCTTTTGAGAACTCCTTGAGATTGTCTCTCGGTTGTGTGCCTCGAGTTTGAAATGCTGATGGTGGCAAAAGGTCCATAATTGGCTGATCTGAAAACAAAGATATTATTTAAACAAATAATAATAAGATTTACTGCCAATACAATTTTCAAACCAGTTTCAACCATTTAAAATAATTTTCTACGATGCATAGTGCAACCCACTCCACCTCCAAAAACACTAATAAAGTAGTTCCATAATTGTGTTCCTTTCTCCAAATGGCACATTATGTATGAATCCAAATGGCATATTATGTATGGATCCAAATAACATATTATATATGAATCCAAATGACATATTATGTATGAATCCAAATGACATACATGTATTATGTATGAATCCAAATGGCATATTATGTATGAATCCAAATGGCATATTATGTATGAATCCAAATGGCATATTATGTATGGTTCCAAATAACATATTATGTATGAATCCAAATGACATATTATGTATGAATCCAAATGACATATTATGTATGAATCCAAATGGCATATTATGTATGAATCCAAAAGGCATATTATGTATGAATCCAAATAACATATTATGTATGAATCCAAAAAGGCATATTATGTATGAATCCAAATGGCACATTATGTATGAATCCAAATGACATATTATGTATGAATCCAAATGACATATTATGTATGAATCCAAATGACATATTATGTATGAATCCAAATGGCATATTATGTATGAATCCAAATGACATATTATGTATGAATCCAAATAGCATAGTATTATGAATCCAAATGGCATATTATGTATGAATCCAAATGGCATATTATGTATGAATACAACAAGAGAGTCATTACTTTCAGCATATTAGCAAGATACAATTTAACAATAAATTACTGGTGGCCAAGAAAAGAGTAGTAGTTTTCTGCTATCAATAAAAAAGCAATATAACCTAAGATGTTAATCTTCATAAACAAAAATAAGATGGTACATGTATAAAGTCTGGCTGAAGGAAATGGATAATGAAACAGTAAATAAAGAAGTTGCCGACAGTATGGGATTTCAAAATGAAACTACTGACAAATGCATCACTTTCTCACATTTCTTTATGGCAACATTCATAGATTTTGTCTGCTCACATGTTACTAAGAGATCCATAAAACATTCCCTTGCAGGGAATGGTAATGTCCTAGCCAAAAAGAATTTCTAGTAATCCAAAATAAGGCCATGCTGAGCCTTGCAAATAACTGATATTCTTGAACAAAAACAAAAAACACAATTTTTAAATCGGCCCTGTGGCAGCCATACTGGAGGTAATATTGGTTCCATTTTCATTTAGGATAAACCAAAGAGTACATTAGAAGCCTTCTGGTAAAAAGCCCCATGTCAATAAGACACCATCACAAGATTGCCAAAAATAGACCACAACTTTGTCTGCAACTGTGTACCAGCGGCTTGATCTTTCAGTAAGAATTACTATATTTAACACTTTCTATTAAAGATTAGAGAAGAAAAAATTTATTCAGTGTAGATTTAACACAATAGAGTACAAATTAAAATTGAAATGCATATAAAAGATAATAACAATAAAATTAACTTATTCATTGTTTCCACTCAAGATTACTGATCGTGACACCAGGAAGGTGTTTAAAAAAAAAAAACACCTTGATACGTTTTCACAGGTTGCTATATATTCTGTATTCTCTTGGAATATCTCTGTATTTTAGGGCATCACTTAGCAGTCAATATTAGCATCAGTGTCATAACCCATCATCAGAAAGGTAACTATCATATATACTCGCGTATAAGCAGATTTAGGAAAAATAAAGGCCTGGAAGAAGGGGGGGGTGGCTTATCCAAGGGCTAATGTTTAAACTTGACAGATTTTAGGTCTTTTTGTTGACTACTGTAATGGCTGTAAATCTTGTGACACGAAACAATAATTTCTTCCGTGTCCTAAGACATAGGCATGTAGAAAAAAGTAATATTCGATAACCCGACAATTATTAAACTGTTATAAAGTACTATGATTGATTTTGTTACTATTTTGCATGTGCATATTTTCTGATTTCTCCAACACGAAATTAAATAAAGGTAGATACAGACTTCATAATTCACAGGCCAGTTGAGTTTACCAAGGAGACCATGCTTAACTATAATGTACAGTACTTACACAGTGCAAAGCATGCATAGCGTCACTTAAATCCTTACTTATTCCCAAACATAGATGTTGATTTTGCTTTATTCATTGTTTCGACCAAATCGCATTCTTCCAGATAACATTTCTGCAAGTCCTTAATAGCTGTTTTATTTACACTGAATCATGCGCTCAGAAGTTACTCATTTTCAATGATATAAGCGATCCTACAAATTGAGGTAATATTTTTAAAAAGGTATGCAAGTTTATTTGTACAATGCACATAACCATCATAATTTACATGTTCATGAAGAGTGGTAATAATAAAGGCTAAAATTCTCATAGAGATCAACTAAGATCAATTTTAGTTTTGTGTTTTAGCTGAACAAACATAACTTTCCACATAATGGAAAGCTTGATCTTTCGGTGTCTCCTATGTTGATAGTTGGCGAATTTGTCTTTCATTTTGCGACAGCAGTACAGGCCAGTTAATCATTAAAACCCTGAAACTGGCTTGTGATCAGAGGGAATTTTGACTGGTAATTGTACCAGTTTAACATTGGTATATACGGCATAAAAATGCCAGTGTTCACTTGTGTTTCTTCGTGGGAATGGAGCTATAGCATATGATGTTACAGCATTCGTTATCATTTTTGGGATTGAAATTAATTGTGGACGATTTTATTGTAGTGGTTTATTTTTTTATTTCTTTATTATTGTAGAGGTAAAAAAAAGTCATCAATTTATGTGAATAATGTTTAAACATAACATTCTATTCAGTGAAGAAGCGAATTCATTACACTAAAATAATTTTGTCACAACAATAATTCACAGTTGATACAACAGAACATATAGGACTTTTCTTGTTTAGAAGAAATGAAAATCAAAGACATAATGTAATAATCAGGAGTTCTCTGCAAAAATCTGATATTATGAAATCGGGAGGTAGACATGGAGCAACCCCAAAAATTGGGAGTTTTTTTCCCTCCCAGCGTGAAAGTTGGCAGGTGTGGTGTAAGGTCGCTTACATCAAAGCAAACTACAACTCAGCTTTTATGGTATTAGCATATTTTTGAAGCATTATTTCTGAAACTATTATTGTATTTTGGAGATATAAAAGTTGAGCACAATGGTGTCCATGATTCGACTCCAAGGGATGTACTTATTTCAGTGCATAATCAAACCTGCAATGTACATGCTGTGGCACCATTATGTAAATACGTTCAGTAGCCTAATTGTGAGCGTTGAATCGAACCTTATTGTTTGTTCGTTGTGTTGTCATACTGGGGTTACATTTTAATGAGTTTAGGTATTTAAATTTTCAAAGCAAAGTAAAAACATAATTTCCGGTGCACTGATATAAAATATCCAATGCAATAATGCAAAAACAAACAATAATTTAGTCAAAAGGGAGAGGTAGTGTTACAGAAACTCGCGATTGCTAAATTCTTGTCATCGTTCGATTAAATTATACACAAATCTAAATTAGGCAGAAACAATAAGAAAACAGAAAATGAAATAAATTACTTTTCAAACAAGTTTATACCATTTCTTTTTAATAATCATGCATGCCAACCTTGAGATAAGTATACATGTAATTTTTTTAAACACACGTTTGCCTAAATAAATGCATTTAGAACTTGCATCGTGCATCTTGAGATGTCTCGGAGTTTTAAGTCAGCTTATATGCAGGTCATGCACTTTTTATTGTGTACACCTGTTCAGTTTGGGGTTCAGCTTATACGTGAATGGGCTTATATGTGAGTATATACGGTAAGCATGGTAGTTTCTATCCCACAACCTACCCTGTTTTACATAATTTAAACTTTGCACTCTCAAAA
This sequence comes from Sinohyriopsis cumingii, assembly GCA_028554795.2. Lineage (NCBI taxonomy): Eukaryota > Metazoa > Mollusca > Bivalvia > Unionida > Unionidae > Sinohyriopsis > Sinohyriopsis cumingii. The sequence goes on along the minus strand of JAPYKE020000076.1, from coordinate 4,249,589 downwards.
GTACTTATTGATTCTACTTCATACATGCTCAGTCACTGAAACTTCTCACTGACCTGTCTGCTCAAGTCCAGTTCAGTCAGATGAAAGGGGCCGTCTCAGGGAAACCTGTACTAGAATATCAAGTGAACGCCAAGAACATGTTTAAAAATGTTCTTGTTTTTTCCTGAGCATGTTTTCCCAATCAACTAAAGTTGATATTGGCATGAAACAAATATGGTGAATAAACCCTCGGCGTATTCTGATATCTTTGTTCCTGTATACTACCACTTCAAAGGTGGTATGAACTCTCAACCTATGAATGCAGTTCTTGTCAGTTCTCAAAACAATGTTCTTGATGTTAGTGCAAGAAACACAGAAACATTGTTCTCATGTCTAGAACCTTCCTCTCATGTCTTGTCCAAGGACACCCAGGTTTTATGTAACTTAGTATCTGTACTGTAAGGCAAAAGATCAAGGTCCTTATTTAAATTTGCATCTTCGAACAAGTTACACTAACAAAGAGGTGAACAAAGATGTACACTCCACTTGATATAACATATACAAAAATTGTTTGAAGGAAGAGCAAACTCTCGTAAAACAAGCAGCTGCTTCGTTTGGTGTCCCAATCAATACCGTTATGGAAAGAGTCAAGGGAAAGTGAAATTCAATGAATCAGGATCTGCACCAGTCTTCTCTGAAGAATAGGAAGTCTCATCATATGATTGCAATGGCTGAAATAGGATATGGATATACAAGAAAGGAAAAAGTAACTCTAACGTCTGACTATGCTTATCATTTTGGTTTGCAGGACAGAAAACATACTTCCAGATTTAAAAGCTGCATATTTTTTTCAGTAGATTGCCTGACCTCAAAGTGAGAAACCCTAGCACTAATCTCTCAACAATGTTTGAGGAACAAAATCAAGTATAGACTCAAAAAACCCTAATCTGGTTAAAATGACTATATCTACATTGACTAGAATCGGCCCCGTGGCAGATTTTAGCTCAAACCCCTAATGTGGACACTATGACTGCATCTACACTGACTAGAATTGGCCCCATGGCAGATTTTCACTCAAACCCTTAATGTGGTCACTATGGCTACATCTACACTGACTAGAATTGGCCCCACGGCAGATTTTCACTCAAACCCTTAATGTGGTCACTGTGGCTACATCTACATTGTCTAGAATTGGCCCCATGGCATATTTTCACTCAAACCCCTAATGTGGTCACTATGGCTACATCTACACTGACTAGAATTGGCCCCATGGCAGATTTTCACTCAAACCCTTAATGTGGTCACTATGGCTACATCTACATTGTCTAGAATTGGCCCCATGGCAGATTTTCACTCAAACCCCTAATGTGGTCACTATGGCTACATCTACACTGACTAGAATTGGCCCCATGGCAGATTTTCACTCAAACCCTTAATGTGGTCACTATGGCTACATCTACATTGTCTAGAATTGGCCCCATGGCATATTTTCACTCAAACCCCTAATGTGGACACTATGACTACATCTACATCGACTAGAACTGGCCCCATGGCAGATTTTTGCTCAAACCCCTAATCAGGACACTAAGACTACATCTACAGTGACTAGAATTGGACTCATGGCAGATTTTTGCTCAAACCCCTAATGTGAACACTATGACTACATCTACAACAAAGAAAAGATTAATTAAAGATTGTATGATTTTTCTCAATGTATCTACTACATGAGTACTTAATAGAACATTTATGTTTTCAATATTGATTTTAGCCTTTACTGTCTTTCTAATTCAAAATGATGATGACATCATATATAGTGGAGAACATCAAATGACACACATCAACATTCCGTGTACATATATGAATGACATATTTCTTTTCTATGCATGTCTCTTATTAGTTATATTATTCTAAACGTTTCTTTGCTATGGCAACCAGTTTCTTGTTCAGTAAAAGATTTTTTGTATCAGGCAATGACTTAAATGATTTCCTTATGATAATATTCAATTTTAAAAAGTTAATTTTGTAATGTTGTGTAATTAGTTCTGCTATATTTACATGCATTAAAGATGCTGCAGTTACTATTATATATAAAAAAATTAAAATAACTAATGTTACTTTGCATTCATATTATAACTGGTCACATCAAATAAACAAATTTACATTAGAACTAGTATTGCTAGTAGTCTGTCATACTGGAAAATATGGGTGAATACTAATATGTACAAACAGTTACATAAAAGTATGTGTTTGTGTATGTGTGTGAGAGTGAGAGGCAATAAATTGTTTCTTTTGCATCATTTTTTAATTTTTTAGCAAATTCCATTCCTGCTTTGGGAGTTACTGCCCCTAACTGCAGCTCTACAGGTAGGGTACAATACTTATAATGGGTATATATTTCATGGAGGTCACAGGTTCAAGCCCCAGGCTAAATCATACCAAAGACTAATAAAAATTGTACTAGCAGATGCCTCACTTGGTGCTCAGCATTAAGAGGTTAGTGTTAGGATTGGTCGACCTGGTGTCGGGATAATGTGAATGAGTGCAATATGATGCTACATGTCTGTGGCATATTGCAATAGTGCAATACATCACTATAAACTGCCACATGCAAACATCACAGCAATATGATTAAAATTGTCAAAGTTATGTTAAAAATTTAAATCACACACACAATTCTGTCACATTTTGTCATAATTAGCATATACCACCACTTTTTATGTATACACTCTATGTTAAACATCATCTAAATGTGTACATTTTGGGCCAAGCTGCATTTCTCAGCATTTACTACCACTGTCATGGGACATCATGACGTCAGCATGTGCCTATCGCATGATAAGGTATCAATTTGAATTTTCATCTGTCTTTTAACATTTTATGATAGAGGTAGGGCTATCTATGACAATTTACTTTTTACCAGATTTTAGGGCTGTTCTGAGGGTAAAGTAATTGAAATTCTGACAATCTTGAAAATTCCATTATTTGAACATCACACTCCTCTATGTTACAAAAAGTCAAAATCGTCTCATTTTGAGCCTCAGCTTTAGTTACATGCTCAGAAAGTTTTGAGAAAAATGTGCCTGATCTTTAGAGATTGCAGGTTATGATTGTTGTTTTCTTTAGAATAACAGACCTATCTTTTGAGATTGAAAATGTGCCAAAAGTGCAACCTATCAAGCAAGTGACAAATTTTGCTGAACTTAACTGAACTCTGAAGCCACATCTATAACATTGGCAAGAAAGATCTAACACATCACAAACCTCTTAAAATGATGTCCAGGTCAAATTTCAAGGCATAAACTGTTAAAACAGTTACTGGAAAATCCAAAATGGTGACAGTGATTGGTTGAGAAATTGGCATCAGACATCAAACACCTCCACTGTCTGTCTTCCTGGTGAAAGAATGCAAGGTCTTTTTAAAGGTGCAAGTGGAACAATGTCCGTATCCAGACAATCACATAAGGACATTTATATTGTGCATGCAACACCATCTTATGAAGATTCTTCAAGAGCAAAATGAAAATTCACATATTCTAATCCTGTATGATGGTCACAAGAGCCATCTATCAATTAGTCATCCTGAATGGATTAGACAAAATATTAACTACATTGCACCTCCGCACACTGAAATTATTTCCTACAACCCCTGGTGTAATGATGCCTGCAAATGATAAGACTGATGCCAGGAAATATCTGCTTTAAACAGTATAGTATTTATCCACTTAATCCTTAAGTTATTACTGATGCTGCCACTATTAGTATTTCCTGCACCACCACACATTTAGTGCCAGAATTAACAGCCAGAGTTAGCATTGGGGTTAGGATTAACAACAGCCAGAGTTAGGGTTGGGGTTAGGATTAACAACAGCCAGTGTTAGGGCTGGGATTTGGATTAACAAAAGCCTGTGTTAGGGTTGGGATTTGGATTAACAATAGCCATGGTTAGGGTTGGGTTAGGATTAACAACAGCCAGAGTTAAGGTTTGGGTTTGGATTAACAACAGCCAGAGCTAGGGTTGGGGTTAGGATTAACAACAGCCGGTGTTAGGGCTGGGATTTGGATTAACAACAGCCTGTGTTAGGGTTGGGATTTGGATTAACAATAGCCATGGTTAGGGTTGGGTTAGGATTAACAACAGCCAGAGTTAAGGTTTGGGTTTGGATTAACAACAGCCAGAGTTAGGGTTGGGGTTAGGATTAACAACAGTCAGAATTAGGTTTGGGGTTAGGATTAGAGTTAGGATTAACAACAGCCAGAGTTAGGGTTTGGGTTTGGATTAACAACAGCCATAGTTAGTGTTGGGGTTAAGATTAACAACAGCCATAGTAATGGCTGGGGTTTGGATTAACAACAGCCAGAATTAGGGTTGGGGTTCAGATTAACAGCCAGAGTTAGGTTTGGGGTTTGGATTGGAGTTAGGATAAACAACAGCCATTAGGTTTGGGATTAGGATTAACAACAGTTAGTCACACCTCATGGACAAGAGTATAACATTAAACATAACCATTTATTTTTTAAAGAGATTTCCTATAATAAAAGAACTTTAAGCAAAGATGCATGAGGAATGTCCATAGCAGAAGAAAATGTAGCACCCCCAATAAAATCCCACACCTAGTCTTCAAAGAGTAAAATGGTGAGGACTAATCTGAAACCAAAACAAAATCCAAGATGGCAGATGAACCCACCAAGGACCTTCCAGAGTTCTAGTGGTTACTAAAAAAGTCCCTTCCTGAATTAAATTCACAGGTAGTGAAGATGGAGACACCAAGTGTGAAACAAAACATCTAGCCAATGGAAACTGCTGTATCTGCAAGTCCAGCTGTCATATGAGAGTGCCATCATTTTTGTCACATGTAATTGCTATAATAACTGCCAAAAATGGAAACATCTTTCATTTTTTTCTCCAGTTAAGATAAATCACTGTACAGACACTTCAGTCTAAAATCTCCATAAAAATCTTATCTTTTATAATAAAGACTGTCAAGACTGTAAACACAGCTGCATTTTATTTAAAACTTTTCAAGGCTGAGTGTTACTGCATTCCCAAAGGTTACTGTCTGAATTCTTTATTAATATTATACAGTACAATATGAAAGGAGTTATGTTTTGGTTATTTGTTGGTTTTAACTACACTTCAACACACTGTTGGCTATATCATGCTGAGGAAATAAGAGCTAAGTGCCTTTCTCAAAGACACAGCAAGGCTGCTGACCTGACTAATGTGAGTAGACATCAAGCCCATTACCAATGAATTATGAGTCTGACTCTCTACCAACTTAGATATTAAGATTACTGTGACAGGAGAGAGATGATGATATAATGCACTTCAAAGTAAATTCAAGTAAACTCCATTTTTCACTTTATTACATGTTCATGCTACTTATTTTATAAAGATTTTGTGAAAAATGTATGAAATTTAAGTCAGACATCTGGTCAGTGAAATATTATGTCAAGAATACATGCTGACACATGTAAATTTCACTGGGATGATGGTGTGTGTAAAATTTTAGGGCAATCCTCCGAGTAGAGCAGCCTTAACAAACTTGTACCAATGATCAGATAAATGGTGGACAACTGGCCATTTTATTAACAGTGCTGGCTTATTATCGCTAAAGCTAAAAATTAACTGAAAAAAGGGCATGCTGACCATCTATTTTTCATATTTAATACAAAATGTAAATATATAAGTACCAAAAAAAATGTTAGAGGGCAAGGTCTAATTTTCAATTTTTTATTGTTGTTAATGTTATCTACAAATAAAGGAAAGCTAACAGGTCAAATTAAGTTAAAAATAACAGTAAGATGTAGTTAATTAAAAATGAAAACGAAAAATAATTAGTGTTTCAGTAAAAATGCTCATTTGCCATCAGGTGAAAGACAAACATATTCTGATTGAAATAAAAAAGGTATTGGATGCTGCATTAACTATACAAAATAAGGTAAATGATATTCTTGCAAATATCAACAAATTATAATTAAGATCCACCTTTAAACATTAGATACTGCAGCTCCACATGAAATGTTATAATGTAGTTTTCATCCACAAATCATATTACAATTACATGAACAAATGAATGTATTCAGACCTGGACAAAAGTTGACTGGAAAAATTAACTTGCCTTTGGGAGATCTGCCTGCCAAATCCTGTATATTTACAAATAATAATAATGTTTCAAATTTGAATGATAAGATAAAATATAATTTATTTCCTCTATGTCAAAACTTGCTTCAAATAATTAGCATAAGCATCATGTCTGTGGAAGAATCCGGATGACTGACCAAAATATTGACTACAAGTTTAAAGTGACAGACTTTGACAAATGAATAAATCTGTATTTTTGTGACAGAAGCATACAGTAAATATAAATGATAAATCAAGATGCTGTCATGTGTGGTGTATCAAACTTCCAGAACATTGCATTTTTTGTTCTTCAACAGTCACAACATAAATCTAATCATGTTTTATTTTCCCATCTTGAGTATCTTATTGCATAATTCCACAAATCTTTCAATCTTCTGTTTATCAAAACTAGATACATCTAGTAATTTCTGTCTGCCAATATCATGACAATCATGCTCATCTATAGCCTTATATTTGGCATCAAAGAAATTATGTACATTTGCCATCCCCCCAAAAAGTACAATGATAATCATTGAAAAATGAATATGTATATGATATTGAAAAATAGTTGACTTTATAATGGTTTATGACTATTAACATGGGAGTTTGTATTCCTTTGAGAAACAAAACAGGTCTCAAAATTGTAGAACTATTTTTCTAAATACTGTATATGATAAAATGCAGATGTTCCAAACATTATAATAGGATGCATGGATTAAAGCCATGAAGAGTAATGCTAATTAAAAAAACTAGAGGTTAAATCACAAGTATAATTAGTCTTTTGAAAACAATGAGCATTTTGAACCAAAACCGGATTAACAGGTGCCTTAATTTCTTTGTCCACTAAGATCTAAGATCATGTAGCTTCACCTAATCCCATCACAAACAATACAGCTATGATAGCTCACACACTGCATGACTGATACTATACCTTTGTAGTAGTGGATGAAACAAAAGAGAATTCTGCAGACCAAAATACCCCAAAAATCTGCATAACAAGAACTCAGCTGTTGAAATTTGTAAGCATCCAAACCTAAAATGCATACTATTGCACAAATTTCAGCATCAGGTATAACCCTGAAATCGACATATATTCTGCAAATATGTGCTTGCAAACTAAATCCTGCCATACTAAGAGGTTAATAACACACAACAAATGAAATAGTCACAAGTGGAATGAAGTACGTATACACATTATAACCGTCAGCTGTTTAGTAAGTCTAGATTGGGGAAAAGGTTGAGTGCTAATAATTTCTATTAAATGGTATCATTCCAAATTTTTGGTAAACAATGTAGCCTTATACACTAGCGAAAATTTATCGAAAATAAAAGTCTAAATGGCAGATTTTAAAATGGCCTTAGAATGTACAAATGAAAGCTTGCATTTTTTTCTTCAAATGCATGTAAATCACTCAAATCTAGTTTCAGTGTTGTATTTTGCGCTATGTAACACAGCTTAAAAGTTTGTTTTTCTCTTTTACTTTAATTTATATTAAGTTATTTTACCTTTATTGTTTGCCGTGAAAAATAACTATTATAATTTTAAACAGTGCAGCATCACTTTCTATGTAATAGGCTTCACTTGTCAAAAGACTCCTCTTGTTAACCAATTTTACCATGGGGAAAAAATATAAAATCGTGTATAATGTTTAAATGTTAGTTCTTAACTAAGACGCTCTATGCTATACACTTGAAAGGACATACATGTTAAAAATCAAGATGCCGTTTCATGCCAGAACATGTTCTAGCTGGTTTTAAGGTAAAATATTAAACGTATTTATGGCTAATTAAGTTATTCTGATATTCAGAAATGTTCTCGATATGAATTATGTAAGAATGCCAAATTGAAATCCAAAACATGATCGAAATTCATGAACCTTTTAATTTTGTTGACATAAAATGCGATGGCGGGTTCAAATCTTCCGCCATGATGCTTATTCGAAGTTGCGGCTATGTCATTTTGGACAATCTTATTTCTATGGTGGCGCTCACCAGATAATATGTACTTTTGACAGAGTGACGTATGTAAGGTGAAGTAGTTCGCATTTAAAACATGCACAGTGGAGAGAATGTTTGCATACCTCTATGCTACATTAATGTAATATGGATGATATTTCTTTTGGATATTGTACTTTTGGAAATTTTACATGATTTAAGCACACTGCTAACTAAAATGACTGCTCCCTTGTGTTAAAAAATCAGTCTGAATTAGTCTAAAGTACACTATACATAGCAGCTATTAAAATAGGGAAAATGAATTTTGCCAGACTAGACAATACCAGCTTCTGAAAGTGCAATGAATGAATTACCAAATATATAAAATGTAAAAAAAAGTTATCGGCTCTTTTTTATACAATTGACCGCTGAAGTTCAGGAAGTGAAAATGACCAAGTAGAGCTAGCACTTTTTTGAAAGATGCACATTTGAAGTAAGGCCAAGCTGTATACTCTATAACCCATAGTACACCCATCAATCATACACCAAAATAAAGGGAATTAAAGGTTCTTTGCATTATACCTAAGATATACAAGGTCTTTTTTAAATAGCCAGTATAACCAGTGAGGAAAGCCGGGGACATTCTTTTTCTTTAAATTCCTAACCTATGCAAAATGCGAAACTGTATAGCGCCACCTAAGACTATCTTATTTATGATTATGTTTAATTTTATTGGCAATAATGATTATATAGTGTTAAATGTATTCATAAAGAGTATTAAATATGTCAGTCCGAGAAAAGAGTATAGTTCTTGGGCTTGAAAATATTCGTAACAACGGCTGTAAAAATAAAGATAAAATTAATACCCTATTTCTAAATGACGTAGTGGAAGCTCCGGCCAGAATGTTATTAGTCTGGTTCCCTGATCTCTTTCCACTCCTCATAATGGAATGGAGAAGGCCAGGTAACCAGACTTAAAATGTTATGTCTCACTAGATATCTTCGTATTTTGACACTCCCTAATTTTTAAGGTAGATGGCATGAACATAATTAGCACAAGCCTAGCATTTGTAAATTCATAGAAAGGCTAAATCTATAATGTGGTTTAGATTTACTTTGAATTAGGCTTGGGAATTGGTTGGCTTGTTGGCAACTGCCTGTCACAGTTAGATGAGCATTGGAGATCAAATGCGTAACTTGGGCTGCAAATGAGCTGCCGACTTGGCTTACGTATTTACGTGTGTCTGCTAAAGAAGAAAATATCTAAAAATCTAGATGGTTGAGGGGTGATGAAAATTATGCTAATTTGTTATAGTACTAGTGAACTTTATTCATGCATAAGGCACATACTGATTCTTTTAGCTGCCATGCCACAGGAAAATATTCAAAATAGCTATGCTGTCAAAAATGAATGTAAAAAAAAAGGGGTTGGTGACAGTGTTGGTTCAGTATAAAAGCAACCAGTTGCATTAGGAATTAATCTGATTGACGCAGTCAAAATCTCGCATATATGCTTTCTGCAAAATCATTTGTTTATATTTGCATCTTCAGTGTAAACTTATTCTCATTTTTCTGCAATAGGTCATTGTCGGATGAAAATTCACCAGATAAACTGTCCAGTGAGACCTTGTGGTATGTTCATGAATGGTGCATGAACTTGTACGGGATTAGCAAATGCATCAAGTTTATATATAGAGTTATACTGAATAGTTGATGAATGGAATATTGATTTTAAAAAAAACAGTAATTAGTATAGCATGACCAACCATAGTGGTATTTTGACTGGTAGAGGTCATTTAGGCCGGAGACAATATTGGATATTTCTTGCCACTTTTATGGATGCTACATGAAATTTTGAAGAAAAAAAAAAATCAACATGCACAAACAATAATATTATATTGAAGGCATTGATGATACATTTTCAAAAATACTTTTAATTTTAATGGACTTTAGTTTTAAGGGAAAAAAGGTATTTTAGAGTTTTTAGCCTTTTTAAAATGTTAATTTGTGTTTCACACTAGTTTCAAGGTAGTTATGTGAAATGAGTTTTTTAAAAAATATACTGTTTAATAGTCACAATTTATTTATTTACACAGCTAAGAGAATTATGCAGTAAAATCACCCAGATGCAAACTCTGTTACGAATAAAATATATTTGATTAGTTGATGAAATCAGTTTTAAAGGTGTTGCCATTTTGTGTCATTATTTTTTGTGGTGAAGGGAAAGAACTCTGTAATATGTAGTGGGGTTTTTTTCAGGCCACTTTTTCTCAGAAATATAAGTAATTTTTAACTAACTAATGTGGTAACAATTCCTTTGTTACTATGACATAAACATTTTGATTTAGTAGTACCCGAACTCAAATTTACCTGACAATGCAGTTTATATTATTACACTAAGGGGTCATCAACATATGTTACAATTTTAGCCATTTTTTTACTTGTCACAAAAACCCCAACTCCCCTCTATGTGATGTCGCAAATCTCTTACCCCCCCCCTTTTCCCATTATTTCTTGTAATATTGAGAAGTAAATGTATTGTATATCAGTTAACTATGTAGACAAAACAAATAAGCTGTTATGTAAAATGGTGTTTAACTAATCAGGCTTTTACAAAGACTGCTTGGCTAGTTAAACGTTTATAACATTATTTTTAAAAATTTAATTAATTTTAAACAATAAACAAGAAGCAAAAGGAACTGTAAATTAAACACATCAATCACTTCAGTTCTTACTAACATTAAAGTTTCAGCAAATCCAGAAACATTCTAAGGATTTAAAATCTGAAGTATTTGTAAATGAATTACTTCTTTTCATAGTTATCTTTATCCTCGGCAAAGTAAGATGCTCCTCCATTGAACAAAAAAGAAATCCATTTGTTTCTAGATTAACATCGTTTATTGGAAGGGATATTTCCTCCAAATCAAGCTCCTCCTCATCAATCCAATCTAAATTTTCTCCATTCTCTGCATTTGCTAGTATGACCATCATTTCATGTTCCCTTCTAGCAGCGACTCATTGATCTGATGTGTTCCAATGGAACTGCTATTTATTTGTGAAGGACTGAGTGACTGCACAGCATGCACAGAGATCTGGAGTACATGTGGCATATCTTGTAAATTCTCTCATTCAGCACATATTGAAGTGAAGGACAATAAAGACCATAGGGAATTGCCTGAAATGTGTTTGCTGACTGAGGTAGAATGTTTTCCATTTTGAGACTTTGGGTTGCAAATAAGGATGGAAATTTGTGCAAGGCTCCATCTGTTGCTTGATCTGGAACTATAAGTCCTTGACATTGTTTGAACAAGGGGTAAAGGAGGAGAAAGAAATCTGTCTTTTATCACGCTGAAGTATGATCTTCGTGCTTTCAAACAGTACATGTTGTCATCATACTTCACAATCTGAAGCAAGTATTGGCTTGAGCGGACATGGGTGTCACACCAGTTTTGATCTCTACACAATGTATCCTGTTCCATGAGCTCTGAATTTAATGAATCCATATACTCAGCAATGGTTGGGTAATTGTCTACAGTCGAGTGTCACCACATTTTGGCAAACGTGTTTCCAGCAAATTCAAGGTTTTTCTTCTCTAGCTCAATGCCAGCTGTCTTACCTCGTTCTTCTAAATGGCTGCCATAGTTATCATAAGGTAATATTAATCCACTTAATTCCCTGCTCATGGACGCAATCTTTCTCTCCACTCTCTTTAAACCACTTTATCCCAGAGCATTTGTTGCAATGAAGACTGAGTCAGGATCGTGTTTCAAGAAATGGTAGATGGCAACCTTAATGACATTTGGATACTGTGGGTTTTCATCTGGCCCACCATCAACAGTAAACACAAGAATCAGCTTGACCAATTTATCAGTACCAGTCCTGCTTATGGTATTGAACTCTGTCAGACACAGCAGCTTTTCAAAGTCAAATCCATGGCTGAATGTTGTTGATACGGAGTGTTTTCCAGATCAGATGGCTGTAAACATAGGGCCAGAAAAGCCAACATCATCTCTGCTTCCAAGACCGTTGTGATGGACCTCAATGCCGGCATACACTGAGGGTATAAGCTTGTGCTGGGCAGCAACTACCCAGTCATGGTCAGGAAGGCTTTATACTCAATGTGCATTAGCATATTGGCTACAAGCAGCCCAATTGGGACATGACATTTATCATCCTGGCTGATAAAACAAAACCTCATCCAGTCCAAGCCTGGAAGACAGTTCTTCAGAATGTCTTATTGTAGCTGTGCAAAACTGGCCATCCATATTTGTGTGTGTGATAATCATTTTGCGCGCTAATTAACTTTAATGGTACAGTGGTTACATGATGCTTACCTTGTGATGACGAACTACGCTTAGGAAGCAGATGAAAGTATAGTCCACTTAGACTTATATTGAAGCCAAATTTTTTAAATGCTCTGTTAATTGATCTAAGGTTTTAATACTTCTGTAGACTTCAAACTGTCTTTTTTTCATGAGAAGCTGAACTATGCATTGGGATATCAAGTATAGTTTGCAAAAGCAATGGTTGTTCTGATTCAGTTTTTGCTTGACCACATCTGGCCCTGATATTCAGTTTTGTGTGTAGTTCAGGATTATCTTCCAATGAAACATTCAGTTTTGATTATTTCAAATCCCTTGCTTTTTGGGATCTTCTTTGATCATCAATCTTCCTCTTTAGTTTCTTTTCCAACTCAGTTTTTCTTTTTTTTATCTTTAAACTCTAAGTACTGCTCATTTAAAAGTATACCTTGTTTCTGCTGATTATACAAACCATTGAGCTCAGAATTTGTGACATAAGTTTGGGACTTCCAATGTAATTAAACAGTAGCATTTCGCGGAGTAGCAAAATGGCTTGTAGAAGGCATTGTTTCAAAAGTAATGATATTCAAGATATCAGTCAGTTATTCATTGAACTCTAAATTATCCTGAAGCAGCAGGGAGGGCGAACCATACAACTTTTAGAAGGTTCCAAATGTCGAAATAAGGTCTCCACAAGGAGGGGGTTTCAACCGGAAATAACATCGACTACGTTTCAAGAGGAACTCTCAAAAGATGAGCCTCTTTGGGAGGTCCTCCTGAGTTAGTCTAAATGTGGTTTCTGGTTGAAAACCTATTAATGTATCTTTGATTACAAAAAATGAACCAATTCGTTGTAGGATTCGTCCTCTCCCTGCTGCTATAAATTAAAAATTTATGTTATCAATAATGGCAAATATCGGAGAAGTGCATTCCGCTAGTCCAGCTCAAGAGCGACTAGAAGCAATCAAAAAATTTCTTCCCGTGAGAGATTCTGTAAGACAAAAACTTCAAGAACGCCAGCAAGCACAAGTTGAATTTGCTATGGGTACAGAACAGTTATTTAAACCCGTTACAACACCTACTGGAAAAGCTGCGGTGGTCACTGAAAGAGCTTTATTGGGAGATATTAAGGATGAGGAAGAAAGAAAAAAGGTATTCTTCCAATATTAAAACAGACCGCTGAGCAAGCTGAAAAAATTGTGAGGAGAACTAAAAAAACAAAAAAGATTTTACAAGATCTTCCAACTGATGTAGCTGCAGCTCAACCTCCACCCGTCGGCGAAGAAATACTTGAAGGTATTGGACAAATTCGTACTGAAGTTGCCAACGTGAAAAAAGAACTTGTGTCTAAGCCAGTAAAAGAAAATATTGGACTGATTGCAAAATTTAGGGAGGGTTTTGTCGAAGATATTAGAAATACTAAAAGAGAAAATTTGCCTGAAAAAATATTAATTAGTATATTTAATAAATCTAGTATCTTAAAACCCGGTTTTGAAGGAGTACTTGATGATAATCTTATTAAATGGATATATCGCATATATAAAAACAAAAAACAAGCCAGAGATGATGATTTAGAATACAGAAGCCTTGATGAAGAAATAAAGAGACTTTATAAAGAAACACTGAAACAACTAGAACAACAACAACCCTTCCAGCAGGAACCTTCATATCAACTTCCTCCACCTCTGCAACAGATAGAACAACAACAGTCTTCTTCACTGCAGCAAAAGTTGATGTCAGAACTTTAAAGGTCTGAGGAGCTACTTAAAAAAGCAAAAGGAGAAAGATAGCCCTTAAGACTATTTAAGAAAACCACGGAGACAACAGAAGAAGGAGCAACTGGCAGTGGTTTGGGAAGTGGTCTTATCCCCTGTCCTAACAATATCATCAATGACGTGCAACGGTTAGAAGTTCTCATCGGAGGAAAGCGAGCTGGGAATAACCCACCAGAAATAATTAATAAAGCGGCTGATATCTGTCATCAATTATTTCAAGGCGGTATCATGGATACTAGTATCTACCAAGAACTTGTTGATGACTATCATAGTAACTAGTTGTTAGATAAATGAATAATTAAATAAAATGATCATACACAATTCTCATCGTAGACCAGTTATGGTCAGGGTGGTAAATTCACGATTACCCGTATACAGGATGACTTACGGAAATGGATTAGGTGATGTTGTTCGGGGTTTATTCGCGAGATGGCCCCTAAAGCAATACCAATCGCAAAACAATTATCAATGAAAGCGATGTTATTCGTGATAAAGCTCCTGGTGCTGTTGGTAACATTGCCAGTAAAGCATTTTTGGCAATCAAAGACAGACTAGCACGATTAATACGCAAACCACCACCACCAGTAAAATTACCAAGCACCGAAGTGATGCCGGCAAATGTCAGTCAAGTAATAAATCAAGCTGCAAATCAAAAACTACCAGCATTGATAAATCAAGGGGCTGAACAAATAAATACAAGTTTGGTGTCGGGAAGTGGTCTTCGTTTTAGATGATAATAAATTATAATAAAATGTTTAAACGTGAATCCGACACGGCGTTCGACATAGACGAACCGGTTCTTAAAAATGAATCAGTGCGTGATTTTCAGTACTGTTCCTATGACGCACGAGAATCAAATCAACGAGGATGAATTGAATTACAGGTTCAAGATGCAAGTAGATATTTCTTGCCCGCTAAAGCGTTTATTGAAGTAGCAGGTGAAATTATAAAAACAGATGATACGGTATTCTTGGATCCGGTTAAAATCGGTTTTGTCAATAACGGAATTATGGCCTTGTTTGAAAGCGCTGCGTATCTCATTGACAGAAAAAAAAGAGTCAGTTGGGAACAGTGTTGATGTGGCTACAACAATAATAGGTTTAGCAAGATACTCTGATGATTATACAAGATCAGCTGGGCCATCGGTGATGTTTGCCAAGGATACTTCTAATTTTCCTAACAGTGATCAGTACAATATTAGACAACCAAAAAACCATGCTGCTCCTAATCCTACTGATATTGACGTGGAAGACATGATTATTAATGCTAATACAGAATTTAATTTAGGTTTTCATACACGTAGACAAATGTTAAGCGCTGGTCATAGAAATTTTTCGTGTGTAATTCCACTGTCATATATATTTGGATTTTGTAGAGATGTCCGAAAGGTAATTTTCGGAGCAAAACATACGGTTGTGCTTTTTAGAAAATCTGATGACAATGATGCTTTATGGTGACCTATTGATGACGCTGGTAAAGTAAAGCTGACAAAACTTTCATTGTGGATGCCGGTAACGACTCCGGCAATTGCTGAAGAACAGCGTCTACTTTCCTTTATGGATCAAGGTGGTAAATTGTTGTTACAATGGCTTACAGTAACCACAGATAGCATTCAAAGTGATAATAATGGTTTATTTACATGGCATGTAGCATCACAGCAGGGAGTTTCTGCACCGCGACATATTTTCATTGCTCTTCAAGATGTTACACGAATAAACTCACAAACACGGAGTCATATGATATTTGACAAACTCGGCGTTACTGACGTTTCTTTATAAATAAATGGGCATCAAGAACCATCTGAAAACATACAATTAAAGTTTGATAATTATCATGTTGCACGTGTATATCAACATTTGACAAAATATCTAGCGCGTGATATAAATATCGATACTGGTTTGCAAATATCACAATTAGATTTTATGGCACATTATCCAATCTATTACTTTTCACTAGAGCATCTTGATTTAACTAGACAGTCTGTCGTTAATGTGCGTTTCAGAGCTAATGTGAATAAAGGGGTTATAGCTGAGTATAGAGCAATTGCTGTTATACTCAGCGATAAGGCAATGTTACTTGAGGGTGTTGGTGGTCGAATGATAGTCGTTGATGCACCAATGGAAAACATGTAGACAATTAGATCAATCGCGTTTATTATAAAAATGTCATAGAGTCACGTTAATGTCACTCTGACTCCTGGTCAGGCGAAAAAATTACAATCAAAAAATGCGGGTGTATGTGGGGCAAAGATAACACTAAAACAAGATCAAATTGCTAATGGTGGCCCAAACAAGTTATCGCTGACTAAAACCCAACTAAAACATTTCAATAAAGCGAAGCAAGCGAAAACTGGAACTCAACTTGATTTCACTCCAAAAGCCATCAAGGATATGGTTAAAACCGGTGGTATATTTCCACTCCTTGCAGCAATACCAGCACTGATAGATGCTGCTGCCCCAGCTGTCGCAAAAGCAGCCACGTTAGGAGCTGTTGGAATAGCTGCTGGAATGGCATTAAAGAAAGCAACTGGAAGAGGAAAAAAAAAAAAGGAGCAGGTTTAAGACTTCCAGGAACTCCACCCTCATGGTATCCCAAAAGCCGTTACTGAAAAAACAGGGTGTTTTAACACCAATGTCAAATTTTGATTTACTTGATGCCGCTAAACAATTAAATATAAAAAATTTCAAAGGTGTTTTTATGCGAGATCAGTTACTAAGACAACCAAATAATCCAGAAACTGGAATTATTAATCTTGATAACAGTGATGGCCCAGGAACTCATTGGGTTGGTTACACGATACATCCACATGGAATTATCTATTTTGATTCGTATGGGTCAGCACCGCCAGTTGAATTTCTAAAATACGCACAAAGTACTCCATCCCGAGTTTGGTACTCAACGCTACCAACACAAACACTAACTGATCCTCCGATATGTGGCTGTGAAGTAATTAATGTACTTGACGCGATATCAAAATCAACCAAACCACCTCACAAAGTCGTGCAAGAGTATATCACTGGTCGATTTAAACAATCCCTAAAGAATAATGGTCGATATTTATGGAAGATCTCATGATGATATATAAAAAAAACATGCGACGACGTGGATTTATCAAAATATGCGACTAAAGATGACGTTAACAATCGTTTAAACTTATCCAGGGTAGGGCCAGATGAGGTTGTTATTTTTCAGGACCAAAACGGAAAACTAAAAACTAGTGATATCAAATGGCATGAAATAATTCATAGGGTTATTGGAGCTACTCCGGGTAACATCCCTGTGTTCACTGACAGCGGAAAAATCAAGGATTCACTGATATCAATTGCGGCGTTAAGAGATGATATGCAGAAAGCTGCAGGGGAACGTGTAAAAAAGACCAGTGATACAATGAGAGGTGAACTCAGCATGAACGAAAACAAAATAGTGGTTTTAAGAGATCCAACATCCCCGGAAGATGCCGCGACAAAAAATTATGTTGACACGCTATTTACAACCGTCAGAACCATATTCACTACTCGTTTAAAAAATACCGGCGACACAATGACAGGTGAACTCAACATGAACGGAAACAAAACAGTGGTTTTAGCGGATCCAACATCCGACGAAGATGCCGCGACGAAAAAGTATGTTGACGTTAACCACAGCGCCGTTGACAGTAAATTATCCACGTTGTGGGCTGAGTATGACGTTCACATAAATGCGTTTACAAATCTCCGTAGAAACTTTAGAAAAATTAAAGAAATCGCAGAGGAATTCTTTGGTACTCCGCCCACCGCTGATATGAAACTTGCTGATATCAAAACTAACATCGACACGATTAAACAAACACAGCAAGATATCGTAAGTGGGATTCCTGAAATCGTTAACAAAACCAGTTTGATTAAAATCCCACCTGGAGTTACTCCAGGGCATATTATTAACAACACATACACGGTATCATCTGGATTCGCAACATGGTCTAAACAAAATAATACTATCAAATATACCGCAACAGTCACTGGAGTGTATAGACTGTCTGTGTTCAGTGCTGCAAAATTTGAGATATTTACAACGTATCGCTGGCGACATTCCACCGACAAGCTTTCCGGGGTTGTGACTATCATATTAAATAGCAGGACCGAAGAAACATTTATACTGGAAGCAGCTGATACGAAATTAACTGCAACATCTTACTGGTGGTGTTTGGAATTTGTAGCTGAAACACCTCAATTGGTTACTGTGTAAGATAATAAATGGCATTGACAGCATCAACAGATGCACAGCAGTATAGATACGATCAAGTACGCGAATGGCAATCAGAGTTAAAAACCATCATTGACACGTATACGCTGAAAGTAAAACAATACAAGCGGCATGTAATCGTATTTGATGCTATAGTATAATCAGTATCCACGTTAGTTACATCCACCAGAGTAGTATTATCAGCGCTAACGCCAGTAACAACTGCAATCGCAGTAACAATATGCGTTTCATCATCAGCGGCAATTGCAGGTGTTTTTAATATAATCGCAAAAAAATATCTTCATGCATGAGCACAAAATTGCACGATTATGTCATACAGCTAAACACAGCAACAATTGCATAGTCAAAATTATTGTCGCTGATATCATCAAGCCTCAACGACGAAACAATATCAGATTCCGAATTCGCTCTAATGGTTAAGATATACAAAGACTGCATCCGCCATTTAAAAACAACGAAAAACAATAATGACAGAATTACAAGCTCTGATAGACATAGTCGAAAATACAAACCCGAAGAAAACCTCAACAGTAAGCTCGACTAAGCCAGAATTCAGTATTAATTTTCCAACTGCAATTCCCATGAATGAGATCGCGTTAGCACAATTACGAGTATATCACAGTCATTTGGTGGATTACCAGCGAATAATTCGTTTGTGTTTGCAAATAAAAATAAACAAGATGGCACTACTGACTGGAACGTCATTGGGATACCAACCGGGTCTTATCAAATCGAAGAAATCAATGAGGAATTACAACGTCGAATAAAAAATTTCACAGGAAAAAAATCCAAGATAACAATAACTGCTCATGAACCAACCCTGTCTTCTGCAATCGAGATAAACTCTTCTTACTACGCCATGGATATATATCAAAGTTTGATCAGAACAGTGTTAGGATGGCCAGAAATCCCACTGCCGGAAAACCCACTGCCACCAGAACCGAAAAAGTCTATGTCACTGATAAAAGATCATATCATGGTGTTATTCCAAAATATGAAAATAATCCGTTATGGAAAGGTGTAAATGTTAAACCGGATAATAGCGGATGTGGAATTACATCATATGCTCTGATATGGGGGTGGCATTATGGATTGCCTTTACAACCATATATCAAGCAAGATGTTAGAATTACTTTTGAAGATATTAGTCACGTGTATGAAACGCAACAAAAAAATTACGTCAATTATTAACCGAGTATCTCCTTGACACGTCGTCAGCAAAAAATTAAATCATTAAGCAAATAGAAATATTAAATCAAATACAATTTGATATTGAATTCCTTCATCAAAGACTTATAACAACAGCAACAGCGATTCGATCATCTAAATCATACTTTCTCAATTATTACAAAATAACAGAGGCTGATCTGCCGAATTTTAAACTTCCCGGGTATAACGCAGATGAACTCAAAAAATCCGTTAGTGATCTCATTGATGAATATTTTCCTGACATACTCGCTGCGTGGAAATAAACACTACCACCACCAACTGTCCTCAAATACAACAATGACCGAACGGGGTAGGGTCGACGTGTATCCCCAGAAATCGTAAATATAACCCCTGTGGTCGCAGTCAGTCTTGTGTGTGATGTAATCGATGGCAGCTACAGCACAGACACGACAGTATCAAATCAAGCCCAGCAAGGATTTGTTCTTTATTCATTCATGCCAAAAGAACCACCTGGATATCTGATTGTGCAAGAGCCGATCAATCCAGTTTATCTGCAGTGTCATAATCCGCTGTTATCAAGAATAAATTTCAAACTAACAGACCAATCAGGCCACCTTCTGGATTTGAGGAATGAAATAGTTAATATTAATTTACTTGTGAAATCTTAAAGATTTTCGATCCTAAAAATCTATGATTTTCAAGAATTATAAGAAATTTATTTTTTACTGACAGACCCTGATTTCTGATTAATCAAGCGAGTATTATATAATGTACCAGCATGTGAAGGTTTTCATACACGACAAGCAAGTACTTGAAAACTACATCAAAAAAATATTTACACAGTTTCTAGTTGGCCCAGTTGACTTGGTTATTGATGTGTACGGTAACGAGGATTTTTTATTAACACAATCGCAGCTGGATAAACTACAGCGAGAACGTATTTGTATGGTCACGTGTGATAAAGATCAGATTCTAAATTATGTGCACTCGTGCATTAAATCTGATCGACTAAGGGAAATATTATCTTTATCAGATTGATACAAGTAAAAACAATATCTGTATCAGATTGATGCAGGTAAAAAATATTTTTTTTTATACTTTCGATTTCATTTCCACGTACTTGACTTCATTTCCAAGTATCCTTGATGAAATCACCTTGATGAGATCCTTGATTTTATCACCTAACTCTCAATCTTTTCACAATCTGATATAAATTTTCTTAATTGTCTCACACGAGAATAAATTTTCTTTTTTGATTCGTATTCAAGACATAATTCCGACCAAATTTTTTCAATTGCACGAGACAACGAAACAAAATCCTTTATTTGTGTTTCTTCTACTGTGGCTAGTGACTGATAAACGCCGTCTGAATTTTCTTTATCAATCTGTACCCTTGTTGTTTAGCCTCTTGCAATGTTTCAAAGTCAGAAATAATTTTTCAGGATTTAGTTCATCAGATAATTTTATGCAGTCATGTTCTAATTTTTTAATAGCAACAATTACATCATTGATATTTTCGTAATTCATTATACCGAATATTATATATTTAAAAGAAAAATATTTTAGACCATTATGTGAACTTCTAGGTTGTCTAGCAAGTCCAGAATGGTGTGATTTTTTTACACTAGCGACGACACATCTCCATATGAGTCTCTAGGGTGTCTTATGACATCCTACCAGACTCAGGAGCACGGAAACACTATCCCCATGTGAGTCCCTAACCTGTCAAACAACAGTCTAGATGGCCCAGAAGGCGTGTTTGCGAAAGATAAAACATTCCCCATGTGAACCTCTAGCTTACCAAATGATATGCTAGAGGTTCAGAGGAATACGTATAAGGACAGTACAACATGTATTTTTTAACTATAACTTATACTAAGGACAGCACAACATGTATTTTTTAACTATAACTTATACTAATGACAGTACAACATGTATTTTTTAACTATAACTTATACTAAGGTCAGCACAGATAGATACGGGGTTATATTCTATGCTCAACAGATTTGCACACCCTCCCCGAATCAATCCCGTGAGGTGCAAAATGTCACCGTGTCATGGTGATAACGCGGAAGGTGTGCAACTTTATTGAGTTTCGAAAAACCCTGTATATGATACGGATGCTATAGTATATAAACTGACTGATACTTGGAAATTCAAAAATAGCTCACGCGATTGGCATGGTTTGTTTTGCTGTTTTTTGTATTTCTTTTCTTAAATATAATCGCAGAAAAAATACAGATGAACCAGAAAACCAAACGAATTTAATAAAATAAGTATATTGTCTGTGAAAAAAATATTATTTATTGTAAATAAACGATTACGCCCGCCCGTGTTGACAGTCTTTGATAAAATCAACGGGAAGTAATTGGAGATGTTTTACTTCCGTGTTGTGATCGTACAGGTAACACGGAAAATTGCTTACTTGTAAAGTGTTGCGCAGGGAGAGAAATCCATAATTGACTTTTACACAGTCGTTGCGGAGTTATCTCCGTTATCTGCATCTACATAACAAAATAAAATCCAGCTATTAAACTTGTATGAAAACGATGATTTGATTATTTCATCAGCAACACGTTGGACTGACATCGGGTGAATACCGAAGTGCTTGTCAGCCACGCCCATTGACTGAAATACTTTCTCTTCACGGGTACTTATGTTGAAAGATATGACAGCTCTCCTTGTAATGCTCTTAAATTTACCGGTATCTCCTCATGCAGAATTCTCGCCCGGCATGATAGCTTCTAGGTTAGATAATTTATTATTAAGTTCATTTTTATCTATATAATCAATCACAAGACCGTCTTTGATCTTCCCAAAGAAACATTCAAATACAAACCTGTGATTATAATAGGTTTTATTCCCAGCAGTAAATCTAAGATAACCAGCATTATTAACTACACCAGCTGTTTCTTCAACCTGCAATTTCTAACTATTGCATCACGAGATGCTTCGTAATTCAATATGATAGGATGTGGGGCAAATTCTTGAATCATTTTATATAATAATGTATTTGTCTAATTTATAATTTGTCTGAAAACTTAGTTATATAATCGCGCTCACATTTCAGCGCATTATTATTATTTTTTTATCATAATATCGCTTAAGTTCACGATATCTTTTTCCACCGCAACTTGCAAGTTATACTTGCACATAACTGTGTTTTACTCCTGACTCCAATACCACATTGCAGACATGGTATTGGTCCTAAACTCCCTTTTTGAATGCTTTGTAAATGTTCCCCGCAGAATTTTTTTCTGCAGGATTTGTTACAAGCAGTTACAGATCCCACTTTAAGCCACTTGCACTGATTGGTTTGAGGCATTATATATATATAATATATCTTATTTAAATGTTTGTCTTAAATATGATATGGATGAGTTTGAAAGATTATCTGCAATCAAGCCCTGGAAAGCTTCTAGATTCGATCTTGACTAACCCCTGACTCGCGGAGGCGAGCCCTGACTGATCTGATTGATATTATCAGAGATGCCAAAAAAGAATTTCATGATGATGGTGCATATCATGTGTGGTCTACATTAAAAATTATACACCTTGACAGAGTCAAGGATGATGCCAAGGACGCTACAGTGAACGATAGACGAGCAAAAACGATCATCGATTACCTTGATATTCATCAAGGCAATCAGAAATATCATTTCAGAATAAAGTTTATTGTATGTTCGGATGATGATCCATGACAAACGTGACCCTGTCCTTGCTAATGGAAAAACCACTCGGTTAAGTAAAGATTCCAAACCAGGAATGTTAACGGGGACTGATAAACCATATTACGCTCGATCATATCCTGTAACAGCGGTCATTTATGGAATCTATCCGATAAAAAAACCCAACATTAATGATCTTGCCCCAATGAGATTCTCAAAGCTGAATTGTGTAGCAGAACGAGTAACAGAACATTTTACAAATGCGATGCACGGAAATGGTCTAATGACGTTATGACATGAAAAAATAAACAAATGGGCTGAACGGGTCAGGGATACAGGAGCTACAATAAACGATGTTGCCGAGTTAGAAAAAACATTAAGATTCCCCATAACCGTAGCAACGATAACAGGGGAAGTATTATATGAATCAAAATATAAATCGCAAGGAGCGCCAATAAATATCATTGATCATAACGCTCACGCTTGGACCAGTGCAGTCACAATATTCCCACGAAATCGAACTGTAAGATTTTACCCGTCCTCGGAAAATTCAGAAGGTGGGAACTCTGAGAGAAACATGTTTGATTTTATTAAACAGATAGGTAAAAACGATCCTGTGTCAGTGTGGTTATTTTCAAGTTTAGATAATGAAAAATATGATCAATTTGTACGCGTTAACGGTGAAATATACCGTAAAGAATCTCTTCGTGAAACAATGAGAAAACTTGCTCAAAGATACTCAAAAGATACTGACCGATTACTAATTGTTTCACTGTCCCATCAGTTGCAGCCCACGCTGCCAGAGAAAAAAATTTGTGGAAGCCAACCCGAAGTGAGCTTCTCGAAGATGTACAATTAAGTTGTTGCGAATACGGACATGGCGGATTGTGGAATACCAAGTATAATTACAAGGAAATGATATCAGTTGATATGGTTGCGTGTTATCCAGGAAGCTTTCTCGGGATGGGAGAATGCTCTGGATACTTTTAAAGATTTGGACACCCCACGAACTCAATGACGCGAGTGGCTATTAATGGACCATTACCTGATTTTGACCTGACAGGATTCGCTCATGTAGTGTCATTTGAATTCGCTAAGAGTCTTCATGTTTTTTGTTATGTTTGGTTTGGTCCGCATTTTAGTGAAAAGCACTGGGCACCAATAGTGTTGTTACGATATATACTTGACTGTAAAATACTGATATCGTTGACGGTCAGTGAGGCAATTATATCATATCAGGCACAGACTGAAGTTTGGTTACCAACACCTGAACTCGTTGATTGCGAAAGTGATGATTACAGTACATTAATTGCCAACCTCGAAGAGAAAAGAAACGCAAAGGATCTTGGTAGAAGAATAATTGGTAACTTTACTCAGGGTGGTGCACATGATCATAAACGACATTATGCAAGACTGATTATGGATCCCATCGAGTATAAATTTGTGGTCGCTGATGCAACTGCGAGAGATATATTTGTAAGTCAAGAAAAAGCTTATTTACCTGACGGAACTCGGCTGGGTACAATTGTAAGTTATACTGATGGCGAGTCACCTCAGTATACTCATTTAAGATCTTCGATGCTCGCTTATGTTTCTATAAATTTGCTATCGATGATAAATAGATTCCCTGACACTGCAGTTAGAGTTGCAACTGACTTATTCTACATCAACAAGAAATACCTGAATTTGGTAACTCGTTTTACAACTGATGATGCATCATGGGGTTCGTGGAGAATAAAAGAAGAAATGGTATATGATTATTGTGAGTCCGCAGATGTTGAGATCAAAGACAGTTATTATAAATCAGAATTATCAGAAATCTTGAGTGCACCATCTGTGTACGATTCAGTATCCAGACACAAGACTGTTTATCTTAATGGGCCGGGAGGGTCTGGTAAGACGACTCGAGCGATTGAATTATTTCGGAATTCAGATATGATCTTGTTAACACCTACACACAGACTCACGAGAGAGATGAAACAACGTGGGGTTAACTCATGCACTTATCACAGCTTTTTCAGATACAAGGGCGATACATGGACTCCTGATCGAATGGAAGAGAAATATATTCCAAGGATTATAATTTGGGACGAAATATGTACGGTACCGTTAGAAACATTAAAAACATTTCTCGATTGGCTATTAACAAAAAATACAGCTGTGATAATGTGTGGCGATCATGGCCAGCCACCGCCCTTTGTTTGTCCATCTCCACATTTGTGGTTAAAAGATTTTGTTGACCACTACGAAGAAGTGGCTGATGATTATAGAGCGCTTGATGCAGAATTAAACGAGTTTAAGAAATTAGACTACAACTGAGCGACTTTCTGCAAGCGTGGAAACCAAACGACTTGATAGTGGCAAGTAGAAAGATAGAGACACACTTAAACAGCGGTTGTTTCAGTTACAACAAGAAAAGTTTCCGACGTTGCCAGTGCCGTTGTGTTATTGACCAGCTGATACGCGATGGCAAAATATTGACTTTGATATACCAGGACAAACCGAGAAACAAAATCTCGTATTAAATGATGTTGTTGCAGTTGATATCAATGTTGTTGAAGAAGCACTGCGCGCTTATAAATCCCACTGGACGCTAGGATACGCAATGACGATTCATTCATCTCAAAGACTGACTATCTCTGATACAGTTGTTTGGATCGTTGATGATCGTATCGAGTGGTCAAACTTAGTTTACTTGGCTGTGTCCAGAGTCAGAACAATATCTCAACTGCGAAGGATTGTTTTGGATGAGTCAGTGATCAATGATAACGATAAATGTCAAGTCGATATAATAAGAAAAACGTTAACCGGTTACAAACAGAGTGACAAAAAAAATAATCGCGATTTTGACCTTGACGTTGAATTTATCATGACACTGAAACAACAGCAGAATAATCACTGTGAGAGGTGTAATTGTATAATGTTGTGGCAGTATTCGAATAATAATCCAAGACGGTTCACCGTAGATAGAAAAGATAATAGTCACGGTCATACACGAGAAAATGTGATGCTGACCTGACTTGAATGTAATTGACATCGGTGTGCTGGCACCCTTGGTGCTAGTTAAGTGATCTGGGCGGTAATTGTATGTCTTCGGGAATAACTTGTAATTGTTCACATGTGAATCTACGTTGAGGAGCAGTTGAATCCAGTCTGTAGATTGCTGGTCTACCAGTAGATCTAATTATGTTAGATATCTTGTGTGTTGTGATGCTCCAGGTAGGATCAGTCGCTCTTTTTTAACGCCTTCAAGTTCACCTGGTTCATATAAATATCTCACAGTGACATCGCCCAGTATTGGTTGTGCTGAAAAATCACGTCGTTGTGGTATATTTTTTTTGTAATTGCATTAATAGGTTTCATGTTGTTGTTCGAGTAATTTCATTATTTAATGCAGCTATCACACCTGGTAATCTTGCAACCCATTCGTGTGATCTCTTGTCCTGAATGAGTTCCTTCGCGTATTGATATCCGAATAACCGCTTAGCAAGTGTTTGATTAAATCGCTCAACAATTGCCTGATGATGGTGAATTTCATTATGTCCTCGTGTGACGTTGACATTATGTTGCTTCATCAGCGATGATACTGCACCCTGAAATTCTTTGCCAGGATCAACTTGTAACAACTGTGGCCATTGTAGAGGTCCTTGTTGATAACTTCGTTCAAAAGCAGAAGCAACCTCAGATGCTGTTTTAGTTGTTAACAGTTCTGCATCTTTGTATTTACTTGCAACATCAACTACAGTTAGCACGTACTTGTAATTTGACGTCTTCGGATTTTAATAGTATCATGTGGCAGAAATAATATATCAGCCTGGTGAACTTCATTAGGAACACTAACATCAAAATGTGCAAAGTGAATTTGTTTAGGCGGTGGTTGGTAAATTTCCCATATTGCCTGTTTGGATAACCAATTTTTAGCAGTAACGCGTGTAACTTTTGCTGCTTCAGCGAGTTTACTAATTGCTGCGCTACCCCTCCAATATCTTCTTGGGGAATAATAAATCAACTCCATTATAATTAATTACCAGCACCTGGTGCTAATTTACCTTTCATTGCAGATCTAACCAGCCAATTAGCTAATGATTCTTTGAAAGATTTATTCGTAATAGAATTTAGCGCATGAATCAATTTCACATCCGCAAGATGCCTATCTTGTAGATTTTTACTTTTATAAGCTACATCATGAACATGACACGCCTTATCAATAGCGTTTATTGGTTCCTCGCCTGGTTTTGGTTGATCTTGGTCATCAAATCTGATATCAAGTCTGGTTCCAGGGCCACAGTAATTATATCCTGGGAGGTGTTTTTCTCCTGGGTATTTAGCCCACGGAGCTCCTGGCAACTTTGTTAATTTTGCTGCAATAACACCCCTGTGTTGCTTTTTTTTTTTTACTTGACACTGGCTTTGGCTTTAACTTTGGCTTTGGCTTTGGTTTTTCACCTGACTGCACTGACTTGTCAGTGGAGATAAATTTAAATTTCTTTGTACCGCATCATTCACACTTGCCCGTAACGGCAGATCTGTTATTTTTTGTTGTAATGGTTGTTAGATCACTTGTTGGCGTGTGCGCCCTGCATTTTACACAATATAAATCCATATTTATTTTATATTATTCTAATGGAAATACTGACTTTTCTGCTACAAGGAAACGAGAACCAGTTAAGCATCACGCAGCGCTACCAAATTCTGTTCGTATGATTATTATAGGACCATCTGGAAGTGGTAAGACGCAGTTGTTACTTAATTTAATAATGGAGTGGATGAAGTGGGACAAGTTGTATTTGGTAGCACCTTCAATTGATGATCAACGATGCTACGAAGTGTTAAAAGATTTTAATGAAAGTGCAAAATCATTAAATGAGAGCGGAGATGATGATGTTGAATTTATTACTAGTATTGATGAATCACCGTCTGTGGATGATCTTGACTGGTCAGTTAACAATTTAGTCATGTACGATGATGTGATGTTGGATAAACAATCAAATCCAGCTAGGATATTTTCCAGAGGTCGACATAAAAACACAGATGTGATTATGTTACTCAAAAATTAACACAAATACCGCTAGTAATCAGAGAGAATTGTAATATTCTTGCTGTGTTTAATGGAGCTGGTGTACACATACTACGATATATTCTTCAGAACTGGTGCAACGGTGATATGGATATAAATAAGTTTAGAAATTTCTTTTCACGAGCAAAAGCTACTCCATACGGATTTATAACAATAAATTTACATGATCCCAAAACAAAATATTGTGTGGGTCTTAATAAAATTTTTAATTCATAGCAGCAAGGAGAGGGTGAACCCTACAACGAATTGGTTCATTTTTTGTAATCGAAGCGCCATTAATAGGTTTTCAACCAGAAACCACATTTGGACTAACTCATGAGGACCTCCCAAAGAGGCTTATCTTTTGAGAGTTCCTCTTGAAACGTAGTCGAAATTATTTCCGATTAAAAGCCCCTCCTTGAGGAGACCTTATTTCGACATTTGGAACCTTCTAAAAGTTGTATGGTTCGCCCTCCCTGCTGCTCCTGAGTATAAACTTTTTTTGAAACTGATGGTCTTTGTTTTGTCCAAAAGTTAAAAAGTGATCCTTTTTTCTTAACAGAGATTGCCTTGAGCTCTTGCAACATATGGTTAACTTATTTGAGACAAATATGTGTCATTCTTGATACTATTCTACTTTATAAGTTCATCTTGGCATATCAGTTTGGTTTTTGTAGGATATGCTAGCACATAAGCGTTAAATAAAGACTGATATAATTTATTTTTATCTGTTGCTATGGGCTGCCAAAAAGTCATGAAAATTAAAACTAAGTTAACACTGGACATGTTACATTGTATGGCTCAGTCCTCAAAGTTCTTATCTCCCCTCATCCTGTCTTTTTCAGACTGCTTTTTTCGAGTGTCATCAAGCTTTAAAGACTCTTTGTACTAGTAGGACTGTTTATAATCACTGACTTAAGTGGTGTCAACAAAGTGTTTTCAATAAAAAGAAAGAAAAGAAGCTAACATTTGATATATTTATTCCCTTTAATGTACAACATCCCAGCGTGACATGGCCCAACCTTGGTGCTACTCAACTAATTGCATTTGTTGTTTTTTCACATAAAAAATATAAAAGATTAAATTTTCACTGTGGCCCAAATACCATCTTTCAACTTGCTAAACTCGTGTTTCTTTGATCTTGTTGGACTGTTGTCAGGATGGTGATTACTTGTTAGCCTATTGTTTTACTTTTCTAAAATCTTAAGTTTAATCACCAGTAGGCCTGCAGTTTATTTACTCTTAATTTTGTTTTTAAAGTTTGTACTACATTATTTAAAAAAAAAGAATAACAATTAAAACAACAACAGTTTAAACCAGTTAAAGGTTATAACAGTTACCCAATATTTCATCTGATATAACAATATTAATATAAGTCATCCATGAGAGAGTTGTTATATATTGTGGATAAAAATGGACTGAGAATGCAGGTCACAACGTCTTTTTTGTTCTGATATTATTGTTGAAAGAAGCGTTCAACACTCATATTTATTGTGACGTAACATTTCTTCAACACCCCTCCCCCTCGTCACACTTCATAAAATTATTTTGACCCCCCCCCCGGTCACTGTGTGATGTCAAACATGAATGACCTCTAAGAGTTCCAATGAGGAGAAACTACTCAATGTATTATAACAAGTTTTGAAAAGCCACATTCTCTTTGAATACATTTGTTTTTAACAAAGGTTCTCTGCCATCCACATTTTTAACAAAATTTCTGGATTGTTTTCACATGGGACAAGTAAGGAAAAAACCATAGCTTTGGGGTCAGAAGTTAAAAAGGACAAATGTGCGTGAAAGGAGAAAAATGATTTCTACACATTAAAAAGAAGTACATCATACATCTGCAACGTACTGTGTATAGCTTGCACTTGAGGTAAGCAATAACCCATTCAAGTTGAGGCCCAAAAGATCAAAGTTAATATGACTAAAAGACAAAAAAATGTTTCTGCACAAAAAGATATTATATTAAATACCTTCACCAAAGTTTGTGGATAACTAGCAGATTGGGTAAGGAAGAAACCAATCTATTTGGGGGGTAAAATGGTCATTGTCACTGTGACTTAAAGTAGAAAAATGGTTTAAGTACAGTAGCATTAGGTCTGCATCACAAAACTGGACCATGTTTAGTAGACAGTTTGTACTTAGGGATAGGAATAAGGCTGTTGATTTTGGGCTCAAAAGATCAAAGGTCAAGGTCACTGATGAAGAAACATTTTTTGCAGAAATTTCAGTTGTATACAGTATATCTTCATCAAAGTTTGTTGATGACTTGCACATTGGGTAAGAAACAAGCCTTATAATTTGGGTTCAGAAGGTCAGCTTTCAAGGTCACAGACTTGAAGAAGAACAAATTATATTTGCACAACAACCTTAGTTCCAAATCACATACCTTAACCATAGTTTGTGAAGGGCTTGTGCTTTAATATATGGCAAGAAGAATATTGATTTTGGGGTAAAAAGGTCAAAGATCAGGGTCACACTGACTTAAGGAAGAATGGGTTTTGCCAAATAACTTTTGTTTTAGAGTAAGTTCATTGGCCAAACTCTGGATAGTTTGCACTTATGATAATAAAGAAACCTGTGGATTTTGAGGTCTAGAGGGCAGGTGATATGGTAGATAAAAAAAGTATAATGGTTTCTGTACAGTAAGTTAGGTTCAACACCATATACCTTGAGCAAAGGTCTAGGTCAGTTAGACCAATTTGTTAGTAATCTTGAGATTCAATATATGTGCCTTACTAGTTCTGACATATTGGGATGGTTGTATTATGTGCTGTTCCTGGTAATCTTATTATTTGTTGGAAACATACGATAATCGAATGCTAACAGGTACTTTTGTAGCAAAACTGTTTTGCTCAGCTGAAATCATCTTTTTTTGTAGTAATTACGTCAAGGAACATAAATTTAAAGATTGCCTGAAAATTGATGTTCCAAAAAAAGTTGTTTATGCAAAGGCAATAATATTCTTGGAAATTTAATATCATTTGATATATCAGAAAATTGTTGTTCAGACTTTGTGATATTCAAGGTTGACTGTGTGCTTGAGACTTTATTCTTTTAAATTTTAGGTCAGAATAAAACAGACTTTTGGTAACATGCAGCAATGGCATCAAGAGAAGTAAGTTTTAGATAATGTACAGCTCAGTACAGATTCCATTGGTTTATTACTATTATCTGATCCAACTTAATTATTTTGTAGAAATCTGTTCTTTCTATTACAGAATTTTGTAAGAAATATTTTTTATAAATGTGCCATTTTTTGCTTTTAAAAACCTATGCAGAAGCATCAATATTACAAGCAGCATAAAATAACATTTTTGCCAGAAAGAGTAACTCTCTTGTTACTCACCTTGTATTTTTCTGCTGTTATTCTCTTTGTCAGTCTCAATAATTACATAAATTACAGTAAAACCTGTTTTGAAAGATTATTGCTATGAGAGATCACCTGTCTTAGGAGCAGTTATTTATTGTGTTGTGTTATGACCTGCTTGTCATGAGAGACCACAATTGTTATGAAACCCTAAGTTTTGGCAAAAGGGGTGATCTTTCAGGACAGATTCTGCTATACATTGATTTATTTAATGTATTTAGTTCCCTTTGGTTGTACAAAGTTAGTCAATGGCATTGATACACCTTCTAATATATTGCTAACATTCATTGCTTATTTGTTCACATTATGCATTTTTCACATGTTAAATTCTTAGATACACAGTTGTGGGATTCACACTCACTTCTGAAACATTTAGGAAAAAAATTCAATCAGATGTGCAAAGAATAATCCATACTTCATTGCAAACACACTCCATTCTTTGAATACATTACCCAATTATAACACATTTGGTGGAGCTCTACAGTTTCGTATTTTGCATAGGGTTAGGATTTTAAAGAAAAAGAATTTTCCCGGCTTTCCTCACTGGTTATACTGGCTATTTAAAAAAGACCTTGTATATCTTATGTATAATTCAAATAACCTTTAATTCCCATTATTTTGGTGTATGATTGATGGGTGTAATATGGGTTATGGAGTATACAGCTTGGCCTTACTCCAGATGTGCACCTTTCAAAAAAGTGCTAGCTCCACTTGGTCATTTTCACTTCCTGAACTTCAGAGGTAAATTGTATAAAAAAGAATCGATAACTTTTTTTTACATTTTATATATTTGGTTATTCATTCATTGCACTTTCAGAAGCTGGTATTGTCTAGTCTGGCAAAATTCATTTTCCCTATTTTAATAGCTGCTATGGATAGTGTACTTTAGACTAATTCAGGCTGATTTTTTAGCACAAGGGAGCAGTCATTTTAGTTAGCAATGTGTTTAAATCATGTACAATTTCCAAAAGTACAATATCAAAAGAAATATCATCCACATTACATTAATGTAGCATATAGGTATGCCAACATTCTCTCCACTGTGCATGTTTTAAATGCAAACAACTTCACCTTACATACGTCACTCTCTCAAAAGTACATAATAACTGGTGAGCGTCCCCTTAGGAGAACTACCACTACCTCGCAAATCCAACCCTCCCGGATACTACTTTTAGCTAAAGGGAGCTAAAAGTTGTCTGCTGACCCTTTGGTGGTTGTGCAGAGTTATCTCCCCTTACATAAAAAATCCTGGCGGCAAGGCGTAAGGATATCTTATTACTATTGCTCATTGCGAGAAGCATGCTTTTGTCACAAGAGACTTTGCAAAGCCAAAGCTATTTGGAAGATATGTCACTTCAAGTTGGATGAGTTTTTTCACTTCTAAGGAAAGTATATTCCAACTATATTTCAAGCTTTTTTTCTCTTTCTCTCATGACACAGTTCTGCCTTTACAAATTAGACACACTTTTTCATCGTCACACATTGGGTACTTGCACTATACTTAATTTTAACGTGCAAGTCTCTAGTGCTCATATAACTCCTATATATGTGTAATTTCCTTACTAACGTGTACATATTAGTGAGGATTTTATCCAAGGCTTTCATAGCGTCCAGGTGCCATGTTAGTGTAATTACTTGTACAGGTGGTCTCTGGGCCTTTTTTCCCTTCAAATATTGCCTCATAATGAATTTTGTCGCACCTACCAGGTATATCTTGATAATGGTGCCTTTATTCCATTCTTTGTGAAAGTTAATTGCATGTAATGTAGATACTGGTACATTCTGTATTTATACCATTCTAGTCGGACAAGTACAGTTCAGCTCTTTATAGATGGTTCATTCAGTCACCTTCTGTGCATGCATGTTTATATAGGCAACCCTTGACTTTTCAGGTTAAAACTATTGGCAAAGCACAAACAGCATACAGCTCAGAACAAAGGCATCAATAGTCTGCTTGCTGATTTCTTCTGCAGTGTGAACCTTTATGGGAGCAAGGGAGATAAATCAACTTACCCTTTAACCACAAAGCGCCAGACATTGACATGCTCGGAAACAGCTCCGGCACCTAAGTCACCATCACAGGCCTCATCTTTTTTGGAATTCCCTCTTACCTTGCCTCCTTGGGGTTTCACATGATTCCTCCTACAGAATGCGACAGAGCTAACAAACAGCCAAGTTTCCTCTCATTCAGCAGACATATGGCCAGGTTACATGGAATCAAATATACCATAACCCACCCCAACTGATGATCCTAGCATCTTCCTTACTCTGATGGCCTAATCCCGTTGTGACTGGCCTGGGCCATATACTAGGGATTACGAAGGGCCAATCATTAATATTATGGGCTCAATCAGTAACAGCCCGAGTTTGCAGCATGTCGAACATAACTTTTACAGACATATGCAGGGACCAGTCTAACTTGTATGGCCGCATAACACTTGTTCGGCATGATACTACGAGTAGATCCTCGTACCTCAACAGATTGTTGACTCACAATTTCTCTGCACAAGAAAAGCCCTTTAACTCAGCGACTGTCTTGAAATTGTGGTTTCTAATTCAGGTATTCTATGTGTTTAGTGAGCGATAGATCACATCACTCTTCACCAGATAAGTCTTAATGTGCTGCCCTATCCAAATGATGTTGATCATTCTACCTGTATCATTGATTCTATTTTACACAAGGGCATGAGAAATTTCTGCCTTCCAACATCCATTGAGGACATGTTTCCACTCCCAGAGCCATGTCCTCTTCCAGCTCCATCATCAACATATACAAGTGCTCCAGCATCTGATGATCTTGCAATGAACGGACTGTTCTGTCTTAGTTATGTTCACAGTCTTCACAGAGTTATGGACTTTATGGCCCACCTTTATCATCAGTTTGTCAGCGTTCC
This sequence comes from Sinohyriopsis cumingii, assembly GCA_028554795.2. Classification (NCBI taxonomy): domain Eukaryota; kingdom Metazoa; phylum Mollusca; class Bivalvia; order Unionida; family Unionidae; genus Sinohyriopsis; species Sinohyriopsis cumingii. The sequence goes on along the minus strand of JAPYKE020000076.1, from coordinate 4,215,075 downwards.
TACATTTCCACTCCCACCAGCTAATCATTTGGTACTTTAGCATTGACAGTGATCTCGTCGCTTTGGGGATAACATAGCCACACTCCATACACATGGATCAGATGGCCTTTGTTTACACTTCAGATTTAGTACACAATATTGTTAACTGTGGGACTTTTATTTTCCTGGGTTAACTTCAAACCAATGTAACATACCTTATCTTGAAACTCCATGCAGAAAACCTAAGGCATACATGGAGTCAATGTCAATCTAAGAACACGACCTCGTTCCTCTACCACTCTGCCTAACATCCTGATGAATGAGTGCAATAACAAGCCATCAAGGAGACAAGTTTCCCTCCCTCCACAACCACAGCATCAATACAGGGATAGTACAGGAATTCATCAAAAGGGCCCAAGGGTCACTCATAGGACACAAATCTCTGAAAGCCATCATAGCTGAGCTGCACTAGTCAAATACCATGTAGATATAACACTGAGATGGTTTTGTCATTCGTTCAACACCTTTTTCGTGGTTCCAATGGCAAACGACTCCTACGTCTGGTCATCGACTGAAACACTCTCAACAAACCTACAGAGCATTTTGAATGATATCCATGAGGGAGACTTTGCCTTCACTAGGGCTTAAATGGCACATACCATCATATCTCTTCATAGGCTCCTAGGACGTTGCTCAGAATTGCATACAGCTTTATATATCAAATCAAAGCACCCTGTTTGAGGCTCCTCATCGGCCCTGGGGTTTTCCCTCAATTGAGTAATGTTGCATATCCAGAGCATTTCTGTGGTGGCAACCTCAGGGTACCTGGACAACATCCTGCAGCAACATCAGCAAGCTCTAACCAGTCATGATGGTCCTTGTTACCAGTCTTCTCATCAACAAGGAGAAATCTGACCTAGTAGCACCTCAACGATTCATTCACTTAGTTATGGACTTCAAAACACAGGCACCATTCTTTATCTCCCTCAGGATAGAACATTGAAATGACCCATGGTAGCACCTTTCTTTTGAGGAATTCTATCCACATGGCATTGCTCAACATGGCAGTGGGCATAATGGTCCTCGGCTGCCTTCTATTGCTTTGCTACTGTTTTTGGCTGCACAAATGGAGTCCTCAAGTTGGCCCACTGGACTATCTTCTCAACATCTGCACCCATTCAAGGCACCTTCAGCAGAACTTGGAGCAGCGTAACATGGCTTACGGTGGGTATGCATCTACGTGTCCACCCACTCAAGATTACAGGTTGTACCGTTGAAAGTACAAAAGACAGGGGAGCCCACCCACTACCATCATTTCAGGACACCAGCGGTGCATGATCTCTGCAAGAATGAAATCTTCATATCAATAGTTCAGGATGGCCAATGTGAAGCTTTTCATTAGGGGTTAGAATACTTAAGAGGCCAAGTGAGTTCTCATTGTGTCTGACATATAGTGGTGACTTTTCTCAACAACAGCATTTATTATCTCTAGACTACAATGTTGGTTTATCTCCAGCAGCAAGGAGGATCTCGGTCTCCAGGCCTTTGCATCATGGTGTGGGACATTTTTCAAACAAAAGAAAAAACTCAATCCTAATATGGTGATTATCTTAAATAACAAGGATCCCAGTCGCCAGACCTTTGCATCATGGTGTGCGACTTGTTGAAGTGGTGTTGTCATCAACAAGAAGTTCAGGTTCACCATATGGGGAGATGCCTCAGCGCACTGAACATCCCTTCATCATGGAGCAATCAACTAGTACAGAAGGAATGGTCTGTCCATCCCTTGGTTCTCACGCAGATCTGCACCCAATCGGATTGACCATTGGTAGGCCGGTTTGTGACAGTATAGAATGCCAAACCCCATTCTTTGTCTCTTCTGTCCTGGACTTAACAGCTTGGGCAGTGGATGCCTTATCGTTGGATTGGGCTAACCTTAACTCATGCACTAACCATCAATACCTGATTCCAAGTGATACAGCAAATAAGGGAATCATCATGTGACCTCATTTCATTGCTCTCCAATGGGTGAAGCCATGGATCGATGACCTCATTAATCTGGCATCAGAAACCCTGTGGAAGATTAGGGTCTTCCTTCATCTACTCAAACAACCAACATGGCACATGTTCATCCCTGCCAGGAGCTCCTGGACCTGTACGTCTGGATCACATCAAACAGGCTCTCAGACACAAACAATTCTCGCAACCAGTAGTGGAGAAAATCTCTCGGGCATGATGGCCCTCCACTCTAAAGCATATAAAAGCAAATGGCACTTTGCACCCACTGGTGTGCAAAAAACATATCTTACCTCTCCAGGCATCAATATATCAGATGGCTAATTTCACCCTCTGGCTCTTTGAAGCAGACACCTTTTGTCATCATGGGCATGAAGATATTGGACAAAACAAGGATGTATCCAGTCTCCTTGCAACTTTGAGTATACACAGCGTAACATTAACCCTCTGCCTCAAGGGGGTCCTATCTTGGGTATTAACCAGGCTGAACAAGAACCCTTTTGAACCAATTGCATGGATATCTCTGTTGCATCTTTCCTGCAAGCCCTGCTACCTCATAACCTTAGCAATGGCAGGCAAAATTAGTGAAATACGTGCTCTGTGCTCAGACCAAAATTTCCTGCAGTTTCGACAAGATGGGCCAGTCTTTCTTATGACAGCATCCTCTTACAAGACATCACCCATCCACTGGTAACCAGTCTTTTCTCATGAAACCTGTCTCATCTGGACACTTCAACAGAAGGTCCCTTATAAGACCTTGTCAGATCTTTGAAGTGATAACTTAACTGAACAGAGCCAATGTGTACAGGAAGATCACGCCTTTTTCTGTCTCTTAAATCAGGTCAAGACAATATATCAGCTCAAAATATCTCATCCTGGAACAAGTGGTTTATTTGCTCAGCATACAGGGAATTAACACAGGTTCACTGAACTTTTTTATGCATTTAAGCTGATGAGGTATGGGCAGTTTTCACCAGCCTAGCAGTCAAAAGGAACTGTTCTCTAACCGTCGTCATTCAGGCTGTGGGATGGTGATTGGATTCCACATTTTCTAGCTTTTATATCCAAGATTTTTCACCCCAAAGGGCCCAATTTGATCTGGTAGGACCTATATACGCAACGCAACAGGTCACATTTCCAGGTTGATGGACAGCTTCTTAAGATGCGGCTTCATGACTTTAGCTGGATTTGTGTCGGTAAAATGTTTTCCATATTGAAGCCGTGCCCCGACAGATGGAGTCTCCTCTAGTCTGGCTACTTAGAAGCTGTATCTCTTACCTTATGGGATCGGAGATTTTACCTCTGGGGTATGAGGATGCACCTCCCTCCACCTCTTACTTATTCTCTTATGATTGGGTGATGTATTTGAAGAAGAAAGCAATTTTTTATAGTAAAATATATTTCTTAAAAAATACTTACCCAATCATAATACACATACACCCTCCCATCCTCCCTGCAGTTACATACATCGTGAGCATGCCTTCCACTCCAGTAATAAGTATCATATCCTTATGCCTTGCTACCAAGTTTTATATGTAAGGGGAGATCACTCTACCCAACCACCAATGAGTCGGCTGACAACTTTTTGCTCCCTATAGCTAAAAGTAGTATCTGGGAGGGCTTGATTTGTAAGATAGTGTTAGTTCACCTGAGTTATTTTGATTGGGTAAGTATTATTGAAGAAACATATTTTACTATAAAAAAAATTGTTTTTCATAAATAGTCATGAGAATTCGCCTAAGTTTTTCATCGTGAATAGCCATGCTACATATTTTACATCATAAAAAGTGGGTACCTGATAATAGACTATTCTCAGTTTTGTATTTTATTTATATAAAATACATAGCTATATGCTCTTAAGGTTTATTTTAAAATGTTACAAATAGAACCTTTTGCATATTGTAGGAACTGGGAATAGCTTACTCTCCATCCAGATTTTCCCACCGTTATGGTCCAGAGGAAGTAGTAAAACTCCATGTCAGAACAGTCACTGAAGGTTATCATGACAACTTTTCATAATTTTTTCCTATATTTTGATATAATATTTTCACAGTATTACATGTATTTTCATGTTATCAGTCTTTCAAGACACCCTGCACAGTTTTACAGATGTAGAAAGGTATGATGCACTCATCAATACCCCTGCACAGTTTCACAGACTTAGAATAGGTATGATGCACCCATCAAGACCCACTTCACAGTATCAGAGATGCAGAATAGGTATGATGCACCCATCAAGACCCACTTCACAGTATCAGAGATGCAGAATAGGTATGATACACCTATCAAGACCCATGCAGTTTCAGAGATTTAGCCTTAATGCACCCATCAAGACCCATGCACAGTTTCAGAGACTTGGGTATAATGCACCCATCAAGACCCATGCACAGTTTCAGAGACGTGGGTATGATGCATCCATCAAGACCACTGTACAGTTTCAGAGACTTAGAATAGGTATGATGTGCCCATCAAGACCCCCTGCACAGTTTCAGAGTTGTAGAATAGGTATGATACACCCATCAAGACCCCCTGCACAGTTTCAGAGATGTACAATAGGTATGATTCACCCATCAAGCCCCTCTGCACAGTTTCAGAGATGTACAATAGGTATGATTCACCCATCAAGCCCCTCTGCACAGTTTCAGAGATGTAAAGTAGGTATGAAACACCCATCAAAACCCACTGCACAGTTTCAGAGATGTAGAATAGGTATGATGCACACACTTGCCTGTCATAAAGTTGACTAATGGAGACGGGAGTTGCAGTGGCTCAGTGGTTAATGTGCTGGACTTGTGATTGAAAGGTTACATGTTTGAATCCTATCATTGGATAAGCCTGAGTCAGCTACCATGGTTTGCCCATTGGTAGTTCAATTGTTTTGGCATGCAATAACATACTTGTGTTTCCTTTCCATTAAATAACAGACCAAACCAAACTACAAGAAGGATGGAGTGTTTCCTCTAAACTTTTTCCTTATATTTGTCTCACCTGCTTCAGCAGTTTTGATGACTAGATGTCATTTAATCTTCTATTAATTGTTGCTTTGCCATTATCAAGGTGGTTGAGGTTTGAATGTTAATTTTTCCATGTTGCATAATTCTCAACTCTTAAGTCCTTAAGTAAATACCGTCATCTTTTAACTGTTGGTAACATCTGTAAGTATGAACCATTTTATTCTACTGATTACTCCTAACCATTTTATATGTGTACACTGCATCCTACATGATTCTGCATCTGAAGCAAGGCTGATGCAATTTAAAACTTACAGTTTAAAAAAATATTTGTCTTATGGTCATTAGTAAGAAAACACATCATGGCCCATAGCACATGATTATGAGTACGGTAAAGGCTGTCTGTTTTTGTCATACTGTATTTATGAGTCGAGTCCAACTTCTGTCAACTTAGAGCCTGATCTGTCATTGCATAGTGCACCAACAAATCAGGGCCTATGTTGCTTATGCTACTGATTACTCCTCACAAAAGTTGTAGATGCATATGTACCAGTGCAATACATGATGGCAGATCTTGGTCTTTGCAGTTTGCAGTTAGATTCAACTTATAAGCAAGTATGTATGATGGGTCCTGAACCCTTGAAAGAACTGCTATAATGCATGGTCTGTAGAATTGGGAAATATTTACCTATTTATTTGAATGTGACCATGACCTTGGTAACAGACAGATAGTATAGTGTGTGCAAACAAATAATGTCTGACTTTCAAAGCTAAAAAACCACAATTGGAATGGACTTGTACTGAAGTACTTTTCCACTGCCAGTCCATGTTTGTTCAAATACCTTCCACTCAAATACATCTGTAATGGCTTTTCTTTGGTACCTAGTAATACTTTGGAGTTTAAACCTTTGGCAGATGTACAATGCACCACTCATACGTGCTATTGGTTTAGTTCTCATTACATACTAAGGGAGGCAACTCATGAAATCCAATCGATGTACTAGGACAAAGTACTAAAATATCTGTTTGATCCACCAAGGTGCAGATAGAGTTAATATATTGGAACCTTGGCTAGCAAAGAGGATGCACTTACTGATTTTAAATTGACATTTTCTCACTATTTCTTCTTGTTGTATAGACAGTATATTTATATCAACTGGATAATTGACATAATCTTCAGTTATAAGTGCACTGACATAAATTGTATGCATGAATGCTGGTCTGTTTTCAGTAAGGCTAGCATTAGCTGATGTCCTAGTCTAACAGTCATACTGCTTCTAATGAATCATGCTAGGTGACACCACCTGGCAGTTAAGGGACATATCTTGTTTTAGGCAGTGTATACAAAATTATGTTTCACTCACAGAAGAGCTTGCCAACTGAGATATCAAAACTGGGGTTTGAAGAATCAAAATGTGCAATTTAAGTTGAATGTCATGTGCCACACATGCATTTTGCCCTTTTCACTTAATGATATGGATTGAAATGTACGTTATTCAGGGGCAAGTAATATCTTATTCTTCGAAAAGTATGGTTTTAATATTCATAAGTTCCATTTATGGTAATTCTATGCACGTTTTTATCCGCCTGATTTTGAAAACACACATGAATTGAATATATTTAATTCCAATTTTCATATCCTAATGACAAAGTAATCAGAATGTGTCTAAAATATGTGATTTTTATTTTAATTAAAAATTTTGTATATTGGATTAATGATTTTTATTATTTTTTATTAGCCTTCGTAATACATGTGTGATAGGGATTTGATGAAAGTGCCTTAATACCAAATCCATTTAGAGTTTTTATGACATTCATTTTTTCATTTATTATGCAGTCCCACTGTTGACACCAAATGTCTCACTACCAGACTATGGACTTGAACCCAGTAATTCACCCTCTTTGTATGGGTGCTCTACAACTTGAGCTATCTGATCCAAATGTACCTGACCCACTCCTGTGACACATATAAATAAAAACATTATGGCCTTCCTTTTGCTATAGATGGGAACCCTACCACTTGAGATATCTGAGCCAGTGCACTTGACCAGTTTCAGAGCCATAAGTCTTAATAAATTTGAAAACTTGATCATGACATCATTGATTTACATATGTAATTAGTGTCTTAAATTCTCACACATTGTTATGATCTTTATGTTTAGATAGTCTTACTCATATTTACTTCTTGTTAAGAAAGTGTTATTCAGTTTGTGATATTAATATTTATTTAATATAGAGCTGTTAGAGGATAACAGTAATGTTTTGGAGGATGTTTGTGGCGATTTTGCTGACGTAAAAAAAGTTTACTGGTGATGTACCAGCAGAGCTAATAAAAGGGATATTGCCACACATGCAGTAATAATCAACATTTTAAGGTTGAAACTTGGATCTTCAAGATTGTTATTCCATTCTAAGATGTATAAAAAATTTTGCATGGATGCTGTATAACATTGTTTTCTGTGTAGATTTTCACCACAAATTGGAAGGGCACCAAAGTTGACACTTAATAGTAAATTTAACTGCAGCTAAGTTTGACTTTTGACCAGTTAAACAGCATGTTCATTTACATAGGTATTAGACTATTACTTTAAAATTTGTGGGTCGGTGGTTCTTCCCTGGGTTTTCCAGGGTTCTTCCTCCACCAGTTATACTGGCCGCCATGTATAGCCTATCTTGTGCTGAAAAATGGCGTTAAACCCTAGAACAACAACAACAACAACAACAACTTTAAAATTTGCTGCTTGAATGTATGGATTACTGATGTTTCCATAGAAGTAACATTATTTGATTAATGGTGTTGCAAACATTCATGCAACTCCAGCAACTGGTGGAGGTAAGGTGAAATTCCAGATAATTGTTGCTGAGGTGGACAAATCTCTTACTTTGCCACTATGTTCATTGAGTCTATAAATTTGTGATTTGTAGCAGTCATAATATTCATGAAACTTCATGACAGATGATGAATTCACAATAAGTTTCATTGATTAACATTACAAGTTTCTTGCCTAAGATGGCAAAATAAATGGCACTTTTCCATCTCAGACATTTTTTTATTGACAAATCAAGCAGATTTAAGAGACTGGCTGTTAATGTGTAACAAACATTTAAAAAAACTTAGTGGTTTTAACCAGTTTGATAAAATATAAACATTAATTTTACTTGCTATCTTAATTATGAAAATATGTGTAACAGTTTTATATGTCTATAAATTAGTTTTGTTATATTATCAAAGGCAGTCTTTTGCAATTATACTAAATTATATGTTTTGTCTCCAGCTCAACAATAATTTGTATTATTTACAGTATATCTAATTTGTATTGTGTGTTTAATTTTGTTTCTTTATGAGTATAGTTTGTGAGGGACTGCTTGATTAGTGACAATTATTTTGTAAACAAAATAATATATAACTAATATTGGCCTACCATTGTATGTTGTGTGTTAAGATAATTATTAATTGTAAACATGTTTCAGTTATGTATGGTTTTGATTCTGGCCTCAGAAGGTTCCAGAAACCAATTTTGTTTACAGTTTAGAGTAATTTTCTATTAAGATGACACAGCATATTCAGAATATGGTATGTGCAACCTAAGTCAAGTGGAGGGGTATATAAAGTTGTTTACTTCAGAATTACTCATTCCTATCTTAACATGTGAAGTTTAATTAGTTTTATTGCTGTGTTCAGTTTTTATGTGAGAGGATTTATTTATTTAAGTTATTCACTGGAATTATAAAGTGCTTATTGAGACTTCTTTAGACTATATAACTATTTTGAGATTACTGTGAATTCATTCAAGGACATTTTGGATTGTATCAAAACTTTGTAATGTTTGGGATTAAGTTCACAATACTTTAAGTTCTTTTTAATTTGAACTTCATATTCTAAGTAAATTAATTATTTGTTGAGTTTTACAAAACTTGTTGGTTTTCACTCTTTTCTGTTACTTAGTTGAACACAATGTAATACAGTGTTATTTAAGCATTAAAAAAACTGTCAATTATTTGTTTTTTTAGGGAGTAAGATAGCTAAGGAAACAGTTGAACATGAAGAAGGAGTTGTATATGGACTGTCCAACAAGGAAAGACTGGACATATTTGCAGCTCAAACACTTACAGGAGGTTGGTTAAAAATGTTCGAAAAAATCCTCAAACAACTATCTTGTAAACTGACTAAAATTAGTATTATATTACATTTTATTTGCCAGGTGGTTAAAGCATTCTTGAAAAACATTTTAAATCAAGATAATTGGATTAGTTGATTTTGTGGGTTTATTAATATCAGTAGTTTAAAAATTTAGTTCATTTTTTTTATACAGTTTTAAGTAAAAAGGGAAATCCAGCAAGGGGGCCCATACCAATAGGCAGACAGGATAATATGTATAAATAACAGACATGCTTTTCTCCTGAACTTGAATCAGATTTTTCTTGATATAGTCCTTCTTTTTATCATCTCCGATCTGGTTTTTTAAAAAAACGGTCTGTCCGCTCCCATTCTGCAATGGCCCTTATTCGTTCCATATATTAGTTAGCACACAACTCACATAAAAAGTATTCTCATTGGTCAAAGGGTTAAATTCATCCAATGAATCTCCGTGTAATGGAAACTGATGGTAATGGAAAGAAGAAGCATGCTTGCAAAACATGGCATCCCGAGTTGTTGAGAGAGACCATGACACAAAAAGTTTAGATAAAGGTTTTTCAAAAATGTATGGAAATGGGAATGGCTGGAGCGAAAAGTTGACGGAAATTTAGTTGGTCAGTTTATAAGAAAACTGAATGCTAGAGGACTGGTATTTTGTGACCTTTGCTTTGTGGTAATCACGGGTGGAAGAGTTTGGAACAGTACGTACAAAAGAAGCTGCATATGGAAAAATTGAAGCTCAGAAGGCACCCATTAGGGGAGGACCCCCAAACCCGCCTTTACATTTTTCAGCTTTTTTTATGGAAGACCAAAATCATGTCTGAAATAAGCCATGGGGATTTGCAGTATAGAGCTCATAATGCACAGTTATCATGCTGTAAACAAAACAGCAATAAGGTAAGTATAATATATGTTACTATACAGTACCTAGAAAAATGTTGCAAACCCAGTTAGAAAACAAGGAAATCATCTGTACAAAACACATGTTTACAGTTGGGGGAGGGGAGTCTCATTTTCCAAACCCTATGTCACAACATGATCATAAATATTTTTATTCCACAACATTGGGGACTTCCCAAAATGAAATTTTAATTTAGTTTAAATTGGTGGTGGGAAAATGCAACTTTAATGTTTTGAATATGCATTAATGAAAATATTTAATTTTTGAGAAATTATATTGATGTGCAAGATATACTGCTGTGTTGATATATGGTTGTGTTCATCTTCTGTAAATACATGTGAGTAATTTATTTATTGATAAAATATTGCTTACAAGTGCCCTTTCCATTGTAGTGAGTAAAAATACCTACATTAATATAATGCTTCATTCTGGCCAAACTATTACTTTTTGAATTGCTGAAAATTATAATTATGGTCTTTGCCTTTTTTTGTTGAATACCTTCTTCTGTCACATTAGCATTAGGAAATTAACTCCATTACCTCTTGAATCCAACCCATCCGAGAAAGATGAAAATTTTGTCTTTGTAATCTATATACCACACAGACAAAGGGAAGAAACTCTTACCTTTACCTCCACTTACTGCGATGTTGGATGTTTACTAGTTACTAATTGTACATTAATGTATTTGCTACATGTTTCAATCATTATTTCTTATTGTTGATAGAAATTGTATGAATTTTTTTGCAGTTGTGGGTTTCAGTATTCTGTGTGTATTACAGCAAGGTATTATTGATGTTCATTTTTGGTTATTTATTCGTGCATATATGCCTTTTTTATTTCTTATTTAAGAAACAAGTTATTGTGTATGTGTTTTGGTGGTTGTTAATTTCCTGGAGTTTTGTCAACTTTGTGATTTCAGTTGTGCAGTGATTATGAAGTGTGCTAAGTGCAAGATACATAAAAATCAATTAGGACACACATGAGAAACATCTGTTTACAGAAAGTGTTCTTTAGCTTCTTTCTGGATCAAATGGATAACCAGTGTAGGGTAAATAGCAGTTGGGGGTATGCTCTGATCATAGTACTGTAAGGACAATCCGAGCAGCTGTGTTGCAAGTGAAGTACAGACAACCATAATGGTCCTGCCACCACTTCCAAATAGTGTGTATGATGTCTTTTATGACCATTATTTCAGGCAAACTTTAAATTGCAGAACAAGGGGTTTTGGAAGTATTGGCCTCATATCCTTTCCAGACTCTGCTGCAGTCGCAGTGGCAAGACAGGTGCAGGAAGTAATGATGCAGTTGCTCACCTGGTGGGAATTTGTGTCTTGACAACTGTCACATATCTTCAGCAGTACCTTGGAGGTAATGTGAGAGTGTCTGCCCTTATTTTGGTAAGCTAACAGGCATAAGTTCTTTTGCATGCCAGAGTATGACCTTTGGGCCAGTAAGTCAGGGCACATGGAATACTTTATGCACACTGATGATCCATACTTCCATCCTTCTATGCTTATGCTACTTCTGGACCAGCCATCTGGCAGGTGAACCCATTTTGCATTAGTAACCAGAATTCTCTCACTTCAGTGAGTCATGCCACATTCCAGCTGACCATTCCATGGTATGCTTTTTCATATGGGGGTCTGTTCAGTGGGTCAATCCATTTTGCCACACATTCCACCCTTGCAGTTTCCATCCAAGTGGCCACAAAACTGACCAGTCAGCCAATCACCAAACTGACCAGCCAGCTGCACATCTAGTACACTTTCAGATGAGCTGTACTAGCAAGTCAATTCATGTCGATTGCTGCCATGTTGTTCATTACATATTCACTGGTAGATACCGTGCCAGATACATTGACAATCTGCAAAACTGTGTCCTTGCTGCTGGGTATGTTCCATGCAGATGTGAAAGTATTTCTAAGAAGGACACACACCACAGTGAGTGCAAAGACATCTTCAATCAGTTTTGCCAGCCACACCAAAGAGTGTAAGATGTTAAGATCTTAAGTGGCCATGGAAGAAATTTTACAGAGTTTTGCTGAAGTGGGTTGTATGTTCCACATGCCCTTAGATCATGAGAGATCAGATTCATCTCATGATGATCTTGGCTCTTGTGATTAAATCAGCCTCTGCAAACCACATGTTTAATTGCAATATTGTGATCGGAGACATAAAAGCTGTTGACCACTGTGTACAGTCATCTGTGTCAGGTTTTAATTTGCATGATCTAGCATTGCTGTGATGGCCACCAGGCCAGATTAATGTCAACAAAACCTTTTCACAGGTGTGATTATAGTGCATTTGCTGGATTCACCAGGATTGTTTTTATTGATAATGGAAAATAATTCTTTTCTTTTTATCCATCTGTTGTCATCATGGGTTACATGACCATTAGTTATGCTGCCCTGCTGTTATGAGAGTAGTTTATCCTTCATGTAGGGAATGCAGTCTTCCCTTACAGAGTGTCCACTTTAATGTGATCAAGGAAATGAATTCTATGGAGAAAGTTAATTGTTTAGTAACTTAAGTTTCTCCAAAAATACATATCTGTTCACATTAGTATTAACACTCTCACACCTCCCTGCAAATGCAAGCATCATCTTTTATGTTTCACTCTGTTTAAACTGGTTGATGGGTAGCCACCTAGTGGTGGTAAGTGGAATCAATGGCTAAGAGTTTATTCACTTTGTCTATATGTTACTTAGCAAGAGAAGGTTTTAATCTCTTTAGAAGGATTTTGAGGGTTAATAATATGGCAACAATATGATCCAGTAAGCATTCTCAGAGAAACATAATTTGCTACAGCTTATACTTTATTTAAAGTGTGCTTGATGAAGATATGAAAATGTCAGAAGAATGATGTTGATCAGTTTAGAATCTTGGGGGATATGTCATTTTTAGATGAAAGAGGTTTGAGCCCAGTCTGATTTATTGATGATAATACTAGATACAGTCAACAGAGTGTAAGAGGTTAATATCCATTCTCAGTCTCCAGTGGGTTGCTCTGAATCTTTTGTGGTACAAAAAAGTAAATAATCAAGCTGCTGTTATCTGAATTTATAACATGCGCTGTTTCTTTTTCTTTTCAGAGGCTCCAATATTTGTATTTTTCCATGGAGGTTACTGGCAAGAAATTGAGTATGTATATAAAAAAAATTATCAACTTTTTCTGTTTTATATTGGTCATGAAAAAAAGGTTTTAAAACTTTTAAAATATATTCTGGGTAATCATGTCTAAAAGGTATAGAAAACAAAAAAGTCTTGAATAAAACTGCTGATTTCAGGTGTGACCATGTACACTTTCACCTGTCAAATCATGAAATCAAATCCAGGACTGCAGAGGTGCCAAAATAATCTTTTATTGTTGTGTTCTCTCTTCTTCTGTCTCTCTGCAATGGTTTTATTTTTTGTTTTTTCTTTACATAAAGGCACTTCCAAATGTGAACATTTTGAGCTCTGAATCAAAAGAAAATGTTATGTCAAAAATGTCAGAGTTCATGACAAATGGGTGTAATGCACATTATACAACATGTTAGGTTTATTGGCTAATAATGTTGACACATTTTCTTTGAACTTCATTATTTACCTGGGAGAAATAGGTAGGTCAATGATCCTGTAAGACAATTGGGGATTTCTTATTTTGTCTTAGATTAAAAAAAAACTGAAATATTAATTTTAAAAAATATTTATTTTTATGCCTTTTCTGTGCCTGCTGCTTATTATTGTATCAGTTCATTTGTAAATAACATTTTTAGACTGGTAGCATAGTTTAAACAGTGTTTAGACTGGTAGCATGTTTATGTTGATGTGCTATGTAAATGGAAAGTAAACACCCTAGAGTAATTGAAAGTAAGCTGTTTAATAGAAGGAATCAATTGCAGTTAAATCATCAATTATCAAATGTGAATTAGTGAAACAATTGATTGCAATATCAAAATGTAAATTACTAGAGTAATCAGTTGCATTTAAATATCAAATCTGAATTACTAGAGGAATCATTTGCAATTATTAAAATGTGAATTGCTAGAGGAATTGCAATATCAGATGTAAATTTTCTAGAGGAATGAATTGCAATTAAATATCAAAATGTACAGTTTTCCAGAGGAATGAATTGCAATTAAATATCAAAATGTACAGTTTTCCAGAGGAATAAATTGCAATATCAAAATGTAGTTTTTCAGAGGCATGAATTGCAATTAAATATCGAAATGTAGTTTTACAGAAGAATAAATTGCAATTAAATATCAAAAGGTAGTTTTCCAGAGGAATAAATTGCAATTTAATACCAAAATGTACAGTTTTCCAGAGGAATGAATTGCAATTAAATATCAAAATGTAGTTTTGCAAGAGGAAAATATTGCAATTAAATATCAAAATGTAAATTACTAGAGTAATCAGTTGCATTTAACTATCAAATCCGAATTACTAGAAAAATCATTTGCAGTTATCAAAATGAAACAATTGATTGCAATATCAGAATATGAATTACTAGAGAAATCAGCTGCAACTATCAAAAATCAGAAGCAAACTATCACCAAGCATTGCTTAATGTATTTATTTTCATTGGTGAAATTTCAAAATGCATTAGATGATGATGATTACAGTAAAGACGATCTTATAGTTGTCTGTTTTTAATTTTGTTCGTCTTGCAATCAAATGACTTTAGATGACATCTATTTATTTGATGCTAAGACTGGCATGATTAAGATGTTATAAGATGGAGAAGAAAAGTGGTCTCTAAGTTTAAAGATAATATTTAAGTAATTTTTATTTTAGAAGGGAGATGTCAAGCTTCATGGTACCACCCATTGCCTCAGCTGGTGCTGTCTGTATTGTTGTTGGATATGACCTTGCACCTCAAGGTAATAGTAACCTTCAGCCATTATCTCAAAGCTTTATTTCTCATACATTTATATGTACTTGACAAGAAAAACAACATTCATAAAAACTCTCAGAGATTTTATTCAGCAATTTTTTTTTTTTAAAAAGTCTGTCTTTTCTATAAAAATGGGTAGAAAATGACAGATTGTGAATGATAATTGTTTAGTTTTTGTTATTCTAAATTTCCTGCAAAAAGATAAATTTGACTGTTTGGGTAAAAAAATTTTCAGTAATTCTTTTATCGTGGTTTTGTCATGCACGCCCTGGCTTTCTTTTTATGTAATTTGTTTTCAGCAATTGAAGATCTTTGATCATTAAAATTTCAAATAATGCAAGTCATTTCTTTTTTTAAAAAGTGTGATGTGTTTCAAGTATAATTACAGTGCGGCCATTCTGCAAATCACATTTGTTGACATAATTGTGTATTACATGAAAAGGTGTCCTTTACATAGAGGTCAGATATGAAAACTTACATACAGGAACACTTAAATGACTTTAATGAGGGGGCCTCGAGTGGCCGAGTGGTCTAAAGCGCTCTACGTTATGGATCACTGCCATTTCACCTCTGTCTGCGTGGGTTCGAGTCTAGGATTCGGCCAATGTGGTTATGTGAGAAAGCTTGCCAGTAGCTTCTCATGGGTCAGTGGTTCTTCCTGGGGTTTTCCTGGGTTCTTCCTCCACTATTAATACTGGCTGCCATGCATAGCCTATTGTGTGCTGAAAAATGGCGTTAAACCCCACAACAACAACAACAACAACTTTAATGAGCAGGTGTTTTTTGTATAGAGAAGTCTATTCAGGCATATGTAACTGAACTTTGACATTTAATGACCAGCAGTGGAGTCCACATTTACATTTTGTTCTGTATATCATTCCCATTCATGTACATGACTGTTCTCTGAAATAAATGGAATCTTTACTTCACATAAGGTGTGAAATTAATATTCATGTCGTGCATTTGGATACAATTTGAAACTTCAGTTATGTTAAAAATGCTTTCAAATTATCCTTCTTTTCTCTTTTGGGGGTCTACTTTGGTATTTACTAACATATAACACCACCACCCACACACAGCACCACTTTGGACCATGGTGCTTTGAAAACACAGCCAACTCAGGCATCAGTCTAATTAATTAGATGACATCTTAAAGGTTTCAAGTAAACTTTCCTTTGGATTCAGACTGATTATGAAAGGAATGTAAATGCCATCTTTAATATTCATCTTCAGACTCAGTATGACCAGAATGTTCCTTTAGTGCTGAAGATGAAGGAAATGGTCAGTTAGTCTCAGAAAGGTCTTAATCTCCCTAGAAGGGGCTGGACTTTTGAGATAGCAGGTTTTATTATTATTTATTCAGATTCATTTTGCAGTCAAATATGGAGACTTTCTAAAGAACAAATTAACTTTCGATGTAACCAGAGTATGAAAAATTTAAGACAATTCATCAGCACAATCAATGGCATTTATTTTTTAATTTTAATTTTGGACAGAGAAGATTACAAGTATTAAATCCAAAACTTCAATAATTGGAATCCAGTATGAAGAATGAGAGGTATTCTAAAGATCAAAGAAAACAAAAATGTGTCTACTTGTACTGATTATTAAGGTGTATTCAGTAATAGTAAGAGATGACCCAAAACTTTTTAACAAATTCTTACCAGGTATGGGGGAATCCATTTAGTATGTATGCAAAAATCTTGCAAAGCTTGACCCTTCCTCCCCAACCCCCCTGCACATGCATATATTTTTGCACCACCACCCCACCTGCGTATGTACACTTGACACACACACACATTCTATAGACCAGTCTATATTTAATCCATCAAGGATTAATAATATTTATGTGTTTAATAAAACAGATAGTCCACCAGGACTGAATGTCTGGCTGCATCAAAGAAATAAGCTGCGTAACTTTAAAAGTTGGTCTAGTGTCCACTAAAATTCAAACACTGACTGAAAACAGGTTACATATTAGATAAATTATTATCAAGGTTTCACCACCCACCCCCATTTCCTATGCATACCCCCCCATATGCATGTGTATGCATTTGGGTTAATCCCCCCTCCATGTGTACATGCTAAATGGATGGCCCCTATGAAGTTAAATTAATGGACAGATGCTCAAGTAATCATATGTAGTAGGAATAGATCCAAAATATGTTATAATATAATAGCTGGAAACTCCATTAAATTTAAAAATGGTAAGATACTTCAAGTTAAATAAAACATTAATTGCACTTCAAAAAATGTGATTCATGCATTGATATGTGAAACCTTTAATTCATTAGGCCCCAGAGATTTTTGTCATTTTCACCTGAAATGAGGGTAGGAAACACATTTTGAGGGTTAATTCTGAATACATCCAAATGCATCTGCTTCCAAGAGTTTTTCACTTGACTGATGCCTAATTAATTAGAAACCTAATTTTTCATTTGCTATATGACTCACTTTTTTTGCTTATTGGACCCATCATTTTTGTCTCCTGGCCACTTCTTACACCCAATCCCCAACTTATCCTACTTTTTGCTTAGGTTCACCAGTTTGTGTGCAGTTCAGCACGTCTGCCTAAGACCACAGGCCAAAAACTCTAAAATCCTGACACAAAATCCAATTCTGACAAGTGGCAAATTTTTGGTGTAAAAAGCTCAGGACTTAAAAAATATGCTTTTCCCTCTGCATTTTGTAATGCAAGCAGAAAGTCCAGATTATTTGGCATCACTGTAAATCTACATCTGTCTGCTTTTTCGTCATACCACCCACTTTGGTCTATCTTAAATGACCTTGATACTACAGAGTTCAGAAGTAGGGTACAGACTCATCACGCCTACATTGGAATATGGGCTGAATCAGTTAAAATATATGAGAGAAAAAAAATGAACTAAGAAAGAGAATGATAGTACATAGAAAAAAGCTGAAGATCTCAGATTATTAAAAGTTAATAAACATCTACATAACTGTTTAAGAGGAAACATCATTGCCCTTCCCTTGTATAAAGTATGTACAGACAATGAATATTTAAGAGAAGATACACACTCTACAACCACAACCTAACTGTTGCAACTAATTATTGAGATTTATGACAAATTAAGACTGCATATGTACATTGTATCAATATACTGTTACATTGTTTCAATATACTGTTACATTGTATCAATTGCTGCTACATTGTATCAATGTAGTGTTACATTGTATCAATGTAATGTTACATTTCTTCAACATGGTCATAGTAGTTTTATTTTGCATGGACCATTTTATATCTTGTATAAATACATTGATGCACTTTCATAAGATACTGTAAAGGACCTATACTAAATGCATTTTTTCAAAAAAAATTCTAACATACCAGGATTTATGATTGGTTTTTATTGATTTCTTCAGGCTTACAAGTGTTTTTATATATTTGTATTCTCTCTTTCTCTCTCTCTCTCTCTCTCTATATATATATATATATATATATATATATATATATATATATATATATATATATATATATAATGACTCTATGGCCTGAAACTAAATATAAATAACAGATAAGAGTGAAAACCAACAAGTTTAGTAAGATTCAACAAATTATTACCCTAGGATAAAAAGTGAAAACTTAAAAGGAACTTACAGTATTGTGAATTAAATCCCAAAGTTCATAAAAGTTCTATGACAAGTCTTAAAGTTTAGGTCAATCACTCAATACAGATTAAATATATGTGTTATATATATATATAAATACATTTCAACCCCACTATAACGCACCCGCTATAACGTGAATTCGGCAATAACGTGGTCGTGGCGTGATTCCCAAAATTTCGTATATTCATTTGCACATGAACAAATATTTTTTGTTCAAAGTACATGAAATAGTGTATAAACAAATTTATTATCATTATGGGGAAGAGATCGCAGATGAATTCGAATTTAATATGATCGTGGCATGGTTCCTGAAATTTTAAGTACATGTATGTATATTTTTCTCATACCGGGAAAGATTATTTATTTTAAGGATGAGAAATAGTATGTAAAATGTTTATTATCATTTGGGGAAGAGTTTCCATATGAAGTTTAATATAATACAATTGTGGAGTAGCTTCTGAAATTTAACAATATCACCAGGTTCTTGAAGTGTTATGCCAAAATAAACATCGGAAATGTTACTTACTACTGGTCCATGAGTAAAGCCAGTAAGTCGTCTTTGTGATTGTCTTCAATTAATTCTGTATGCAATCATTGCTCAGACAATAGCCAACATGTGTTTCTTCTTTAACTGCAAACACAACCAAGCAGCAGACAATGCAGTGGTTGATAAAAGATTCTCACAGTTTAAGAAACATTAAAAAATGAAAGCCGCCAAGATGTTTGCTGGGCTTGGCGGTGTTATTAGACGCAATCAGTTGACCAGTAAATAAGGTCTGCTTTATTAGCTGGATATTGAAAGGGTATGAAATTGTACATGCGTTCAGCTTAAATTTTTTTTATAGAAGTGACTCGTGACCATTGCAGGCCTACTGCACTTAGTTCTCGGGTTTTACATGTGTATGGTGTTTGTTATGAACTCGTTATTAATTTCCTATTTTTTATAAAAATATTTTATCATTATGGGAAAGCAAGTTCACAAACGCAGGTTGTTCTCTGCACTTTGCACAATGAATAATATAGTAGTTTTCACACGTTTCTTTCGATATTCACAAAATCTGAAATAAAAGTAATATGCATGCTGATTGATTGTTAATTATTCTTGCTTTAGTCATTCAAATGAATAGGCGTACAAGCGTTAATTATTGGAAATTTGCAATGGATAAATGTACACAAAACACATATGAGAAAATTTTAGCAGTGTGAAATTTGTACAGACACCGTTCATAGACCCTGGAACGTAATGAACGTGCTTCATCTTTCTTAACCTAATTTTGCTGTTAATTGTTCCCATTGAATTCAAACACATAATGATGTGTGACAAAATAATTGAATAGTTTAAATATGTATGCAGTTTTTGCAGTGGAATTACATATATTATGGATTAATTGCATGCCCCGACAGTACGATATCAGACGGCAAGTAAACGGTGTTGATACTCTGTTCATGCTGTATATTAGACGTTGAATTCAGATACAATGATCTGGGAAACAAATTATTGAATATTTTGAATCTGTGTGCAATTTTTCAATGGAAGTACATGCATTATAGATGAACTGCTTGCCACAATGGCACAATAGTAAATGGTGTTGATACCCTATTCATCATATACATTAGACATATGTGCCAATGAGTTGTTCTCTGAAAAAAGTAAAATACTGTAAAACCCCACATTAACATGACCCCGATATTAACGTGGTTCAATTTTTTAAACCCCAGTTATCGCATTATAGCGGGGTTCCACTGTATGTATGTATGTATGTATGTATGTATGTATGCATGTATGTATGTATATATATATACATACATATACACATATTGATAGATCTGTCTACCATTTGTGGAGAAATATCTGCAATGTTTTATTTTTTTTTCTTCTGTTTTCAGCTGAGTCAGAAATGTTGAAAATTAGGGAAGAGAACAATTTGTATTACGAACTACCTAATTAAAATAAATGAAACCTAGCATAATGTTCTGAAATAATAAATTCATGAAGATTTGACAATGATGAAATTTTGCCCAAATTCATTACTACTTTGTTCATTTGTCTATTTAATTTTCTTCCTTCAGTGTCTATGGATGAGATTGTGACACAGATTAAGCATGCCATGGTATATATCATTAATCTTGCCAAGCACAGAGGGTCAAGGTAAGGAATCCGGAAATGGGAGTCATGCTTATTTTTTTATTTTTTGAGTACATGAATGTAATATCAACATCAGCTTTTACTAACATATTTACCTTCATTCAGAAACTTTCTCTATACATACTTTACATTAAATCATTTCATAAAAATGCTTTATTTTCTCATTTTATTTCTTGACTCTTGATTTCATTTTCATTGTGAAGTTATATTTCAAATTTAAGTCATTAGTTACCTTTTTTCTATCCATTAATCCCGTGTAACCAGATGTATATAATGTACAAGATGCATGTAATTTGTACAAGATGTATGTAACCTGTACATGATGTGTAATATGTGCTAGATTTATGTAACCTGTACATGATGTATGTAACCTGTACATGATGTGTAATATGTGCTAGATTTATGTAACCTGTACATGATGTATGTAACCTGTATGTGATGTATGTAACCTGTACTAGATGTATGTAATATGTACAAGATGTATGTAATCTGTACAAGATGTATGTAATATACAAGATGTATGTAACCTGAACAAGGTGAATATGACCTGTGCAAGATGTATGTAATCTGTACATGATGCTGGGATGCCAGTGGTTACTTGTTTGGACTTCTCAATGGTTTAGTTTGAATACACATTGTAGCACTGACTTTAGAAACTTGGGTGAATAAAATGGAATGGAATGAAGTGAATGCCCAGGGTTAATCAGTGTATAGCAAACATTGTTTCCCATGAATGTCATATTAGCATACTCAAGAAAGAATAGTGCACGTGCAGGTATAAATATATTGTTGTGGTTGTGATTTGGATTTTTAACGAAGCTTTAACAATGTTTCAGTCATATCGCTATAGTGTCTAATTATATTGATCAATGGCAAGAAACAGCATGCAAATATTTTAAGATATATACTCAGCACTGGTTAAAGTTGCCGTGATCACTCTCATTTTAGAATCGGGGGGTGATTATTATTCATGCATTAACAGTGCAACATGTGATGCTTATATTTTGGAATGTCTGGTCCACAGTGGTCTGCAACAGAAAGATTTTTTTGTTTGTGTGATCAGTAAACTTTAAGTTAAGACTGCAAAATAAAGCTGTGATGTAAGTGAACAGTGAACAAATAGCAGTGTCCTAATATCTACTGTTTGAACTCCAAGGCATAGACAAATGGTTGCAATCATCACCAATGTCATGAAACTAATACTTGTAATGCTACACTAGGGACCGTAGCACAATAATATTGCAATATGTCAAGAAAATGTCAATGAACTGCAAGAACCCTATCATGTATAAATGTTCTTTCCTGCCATAATGAGTGTCTTGGAATGGTTTGATGCATGCTGATAACCTCTCTACTGTTTCACAGTGATTTGATTACATATGGATAGGTTAGACTGCTGAATCCATGCAACCACTGTAGGAAACACGTTTTACCACATTATGTAAATTAAAAAAACAGCTTGTAATGGTTGTGAAGTTCATGTTAGAAGAATAGCAGAAGAAATTTAGGACAAATAAACCACATGGAAAGGCAATTCAGTGTGACTGTGTAAATATTTCCATATAAAGCAGTAGAATGTTACTAGCATAGCATGTGAATAATACATCTTGGAAGATGGCATTAATGAAGCTGTGGCAATTCAAGAACAGTGAAATAATCACGTCCATCCTTGGCAGGAATCAAATGGCCTGATCCCAAAAATATGTCAACAAAGACCACAGGAATGCACAAACATTTGCTCCAAAAACTGACTATACTGAATGCACTTATGGCCCTGAAAGAAATACTATGGACAAATTGGCATACAAGGAACATTAGTATCACATAGGCGAAAGATCTTCACTACTCTGCTGATACACTAATATTAATATAAATTCAATGAATAGAGACACCCAATGAACTACTATAGAAACAGACACCCCATGAGAATACATCACACAGTATAGAACTGAATCCATGGAGGTTACACCAAGAAGGGAGGGACAGTGTGACTGTAAGACCTTCTGTCTTTGCATGTAGAATGCAGCAGCATTTTGGTCAGTGCACTTCCATTGTCATTGCCCGAATGGTACTCTGAGGAGTATGAATATATCTCATGTAACAGTCCAATGACCATTGACCCAGTTCTTTGATTATAAGATCTTCCAGCAGAACTGCCACTTCTGAAGTAGCTGCACCTCCACATTATGAAAAGCCACTATACTGGTAAATGTAAATTCCCATCTTATGGAAGACAAGTCACATGAATTTAAGGAAAATAACTCTTGATAATGCTTCACCTGTAGAAATAATGAAAAGTAGGACATACGGTTGATAACATGAGCATCTCATCAACAAAAATCCTCTAATGCATTCTTTGGAATATAACTGAATAGTCGCATCTGTTTGGAAAGGGTCAGATTTGGGGAAAATGTTAGTGTGAGAAAAGCCGTGGAAGTGCGCATCTCCAACACAAATGATGAACCATTGGATTGAAGTAATCATGAATACTGAATTCACCGCCTCTCTGAAAGTTAAAAAAAGGCATGATGCAGATGGCTAATTATAACAGCAAATTTCTCTTTGTGTCAAATATTCCTTCTATTAAAATTGCACAAAATGACTGTTAGAAGATTGTATGTATTTGGTTGATGTAGTTTACCACATGAACTTTAGATTCACAATTTATTTAATGCAAGCAAGTTAAATTTGGATACTGTTTATATTTATACAGTGAAGCTTTGCTAAACAAATCTGTCAGTGACCCAGTCTGCAGACTGGTCACATAACTTTTAGCTTCATTAAGGCTGTATAAAAAAGTTATAATTGTTAATCAAACCTCTTTATATTGGCCATATTCACAAAACAACCAAGGTTAGGTTACACCAGTGTTCAGACTAGAGACGTTTCACTATATTTTTCTCTTTTCTCACTTAATAGTGGCATTTACCTGTGTGGTCATTCAGCAGGTGCCCATCTGGCTGCCATGATGCTTGCTGTGGACTGGATGGCTCAGTGTATGACTAGTAATAGTCTTATCAAAGGTAAGGGGTTCTTCTAGGGGTCAAGAGGAGATTTGACAGGAGAAGTGGGGGTGCAGTTTGTCTTTTGTTCAGCCATGATGCTTTGTTTTGACTAGTTTTGAATGACATTTTCATCTTGCTTGATCAGGTTAGTAGTAGATGAAAAATGGGGGGTATATATGTCCTAAAATTGGATAATTTAAATGTTTTGACACTGCACCAAGATCATACTAGTATTTTATATTGTATCAACTATAGAAGTGCTGTTATTATAAAGTTCATGGATCAGATTTTATCACTCTGCTGCTAGCATCTTGATTTGGTCCTGTTCAGCAGCCTGGAAAGTCTGTTAGAATGATTGCACATAATCCACATAATGTTGACAAGTGACCTTTTGTTGTCATACTAATATGCCAATGAAATTATTAGATTTTCAGGCCAAGACTGCAATATTTCTATTTTTTACATCTATTTGAACGATTCAGATTGACATAAGAAATTTGATTGGCTTTGTGGTGTTCATATATAGATGACCTAATTAGATTCTCTAACCAATAGCAGTTTTTCAATATTTTGTGAACTTCAGATTTGTTGTCTCACTTTGGTTGGGTTGTTTTCTGTCAGATGCCGTATTAGAAGACTAAGTTGTAGCAATCTAGTTTCACCTTAGCCATATCCTGAATTTGGTTGGATTGTTTTCTGTTGGATGCCTCGTTAGAAGATTGAGCTGTGGAAATGAAGCTTTGTCATAGCGATGTCCAGACAAGATGGTGATTGATATAGATAGAGAACAAATAAAATTATATGCAAATGTAGAATGTATGCTTTATGTTTTAGTAATTTTGATGAAACACAATGAGGAAGAAAATTAAAATTTATATTTCTAATGAGCCAGAAAGATTTTTTTTTACATCCATGATAAATTTTATTTGTAATCATTGCACAACTTTTGATATATAATGAATAAATATTTATACATTTGCAGGAGCTGTTTTGGTCAGTGGAATTTATGACCTCCCACCTCTAGTCAACACATATATCAATGACCTTATAGGGATGACTGAGTAAGAGTAATTAATGTTAAATATATTACTGTATATGTTCACATGTAAGTTGGGTCCAACTGCAAACACCATTGTAAATATACTTTTGAGAGATATAGAGATCTTATTGTAAGTACTCATATTTGTGGATATACTTCTAATGGGTATAGGGTTTCTGTTGTAAGTACCCAGATTGGTGGATATACTTCTAATGGGTATAGGGTTTCTGTTGTAAGTACCCAGATTTGTGGATATACAACTGATAGATATATAGACTATTGTAAGTACCCAGATTTGTGGATATAGTTCTGATAGATATGGAGATCTTATTGTAAGTACCCATATTTGTTGATATACTTCTGACGGGTATAGGGATTCTGTTGTAATTACAGTGCAACCCCACCATAACACGCCCCGTGATAACATGAATTCGGATATAATACAGACGTGGTGTGGCTCCCAAAATTTTGTATATTCATTCACACATGAAAAAATACTTTTTGTTCCAGGTATGTGAAATAGTGTATAAAAAATTTATTATCATTTTGGGGAAGAGATCACATATGAATTCAAATATAATATGATCATTGTGTGATTCCTGAAATTTTAAATACATGTTCGTGTATTTTTCTTGTACCAGGAATTTTTTTAAGTATGAGAAATAGTGTGTAAAACGTTTATTATCATTTTGGGGAAGAGTTCGCATATGAATTTTAATATAATACGGACATGGCATAGCTTTTGAAATATAAAAATTTTACCAGGTTCTTGAAGTGTTATGCCAAAATAAACATTATTGGAACTGTTACTTACTACTGATCCATGAGTAAAGCCAGTAAGTCATCTTTGTGATTGTCTTCAATTAATTCTGATACAATCATTGCTCAAACAATAGCCAACATGTGTTTCTTCTTTAGCTGCATACACAACCAAGCAGCAGACACTGTGGTGGTTGATAAAAGATTATCACAATTTAAACATGAAAAACAAAAGCCACCAAGATATTTGCTGGGCTTGGTGGTGTTATTAGACACAATCAGTTGACCAGTACATAATGTCTGCCTTATAAGATGGAAATTGAAAGGGTGTGAAATTGTACATGCGTTCAGCTTTAAAAAAATGAAAAAGTGACTTGTGACCATTGCAGGCCTACTGCACTTAGTTCTCTGGTTATACATGTGTAAGGTGCTTGTTTATGAACTCGTTATTAATTTCCTATTTTTTTATAAAAATGTTTTACCGTTATGGAAAAGCAGGTTCACAAATGCAAGTTGTTTTCTGCACTTTGTACCCAGATTTGTGATACACTTCTGATGGGTATAGGGATTTTGTTGTAAGTACCCAGATTTGTGATATACATCTGATGGGTATTGGGGTTCTATTGTAAGTACCCAGATTGGTGATATACTTCTGATGGGTATAGGGATTTTATTGTAAGTACCCAGATTTGTGATATACTTCTGATGGGTATACGGGTTCTATTGTAAGTACCCAGATTTGTGATATACTTCTAATGGGTATAGGGATTTTGTTGTAAGTACCCAGATTTGTGATATACATCTGATGGGTATATGGATTTTATTGTAAGTACCCAGATTGGTGGATATACTTCTAATGGGTATAGGGATTCTGTTGTTAGTACCCAGACTTGTGGATATACTTCTAATGGATATAGAGATCCTATTGTAAGTACCCAGATTTGTGGACATATTTCTGATGGGTGTAGGATTTCTGTTGTAAGTACCCAGATTTGTGGATATATTTTGATGGGTATAGGGATTCTGTTCTTAGTACCCAGATTTGTGGATGGGTATAGGGATCATTGTTGTTTTTTAAGTTGGATCACTTTTCTTGGCAGTTAAAATATTTTTTTGTGTGTTGTTTCTGTGTTAGCTCTAATCCATGGAGTACGAGTTGATAATTCATTTTAAAAATGGTTAGTGGTGAAAGACAGGTTGCATACACCTGCATGCATACATATTTACATATGCCTGCATGCATGCATACATTTACATACACCTGCATACATTTACATAACACCTGCATGCATGCATTCATTCACATACACCTGCATGTATGCATACATTCACATACACCTGCATGTATGCATATTCACATATCACCTGCATTCATGCATACACTCACATACACCTGCATGCATGCATTTATTCACATACACCTGCATGCATGCATACATTCACATACACCTGCATGTATGCATATTCACATATCACCTGCATGCATGCATACATTTACATACACCTGCATGCATGCATACATTTACATACACCTGCATGCATGCATTTATTCACATACACCTGCATACATGCATACATTCACATACACCTGCATGTATGCATATTCACATATCACCTGCATGTATGCATACATTTACATACACCTGCATGCATGCATACATTTACATACACCTGCATGCATGCATACACTCACATGCACCTGTATGCATGCATACATTTACATACACCTGCATGCATACAAGTAAAAGCAAAGAGAAACACCAGCTGACCTTACTGGTCTAGACCAGATAGGAGCCAGTAACAAACTGCTTCTAAGTTTGGACTGCTAATTGTTGAGTTACTGTGGCTCCAAAAACAAGCTGAAGGGTGAACCAGGAACCAAATAGCTGGTCTGGGATTTTATTCTGTCTGTACTGTATGTCAATTTTCATTAAAATTGATTACTCCAGTCAAAACTTATAGTGTATAAAAATGATTTTAAACACCTTATAGTCATGAGAGGAGAGGATGACAAGTACATCTGATCAATATCGTACATGAAGTTTAGGAAAAACAGTTGTTATGAAACAACAATAATTACAGAATTTACCTAGCTTTTGTAACAAGCATTTAGATTGGTTAAAATCAGATCATGTGATGTAGAAAGCTATGAGTTCTTAGATCCTAATACCAGAAGGGATCTTCTTATGAATACCAGTACTTTGACAGTATTTGTCAGTATTTGTAAGCAGTGATTAAATATTAGTCATTATTATGTTTGTAACAGGTTGTACTTTAAATAATTGAACTTCATATTTTACAGGATTCAGGAAGTTGTGAATCTTAAGATAGACTACACAACTACACGTGAATGGATTATGTACTACACATGAATGGATTACACAGTATACATTAATGGGTTACACTCGACACAGGAATGGATTACACACTGCACATGAATGGATTACACACTGCACATAATTGAATACACGGCATACATTAATGGATTACATACTGCACATGAATGGATTACACACTACACATGAATGGATTACACACTACATATGAATGGGTTACACACTGCACATGAATGGATTACAAACTACACATGAATGGATTACACACTGCACATGAATAGATTACACAGTATACATTAATGGATTACACATGAATGAATTACTGAACATGAATGGACTGCACCCTATACATGAATGGATTACACTGCACAGGAATTTATTACACAGCATACATTAATGGATTACATACCACACAGGAATGGATTACTCACTGCACATTAATGGATTACACAATGCACAGGAATGGATTACACACTATACATGATTGGAATACACACTACACAGGAATGGATTTCACACTATACATGAATGGATTACATACTATACATGGATATATTTTGCTTATGTTCATACACTTCAAGCTTTATGACTTGATGAATCCTTTAAAATAAGGAATTCTTAAATAACGCTTGATGAAATGAAATATACTGTAAATAACAACATTTTGACAAATTTTGTGAGAAGGCCAAATTTTGTACTGCTTGGATGCATTTGGGTGGAACAGTTCTTGACACGCGAAATTGTTCATATGGTTCTTTTCTCCATAAAGTGATTAACATTACTGAGCTCAGAACTCATACCACTTCAAAAGCAGGAGTGGATGAGAACCAAAAAAATGCAACAAACAAAGTGTCTTGCACCGTAGTTATTATTCTGAGATTAACTCTAGCTGTTTGAACATGCATATTCAAGAATAACTGAAAACTAGTACCTGACATTTGATTGAAACTATCAAAATAGAGTTCCTAAAGATGGCCTTTGTTTTGTGTTTAAAAATAGCAAACATTGTATCATATGAATATACTGAATTGATCAAATTTATCAAAATGTAATGATGCTGATATGTTATGATTTTATGGTACCATAATTGAATCCTTTCAGAGAAGATGCTTGGAAGAACAGCCCCACTCAGTATCTTCCCAAGATTATACAGTCAAGTCAGAAGAGGAAGATTCTCATAACTTTTGCTGAACATGATCCACCTAGTTTTAAAGAACAGAGCCAACAATTCTACCAGGTAAGATGAAGATGGATGCAAACATATTGTACTAGTGGTTGCAGAAGCATTTATGTAGTGTGTTGTGGTTACAGAAATATTGTACTAGTGGTTGCAGAAGCATTTATGTAGTGTGTTGTGGTTACAGAAATATTGTACTAGTGGTTACAAGAGTGTTCATGTAGTGTGTTGTGGTTACAAAAATATTGTACTAGTGGTTACAAGAGTGTTCATGTAGTGTGTTGTGGTTACAGAAATATTGTACTAGTGGTTACAAGAGTGTTCATGTAGTGTGTTGTGGTTACAAAAATATTGTACTTTTGGTTACAAGAGAATTTATGTAGTGTGTTGTGGTTACAGAAATATTGTACTGTTGGTTACAAGAGTGTTTATGTAGTGTGTTGTGGTTACAAAAATATTGTCCTAGTGGTTACAGGAGTGTTTATGTAGTGTGTTGTGGTTACAGAAATATTGTACTAGTGGTTACAAGAGTGTTTATGTAGTGTATTGTGGTTACAGAAATATTGTACTAGTGGTTACAAGAGTGTTTATGTAGTGTGTTGTGGTTACAGAAATATTGTCCTAGTGGTTACAAGAGTGTTTATGTAGTGTGTTGTGGTTACAAAAATATTGTCCTAGTGGTTACAAGAGTGTTTATGTAGTGTGTTGTGGTTACAGAAATATTGTACTGGTGGTTACAAGAGTGTTTATGTAGTGTGTTGTGGTTACAGAAATATTGTCCTAGTGGTTACAAGTGTTTATGTAGTGTGTTGTGGTTACAAAAATATTGTACTAGTGGTTACAAAAGCATTTATGTAGTGTGTTGTGGTTACAAAAATATCATTCTAGTGGTTACAGAAGCGTTTATGTAGCCAGTAACATTCAGGAAGTTGAGGATGAATTTGATTTTTTTTTAAATTATGTGGTCTTGGACATTTAAAAGAAGAAATATAAAAATACTAATGAGTAAGACATGTTTGACTTTTTTGAACTGATGAATACTTATGAATATTTGTCACTGGTACCTTGGGAAAATATCTTTATAACACTTCCAAGTTCCAAAGTATATCATACTTACAGTATCATTTGATGCCTCTTTGTTTTCTTTGACCTTTTTTGTTTTTAACATTTTTAACTTGAGGGCCCTGTAGAAAGGCTTGTTTAATTTTAATGATATATTGATTCATGTTTGCCTAAAGTCTAGAATGATATATACCACTCCCTCAATAACTTGCATGCCGATAACTCGCAAACTTGCTTATAATGCAGGGTCAGGCATGTACCCCATTTTTTAAAACTAGAAAAGAAAGAAAAAATATGAGCCCTTTTAATTGAACTTAAAGGAAATCATGACCAAAATTGGTAAATGAAACATTGATGTGTCACTAGTTTTATTATCAAAAACCTTCGATAGGACCTGGACATTTTAATTAACATTATGAAATTATCAACTTTTAATAAGATGTCATGTATTGTTACATGTTCTTTCCAAATGCCCATCTTAGTACACTGTAAATAATGATATTCAAAACAAAATTTAATCAGTGAAAATGTCACGACTGCTGGAGGCATTGCAATAATAAATAAATATCAATCAAATAAATTTTTATCTGTGAAATTTGTGTTTTAGTTCTATCTTTTTGTTCGGTTTAAGTGTAAATGTCATAAATGCAATGTGCACTCATGTATTAAAACATAAAATGCATCAACCGTGACAGCTCATTTCGCTGAGAACTTAATTAATTGCTAACCATGTTTCTGACTTAGGAAGAATTTGTTTTATGTTTGCATTGAATTAAAAGGTGACCTTTATATTGTCACATCAATTGCGTCTTTTTTATCAAATAAAGTAGGTTGAGTAAAAGAAAAGTTAAACAGCATGCAAATCCTACATGCAAAAGTTCAAGCAATTTTGGTCATAGATCAGTTGAACTTATTTCAGTTGATCAATCAAACACAGTTATATAAATTATTGTGTACTTAATATAATTAAACTACTACCAACTCTTTCATAAATGTGATCAAAGAAAGCAAGGCGACCAAGCAAAATGAATGCTTTGTTAAATAAAAAGCTTTGTTTCAGGGATAGGATCATTGTGGAGAAGCAAGTTTCAGAGAATTCTTGAATTTGCACTTTGAGATATCCTCAAGGATGTAGAGAAATATCACTGCAATCAAATGACAGCATCAGTATTTTTTCTAATTAAGCAAACAAAATTTAGTTTTAATGTAGATGATTATTTCACAAAATAATTGTCACTAGTATTTGGAAAAAGGAATCTTGTTTCTCTGTGTATCAATAGTTAGTCTGGTCTCCATTTCATGGACTCCCTGCTTTGTATTTCATGGCCATATATCAAGCAAGAAACCAGACTAGTCAGCAACAACAAAAAGCCATGACGTAATACACAAATGTTCTCATGTAAACGTTAATGTTGTTTGAAACCAGTTGGAATAATGTTAATGATCTTTTAGATGTCAGGCGTCTTGAAAATAAATGTAATTTGTACAGAATAATAAACAACTTTTCAGAAAAGGTGCTTTATTAAGAAGTGTATTTGATGCGATTATAAAATGAGTTACCAGCCAATAAACAGTACATTTACCCTCACCCCATCACCGTTCTCAATGTCAGTGGGAATGTGATCACTTATTATTTGGAGGTCCCTCAGTAACTCATGCCCTCTGTTGTAGTGTGGTCAATGTTTTTAGTCCCCATTGCATGTGAGTTATTGGGGGAGAGGTGTATTCGGTTGTACTTTTGCTGATAAAAAGGTGTGCATTTCACTGTGCATGGTGTCCATCTGTTCTCTTTAGGTTAGAATTATTTGATACTCTATAAAGACAACAGGACACATGTGTACAGACCATCCAACATTTAAACCTTTAATTACTTGGATAAACTTTTTCTGTCATGATCAGACATAATATAGAGACCAGGGATTTACAAGGGTTTCTTTTTTTAAACTTATTTTGTTAAAGATTTCCTCTGTCATTTAAACATGTTGATTTGGGAAACTGTTTTGAAACTGCTGTTACCTCTGTGTGTGTATGTGTGTATGTGTGTGTGCCTGAAGCAGTGTACACAATCACAAAAGAACATGTAGATGCTCATGGAGTTTGTGAATATTGTGTGTGAAAATTGACTGTGATGGTCACTTTTTGTATATATTCAAAACACAGTGAAAATGGACTGATGGACTCTTTGTTATATATATATATATATATTCAAAATACAGTGAAAATTAACTGTGATGGTCTCTTTGCTGTATATATTCAAAATACAGTGCAAATTGACTGTGATGGTCTCTTTGTTATTTATATTCAAAATACAGTGCAAATTGACTGTGATGGTCTCTTTGTTATTTATATTCAAAATACAGTGAAAATTGACTGTAATGGTCTCTTTGTTATATACAGGGTACCCACGCTACTGGGAAATCAGGGAAAGGTTGGGAGAAATGATAATTTTTTTCCTGAGTGTGAAAAGTCCTTGAATTTCGCAAATATTGATGTAAGTCAGGAAAAACACGGAAATTTGCCACCACCACTTGGCGCCTGAAACAATCACATAATTGAGTCGTAACTAAACTGATCGCGAGTTAAAAATATTGAGTTCTAACCAGAATATTTGGAGGGTGTAGCATGGATCATTTGGGTGCTTGCAATAAACATATATGCTGAGTCAATCCAAATGCTCAGTGAATTAGATTCAATGAGTAGACTTTATTTTCAAACTCAGCTGGATATCCATATCTTTTGTTATAAAGAAGGTATGAAAACCAGTCTAGCATCACAAGAGGCCAACAAGTTCATGGCAAAGCATAGCTGCTTACCATATGGCAGAGCAAACTTAGACATTGTTAGTTCGAGTGATACATGCATGAAATCGATATGAAAATTACTTATTTTCTTAGAAATTTTGAGTATTAAAATCATAATGTCTTTAATCTGCTGATAGACGAGATAAAACTATGGCGTCAATGAAATGTTACCTGGTACTCATGATTTCCATCGCTAGTCACATGAGTACACAAATCTAACAATCCACATTTTCAAATGTTGTAGAGAAAAAGAAATATTAAATGAAAGTTGTCTGCTGGTTGTAATAAAAATACGAAAATGAAAGAACACAAAATTCTCCATATTTATATATTCTGAGAACAAGTTCTGCAGTTTTATTGTATTATGGGACTATCACGTTGACATGTGCAAATGGCGAGTACAGGGTCAGGTTTCATCTATGCCATAGTTCTGTCTAGTCTGTCAGTGGATTAAAGACATAGCATTATAATACTTGCCATATCTGAGAAAATAAATCATTTTTCTATCGATTTCATGCAGGTATGAGTCGATATAACATAAGTTTAAATTTGCTAGGCCCACTGGTAAGCAACTACCATGTGTAGCTACGCACGGTGGGGGCAAATTCCAAATTTTCAATATGCAATTGCAATGACCTCACACCCCAACCTCCAAATATGAAAAATGGGGTGGGAATATTTGGAGGAAACCTGGATTAGAAAACAGACTGCTGTTTGTTTTAAGTCAGATTTTTAATCCAAATTGTTGAATATCAGAGCTGAAATGAGAAATTGTTGCCCTTTGTATTTTGTATTAAAAAACTGATATGAGCCCCTTATCAGTACAGGCTTGGGGACTGGTTTAATGAATTACAAGAAGACAAGTTGATTTTACAGAAAATTCAGGCCTTGCTTATATAACAGTGTATAATTTTAAAGGTCTTTTGTCAAAATTTAAATCAACCTGTTTCAAATGCTTTTTAAATGATGGATTTTTAATCAGATTGTCTTAAGGAGATTAGGTTGTTTGAAATATCTTGTTTGGGATTTTAATGGCATGGAGAAATTTAGGGGTTAAACTCTTTTCATTGCAAGACAAGATTTTAATTATTTGCATTTATTGTTTTTTTTTACTTTTATACTGATAGGAAATGTTTGCTTTCTATAAGATGCATATATATATATATATATATATATATATATATATATATATATATTGATATAGAATTCTTTAGAATTAAAGGTTGAAAGGAAACAAAACTAATTTAGGTTCATTCCCACAGATAAAACTATGGCGTCGATGAAATGTCAGCAATATAATGTTAGAAAAGACCCTGAAAATCACCTGGAAATTTATCTTTAGAAAAGTGTGGGAACCATGTATATATATTCAAAATACAGTGAAAATTGACAGTGATGGTCTCTTTGTTATACAGTGTGACCCCGCTATAGCGCGCTCCATTATAACGCGAATTCGGATATAATGCGGTCGTGGCATGGCTCCCGAAATTTCATATGCATGTACTTTTCTTGTGCACAAAATTTTTTTTTAAAAAGTGCGAAAAAAATGTAAAAAGTTGCTTATCATTTTGGGGAAGAGAGCGTGTATGAATAATACAAGACGATCGTGGCCTGGCTCCTGAAATTTTATTTGTATTTTTCTCTTAAACGAAAAAGTATTTTTCTCGTACACGAAAAAGTATTTTATTTTTCTTCTTAAAAGTAAGAAGAAGAAAAAACGCATAAAAAGTGTATTCTGGGATCTCGCCAATTCGCAAACTTGGATTGTTTTTCCTTATTGGCTGCAAAACATACCATGTGGCTTTTATTATTTGTTGGTGACATGGTTGGCTGTTTAAACTTTTATATACAGCCATTGGTTTGGACTGCAGAAATTCAGAGGCTCCATGAAAGGAAACCGCAAACTAGATATAAAATGCACTGAAATTTATCTATTGTTACATAAACAAATTCTTTGTCCATACTGACAAACCATCTAAACAGTGCATTGTTGTATCATAATCCACTTATCCTAACAGCTAGCATGAGTTCTGTATGTTGTGAAATATCCGCTTTTTTGTTGTTGACAGTTCTGTTAACGGAGATCAACCGGACGAGGCATTGTCTCGTAATCTATCTTTCATCAGATTTTTGGCTGCTCGCTAGTAATTAATATATTAACAAAGAATGACATTTGTATGTGGCTGGTAAGTAAAATTCCTCTTCATTTCACTCAGAATTAAATCCTTCAGAACGCTTACATTTTTTGTAATAATCCCTGTCATCAGAACCCCTGCGTCTCTATCGTCCGTTGACCCTTTAATTTTCAGACGCATGCGTGGAAGGCAGCATCACGCTACTACCACAAATGTAAAAAAAAAAAAGAAAAAGAAAAATACATATTACTTATTGGTTTATTCAGTAGGCATGGAGTAACTAGAATAGTCTAAACAACGGCCAATTCCTTTTCAAAAATGTACCCATATAAAATAGTTTGCTGAAATTTCAAAGGAAACAGATTACCTTTGAAGCAACGACTGTTATGAAAACGTACTCAGTAAATGGAAACAATACCAGTCTCAATTATGCAATACAGTTATTTGATGTTGCCACCACAATAAGAAATGGGCATTCGTTTGGTTCTCCAAAGCTGTCCTTTAGTGGTGACTTCAATAGAGCATGCATCCTTCATCAAAGAAAGCCGAATACAATCTTTCAATAACAGCAATGAACTTTTCTTCAGAGGAAGTCAGTACCAAACTTAAATAAAAGTGATGGAATCTGATGGATTTTTGCATTTTCCAACGTGACTGGAACATGTTATCTGTGCTGTGAAAGTTTCCTTTTTGTAGGGAAAAAGTTTAACAGCGGCTTAAAATGCAAACTAACTTTTACCGACTTGGAACGTACTTTAAATGTGCTTCGTCATTCGTTATGTGATTGTGCTATGTTTTTCCACTGAATTCAGATCAATATGACCTGTTACAAAATTAATGAATATTTTAAAGCTGTGTGTGCATATTTTCGATGGAATCACTTGTATTGTGGATTCAATGTGTATGATGAGGTTCGCAGGTGAGTACACATGCTATACATTAGACATTTATATATAAACAGGATTCATATATATGTACCAATTCATGGTTCTCTAAATAAAGTAAACTATTATATTATGTCTTCTCTGTTTTCACTACAGGTGTATTTCTCATTTAATATGCATCAATTCAAGATGGTAACTGTGCTGACAAAGCACGTATTTTACTGCCCGCATTTATTACCCACACACACCCCACAATTTTTTTTGGGTGGGGGGGTACATTTTCTTCAGCTGACTTGGTTGCATATAACACAGTTCAGTATATAACTTGGTCAGGTTTTATGGCTCCCAACTACCGTGTTATAGTGGGGTCACACTGTATATATTCAAAATACAGTGAAAATTGAATGTGATAGTCACTTTGTTGTATATATTTTCAAAATGCATTAAAATTGACTGTAATAGTCACTTTGTTGCATATATTCAGAATACAGTGATAATTGACTATAATGGTCTCTTTGTCTTATATATTCAAAATGCAGTGAAATTTGACTGAAGGTCACTTTATTGTATATATTCTAACTTCATTGAAAATTGACTGTGATGGTGACTTTGTTATATATATATATATATTTATATATATATATATATATATATATATATATATATATATATATATATATATATATATATATATATATATATATAAAACGAATATACACATAAACTAAGAACATGTTTGTGATTTGATAAATCTTGTGCTCAAAATTAATTTTTTTCAATTTGGTAATACAAGCTATCTCCAAAACATGGGAACAGCAATGGGTAGTCCTATGGCACCTTCTTAAGCATCTTTATTTATGGGGAAATTAGAAAATAATTTTCTAAATAAATGCCTCTTAAAACCAGATGTTTGGTTAAGATTATTAGACGATATCTTTATGATTTGGAGTTATTCAATAGAAGACCTTTATTATTTTATAGACAGTTTGAACAAATTACATCCAACAATAAAATTTACATTTGATGTGTCTAAAACTAAAGTATCATTTTTGGATTTAGAGGTCGTGAAAAATGAAAATGATGACATCACCACCATAGTTCATGTTCAAAACACAAATATTCATCAGTATGTTGAATATTCTTCATGCCATCCTAAATCATGTAAAAATGGGATACCATATAGTTAAGCAAAATGATGTAGAAGAATTATTTCGGATGACACTGTTTTTAAATCATCTTTGACAGAGCTAGGTCAGCATTGCTTAAATAGAAATTACCCTAATGACATTAATACTGCTTTCCAAAAAGTATCTTTTCTTACACAACTTGAATCTTCAATGTAAAATCAAAAATTGAAATGAAGATGTTATTCCTTTTGTTTTTTAATATAATCCAAGTTTGCTTAATATAGGTAAGATTATAAATAAATATTGGGATTTATTAAAACTATCATGTAAAGCAAGTGTTAAATCGCTACACGAAAGCTAACCCACACTTGCTTATAAAAGGACTAAAAATCTGAATAATTTCCTAATTAATTCTAAATTAGTAAAAACATCATATAAAATAGGATCATCAACTAAATGTAATAGACCTAGATGTTTGCACTGTTCTTTTATTAATGAAAATACTTCTTTCAATAGTAATAATATGAATGAAACTTTTAATATGCTGTTTATTTGATCACATGCAAAAAATGTGGCATCCAGTATATTGGACAACCCAAGCAACAAATACCTAAACGTATTAACCAACATAGATCACACATAAATAATTATATTTTTTAATCATTCTCATTTCATGTTGCCGCACATTTTAACAAGAGTTCCCATACTTTGCAAGATTTCTCCTTTCAACCTATTATTATAGATGATTCTGAGATGGAATGCTTGCTAAAGGAAACCTATTGGATTCACCATCTTAATATGGTATATCCAAAAGGTCTAAGTTCCAAAACACTTTATGATATTCATGATCATTTTTTTAAATTATGTCCCCTTTTATGTCCCCTTTTTATAATTAGTGAAGAATATTTTTATATTATTCTAATTTACAGAATAACTGAACCAATGAAAGTATAAACTAATATCATACAGTGAAAGTATAAACTAATATCATACAAATAAGTTAACTAATTCTTTAAAAATGAAAGTGCATTTTTAAATTAATTCTCAATACATAATGATTAATATTTTATAAAATACTTGATTATAAGTATTATGCACACCATAATTTGTTACTGTATAAATTGAGTTCTGATGAAATATTAACATTTGTCAATAATATATCAAGAAATAATATATTATTATTTATGTTGATTTTTTTAATTTTCAGATTTTTTTGTATATATCTTTTTTTAAATGTGCATTATACATAATAAAAGTAAAAATATTAATAAAACTTTATTTATTCATAAATGTTATATATATATATATATATATATATATATATATATATATATATATATATATATATATATATATATATATCGTTGACTGTGATAGTCACTTTTCACTTTGTTGTATAAACAAAAGTAATATTTTGCTTAAATTTTGTAATTTTTAAATTTTTAATACTAATGTTTCTTATATTAAAATACTTTTGTGTGTAATGTGTGGAGGCAGACCCCAAACTAATACTTTTGTTTGTAATGTATGGAGGCAGACCCCAAACTAATACTTTTGTGTGTAATGTACGGAGGCAGACCCCAAACTAATACTTTTGTTTGTAACGTATGGAGGCAGACCCCAAACTAATACTTTTGTGTGTAATGTATGGAGGCAGACCCCAAACTAATACTTTTGTGTGTAATGTGTGGAGGCAGACCCCAATCTAATACTTTTGTTTGTAATGTATGGAGGCAGACCCCAAACTAATACTTTTGTTTGTAATGTATGGAGGCAGACCCCAATCTAATACTTTTGTTTGTAATGTATGGAGGCAGACCCCAATCTAATACTTTTGTTTGTAATGTATGGAGGCAGACCCCAAACTAATAATTTTGTTTTTGAGTTTGTTCATGCTGTGTACAAGAAAGTTTAAGCTTTTTCCATTGTCACAAATTTCTAACCTTTGGAGAATAGGATGTTTCATCTCTACTGTTTTGAAATTTTAGGCATAATTTAAAATAATCTATCATTTAACATTTTGCTTGTTGACATCAATAAAGTTCATTTTTTAAACTTATAAACATGTGGCAAATTGCAAATTCACTTCTCAAAAGAGAAAATAAGTTACAGGTACTTGCTTTTCTTGCATGTATTACTTTATGTTAAGAAGCAAATGATGTGCAGAAATTGGTAGTCAAGTTGACAGGTCTTTTTTGTTTGACTATTTTGAAGGTCCTGGCAGCTGGGGGAGTGAATGCATCATTGGTAGTAGTACCAGACACAGACCACTTTAGTGTTATTGAGAACTTGCAACAGGACTCGTACATCTTAACAATGGTTTGAATTTCTTTCTAATTTTATTTTCTCTATCTTGTTCTCTCTCTCTCTCTCTCTCTCTCTCTCTCTCTCTCGATCTCAATCTCGATCTCGAATAAGGAATAGTATTTTAGGTGAAGGTTTGTTGGCTCTTAATGGAACTTTTAACCCACACATTTTTAGCTATAACATGCAGAAGAAATGGGAACACATGCCTTTCCCAAAGTCAGCAGAACCCTGGAGATTATTAAAGAAAAAAGTTGCAAAAGACATTTTTCCTCCAAAAATCACCATGGATTTGAGAAATTTTGCAGTAAACATCTAATAATACACTGCAGTCCCTCAGTAAACGTATCTCAGAATACCACTGCCATTATTGCAAAATGAATATATGATGGATCAAATTAAGCTCCTTAAATTTTGTTATTTCAGCAACAGTTGGGAAGGAATATAACATTGTTTTTCACATTCATTTGTATGTTCATTTGTTCTTAATCATTCAGTCATCATGCAGTCAATATCATGTATTTCAGGAAGATGAACTTAGCCATACAAAACATGGTTACTGTGACCTCATTTTCTTGGGTAACTTTGTTATTTTTAGCTATTTGTTTGTTACTCCCTTAGTATCTTTGACAGCTTTCATATATGCAGTGTACTCATGAATAAGTACATGCATCTTAAATTGTGTAAAATCACAAATCACACAAATTCATCAGTGTGACTTAATTTTTAGTATTTTCGAACATCTGCTTATTAAGCCCCTAATATCTTGGACCTTATTTCATCTACATTCATAAGATTCATATATCTGCACTGAGACATTAAATCAGAAATTTTTGGTCTTCAGGATATGCTACTTAATTTGACCATTATGGAAGTTTTTAGATTCTTTGATATTGCTGTATGTTACTCTAAACCCCTAACACATTCTGATACCTAGAGACTGCTGACCAGCACATTCACTAGCACAGACTAAGCACATGTGATTTGCAGGCACATTGGACTTTAGACCTAATATCCATCAATTATTTAACTATAAGCAGTTTACCAAATCATGAATTCCTTGAAATTCTTTTGTGCCAGTGAAGTGTCATTCTTTGCAAGAGACTTGTTTATTTATGGTATCCACCGTCATGCAGGTTCAGGGATGCAAAATAGATCCACTACAACCTCCCACATGTTGTACAAGATTACTAATGGAGACAGGAACTGCAGTGGCTCAGTGGTTGGCATGGCTGGGCTCTTGACTAAAGGAGTGCAAGTTAGAATCGGACCATTGAATGAGCCTGGATTGGCAACCATTGTATGCCCTTGGCCAAGCACTTTGCTCCAATTTCCTTGTCACTAAATAACCTACTTTGATTGATGTGTTGTAAAATACCAAACCAAAACTAATTATTTGTTAATCTACATACTCTTAAACATTTAAGATCATGTTAATCATACATCTGCATACTTTTTTACTTTAAAACAAAAGTTGAACAGATGTGATAAGCAAGATTTTATTGTACACTGATACCTTTTTGCTTTTCCAGGAGTGCAAACGACTGATGGGACTGAATGTGGATTTTGTGGTCCAGGAAATGGAGAAGACTGGGATAATGTAGTTTTGTTCTTAACTGCACAAGTCCTTTTATGCTGTTATTTATACCAAATATTGGTTTCTCCCAATACATTGAAAACATGGTGAAAGAATATAGATTCATTATAGAAACATTGCGTTA
Organism: Sinohyriopsis cumingii; assembly: GCA_028554795.2. Classification (NCBI taxonomy): domain Eukaryota; kingdom Metazoa; phylum Mollusca; class Bivalvia; order Unionida; family Unionidae; genus Sinohyriopsis; species Sinohyriopsis cumingii. Next base: position 4,174,087 of record JAPYKE020000076.1, on the reverse strand, counting down.
GAATCATCTTCAGCTTTATCCTGTCGTTGAAATCTTGATTTTTTTTAAGGGGGGGGGGAGCATTTTGATAAAGATTTAAGCTTTCTTTCCCCTGTTTTGGACAAATGTCAGACTTATCCTAATGTATGCAAACTTTCTGTATGTTGTTAAATTTACCAAATTGTTTTGATCTAATCAGACGAAGACTTAAATCTGGACCATAAAAGCCAGGGACATCAGTGTCACATTCCTAACCAAATTCTTTTTGATCACCTTTTGCTAGATTTTTGATTTCCATGGTCATATGCCACTGTCACAGATTTCTTTCTTATGTCAAGTACCACTGTCACAGATTGCTTTCCTAGGCCAAGTACCACTGTCACAGATTGCTTTTCTACACCAAGTACCACTTTCACAGATTGCTTTCCTGTGCCATGTACCACTGTCACAGATTGCTTTCCTAGGCCAGGTACCAATGTCACAGATTGCTTTTCTACACCAAGTACCACTGTCACAGATTGCTTTCCTATGCTAAGTACCACTGTTACATATTGCTTTCCTACACCAAGTACCACTGTCACATATTGCTTTCCTAGGCCAGGTACCAATGTCACAGATTGCTTTTCTACACCAAGTACCAGTCACAGATTGCTTTCCTACACCAAGTACCACTGTCACAGATTGCTTTTCTACACCAAGTACCACTGTCACAGATTGCTTTCCTATGCTAAGTACCACTGTCACAGATTGCTTTCCTATGCCAACTACCACTGTCACAGATTGCTTTCCTACACCAAGTACTACTGTCACAGATCACTTTCCTTTGCCATTGATTGACTTGAATTGTTATGGTGGGCAGAGGAGTTGGGCAATATTTTATTTATATAACAAGATGCAATTTTACATTTATCTAAAGAAGTTTTCTGGATTTAGATAATTATTGATATATTATTTTATGCATAATTTCACAAATGTTATTTAATTTTACATTATTTAATGAATAATATATTGAGTAACAATATTATAAACATATTTAAGGATATTTTAACATTTTAAATAATTTTAATCTAAATTTTCACTCGCCACAGAAGAGTTTAAGATAATTTTCCATGTAACTTTTGCCTTTTAGAAATTCTAAACACTCCAGACAAATTATACATGAAAGAAATTTTATCATATTTCAACAATTTGCCCAATTCCTTTGGATTGTCTTTGCATAGTTAGATAAGGAATATGATGTATTGTTTTTACAACTAAAGTACTTCCTCTTATTTAGATTTTTTCCAGATTTAAACATATATACTAGGAGGTTGATAACAAAAGATAATTTCGCTTAATATACACAGGTTTCCATGGTTATTATACAGTTTTATTTGACAAATGCCATCCAAATTGTCAATTGGCCAGTTTGATTTGCAATTTTGGAAAATGGAGCATCTTCTGATTGTTTGATTTGAAGTCATCTCTTATCAGGAGCTCTTTGGACTCTTCCAGGCACTCAGTGGAAGAGAATTGTAGAAAAATTTTAGAAATATGACATTCATGTACAGGCTAGCATAGATGGAACAGTTTGAAGGTCTCTCTCATTAGGCTAAAGGGCCTTTTAAAACACTTATGCATAGCAAGCCTTCCCCCACTAAATCTATCTGAAAACTCAGATAAAAAGTTGTTTTTGCCATCATTCTCCATCATGACGGACTGTCAGAGAAGCTGTGGCACTGGAGGCATGTGTTTTTTGGGTGTGTGGTTTGATTTTAAAATAACTATAACAATTTTCTAGTCATATTGCTACAATGTCTGAAGTGTGGCAGTTTATAGTGATGTCTAGCACTGGGGCATCATGTCCCACCCTGTCATATAATCCTGACACCAGACCAACCAGTCCTAATGCCATCCTCCTAATAGTAATACTGAGTGCCAAATGAGGGAGCTGCTGGTACATTTTTCATTTTTGTAAGTCTTTGGTATGACTTGGTCAGGGTTCGAACCTGTGACCTCCCGCATCTGAGGCAGATGCTCTAACCACTTAAGCCACCAGAGCGGTCTCTGGAGACTGGCACTGGAGTCTGCCATCATGTAATCATTCATGTGACCTTGTGATTTTTATCTATTTAGACATTGTGTTCTGCTTCTTTTCAGTCTTCTCTCCTGCAGAAGAAAGTATGTGCCCATATTTTAATAATTGGAAATATTTTCTTTGCATTTTTGCTGCTAATAATTAGTAACAAAACATCTACTTGTTTTGCGTAAAAATCAAATTATTCCTATTAAGTCAGTTCATGTTCATTGATTTTGTAGCTATCCTTTGAACAAACTTTAGTGTTTGTTCTCCTTATTGGGAGTATATATGGTAAGCTGAAATTGAACAAATTATAGGTAAATTTGCAAGTACTCTGATTTTCTTTATTCTCTTTTGCTATTAGTCTTTCTATATTCCTTGTCTGTCTGTTGCTTCTGATCTGTTTGTTATCTTATGATTAAGTAAATCATTTTCTATACCGCACTGGTGTCCTGGTTGTTAGATCATCGGCCTAGGATGTTTGATGTCTCGGGTTCAAACCCTGGTTGAGTCTTACCAAAGACTTATAAAAATGGTACTTAAGCTGCCTTGTTTGGCACTCATTAAGAGGTTAGTGTTAGGACTTCAGCCTGGTGTCAGGATAATATGACTGGGTGGGACATGATGCTACATATCTGCGGCATCGTGCCCCATTGTCATTTGTTAAGTTAAAAAGGTCAAAAAGTCAGTCACCAGAAGTATCTTAACATGACCTGCATTTACAGAATAATGATTGATTTACACATAGACTATCAGGGATTATATGTTGCCATTTCACTTTAATGGAGTCAAGTTTTATTCATTGTCAAGAGTCATGATTGTAGCAGAGAATGAAAGTCTTCAGAGGAGAAAAAATTCCATTCATGTAATTCAATATTTGTTATTAATACTGAGACCATTACACATTATATAAAAACCTACAGCAGCTGTTTTTTTCCCCTTTACTACATCATTGTTAGTCAAAAGTTTTGGATCCACTTTGTTCAGATTGATGTGGAAAAAAGGTGGCCCTGTTTATTACACAGACACAGTACAGTATATTGAGTATAGATATAGGTCTATATACACTTTGAAATGTCGGTATGCAACAGGCTTCTATATGCATGAAATAGACATTAGGTTAGTGTAGATGTTTTCATGATACCTTTTTCAGAACATATTTATTTAGTGCAATTATGTTTTTCTCCTATATTTTTTATAAAAACTTGTTGACATGTCATCCACCAGTAATGCCATATGAACATTATTTCTTTTTAAAAAAGGCAATACACTTCTTCACCAGCTGTTTTTTAATGTTATTTTTTGATCCAGTGACATTTCTGAGGCACACAAATTTCAGATGATGTGCCTTTCATGCAGTCATAAAGTTTACAACAGGTACTAAATTTTATTATATTTTCATTTGGTATTGAGTTAAAGCAATTCTCTTAATGACTTGTTTGTGCCTGGTACAATTATTGATGACAAGAAAGTATCAGGATCTATGTTGTTTGCAGATGGACTCGATATATTATCAAATGTACATGGTATTATCATTTCATTTATTTTCCTGGTATCAGTTTACCAATCATAATACTTTAGGATAGCTAATACTACCTTGCAAATACAGCCCTCCCAGGCTAAAAACGTTTAGCTAAAAGCAATAAGTTAGGTTTGCAGTCAGGCAGAGTGATCTCCCCTTGGCACAGTGATTGGTGTCATACCCTGTGAAATCGTCAGTTACTACTTCCGCTTGAGGCCTCGCAAAATCCATACAAGCAATTTGGAATTTTTCTACCTCAAACAGGGTAGAAGGAGTGTCCTTTGAAGGGAAGTTCTATCTATAAATTTTCAACTTTTCTGTTCTTCCTTTCACTGATGACAAAGTTTCCTAATTTTTTATGTTTCACTTTGCTGGCTTGACACAATAGGATGCCTTTGGTACATACCTGCACAGGTCGTAAAGACGTCCCCTCACATTGCTATAAGATGTCTGGAGCGTGATATAAAAAACTCTTTTGATATTGCTGTACAAGTTTTGCCCAAGTCAGGATACATACAGTTTCTGTATTATTTTCTCTTAGTGTTTAATGCATAGTTGTATACGTGACGCTTTACTTATTTTACCTTTATGTTATATTATTTTATATTATATTATTGGGCCATTTTCTTACAAGCAATGGTCTGATAAGGGATATTATAGCACCAACTTTGTTAAGTATTAATAAAGATATTTCAGTTCTCTTTTATGTGCAGGTTTTGTGTATAATGCAGAAAACCTTTTATATATTACTGTTACAGTATATCTTCAGCTCTGGTCAGATAAATACAAGTAAGTTTTCTATTCATGGTTTACACAGTAACATCCAGTTTATACCTGTTACTCTAAGTGATGCTTCTGTGATTATATCTGCATTTTATGAGTACTTGGTCTTTCTATGGGTAAGATGTTATCAGACTTGATTATTTGCTTTCAAGTTCATTAAATGTAATTACTATAAGTGACACTCGAGTGATTCTACCTGTACAAGCAGTCAATTCACCTGCCTACAGGCATTTTTTTTATTAAAATTGATTATTTAGTGTCCACTTTCTGTATATTCATGCTGATGCTCATATTCTCTACCTGTACAGGTCAGGTGTGCACCTTTGCAGGTATTTATCATGGTGGATAACTCTGCATAGATTCTCACAAGTTCAAAAAGCAGGACACTCACTACACAAAATGTATATAGGATCTGCTGTATTTTGTCTTGTGGATTCAGACCATGGGTAAGACTACTCTGACATCCACTCAAGTTTTTTTTTGACTTCTGTCCTCCTTTCTCTACATCACTTGCCAGGTCTACAGTTCTGACATTAGTTGAAAATTGTCTATGGGACATTCTTCTTTCAGATGCTTCCACAATTTGAAAAGTTACACTTTGGGATTGAGTACATCACCTTTTACAAGTTCCAAGCATCTATGAACGTATTTTATTACAGTTCCTTCTCTATTTTCCATTTGGATAAATATGAGTTGATTCACAACATCGTGACTGTGGGATCAACCAAGCATCTAATATTTATGATGATCCTCAATAGGTTGAATACAGCCTAAATTCTCCAACCCCAACTCTTGCCAGAAAAAGTGGGAGCTTATTCATAGGATGGTCCACTTCATAACATTGAGGCACAAAATGCTAAAGCCATAATACCAACTATGAACTTAAAATGGGAGGAAAAAGCGGCAATGCTCACTACCTCTACCTTACATACCAATCATTGCCCAAGATAGGCTCACAACCTTCATTATCTATTCTCCTGTTTAATGATCAGGTTGACTGATATTAGCAGCATGCCACTATCCCTCTCAGTCTCAGCAACTGTGGAGGGATTTGCATAGCAACCAACAAGGGTCACATGGAGTGCATGTCACTGGAAAATAATCCTACAACTCCTGAACTTAGTGTAAGTCAGAGGGAGGTTGATTGTTTACACCAGCATTCCATGAGACCATCCCTATCTCGAATGGCAAACATACATGCCCCCATCCCACCCTTACCAAAGATCCTGGAAGAGAGAAGACTCCAATCTTTCATGGCTCAGTGGGGGAAGATTTACCTAGATGACGTGGGAACCCAATAATAGTTTTCATGGTATCACTATCAGCACCTTTAGCCAGAGTTCTTCAGCTACACTGCAACATTTGGTCCTCAACATAACGCATTCTGTCAACAATGTGATGCTCTTGGGTTTGTGATGGAATCCAGCAAGGTTCCTAACACCATGCATAGTGGAGATTATGCAATCAGTATGGACTTGCAAGAGGCATGATTTCATGCTCCCCACTCAAACAGCTTCCAGAAGATACATGATTTGCCTACAACAGGCAGCAGATGAGTTATATTTTGGAGCAAGACATGATTTCACTTGTTACATTCCTTTCATTCTCAAGAACATCTCCAACTCATGCAATGGTAGCTATCCATATTCTAGTGTTTTCCTTTGCAGGTCGAGTATTGCTCAATCTGGCAAAGGATGTCTTAGTCCTTGGTCACTTTATTGTGCTCCTATTGAACAATGATTACATGGTCCAAGTGGAGACTGAACCTGTGATGATTAGGCCAACTCTCACTAACTGCAACAATGCAAGGTTTCATCTCGAATTCAGGGAAATCACTTTGGATTTGCATTTGTGATACCTCTGCAAACACAGCCTCCATCAATCACGATTGCTATGGATGCGAACACAGAGGGCTAGGGGAGCAAGTCTCCTACCATTTTGGACTACCGTAGGAGCATATCCCCCTCAGGATCATTATTTATATGTCAACATCATCAAGATGGAAACTGTTTTGAAAGCTTTTCAATGGTGGCTGGAGAACCTATACAGGAATTGAGTTCTCTTTCTGTCCGATAACTTCACTGTGTGACTCATCTCAAACAGCAAAACATAAAAGGTACCTAGACCTTTGTGATCTTGTATTTGATTTTCTAAATTGCTCTACTGAATGACAATCAATGGTTAGGTTTGACATTTCCTCGGCTGGCTAATGTATTGGCAGACTCATTGTTTGCAAGAAAAAATTAATAGAAATGGAATGATCTCTTCATTTCTCAATTTTCACTCATAATGTGGTTGATGGGATCAGTCTATGATGGACCTATTGGTAACAAGGTGGAATACCAAAACCAACCTTTGTTTCACCAATCCTAGTCCCAGAAGGCCTGAATAATCGATGCTTTTTCTGTAGATTGGAATAGATGAATATATACAGTTCTCCAACAACTCAGTTCTTCAAGGTGATACAGGAATCAACAAATCTGAGTGTCTCCTCAACCTGAGTAATACACTCAGATGGGAAATATTGGACTTATCAATCTCAAATCGCCAGAAATTTAGATATGCCCTCATCTGAATTAAGCAACCATCATGGCCTGTGTTTCAACCCAACCCAGAGTTACTGAACCTGCACATTGGGACCTTATTAAATACACCATTGAGAACAAACAGTTCTTACAGGTGGTGAGAACTGTTTGTTCTCAAAGGCATATTCAAGTGAGATGGCCATCCACCTTAGAGATGTACAAAAGCAATGGAATATGATCTCGGCAGAACACACAAGAGCACTTTATAGCAATGTAGGCATCCATACCTCAGTAGCTAACTTTCTGTGTGTCTTTTGAACAAAAAACAGCACCAATTGCAATTAAACCGGCTGTTCCATGATCACTGGCATACTGTCTATAATGAAAGAGAAGATATCTGACAAACCAAAGACCTATATGATCTTCCATTGCCCAAATGGAAGTTGTCATGGGTATTAACCTGGCAGAACAAGACACCATTTCAACTGCTCTTAAGGCCTTAATTAGTTCACCTATTATGTAGGCCATGCCTCCTCACTACCTTGGCAGTCGGCCAGAAAAATGAGCAATACATTTCTTATTGGGGTGGACCCATCTATATGCATTTCCGACCAGATGTATTGTGCCTCATTTTACCTTCAGGAGGGAAGGATGATATATCAAGATAGACATTTTTATCCTGAAAAGAGTAGGCTATCTGCCCCACATACCAGACTACAACCACACCAATGAATTTACTTTGCATATTGGCTAACAAAGTTAGGGAAGACACCACAATCATTGCATATGAGTGAAACTTCTCAAACTGTAATTATCCATGCCATGGGATGGAGATTAGAGTACACTTCTTCAGTTCTTATCAGAGATCTTGCATCCTAAAAGGCTCAAGTTGATTTTTTGAAATCTTTACCCATGGTTCAAAAGGTTACACTTACTGATCATTCATCAGCTTTATACAAGTCATGTTTTCCAATGGATTGTTGGAAGGAAAAGTAATTCTATTTTGAACACACTTTCCAACAGATGGAGTTTTTTCCAATTGGGTTATCTGGAAGCTGTCTCACATACATTAGGGGACTGAAGATGATCTCTCAGGGATAAGGAGATGCATCACCTTTCATCTGTTGTCTGCTGTCTTAAAGTATTATGATTGAGCAATGTTTTTGAAGAAGAAAACAGTTTATTTATATATTTATATATATATATATATATAGTAAAATATGTTTCTTTGATTATACTTACCTAATCATAATACACATACACAATCCCAATCTTCCCAATCCCTGTGCCAAGGGGAGGTCACTCTGCACGACTGCCACCAACATGGGCAGGAAACATTTAGCTTTTAGCTGAAAGATTTTAGCCAGGGAGGGCTGGATTTGCAAGTTAGTAGTGGATTTCCGAAGGTATTATGATTGGGCAAGTATTATCACAGAAACATTTAACTATAAAAAATTACTTATTTTTGTTGTACTGTTAATTCCTAACAAACTGTATAGACACAGATCTGCCTGCGTATTATGCGATGGCAGATCTGGACCATACAATTTGCAGTCAGACTCAACTTGTGAGTATATACAGAATGTAGTTGAGACTTCAGCTGCCATGGACATGCTTTTTCACAATATGCTAGGTTCTTGTTCACCAATTTATAACATTTAGAAGTCATGTATTACCAGAAACGCTGAGGACATTCATTTTTCTGATTATTTACATTGATATTATTGAAATGTTAAAATATTATGAAAATTATATCTTTGTATGGATGTTTGCTCTGAAAATATTAACAAATTTCTTTTCTTGCTTTAATCGGATTGGACATTTTACCCAAATATTATCCAAAAACATACTCAAGACCTGTTATAATACCTAAACATATCCAAGCATTACAAAATGCAATACTGTTATTATGCCTAAATATATCCAAGCACTACAAAATGCAGTACTGTTATAATACCTAAATATATCTAAGCACTACAAAATGCAGTACTGTTATTATACCTAAATATATCCAACCTCTACAAAATGCGGTACTGTATTATGCCTAAATATATCCAAGCACTACAAAATGCAGTACTGTTATAATACCTAAATATATCCAAGCACCACAAAAACAGTACTTTTATGATGCCTAAATATATCCAAGCACTACAAATTCAGTACTGTTATGATACCTTAATATATCCATGCACTACAAAATGCAGTACTGTTATTATGCCTAAATATATCCAAGCACTACAAAATGCAGTACTGTTATAATACCTAAATATATCCAAGCACCACAAAAACAGTACTTTTATGATGCCTAAATATATCCAACCTCTACAAAATGCGGTACTGTATTATGCCTAAATATATCCAAGCACTACAAATTCAGTACTGTTATTATGTCTAAATATATCCAAGCACTACAAATTCAGTACTGTTATTATGCCTAAATATATCCAACCACTACAAAATGCAGCACTGTTATAATACCTAAATATATCCAAGCACTACAAAATACAGTACTGTTATAATACCTAAATATATCCAAGCACTACAAAATGCAGTACTGTTATTATGCCCAAATATATCCAAGCACTACAAAATGCAGTACTGTTATAATACCTAAATATATTCAAGCACTACAAAATGAAGTACTGTTATAATACCTAAATAAATCCAGGCACTACAAATTCAGTACTGTTATTATGCCTAAATATATCCAAGCACTACAAAATGCAGCACTGTTAGAATACCTAAATATATCCAGGCACTACAAATTCAGTACTGTTATTATGCCTAAATATATCCAACCACTACAAAATGCAGCACTGTTAGAATACCTAAATATATCCAAGCACTACAAAATACAGTACTGTTATAATACCTAAATATATCCAAGCACTACAAAATACAGTACTGTTATAATACCTAAATATATCCAAGCACTACAAAATACAGCACTGTTAGAATACCTAAATATATCCAAGCACTACAAAATCAAGTACTATAACAACAGAATGAACTTTTAATGGCTCAACTCATTGTCAGTAGAATGTCCATTTACATTTGGCTATCCAAAGAGAGATAAACCCAGTACAAAATGAATTCCCTGATATAGACACCCAAATATCATGCAGTCTTGAATATGGTTATATTTTTTTTAATAATTGTATAGTAAATAATTCAATTATTTTTATTGATTTTGAAAAAATAATTATTTGTTAAGCAGATAAGTTAATCATTTGCCAACTTTTGCACTTTTTTGTAATTCATATTGCATAAAACGACTCAGAAATATACTCAGATACAATGGTTTGAATTATTAAGCTAACTCATTTTGCATATTTGTTTTTATTCATTAATATGTGAATTTATTTTCATGCTTTGTTACTTAAGATTGTTATGCATTTTGATATTTGTCAGTCATTTACATTTATTATGTAAAAGAGAATTCCTGTATAATTTGTATTATATTTTGTTTGGTTCATGTGAGTATGTTGCAGCTGTTGTATTTCTTGAAGTTAAGGAGTACTTCTTTATTGGAGCTGTGCAACTTAATACATTATATTAGCAAATATATATTATATTAGCAAAATATAAAGAGAACAGTATGCCAACAATATCCATGGGATTTAATTCATAGTTTCAGAATAGATAAAGGCTTACTATAATAGGAACTGCTCCATTGGCCTAGTGGTTAGAGTGTCCGCCTCAGATGCAGAAGGTCATGGGCTCGATCCCCAGCCGAGTCATACAAAAGACTTGCAAAAAATGGTACTGACAGCTGCCTCGCTTGGTGCTCAGCATTAAGAGGTTAGTGTTAGGACTGGTCGGCCTGGTGTCAGGATAATGTGACTGGTTGGGACATCATGCTACATGTTTGCGGCATGATGCCCCAGTGCTAGACATCACTATAAACTGTCACACTGCAGACATCATAGCAATATGACTGAAAAATTGTCAAAGCTAAAACTCCAAATCACACACACACACACTATAATAGGAGAATGGTGTACCAATAATGACAATGGAAAAAGAACAGTTTACACAACAAGTTTACTGTAACAGGAGAATGGTATAAATGCAGTGACAATGAAAAGAGAATAGTGTGCAGAAAAGAATGAACAAATTAGATAGCCCAGAGATAGTTCTTGATTGAGCCCCTTGCATATTCTAAGTGAGTTGCCCATTAGATAAGTTACCCATTAGTTAAGTAAGTTGCCCATTAGATAAGTAAGTTGCCCATTAGATAAGTTGACCATTATCTAAGTGAGTTGCCCATTAGATAAGTTGACCATTATCTAAGTGAGTTGCCCATTAGATAAGTTGACCATTATCTAAGTGAGTTGCCCATTAGATAAGTAAGTTGCTCATTAGATAAGTGAGTTGCCCATTAGATAGATAGTCTTCTTCATCCCATCCAGGATGTAAGGCTGCAACTATCTTCCACCATCTAGGTCAGTCTTGAGCAATGGCTTGTGCTTTGCCCCAGTAAAGTTTCATCTCTTCCAGCTCAGTCATCACTGTCCTGAGCATAGCCAAGTATTGTACTCCTGTCTGGGCTTGATCATCCCATGCTAAGCTAATTGACATCCAACTCAACATAACAATGCACATAATCTCTGGAACACTACATTCTACTCCATTACCATGGCTGCTAGTTCTCAGCAACATTCCTCCTCCACATCGCCATTGCCAGGAAGCAACCACAAAAATGCTGGCTAAGGTTTATACCAGTGAGAAACTTCCACTGTACATGGACATCACTTCACCTCCAGCATTCCACTTGGCTCTGAGACATCCAATCTGATTAGGTCCATTGCTGAGTGGTAATGGTTGTTAACCATTCTTTGTAGCTGAGCCATCTGTCTGCCCTCCTGGCTTCATCCTTCCACAACATCTTTGGAACATGCAGAACAATCTCTGAACAAGACAGGGTCGTTGTACAGTCAACCTTGTCCAATGGGGCCTGGTTACTGACTCTTCCAGTAGCTGTAGAGCGCTTGATCTCCAGGGATATGTTGTTCCATCTCATCTTTTCATATAGATTCACAAAGGAGATCTTGTTTGGTCAATAGGTGTTGCAGATTTTATGGAATCAGCTATTGTGAAATGAATTTATTCTGCTCCTGTATGTCTTCACTACTCTCCAACACCTGGAGCCAAACAACAGTACTGACTTCATGTTGTTGTTGTTAAAGGAGACCAGAAACCAATGGAAATATAGAATAATAATAAAAGTACTATAGCAGAAAACCTTATTCTGAAGTATCATCTGCGACCGTAATGCCAATATTTAAATATTGGCCTATCTTCTAGGAGCTGAATTTCCGTGACCTCGTATGCAAAATTTCCGCGCCTATTCGGTTACTTTCGGGATGTGACGTCACAGTAGCGACTCCAGCAGCCCAAGTGGGAGTTGGCAGAGTAAAAGACAATACCGTTTTGCGTTGCTTACGGGTGTAATAGAACATTAAGAAAAGCCTGTTAACATTTAAAAAAAAAAAATCTTTTCCGAAAGATAAAGGCATAATGAAAGAATGGGTACATTATTACAAACGAGTCGATTTCAAAGCAACACCATACAGCACTATGTGCTTGTTACATTTCTCAAAGGAATGTTACGAGAGGGATCATGAAAAAATAGCAGCTCAAAGATACGCAAATGCTAGGCATAGACTAAAAGTTGGCGCTGTTCCAGACATACCTTTGGACATTTTAAATCCTGGGAAAAGTGTTAAATGTGTGAGTTACGAAAACAGGCAGAAGGACGACTAAGTGACCATAAAATGCAAACAATCAATCCACACATCTTTTATCTAAAAACAGCAGTGCTTAAAACAAATCTGATAGCCCGACACCCTGGGCCCCTTCTGGTTTTAGTTCCGGCCCATCCTGTATTCAAAGTGAGGTGCCCGTTAGGCTTGTCGAAACAAAAATTGTTTGCCTGAGGAAACTTTGATTGCGCTGGTGAAATGGGTAAATGTATTTTCAAGATGTTGACATACATGCCTTAACACGGCACAATCTAAATCAAATCACCACTGTCCTAGGTGAAATTTAGATTTGATTTTAATCAAATGGAAACTTTTCTAAAAATAAGATTCTAAACCTGTCGTGTTTCGAGAAAACACAATTTTCAGTAATCTTATAAAAATTAAAAAAATAAAAAAAATGCAGTGTATACATGTAGTATGCATAAACGGTAATCTGTTATAATTGGAACTGATATAAAACTATTCCTTGGGAAGTTTAAAAAGCAGCGATTAAAAAAAAAGAGGTCAAAGTTTCACATTAACTGTCTGACAATAGAACGGGGGGGGGACTATTACCCCCTCCCCCTTGCCCCAATGTGCGACCGCCCATTTGACGTGCCTTTTCTCCCTGTGATACGCCTTATTATTCCCCCATGACAAGCCCCTTTTGCATATTCTGGTCAGTTCTGGCTAAATTGCAAAATAGCTAAAGTTTTGATTTAAGTACGCAAACGATAAAGCCGGTGTGACTAATGAACATAATCCTTATCCTTGCATTGATCTTGTGAAAAAGACTGCCCTTCGGACATACTTCAAAGAAACCATGTTCGACAGTGTGTGTATGCGTAAGCACCAGCACTTGATTACCAAATAAACGATGCCTATTTTGTTGTTACTTACGATGCCATTGACTTAATTTTAACAGTTCAAATCTGCAGTCACAAGTTACCGTACTTGTGGCAACTGTTTTTCTCACGTTTTATGCCCCACCTTATTTCCTTAGGTATAAGTCTTAATGCATGTAACACTGTTTGCTGAATAAAATATTTATTCAGAATTAGTTCTTTAGGGCCACATATACTGCATGGTATATTTTGTTTTATTCCTTGTAATTTAATCATGATAATTAAACTTTTCATATACGGTGGAGGAATGTCAGGTGTTAACTGGCCGAGTTTCTTTGGTGGAAATGGAGATGCGATTTTGTTTGCAGAGAAAATTTCAAAGTGATCATTCATTTAAGCTAATTGGTGACAATTTTATTCTTTTAATATTTTTTAATACTATAGTACTGTTGTAGTTGTTTAAAAAAATCTGAAATTTACTTGAATAATGTTTAATCTTCACGTTCTATTTACTGAAGAAGAAAAAAAAGAAAAAAAAAACTGTTGTATGATATTAATTACTTCGTCTAGTGCCGGTTTAGACGCGTGTGCGTGTGGTTTGAATTTTTAACGTAGCTTAAACAATTTTTCAGTCATATCGCTACGATGTCTGCAGTGTGGCAGTTTAGACTGTGGATTGCATACGTTATATTTAAAACTGGTTTGGGGTTGTTTTTTTCTTCTGACAAATGAAAATTGACAGACATAATGTAATAATCGGGACTTCGCTGCGCAAAATTGTGAGATATAACGAGATCGGGAGGTAGAAGAGGAAATACCCCCAAAATCGGGAGGTTTTTCTCCCGGCTTGAGAGTTGACAGGTATGAACCGTCCGGGCTTGTGGAATTTCATTCAGGACTTTAGTTTATTTAAGTCACCAGCCCGGGGCCGGTGCCTAACAAATTTCTTTTAGCACTTATAAGTACAGTACATAAACTATTATATCAGATTGCAGATTCAACTGTTGAATGTGCAACCCAAATGAGGTCTCCTGTCTGCCTCGCTCGCCAATGTTTATGTTTGTATTCGAGGACTAGCTAGTATAGCGTCACGGTACCACGTGATCTGTCGTCTTATCAAAACTCGGAAAAACTCGGCAATTTACGGAATCGTGGTATCTTCCACGCAATATAATCACTACCCGCTTACGATATTTAATTTATAAACATTGCAGTCGAATTAAAATCTGTAGAGAATTACATACGTAAAAGGAAAATTTTGATTTCTAGTCTCCTTTAAGTCTGATCTTTGTCTTGAGGCTATATTGTTTTGATTTCCATATCAGACAGTGTCTGCTGAAAGCACCTCAGGCTTTATTTAACCTGGCCTTGTTATCCTTTTTGGCACCATTGTCATTGCTAATAAGGCTACCCAGGTAAGTGAAGTCCTCTACAGACTCGAGCACCTCTCCATCAATGGTAATTGGAGGAGTAGCTGTGGAATTTGTGTACATCACTTTGGTTTACTTTGTACTGACATGCATGCCAGTCTGTTTATCATACTGGCCAAGTTTGCCAGATTTCTCTTAAAAATGCCTCGATGAAATGACAGCCAGATAATCAGGAAAATCCAGATCGTCAAGGTGTGAGAACAGTGTACACTGTATCCCTCTGGCATGGTCATTTGTTGTTATCCAGTCAGTGGTGATGAGGAACAGAATGGAAGAGAGGATGCAACCTTTCCTAACACCAGACTTCACTTTAAATTGGCTTGTGATAAAGTGTTATATGATTTGCCTGAACAAAATCTTATCTTCAGCATGGCAACAAAATGTGGCATTTTCATTTTTAAGTTCTTGAACGACATTGGTAAATTATTAATATTCAGCTCTCTGATGGGGCTCCATTTGGAGGCTTTCCCCCATCTTAATAAGCTCTGCTAAATCAATCATATGTGCAAGGTTGACAACATTGAGAAGCAAGAGTGGACTTCCAATGATCTAGAACAGTCTTATTTTGTCATCTATGGACATGGCACTTTTGAATAAAGAAAGCAATGTTTTATAAAGTACATTTAATTTTGTACAGCTAAAACAGTAAATGTCCTAATGGAAATCCAAATCTGCATTGATGAAGAAAGTACAGTATTGTCGACACACCATAGACTGTTACCTAATGGATTTCCGGGTGATAAAGGTTACCCATGTTGATGACAGAAGCTTTTTAATGTCTTTAAATTTTTTATGAGGAAATTATCCTTAGCACACATTATTCATTTCCAAGAACTGTTCATGAACTGCAGGTAGGAGGTAATGAAGTTCCCAGGTTTTGACAGGTAATGATGAATAATGACTTCACCCTTTATTTATTTTTAAACGATTTGTCAAGTCAAAAACGAGAATTCTCAGTGTTCAATTGCAGATGGTCACTTCTGGGATGAGTGTCCATGTTACTTCCATGTACTTTCTAAATTTTTCTTCTTGACTCTTTAAACATTAGTCATTGTTTCAGACTAGGGTGGTTGATTTGATAAACATAACGTTGTTCTCTGGTCAAGAATGTGATTCTGTTAGACAAGTGTTGAGCAAAACAGTACACTAAGCGTTATTCTTGTTCTAGCCAGCTTGAAATAATTACTGTTCTTTTTCTTCCTCTCCACTTAGACTTGGAGTCCATGACTGCTGTCCTTCCTGTCCCAGATAGAAAAGTTCATCCTCTTTGCCTATGTCCATGGTTCATGTTCCTTGTTTTTAATCATCTACAGTCACTTCTCTCAGGCTGTTGACTTCACTGATATGATCAGATTCTGTATATATAATATTGTTTACTAGGGTAACTGTAAACTTAAGTTCCACATTGAGTTTGCCAGATTTTATAGGGTGGCAATGTCTCTTGTCACTTTTCTTGCTCAGGAGTCAAATAAGAGTCCCACAAACAATACCCTCCTGCATAATTGTGGTACAAAATGCCCATGGGTAATGTTGGTACATAATTGACATGTGGGTTCAAGGAGTCAGATAACATTGTGAGTAATTGTGTTTTCCACTTTTGGTGAGACTTCTACATGTCGAACATAGAGTCTGGCTTCTTCAATGTTTCTTTTGTACTTTTTGCATTTGTCATCATATGGAATATGGAGCTACCTTGATTCAGTCTTAGATGTATGTCCACACTTTCGACAAGTATATGCCTTGCAAGCATATGTCCATGTGTAACGCTCCATAATTTCTAAACTATGTCCTAGTCTGATTTTCTTTAAGTAATCGTGAAGTCCTTCCTTGTGAGGGTTGTCATCTGTTAACTCTATCTCAATGAAGGCATCCAAGGGGTCAGGCTTCCACATCACTGATGAACTGAGGTGTTTGTGTACCCTTGGAGTGGCACACTAGTTTATGGCTCAGGTGTGGGTGCAATACTTATGGACCTATCCAAGGCCTTCAACAGTCTTCCACACAGCTTAATAAAAAATAAAAGCCAAAACACTGATATAAACTCAGTCAAACTAATTGAAACTATTTGTATAACCAGAAACAAAGTGCTAAACTGAGACATAAATTCCAAAGGTGCACTGCAAGGTTTGCAGCAAATGGTAAGCATACAAACTCCCAGAAATTCCAAGCTAAAATTATTGCATAAAACACACAAAAAGTAACCAGTGCCCCTATAGAAAACCATAAATTACCATGTCAGCACGCATTGAAACTCCTTGGAGTAGACATTGATTCCCAACTAAATTTTATCTGTCAAATAGCAGCAAGATAATTAAGGATTAAAAAAGTGACAAAGTTGACGTAATGAAAATGGTGGTATCTTTGTCGAAAGGTGAAATATTTTTTATTTACAAACCTTTGTTTAAAGCACAGTATGTTATCTGTTGTCTGTCAGTTCATACTAAATTATTAAATTTTATTCAAACTGTAAAAAGTCATGAAAACATGGCCCATGAAGTAACATTTGTTCTTATATTAATGTTTTGGTTGAACACCCAATTGAATTTATATAGGGGTGTCCTTTTCACCAAGGAGTTCTTTTCCTGGACTGCTGGATGATGACTTCAACCCTTTTGACAGCATTTATTCATTCTCTGTTCTACAGCAAATACAAGACAGTAAGAGACCATGAAAACCCTTTAGACCTCAAAGATACAACCAGAAAATAACATTAGAAAAGAAGATCTGTCTGAGATTTTTATGTTTTTCTTACTAAAGAAATTATGCACTGAGATTCTAGTGAATGTTCAAAGACAAAACTCATTCACATTGCCAAGCCTCCAATGCTGATGATGATGTTGATGATATCCAAGAATTCCAGTTGGTAGAATTTTATCTAGTGTCATTTTACACCACCTAAACTCATATAGAGTTTGAAATCAAAGACAAGCTGAAGATCGTATCAGTATGAACTACATTTACTTGAACCTAAAGTCCATGTCCTCATTGGTCATTACTCTTGATACTGGTGCAAGAGTTTAGTTTCTTAGATTGTATTTGCACATTTTGAAAGTGTCTAAATTAATCAAGTAATCAGGTATGCTTTTAATGAAGTATCTTGTGGACCTATTATTATCATTCTGATGGAATTCAGTAATGCTGACATGTTTGACTGGCTCTTGTTTTCGTGTCGCTGGGAAGTCAATGACATCCATGTTGTACAATTATAATAAATAATATGGATCTGTATTGTGTTCAATGTAGAGCATCCACCCCCACAAGTAGATTAATAACAACAATAACAAACAATAAAAAGCGTGCACTTGCAGGTAAATGTGTAAGATGTGTTACAAATAAATATAAATTTATTTCCCTTGACAAGTCAAGGAAAATTGGTGGTGATATTGCTTAACTTCATTAGGAAAATTACCAGGAATTGAATGGGCTAAATACCCAAGAGAAAAACTTTTTCCAGGACATAATTATTGTGGTCCTGGAACTAGACTTGATATCGACTTGACTGGCAAGATCAACCAAGACCTGGTGAATATCCAATAAATGATATTGATCATGCATGTCACGTTCATGATGTAACTTATAAAAGTAAAAATCTGTAACAACGACATATTGCAGACGTAAAACTAATTCATGCATTAAATTCTATATTAAAACAAATCTTTTAGAGAATCATTAGCTAAATGGCTGGTAAGATCTGCAATGAAAGGTAATTATTATTCAGAGCTGGTAATTAATTAACCGATTATTGAAATAATGGAATCAATTTATTATAGCCCAAGAAGATATTGGAGGGATACAGCAGCGATTAGTAAACTCACTGATGCAGCAAATATTACACATTCTGCTGCTGAAAATGGTTAGCACGACAGGCAATATGGCAAATTAACTATCACCACTTAAAAAAATTCAGCTTGCACATTTTGATGTCAGCACTCATAATGAAGTTCATCAAGCATATATTCTTTTTACCACATAATACTATTAAAATTGGAAGACATCAATTAACATACAAATACACGTTAACTGTCGTTGACAATGCAAGTAGATATAAGGAAACGGAACCATTGTCAACTAAAACAGCAACTGAAGTTTCTTCTGCTTTTGAACTAATTTATCATGAGGACCCTTACGATGGCCACAACTTTTACAAGTTGATCCTGGCAAGGAATTTCTTGGTGCAGTATCATCTCTGATGAAAAAACAATGTCAAGATTAGACGAGGACATGCTGCAATTCATCGTGATCAGGAAATTGTTGAACGATTTAATTGAACACTTGCTGAGCAGTTATTTGGATATCAATATCAGAAGGAAATAATTCAGAAAAATACGAGATCTCGCTAGTGGGTTGCAAGATTACCAAGTGTGATAAATGCATTAAATAATTAAATTACTCGAACAACTGTCATGAAACCTGTTAATGCAATTACAAAAACACATACCAATACAATGACGTGACTTTTCAAAACAACCAGTATTAGGTAATGTTACCGTCAGGTATTTATATGAACCCAGGTGAACTTGAAGGTGGTTAAAAAAGAGCGACTGATCCTATTTGGAGTATTACGACACATAAAATATCTAGCATGGTAAAATCCATGGGTAGACCTGCAATCTGCATATTAGATTCAGCTGCTCCTGAACGTGGATTTGTACACGAGCAATTACAAGTAATTCCTGAAGACACACAATTACCACTGCATTCACTTTTGGAAACTAGTACATCGATGTCAATTACATTCAAGACAGGTCAGCATTACATTTTCGTGTGTATGACCTGCAGAATTACTATTAATTCTGTCTATAGTAAATTGTCTAGGATTATTATTTGAATACTGCCACAACATTACTGTATTACATACAGCTCGCACATCGATTATTTTGCTGTTGTTTCAGTGTCATAAATTCAGCATTGAGATCAGAGTCGTGCTTATCTTTTTCACATTGTTTGTAACTAATTTTTTTCTTATTATATCAGTGTCAATAACATCGCTATTATCAGAAGTTTCTGTAAAGTCATTGACAATTCTCCGCAGCTGAGATGTTCTTCTGACTCGAGACTCTGTGAGATAAACTAAATTTGACCATTCTAATCGATCATCGACGATCCAAACATTTGTATCAGATATGGTTAATCCTTGTGATGAATGAATTGTCATTGCGTATCCTAGCGTCCATGGAGTTTTTTCCATGGTTAACGCACTCTCAAAAACACTGATAGGAACAAAGACTATAATTTTTAGCACAAGATTTTGTTTCTCTGATGATCCTGGTATATCAACGTCAATATTCTGCCGTCGCGTATCAACCAGTCGATAATACAATGGTATGGGTAGATTTTTTCTTTATGTGACAAAAATTGTTGTTGTTGAAGTGTATCACAACGAACTGTCTTTCTACTTGCAACTATCAAATCATATGGTCTCCATAAATTCAAAAAATTGTTTATAGGAGTTTCTGAAATTATTTCTTGCATTATTTCACATTGAATTTTATTCAGTTGTAGACTGATTAATTTCTTAAACTCTCTTACTTCTGGATCAAGTTCTCTATGATCATCAGTTATTTCTTCATAATAATGTACAAAATTCCTCAGCCATTTATGTTCAGACAATCCAACAAAAGGTGGTGGTTGACCATGATTGCCGCACATTATTACAGCAGTATTTTTTGTCAATAACCAATTAAGAAATATTTTTAATGTTTCTAATGAAACAGTGCATATTTCATCCCAAACAATAATCCCTGAAATATATTTCTCTCCCATTCATTCAGGAATATATTTTTCTCCCTTCCATCGAAAGAATTTATGATAAGTGCATGATTTAATATTTCTTTCATTTCTCTTGCGATTCTGTTTGTAGGTGTTAATATTTCTGAATATGTGTTCAAGAATAATTCAATCACACGAGAATTCAATCACACGAGTTGTTTTACCAGAACTACCAAGCCCATTGAGATACACTGTTTTATGTCTAGCTACAGGATCAAATAAAGATGGTGCAGATGACAGTTTTGATATTTGGCTTTTTTGGTAATAAATACCCTTAATTTCAACGTCAACAGATTCAGAATAATTAAGTATATTTTCTGTTTTATTCTCCATTCACCCCATAATGCATAAGTGCCGATATGTAGTTGTTCTAGCAATCCTATATTTTTTAATTGATATAAAATGAATCCGTAGAGACTCTGACAGCAAACTCAGAAACTATATTTATCATTGATGATAGATTTATCAAAATGTACGCGAGCATTGAAGAATTTAAATGAGTAAATTGCGGTGACTCACCATCAATATAACTCACAATTGTACATAATTTAGTTCTGTCTGATAAATTAACATTACTTCAACTTATAAACTTATTTCTATTCGTTGTGTCAGCAATTATAAAATCTAGTTCAGCATCATCTATAATCAATCTCGTACAATGTCGTTTATGATCATATGATCCTCCTTGGATGAATTTACCGATTACTTTTTCTGCCAAGATCATTTGCGATTTTAATATCAAAATCAGTTTATCAGGATTTTCATCACTAGAATATTTCTTTTGTTGTGGTAAACAAACTTCTTTCTGTGAACGATATGATATAATTGCTTCACTTACTGTTAACAATAAAAGTATTTTTAAATCGAACATATACCGTAATAACATTGTTGGTGCCCACATTTTTTCTGAAAAATGGTTGCCAAACCAGACAACAAACTGGATGAAGATTTTCGGCAAGTATAAATGACTCAATACAAGTGAATCCAGTCAAATCAAAATCTGGTAATGGTCCATTTATCGATACTCTGGTCATTTCGTGTGCGGGATGTCCAAATTGCTCAAAATACTTAGAACACTCCCCCATTCCAAGAAAACTTCACAGATAACATGAAACCATATTAACTGAAATAACATCTATATAATCGTATTCAGTTTTCCATAATCCACCATATCCGTATTCCACACAGCTGCATTGTATTTCTTCAAGAAAATCCAATCGTGTTGGTTTCCACGATATTTTCTCTCTAGCAAAATGATAGCAATTGTTCAGTATCGTCATGGGTATATTTTAACACAAGATTTTTCATTTTCTTCGTGGAGAGATTCTGTACACCATTAGGCCCTACAAACTGATCACAATTTCCATTATCTGAACTTTGAAATAACCCCATTGATACAGGATCATTCTTGCTTCGTTAATAAAATCAAATATATCACCTTGATAAAATTTAACAGTATGATTTCTTGGAAATATTGTTACTGCATTAGTCCACACATGTGCATTATGGTCAGTAATTTCAATCGAAGCTTCTTTCAATTTATACTTTGATTCATATAAAATCTCTTGTTATCAGTCTTACTTTTATTGGGAATTTTAATTTCTTTCAAATTCAGCGACATCTTTGACGGACGCTCCAGTATTTTTAACCATTTCTCCCCACTCATTTACTATTTTACGTCTTTTATCCATTAAACCATTTTCAATTGTCGCGTTTGTAAAATGTCCCGTTACTTGTTCGGCTACACAATTTATTTTTGAAAATTTCATTGGTTTCAGATTATTAACGCTGTGTTTATCATTTATTGGATAAATTCCACAAATAACCGCTTACAGGATACGCTCTTTCATAATGCGGTTTGTCAATACCAGTCATCATTCCTGGTTTGGAATTTTTACTTAATAAGGCAGGGTCACTTTTGTCATTGATAATCCAAGTATTCTTTGTTTCTGCTAATGCAATAAACTTTACTCTGAAAAATATCTTTGATCGTAGAGATAATTAATACTCGTTTCCGCTCGTTTGTTGTTCATTGTTGCATCGACAACTTTGTCGACATCATCGGTGTTGCGTATGATTCTTTCTTTTGTATTTTGATATTTGCATGCCTTCAGTTCAACGTGTCACAGAAAAAATAACCAAATCTGCTTTTTCGAAAAAATATAAACGAAAGCTGATTTTTCATTATTGTTAAAGGAAGATGACCCTGTCAAGCTAACATATCTCCGGTAGTGTTGCTACTTACTATATCACTATTAATTTTTTGTGTCATTATACTCATTCTTAGAATAATTATTTTATTATACTGAGGACTCGATCACCGGTGGCAGATCTTCCATTCTCATACAATTATAGATGTTCTGCCAGTCACAAATTATGTAGGTATTTTTTATGCTGGGTACAATGTCATGATAGAACGGTTACTTTATTATTCTGAGGTCTCTATCATCGATGTGGAAACTTCCAAAATCATATATATAATTGTATTTTTTTTTAGAAGTTTCACAGTTACAAGTTTGTAGGTATTTTTATGCTTATAAAATATGATAGAACGGTCAATTTATTAATCTGAAGAGTTTATTAATAAAGGGAGATAACTCTGTCTTTCAGGCAGAGTAATTCAGTAGTTACATCGCTTGTTACTTCGAATCACCTCAAGAAGGGATATAACTCTGTAGCTTTCTGTCTCCGTTGAGCTTATCATAAGTCATCGTAATTAATTAACCATCCACCATATAATTAATATTAGTGAAGTAACATAATTATATAATAGTTATATAATAGTTCAAATTAGTAAAAGGATCTTCACGGTTTCTAACTTATTGGCAAAAATCAAGGTAGACAGGGATTTCCAAAATAACTCAATCACATGATTTTTCTGAAACATTCGCCCACGCAAAATGACATGGATTTCCAGATGGGGATCTCCAAAATAACTAAATCACATGATTGTCTGGAACATTCTGAGACATTGGCCGACGCAAATTACAGGGATTTCTAGACCGGGATTTCCAAAATAACTTGTTACTACATGTTTCTGGGATTTCCAGAATTGTTCTGCATGAGCTATAAAAGGCATTGAATCGCCACCTCTCAGTCAGTCTGGAAATTTGCATTCTAGAGTGAGCAAAGGTAAGTGAAGTATTTATTTAGTAATCTAGAGATTGTGTTTGAGCTATATTACATAATTGTGTTATATCGTCTTGATATCGTTGATGAATACAATTTAAATATATATTTTTTATATAATGAATTACGAAAATATTATTAATGATCTTATTTCTTCAATATTTTTTTAAAAGAAAGACAGCATAAAAATTCGACTTGTCCAGATAAAATTAATTCTGAGTTTGAATCGCTGCAAACGCATAATTTTGAAGATAGCTATACACTACCAGCGGAAAATAGATTCATAAAGATTATACAACAAGCTATGTTCCAATCTTTGGCTACTGTAAAAGATACAAAAGTTATAAAATTCGTGTCCCTATCAAGCATGATCGAAAAAATTAGATCAGAAATTAGCTCACGAATACGAAACGAAGAAAATTACTAACACCCGAGTGAGGCAGTTAACTTGTTTTTATGTCCGATCGTGAAAGGGAGAGTGCTGTCAGTGACTGTAGCAATAACGTCACTTGTGAAAGAAGTGCCGAAAGTGAAAATAGTGAAAGCATTGACAACGTCACTGATGAAAATGAAAGTTACGACAATGGCCTGGTTAATTATCATCTGACTTTTATTCCACCTGATAAATAAATAAATTAAAAAAATTATGTCTGTAATTTTTTTAATCTTAGTTTATGGTAATATACCCATCAATCTGAAGAATTAGACCAAAACAATTTAAGCTTATCAAATTTAATGCAGGAATGCGCATAATTCAGAATCTGATCTCTATCACACGTGATCATAATAATATGTTCGCGCCGCAGTTCATTTAATTGTTCCTGGGTCAACAAAATATCTTCGTTGCCGTATTCATCAATATTTATATTAACACAAAATTGTTCTGTATTGAGTGGAGAGTGTGACATTATTATCCTGATGGTGTTTTCAAGTACGTCTTTGTCGTGTATGAAAACTCTCACATGTTGGTACATTATATCTAGACTCTTCATTAAATAATTAATTGTAACACTGTAAAATCGTTAAGATCTTACATATAAATTTATGCTCAGAGATTCTCCACGTAAATATTTTTCATCATCTATAGACAATATTTTTATTATAATGATTTATATTTTTTCTGAATTCTGTTACAATTTCTTATTTTTTCACTACTTTTAGTCGTTTTTGTCAAGGGAAATCCGTCAAATTTCATCTTTTTTCGAGGGTGAAAACCCCAGTAATACTCTTATTAATTGTGACCATTTTTCGATAAAGTCTTGTATAACACCTAAAAATTATTTTTTTTTCCTCATGTGTTTTTGTCATTTTTTGACTGATTTTTGAGTAAAAAAGAGAATTTGTCGAAAATTGGTCACAACCAATTAGACAATCGCTGAGGGATTTTGCCCTCAAGAATGACTAAATCTGACAGATTTTCTTCGACAAGTTTATCAAAATAGATTTTTAAAAACATATTTTTGCCAAGATAATAAAATAAATCTGAACTCACGTTGAGGTTGAAAATCGTCAAAAATCGTTAAGATCTTAACATATAAATTTATATTCAGATTTTCATTTCTTAAGTCAATTAAGTGTCCGCTCTGGTCAGTAAGTTTGAAATTTATTCTTGACAATAAATTATTATGACATAAAGATAAACCAGATTGATCGGTTCTTGTACAATCAAATATCCAGGAGATACTTAAGGTGTAAATTTATATAAACTATATCCTTGCTGAGCCTGACTAGATTTTTCAAGATCTATTTGATAGCTGCCATGAATTGCATTACATACAAGTTATATTTACAATTCCTGGTGAAATATGATGCCGCCTCCGTATGGATCATTGTTATACTTGAGAATATCTGCCGATGGATTTATTTTTCTTCATGACTCAACAATTTTAGGAAAGTTTGCGTTGATAATATTATTGAGTGATTTTTTGTTAGTTCGTCGGTTTTAAATCCTGATAGTGCAAATTTTGGTAATTATTCTTCTGTGACGCGTAGTGTCTTATAAACAACTGTTTAAATGTTTTTACGTTTGGGTATAGAGGAATTTGATACGTTACATGATCACCAAAGTCAAACACAAATACAGTTATCTGTTTATTGATAAACTCGAGGTCTGATGCAACCTGGTTTTGATATTGTATTAACTCAATGATCTGTTGCTTTATATCATCGTTGTAATGTTGTGCGACACTGGACAAATAAATTTCGTAGTTTATTACTTACTTGTTCATGTTCAGACTTAATGACGTCGGAAAATGATTTTATATTTTTTTCGTCGATGAAAAATTTATTCTTCTCGTCTATATCTTGTAAATCGTTTCTATATTAGATCCTAGGATGTCTTGTGCCATCAAAATTAGTAATATAATATGATATATATATATATATATATATATATATATATATATATATATATATATATATATATATATATATATATATATATATATATATATATATGTTCTACAGATGAGTCTTTCGATATTCTGGAGGTTTTATAAAATTTTATTCGTTAGTGGAAAAATCATCTCTTTGGGGTTCCAGCAGACCTTTATACGCTGGTGCTATTTGAGGCCAACCTAAAACAGATCTGATTGATGAGTGATTGTGCTAGTGCGATTTCATTCACTGGAATTGCAGTTGGAAATTAATATTAAATTCTGGATTAGTTGAACTCACTGATATCATCGTAGTTTTTGACGGAGTTTTATTAACGACAATCTGCTGAAGTAGTTTGTTCGGAGCTGACATTCTTATTTAAATCCTGATTTTCTAAATCAAGCGTGGATTCTATCAAAGTCATTACTTCCTTGTATATTTTAATTATCTCTGTGAACTCTAAATCTGATATTTTTCTATCACTAAAACTTGTTGATAATAACGAGACTATTTTGGAGTATGCTAACGGCATGTGTATAATTCTGTAATATAATTATGCAATTTTGCATTTGTACACGTGGTTGTTTTGTTTGCGATGATATTAAGAATACCGGCAATTGTTGTTGCAGCTAAAACACGAATTGTTACAACTGCTGGTGATGTCATTGTTATTGTCGATATTAATACGCCGGTTCGAGCAATAACAGCAGACGCAGAATAAACAATTATATCAACGATAACTGCACGTCTGCGACATTTTTATACCTGTACTGAATACTAGTCAACGATATTTTTAATTTTTTTTTGCCATTCACGTGCTTGATTGTATCCAAAACGTTGAAAACTGATCGGAAGGCTCGTTATATTTTATTTAGTAATCAATTGAGGTGTTTCAGCCGCAAATTCCAGACACCACCAGTAAGACGCTGTGGTTAATTTTTTATCAAATTATTCCAGCATATACGTTTCTTCGTTTCCTTTATTTAACACAATAGACACGGTTCCAGAAACATTATCGGTTGAATGACGCCAGGGATAGGTGGTAAATATACTACATGTTGCACCGCTGAACGCGGACAGCTTATACACGCCAGTGACTTCTGCGGTATGTTTTGAAGAGTTAATTTGCTGTGACTATGTTAAGATTGCCGATGACACTGTGTATACTCTGTTGGTGATCTGGTCGTGGGGAATTTTAATCAGATTAAATTTTTTAACGATATCAGGAATTCCACTTACAACATATTCTAGTTTTTTCTAATCGTTTCAATCTCTGATATATGTTTTAATATCACCGAGTTTTGTGCTAATTTCAGATAGTTTTACGTCAGCAAGCAACGGATTTCCAAAGAATTCCTCTGCGATTTCATTAATTTTTCTAAAATTTCTATGAAAATTTGTACATATATTTACATGAACGTCATACTGAGTTCGTAGCGTGGTTAATTTAGTATCTACTGTATTATAGTTATCTTCTATGTGTGTTTTTGTTGTTGAGGCATTTTCATCAGATGTTAGATCTCTTAAAACAACTATTTTATTTCCATTCATGCTGAGTTCACCTGTCATTGTATCACCGGTAGATCGTAAACGATTAGCAATACTTCTTGCAATTTCATTTCTAGTAGTTGCGATTGATATATCTGAGTCTCTGATTCTACCGCAGTAAGTAAATACTGGAATATTATCCGTGGTAGCGCCAAGAACTCTATGAACAGTCATTCCATTTAAAAGTACTAGTCTTTAAAACACCGTATTTATCCTGAAAAACAGCAACTTCATCTCGGTCAACTCCAGAGAGGTACATAATATCGGCGAGTTCATCGTTAGTCGCGTAATTTGACCAATTAATATCATCTTTTTTTCTTGTCTTTGATAGAAGATCTTCCGTAAATATCAACCATTATACTTTAAGGTCTGTTAAAACGATTAACTGCTCATTGTATAATCGTGCATGACTTTATGAGGTGGTAATGTTGATGAAGATATCGCATTTAATATATTAATTATTTCACGACCACATATTGCCGGATCAATTATATTTGTGTTGGTAATGTTGAATACCAAATTGGAGTTTTATTCTGTTTACGTAATTTATAAATTCTTTTGGTGGAGCCAACCTATAATAATCGAAATAAACCATTCTACGTGGATCAATTGCGTATGCTACGCAAGGAGTTCCTGGACCAGAACTGTTATCGAGATTAATAATGCCTGTTTCAACAATGTTTGGTTTGAAAGATAACTGATCACGCATGAAATCACCTCTAAAATTATTTATGTTTTAAGTTTTTTTTAGCAGCATCAAGTAAATAAAAATTTTACATTGGTGGAATTAACGAAGTGTTCCTGGAAGTATCAGACCTTTTCCGTATCGATAAGGGATTCATGGTAAACTTAACCCTTTCCCCTGTTTTTTAAATCCCTGTTATGTTGCTTTCTTTAATGCCATTTCAGCGGCGGTTCCAACAGCACCAAGTGCAGCTGCTTTTGCTACAGCTGGAGCTGCAGCGGCTATTAACCTGGTATAGTCGCAAGAAGTGGAAACATACAGCCTATTTTAATTAAGTCTTTAATGGAACTCGGAGAAAGATGATGTCGAACTACGGTTTTTTATTCTAGAGCTTTATTAAAATGTTTAAGTTGATCTTGGTTAATGATAATTTGTTTGGACCGCCACTAGAAATTTCATCTTTATTTAGCGTTACTTTTGTTCCGCATTTACTTGCAAGTTTAGATTGTAATTTTTTCACCTGGCCGGAAGTCAGTGTGACATTAACGTGACTGTATGACATTATAAATATCTTGAGCGATTTAATTACATGTTTTCTACTGGAGCGTCAATGACTCTCATTCGTCCACCAACACCTTCAAGTAACATTGATTAGTCACTGAGTATAACAGCGATTGCTCTATAGCCACCGGCGGACAGTCGAGCTACACGAGCTCGGAAGTGTATATCAAAGACAGATTGTCTGAATAAATCTAAATGTTCCAACGAAACGTAATAGATATGATATAATGTTGTGAAATCACGCTGATATATTTGTAAACCAGTGTCAACATTTTGATCACGCCTCATAAATGTCATCAATCGATGATATGCACGTGCAACATGGTTTTGATGATTTAACAAAATTTCTTCAGATGGTTCTTTATGTCCGTTTATCCTCAAAGCAACTTCAGAACCTACAAGTGTGTCAAATACCATTGGATTTCGTTCCTGTTAATCTATTCTAGCATTTTCCTGAAATGCGATGAATATATGTCGTGGTGCAGAAACTCCTTGCTAATTGCCGTGTGAATAACCCAGCCGCATTACTTTGAACGCTATCCGTAGTCACTGTCAACCATGATAACAATGATTTACCACCTGAATTCATAAAAAGCAAGTAGTTTTTCTTCAGCAAGCGATAGAGTCATTACTGGCATCCACAGTGACAGTTTTGTTGATATTACTTTACCAGCATTAACTGCGTTAGGTCGCCAGATTGCATCATCGTCAGTGGCTTTTTTCACAAGTACCACAGTGTGTTTAGCTCCAAATATACTTTTCTGACATTTCTACACAATCCAAAGATATGTGATAGTGGAATCACACATGAAAAAATTTATTCTCCATTTAACATGTGTCTACGTGCTGAGAATCCAAAGTTGAAATCGGCATTCATCGATGCAAGTGCGTCACCAACTGCATTTAGTCTCACGTTGCTACTCTCTGACTGATGAGTGTTATCCCTTGCAAACATCATTGACGGACCAGCTGACCTCGAGTAATCATTGTTGTATCTTGCCAGACCCAATATGGTCGTAGCAATATCAACATTTTCGAGACACGATTCAATATTTTTTCCGTCAATCATATATATAGCCCTGTTAAATAATGTCATGACACCATTATTAACAAATCCAGGTCGATCTAAAAGTCCGTACGCTGTATCATCTGCTTTCAAACGTTTACCTTCTATTTCGATCAATGCTTCAGCAGTTAAAAAATATCTACTTGTATCTTGAACTTGTAATTCGATTCGACCACGCTGATTTGGTACGCGTACGTCATAAGAATAAAACTGATAATCACGTATGGATTCATCTTTAAGAATTGGTGCGTCCATATCGAACGCTGAATCGGATACACGCTTAAACATTTTGTTATAATTGTTATCGTCTAAGACCACTTCCTGCTTTTAAACTTGCTGTTATATTTTTTCTTTTCTGACTGGAGTATATTAGCCAACTCTGTTAGTTTTTTTTTTTTTAAATTTGTAACTTGATTTATTATTTCACTGACATTTGCAGGCATAACTTCAGCGCTGGGTAATTTTGCTGGTTGAAGTTTTCGTCGAATTAATCGTTCTATTCTGTCCTTGATTGCCGACGAGAATGCTTCACCGGCAACATTACCAACTGCGCTAGGAATATTTTTCACGAACAAAATAATTAGATTTCATATTACTAGTTGTTTTGCAATCGAGTCCATCTTCGTAAATCGCTTTGTAAATTGGCAATCGTTCGTTTATTACCCTAACTAATACATGCCCACGTTGAGCATTATGTATAATCATTTTATTTATTATTTATTTATTTAATCACTGTGATAATCATCCACGATTTCATCGATGAGAGAATGATAAATGTTACGATCCATAACACCGCCTGTAAATAATCTTCGACAAATATCAGATATTTCATTAATAATTTCTGGAGAATTATTTGATGCACGTTTTCCTCCGCTCAGAATTTCTAAGCGATCAACATCGGCAAGAACACTGTTAGGACAGATTCCTTGAGTAACAAAACAAACCACTTCCAATTGTTTCTTCTTTCTTACTTGTTGTTTCTTCTGCTTTTTCTATACTTGGTGAAGAACATAATTTCTTCCATGGTCTAATTTTA
The DNA here is from genome assembly GCA_028554795.2 of Sinohyriopsis cumingii. NCBI lineage: Eukaryota > Metazoa > Mollusca > Bivalvia > Unionida > Unionidae > Sinohyriopsis > Sinohyriopsis cumingii. The sequence goes on along the minus strand of JAPYKE020000076.1, from coordinate 4,143,030 downwards.
TGTATATGCATCTTGTTCTTCCTTTTGTTTCCATTCTCTTTCAACCTCCTTAAGTTTCGACCTCATTTCTTTCTCTCTTTGTTTCCGGTCTGTTTTTGCTTTTTCAAGTTGCAACTGTATTTCTTCTTTTTTTGTCTCCTTTCCAGTATTGCTTGTCTAATATGCTCATCTACTGTCTTAATAAAATGTCGAAATTATTAACATCTTCCTCAGATCTGATTTTTGGAGTATCAGTAGCGATGCGATATACATTTATTCGCCAAACAGCATTTTTTAAAGTTTTAACATATCCGTGTTTTACATACTTATCTCTATCATGATATCCAAACGCGGTAATATCAATTATTTCGTTTGGGTCTTTGATAGCGGCAATACCTTCGGGCATGAATTTATCTGTAATCTGTTAGTTCTACCTCTTGGCAGAGGTTGTGGTTCTTCAGGTTGCTGTTGAGGAGGTTGCTGGGTTGTTGGTTGATCTACTTGAAGACTGCCAGTAATAATTGTGTTCGTCGACCTTCCAGACGTCCGGTCTCTTGGACAAACATTTTATGGGAGAATTTCTAACAAATTGACTCTCGGAGTCCCCTGTACCTTACTCATGCAGCAAAGCTTAGACTTATTTTTTTTCGATTCAGAGATATTTACAACTAGGAAATTTCGAATGGGAAACACGCCCCTTATTTAGCATAACCAATCAGGATGAAATATATTTACCACCTTACCCCTAGGCGCCAAAATTGGGGTCAACTTGACCTAAGTCTTCGAATAACTGTTTCTGGATTTTGTCATGTTTGACAGTTCCACTATGAAATTGAAGTTAGCCGTGTCCCTAATAGCATAGCCCGTCTCGCGGTTAAGTAAACGAATGCCTAATTAAAAAATCTCGACCACTACCGACCAGACATTTGGAATCAATGCAGTATAGCTGTTTAACAAGCGCCTGTCCCCAAACATCTAATTATTTGTTCTCTGGCCCGAACTAATGTGCTTTTCGTAGATCGACAGAAATTTGCTCGATCACATGGTCTAAAGCGGTCACTGTTAGGGATCCTGACATCTCACCTCTGTCTGCGTGGGTTTGAGTCTCAGGTTCGGCCAATGTGGGTATGTAAGAAAGCATGGCAGTAGTTTCTCGTGGGTCGGTGGTTCTTTCCGGTGTTTTCCCGGGTTCGTCCATTCTTACTGGCCGCCATGTATAGCATATCTTGTGCTGAAAAAGGGCATTAAACCTTACAGCAACAACAGCAAGATAAAGATTAATTATTAAATAAATAATTCAAACGGAAGCATTAGCACACTCGGACCAATATATAAAGACAAAATGTTTACTGCCTGAGCCCAAGTTTCAGGATTTTCGTGCTCTTAATAAAAAAAATTTTTTCTCAATACAATAAGCTTTATACATTTTGCAAAAAGGAGAATGGGCTGATTTATAAATATTTCACCATTAATTGGCTGGTGCAAGATAAACACTCTTAAATTATTTCATCATATATAGCAACGTAACACCGGGGTTTTGTTATATGAAATGCTGATTACAACTGCTCAAAGTACCTGTAAAATTATGAGACATAACATACTTTGAACAAAGGTAAATATTGATCCTAGATGAAACAATAATATTTCACAGGGTCCAAATCAACCTGACATTTTTTTCCGAATCAGCCTGTAATTTTTGGGCCGAACAGACCTGACCCAAATCAGCCATGGTCCTAAAGAATATGATATTTTGTCCAAACTCTCCATTTTTTGACACTAATATTTACACTTTCAAAATACAAGTTACTGACAAGAAAAGAATAAGAAGCCATACATTCTTGGTGAAAATGATATGTGTTTCTTCCATTATAGTCAGAACAATGACAGAATCCAGTTTGAAAGGAATGACTCTCATCAATGAAACGTCTCATTCCCACTATGTTGTACTTGACGATTTCAAAGCATCAGCGTCATTCCTTTATTCTGTTCAACATGGTATTTAAAATACTTGAAAATTCAGTTGCTGTTGGTGATGACAACATGTCTTTGGTTGGAGTGAGCTGTGTTTCCACCCAAACTAACAAACAAATTTGGAGAAAAGGTGACGGAGAGCATTTTGCCATCGGAAAATTCAAATTTAGGCGACCAGAAGGTGGATCTTAGTTGGTTACCACATGTCTAGTGCTTTGCCACACTGTCGTTGAAAAAGATTCAAATCCTTTAAACAAAATGGCGAGCATTAAAATGATATATAGCAGGAATTCTAAGGGTATGCACATTCCATTGCAGATTAGCTGGTGCTGATTTCTTCATTTAGTAATATCCAGGCTCACTTTTGACCAAGTGTTTTTGTACTTCGTTGAGTATTTCTACAACAAAAGTGGCTTGATACTCAACAATACTGTTTAAAGAAGCTGAAAAGTTTGTCATATAAATGGCAACGTGTTAAATTCTGTCCAAGATTTTTTTAAACGGATAAATCCGCAGGAGTACTATAATTGATCTAGACATGAGATTTAAAGTATTGTGAATGATGATTTACAGTTTCATATGATCTTGATCTTCAGCTCGACTCTTCTAACAAGACTCCACTAAGTCAGTAATAAATGAACAACTCAAGATAGATTGACAAAGGAAACAAACCTAAATGTTGGACCTCATTCAGCTCTACATTCAGTTTGTGAAGACAATAGAGCCACAAGTGATCATACGTTTGGTCAGGGATTTATTGAGAGTCATTAGAAAGGATACCTCCAACAAGAATTATGGAGAGACTCCATGCTACTCCCTTCAAGGTAAAAGTGAAGATAACTGTTTAAAGTCACGTACTCCCAGTACAGACTTGATTTGTCGTGTCTGTCAAGAGAAACACTGGGTGACCGAATATTCACATTGTCAGAGAAAATAAACCCAAGATAGGATAGATTGGGTCCCAAGAAACAAGTAAAGATGCCTATTATCGTTGTCATGAAAAAAGGACATTGGTCTTAAGAGTGTTCCAAGAAAAAGACAAAAAGGTGGAGTATTCAGAAGCAGAAGAACCGATTCCAGGGAAATAAAGCAGAGAAATTCACACAGAATATGGTAAAAAGAATAAAAGGCTTATGCTTTTGAGCGGCCATAAGTAATGAAGCTTGAGCTGAAGTTAGCTATTTTATAACCGAACAGGCAAATTTGAAATTCAACAATGCATTGCAAGCATTAAAGGATGAGCAATGTTAGAGATCTTATAATTAAGTGAGATTAGTCTTGTCAGACACACATTCATGTACAAACCTGGTAATTATAATTATTAACTCCTGCAGTACTTTTGATCAAATGGAATCATAGAACTCTGTGGGATTTCATGTAACCCGAATGTTGGGGTCAATGGTGATGGTGGCTGGGAGAACGGCATTGGTTTACTCGCAGTGAGAGACCCAAGCTTTTGGGCCAGCAGATCTGTAGATAATAAGGAGGCTCTCTAGGGACCTTTCTGCAGACTGGTAGGGGAAGACCGTGTTTAGTTGGACCTTGACAATTAGATGAGAGCTGTGGAACTAGAAATGCATAGTGCTCGTGAACTGGATGCCACGAGATACATATGTTCCATTTTTGAATAGATATTTATTTAATCTCACTACACAACTGAAGTCAATATTTCAGTATCATTATATGAGTGTAAGTCAATAATATATACACCCTACTTGTGGAAGAAGCATGCATTATTCATATTTTTCTATAAGTTCTATCCTTTAAACATCCTTAGTGATATAATTATTTTGTTTATATTTGTGTATTGTTACGTGTTTAGGCTCTCATAAACAGTAACAAGAAAAAAGTGAAGACAACAAGCTTTGTAAAATTTAACAAACAATGTATTTCCCTAGATAAGCAAGGTAAAAAGGAAGAAAAGAACTTACTTTTTTAAGAATAAAATCCAAAATTAATCCAAGAATAATCCAAGAATTAAAAATTAGAAGTCCTATTAATAAAATGCTTTAATGATGATGAGTTCAAGTCTCAACAAAAATCCAAAATGGAAAGCGATGACGTATGCTGTAGTCTGTAAAGTACTGATGAGTCAATAGTTCCTTGTTGAACCACAGTTTTGGATTCCAAGAACAATTTCAATAAATGTCTTTGTCCCAGATTTCTGTATGAGCACTTAAATATCACCTGGGAAAAGAATTAATCTCTTAGAATCCAAATAATTTGAAGAAAAATTAAAATTTAACTTGTCACGACAGAAAAAACACCTTGACGTCTAAGTTTTTTAAAAGCCCAGCTGAAAATATTTCTCAAAACATAAATATTAAATCTGGCTACTGCGCATAACATACGCCCAGATAAGGATCAACCCTCTGTTAAAACCCGAATTTAGAAATAATTGCTACATGTTTAAAGTTCCGTACTACCAGTACAGCCATGGTTTCATTGTATAAATCCCACACTAAGAATGAATAAAATTAAATAAAAGAAGTTGTTTACTTCAACTCTTACTGATTCTAAATCAAGGTCAGGAATTAGGTCAGCATTTGATACAAAGTTCTAATATTAGGTTTTCGAAAACCTGAACTGAATTTCAGGAAAATAAAAAATCCAGTAAATAAAATTCCATTACAATAGCATGTAATGGAATATATAAAAAAATTACAACTAACAAACAAACAATTAAATTAAATCAAATATAAATTAAACCAAATTTACATAACAGTATAAACCCTATACATTGACCAGATATGGCGATAAATCCATTCATTGATTCATGTTGATTACTCGTTTAAGTTACATGTTCTAGTTAGCTCAAGTTCAGAATTTTGTCATTTCCTTATACTATTTGTTTAACTCGGTGCGCATCACTCTGTTAAATCCATTATTGGACTTTTTGCAATCAGACTGATTCATAATTCAATCACATTGTTAAATAAACATCTCATTCATAAAATTGCTTTCAGTGTCCCCGCTAAAATCAATCCCAACCCGGCTTCGGCCATTTACATCTACTATGGTAGACACAATTGTTTCTTATGATTATTTTCTGCATCAGTGCTCGTGTGATAAAGTTTTCAGATGATCCTATATTTGATTGTGGCTGTACTACACAAATTTTTGTTCTGATGAAGAAAATATGATTATTGATCACAATTATACTGTGCCAGTATTTTCTGTTGCAGACAGTATTTTATGCTGCAAATAATATTTTATATCAACTGTGAAAACATTTGTATCAAAGAATTCCCATAATATATAATGGCAAATAAGTCTTTCACAGATGTATGTGTATATTATTGAGAAAGAATTTATGGAGATGCATCCGATCATGGCATTATTATAACAGCTTAGAGGAATGTGTGTAATGTTACAGAAAAGGTTAAATAGCTGTCTCATTTAAATGTTTCGCACAGATTTGTCAAAGAGGCCCAAACTATGTTATATGACTTTTCTAACACATAATGCAACATATTGATAAATTTAACAACTTAGGAATTCTCTTAGAGCAGCATCGATGTCAGCATGGCAACAATTAATGTAGCAGGAACAGCGCACTTGTTGAGATATTTGTCATAAGTTTAAAGTTTTCTAAGATCGATATATTAATGCTTTATGACAATGAATTGTTAGTTAGCAGTAGTGTATCTAAACTAAGAAATGAATTTTGTTTGATATAATTGTTAGCTAAGATGCGAATTTGCTTAGCCGATAATCGGTTGTATTAACATTGGTGCAGCAATGTGCATTACACGTTTATTTATTTTTGGCAGTATGTATGTATGTGTCTGACATTATTCAAGACAGTGATGAATAGTTCACACTGCACGGCCTAATTGTTATTATACGAGATGATGCTATGCTATCGATCGATTAGTAATGATAACTAGTTATGTTGGAGAAATACAATAATTTTCCTGTACTATGTTATTTTGTATGTGGAAAGAACTAGAATTTATACGGTATTGCCTGTAAGGTTATAACCTGAGGCTAATTAGCAGTGTAATGTCTGTTGTGGAATTTGATACGGTATTCTGTAATGAGAGAGGGAAATATATTCAGTTCAGGAAGTTAGCAACGTCTATTCTTTATTAAGGATTCCACTACTAGAATTATAGTAAACAACTGGAGTAAGAGTTGACAAAATTGAAACCATTTGTTGACGGAATGTGCAACTACAGAAAGCTTTCCCTCATTATATAAACATGCCAACTGTGACTTAGTTAAGACAGCGCAACAGTTGGAATACTAATATCAAGCCGTATACGAAAAGCTGATATACTTGAGTTTTAAGGACTACAACTAGTTGTAACGGTACAACAACTGAAACAAAATGCGAGTGCGCGTAAAATACGAATATCAATATGTGTTAATAGGTGACATTGTTGCGCTTTCAGGTATCACAGTTAAACCGCATGAAATTCCTCTACATATGACCGATGATAAACAAAATCGTCGTCGTATCGAATATGCTATTGCTAACGAGGCTGATGCGTATGTTCATGAACAAGAACGTAGTCGTCGTGTCACAAATACCATTGCTACAACACTAAAGCACTGGAAATCAATAACTTGAATTACATGGCAATCATTACACACACAAGCCAGGCACATGCAATAGACCACTTTGATCAAATATTATTTCGAGAATTTCATCACTGACACAACGCTCAGGTATCTAGGGAGTAAAAGTGGGTATTGTTTTTAATCCGCATTTAATTATGCTTAAATGATCCGTGATTGTCCTTTCGATGGAACTGGAAGTTCCAAAGTTCGTGATCACTGGCGCGCATAGAGGAGTTGCACACAGCGTTGGTACGATGGCCATTTAATAAAGCAAGCAGTAGAATCAGTCTCAAAGGCACCAATTAGTGGCTTTCCAAAACTTATGAAAAAAGACATGATGTTTAGACTCTAACAACTACATGTTTATTTATTAATGATTCAAGGGAAAAAATCATGTTCAATTCGTGCGCATAACAGCGCCAAATGTTGGACATTTAATATAATATGCACGAACATGATAATGCAATGAAATATAAGAAAGAACTTTAAAGTACAGAGATTTATGATTTAAAGTGATCTCACACAATGAAATCAAATGATTCACGTAGACATTGACAATTTTCACACAAATAATGATATGGTTCGATTAAATATGATATGCTTTACTCAAGTTGTAAAATGTTGCGTTTCACTAAGATAGTGAAATATATGAAATATAGTATGCTTTACTCAAAATAGTAAAATGTACGAGTTTTTCATTCAAATAATGAAATACGAAATATCTTCTCTGCCCCAACGCTATGTCGGGAGGTTGAGAAGCCGCCACCAATACCACCAATGGTCTGCCCCTCCTATAGTCTGCCATAGATCCGTTTAATATTTTGTTCTCTGCAAATTCGTTGGTCCAGAAGCTTCTTCCGGCCAATGTCCTCTCCATCAGCAGCACACTGGGTATAACAGAACCCAAATGAACCCACGGCTAAAAGACACCTACAATCCGGTGCATATATGGAGATATGGTATATCACTCCGTCACTCTTCCAGTACAACACTTGGCTACCAGTCAATCCACCATCAGGCAATCAATCATCCAATCAATCAGCTGAAAATATATCCAAATCCGCTACTACAAATGACACGATCATATATAATAACATGTAATTACGTCATGGACTAAACTTGATTTAATTATTTTATACAAATTATATATAAGGGGACAATTATACAAAGCTATAAGCAGTTCAGAAGTGAACCTGTGTCCAATAATAATTTTATAGTACTTACCATCCCTAACAAATGCAACGGTATTGTGAATATAAATGGTTCTGTTAAATCACCTACAAGTTAATTAGGAAATAGACTATACCACTGCAGTATACGAAACAAGTCGGAGTTACCAAAATACAAAATAAACGTGGTAGTACAATAATTATATTCTATAATACAAATAGGAAACTAATATATAATTCACATACCTCTACAGCTGGAGATTGCGAGTCCTTAAAGTAGGCTGCTCACTGACAAGACTTCTCGTACTGTGCCATTTTACTATACGGTGAGGTAATTTATACACCGACTATGTAGCTTTACATCGTATGTACGCTTGAGGAATATCGGTTTTCCCAACGCAAGCACGTCGCTCGTGCAGCATAGGTTGACCCGAACTTACTGTTTCGAAATAATACGCGATATACAAAATTCACCCTCGGGTAACGTAGTACACAATAAACGAAATCCGAGTACATGTAGTAAATAAAGCGATAGATTTATACAATTCCGTGACTCACGTACGAAATCCCGAACTGTATTTGCGATTGGGAATGCGTGTATTTAAAGTCCATTGTATTTCGCAAAGAGCTTGGACGGCTCCATATATCCAGATGAATACATATTTGGGCACAAAATCCGCACATGAATTTGAAAAAGTCCTCGTCAAGACCAGTTGCATAACATAAATTGTAGGCCATTTCAGAGATATTTTTAAATGTGCTTTGAAAATTGAAATTGACTGAGTTGGGAAATTTTCATTTATCGCTTCAATATATTTATTTCACAAATTGGAGATAGCTTTAGCGAAACCAACAAATATATACAATGTCATCTATAAGGTCGAGAGTTTTGTTTTAAATCCTACTCCAGAAGGGTTAGAGTCTTAGAAAAAGGAAAAGTTTCTTAAGCTTGTCAGGCATAATAATCTCTCTGAGGCAAAAGCCTTTTTTTAAAACAAAGTAAGAGATAAAGGATATTTTAATTTAATATTTGGTGGAAAAGAAATCCGTGGATTCTGCTGGTTGATTGGTAAGTCTGTATCTTGTTTTGATATGACACTATACTAATTACATTAAATTGCAGATGGAAATAGAGTTAAGAAAGCTTCAGAAGGAAATGGTGAAAACCTAAATGCAAAATGCAACGAGAGAGAGAGAGAGAGAGAGAGAGAGACAGAGACAGAGAGAGAGAGAGAGAGAGAGAGAGAGAGAAGAAGAAGAAGAAGAAGGTATGGAAATGCATTATCAATTCAAAGAATTGGAATTAGCAGGCGGAGCACGATATCCCCATATCCTTAACACACATGTTCAGGTTTTGATGCTACCAGAAATAATAATAGATTAGCGCGCTCTTTTCAAGAAAAAGTAATTTAATAAATTCATTTAATTGAGAAAACTGATGAAAACGTGAAATGGCCAAGAGAGCATTGAACTTTGTAATTTACAGAGTGTACTTACTGGCAAGGCTGGAGAAGTCTGCCAAGTCAACAAAGTCGTATTGTGCTGTAGTTAAGGAATGTATCTTGAACGGTTATAAGCTGGTACCGGAGTCATATCGACAAAGGTTTTAGGAACTGTGGAAATAAAACTGTAAACGAACTTGTGTTGAATTTGCAAAGGAAAAACAACAACTATTTGATATGGATATATTTCTCTCAAGTGTGTCAATCTGGCCTCAGACCAAGTCTCGGGACCTGTGACTATCTGAGAAGTGACTTCTTTGCCTATTGAGGGTATTCATTTATTACTAGGCAATGACCTATCTGGAGATAAGGTCGTGGTTAGTCCATTTGCAACAAACAAGCATTGTTTTTAAAAAAGATGATTATATTGAGAATGAAATTCCTGATGTATATCCTTCTAGTGAAGTTACCAGAGCTATGGCAAAAAGAGCTCTTGAGAATCATGTTGCTCAGGAAAGTATCCCTTTAGCTGGCACATTTATTGGTCAATATGTTGATGATGTCGCTTTTGCTCCTATTATTGACTAATCAGATATTGATACAGTTATCCTTTTGTTTTACTACTCATTATCTTTATAATAATCAGGGTGATCAAAGACAATAACTCTTTGTTTAACAGGAACATTATCCCGAGTTCTGTTGTTTCAGTGTGCCATTAGCAACCTTCAAGCCACAAAAGTCCGAGTTTGTTATTTTGGGGAAAATTTGGTCCTTATGAGAAAGTGTAAATCATCTATCCGCTGGTGACAAGTGGTCAGTGAGCTAACAGAGTATCGTTCCGAAGTCAAATCGGCAGGAACGTCTTAGTGTAGCCCATTAAACTCTCTTGGCGGGTCGACTGGGCGTCAATAAGACTAATTACAAGATCTTGAGTCACTTATATTGGCCGAAAATTGTGATTTAAAAAAATACTATAGATCTTGTCACACTTGTCAAATGGTAGGAAAACCCAATTAGAAGATACATAGGGATCATCTGCAACTTATGTCTGCATTTGACGAACCATTTAGCAGAATAACGATGGACTGTGTTAGTCCCTTATCTGAGACTAAGTCAAGTAATCTGTACGTGTTGACTATAATATATGCGTCCACAAGATTTCCACAGGCAATTCCTTTGAAAAATATTAAAACTAACACCACAGTAGAAGTTTTGATAAGGTTTTCACACACGTTTTGGCTGTGCTCTCTGATCATCGGCCAAATTTTATATCTGGAATTTTCCATAAAGTTATTCATTAACTGGGCATCCAACAGTTGTAATCTTCTGCCTATCACTCGGAAATTCATGGGACTGTGGAGAGATTTCATCAAACTTCGAAGTTTGTGATGCGATCATTTTCCTTTGATACAGGAAAAGATTAAGATGGTGTTCATCAGCTGTTGAGTGCTGTTAGGGATTCAGGGTTTTAGTCCCTTTGAACTGGTTTTGGACATAATATCTGTGGACAACTTAAGTTATTAAACTATGAACTTCTTTCAATGAAGATTTAAAGATTAATCTTATAGAATACTTCTCCGATTTGAAATATGTTCTGAAAGGCTTGTGAAGAAGCTACGACTAATCTTCCCTCTACTCAGTCAAAAATGAAATTAAGATATGCCAGAAATACAAGTGAAAGGAGTTTTCAGACTGGTGAGTTCTGGCTCTCGATCTTGCCCATACCTCAAAAGCCTCTTCCGGGCTCAGTGCTATAAAGTATATGACTTGAATGACATTATTAATATTCCTGGGAGGTGGAAACGGCAAAATCTTCATCATATACATAGGTTAAGGGAGTATGTTAGTAAAGATAGCCTTGTTAATCATTCAAATTCCGCTCACGGAAAGATCAAAGGAAATTTTGGCATTCTTAACCCCAGATGGACTTATCAATATAAAGTGAAGCCACTTGGTATGGAAGGTTCACCTTCAACTTTCCAGCATTTAATGAACAAGATACTGTGACATATTCACTGATGACTTCATTATCTACAACACCTATAAAGATCACTTGGAAAGGATTGGGAAATTGATAAGACTTAGTGATGCAAAATTGATAATTAATCATGTGTCTTTGACAAATATGTAAAAGAAAGCTTTATTGTATAAATCGTTCTTTTTGTTTATCAGGAGAGGTGTTATGTATATTTAATATATCCTGTGTGTTTGACATTAATCCATGATTGAGGGTAGAGTTTATGACTATTTAAGATGCAACCATTCACCAAGTTTCATGATTCTAGTTAGGATAGAATGTATAAATGCAGAACCTAACCAAAGCAAGGAAAAGATTAAATTGAGGTCAGAATGAGAATCTTGTGTTGAGTTTGATAGTAATAAAGATACACAGCAACAACTGTATGATTACAGCATAAATGCTCCTAAGAAATGAACATAAAACACAACATTTAACCAAAGTCAGTGAAGTGTACAATACGGTTGATATTGATGTACACCTGAAGTGAGGTTATGTCCATGAAGATGCATCCCAAGTTTATGGTATAGTAGTAGTACAAAGAGAGATGCACAAAATCATAGTTTAAAGAGTACAATAGTAACTGTGTGTGTGTGTGATTTGGACTTTTTAAGGTAGCTTTAAAAAAAAAATTCAGTCATATTGCTATGATGTCTGCAGTGTGGCAGTTTATAGTGATGTCTAGCACTGGGGCATCATGCCACAGACATATAGCATGATGTCCCACCCAGTCACATTATCCTGACACCAGGCCGACCAGTCCTAACACTAACATCTTAATGCTGAGCGTCTAGCGAGGCAGCTGTTAGTACCATCTTTGTAAGTCTTTGGTAGGACTCAGCTGGGGTTTGAACCCATGACCTCCCACATCGGAGGTGGAAGCTCTAAGCACTAGGCCACCAGAGCAGTCCAAGAGTGGTTATAAGGTACACCCCAAAACGTTAACCTGAAGCCAGCAAAATGTGAATTGTTATGTCACAATGACATTTTTTTGTGGCCAATGGTGTAATATGAATAGAGAGGAATACAATCTTTAAGTTAGATGTTTCTAGCATAAACAGAATTTGAGAAATAAACACAATTTTAACTTGTCAGTAAATATAGGAATATAGGTTAATGACCTACTTCTGTGATGAGAGTGTATTATTAGAGTGATGAGAGTGTACTATTTCATGAAGATGCATCCTCCCCTCACCAACTTTCATGAATCTAGGCATAACAGTTTATATATATATATATATATATATATATATATATATATATATATATATATATATATATATATATATATATATATATATATATATTCATACATACATACATACATACACACACACACACACACAGAGTCAAACTGGTAAACAGTGAATCATTTCAATTTTCATATATCTTGCAACCTCACTGGTCATATGGGTGCCACCGATCTCTTTGCAACAATCTCTCATCTCTCTCCATTTTGTCCTGTTCTTCACTGCTACTTTGTAACGTCCATGCCTGACCACTCTTTGATTTTACATTGCCATCTCTTCTTCTGTCTGCCTCATTTTCTCTTTCATCTCATTGTGCCCTGTAGGATTGTCTTGATGTGACCATACCATCTTAGTTTGTGTTATTTTACAGCAGTGAGCAGATCTTTATATAGTCGAATTTAACCTTGGATCCTAATGTGCACATGTTCATTAAAGACATGGTCTAAGTATGAAATTTGTTCAGGATCTTTTGATAACATATCATCTGTAAAGCTGGGATTCTTCTATCTAGTTCTGCTATCAGGATCCATATCTCACATGCATAAAGTAATAAGGAAATGACAAGGGAGTGCATAACATTCTTGTACCTAAGAATAATGTTACTGTCCTTTTAAATAGGCTTCAGCCTAGCCAGTGAACTTGCTGTCTGTGCAATCTTGGGAAAAACCTCAGGATTTGAACTTTCATCAGAGGTTATAGCACCTAGATACTTGAATCTTGTCACTGTGCCTAACTTCTGTCCATTTCGATGTCACTTGGGTTGTCTGTCAATAGTTTGGTTTTTTCAGCGCTGATCTCCATCACATTCCATATTAATGCTTGGTTGAGACAGTTCGCTAAGGTTTCCAGTTCTTGTTCATCTCGTGCTAAGCCATCAATATCATCAGTCAAGCACAGGTTGGTGATTGTTCTGCCTCCAACAGTGACACTGCCCTAACAGTCTTCCAAGGCACTGGACATGATCTTTTCCAGGTAGATGTTGAAGGCAGTGGGTGAGAGAAGGAACCCGTCTGACCACAACTTTGGTTCTGAACCAATTACCTATATTGCCATTGACGAGAACTGCGCTAGTGACCTTGTCATACCGGTTTTATATGATGCTGATTAGTTTTGCATTTATGTTGTATATCTGCATGGTGGCCCACAGAGCTGCGTGCCATACCCTACCAAAAGCCTTCTTGAAGTCAGTGATGACATGAGAGAGATCTTGTTGATGCTGTAGTAATTTTTCACATAGGATTATAAGACTGATCATAGGAAAGGCAAAAATGGCAGTTGCACACAGGTGACCATTGTACAAGGTGACCATTAAATACAGGGCATGGCCACTGTGACCAGGTGACCACTGAACATGGGTAGTTATCTGAAGCACGCTCAGTTATAACACAAATTTGGATATAACAAAATCGTGTGGTTCCTGAAATTACACATACATGTATTTTTCTCATACACGAAAAAAACTTTCGTATAAGTACGAAAAAATGTAACAACTTTATTATCATTTTGGGGAAGAGACTGCATATGAATAATGCAAGATGATCATGACGTGACTCTTGAAATTTTATATGTATTTTTCTTGTACATCAAAAAGTAATTTTTTCTTCTTAAAATTATGAAAAATAATGCATAAAAAGTTTATTCTGGGATCACGTAGTCTTTGCCAATGTCACAAACTTGGATTTCTTTCCTTATTGGTGGCAAAATTCACCATGTGGCGATTTTTTTGTTGTTGGCGACATTGTTGGCTGTTTAAACTTGTATATACAACTATTGGTTTAGAGTGGAGAAATTCAGAGGCTCCATGAAAGTAAGCTGCAAACTGGATATAATATACACCGATATTTATCTGTTGTTACACAAATTCTTTGTCCATATTGACAAACCACCTAAACAGTGCATTGTTATATCATAATCCGCTTATCTTGACATCTAGCATGAGTACTGTATGTTGTGAGATATCTGCTTGTTTCTTGTTGACATTTCTGGTAATGGAGATCAACTGGACTAGGCATCATCTCGTAATCTATCTTTCATCTGAATTTTGGCCGCTCGCTAGTAATTAATATATTTACAAAGACTGAAATTTGTATGTGGATGGTGAGTAAAATTCCTCTTCTTTTCACTCAGAATTACATCTGTTAGAATACTCACATTTTCTGTAATAATCCCTGTCATCAGACCAATTATTTGATGTTGCCGCCACAATAAGAAATGGGCATTTCTTTGGTTCTCCAAGGCTGTCCTTTAGCGGTGACTTCATTAGCACATGCACCCTTCATCAAAGAAAGCCGACTACAATCTTACAATATAAACAAAGAATTTTTCTTCAAAGGAAGTCAGTACCAAACTTAAAAGAAATGGAATCTGATGGATTTTTTCATTTTCCGTGACTGGAACACATTAATTGTGCCATGAAAGTTTCCTTTTTGCAGGGAAAAAGTTTATGCTTACGACACTACCAATGGCAGCTAATAGAACGCAAACTAACTTTTACCTACTTGGGACGCACTGAACAGTAAATGTGCTTCATCATTCGTTACGTGATTGTGCTATGTTTTTCCACTGAATTCAGACCAATATGACCTGATGAAATTATTGAATATTTTAAATCTGTGTGTGTGCATATTTTCAATGGAATCACTTGTATTGTAGATACAATGTATGTGATGAGATTCGCGAGTGAGTACACGGTGTTGATACTCTATTCATGCTATACGTTAGACATGTACATATAATCAGTATTCACATACATGCACCAATTCATGGTTCTCTAAATAAAGAAAACTATATGCATTCTCTGTTTTCCCTACAGGTGTCTTTCTCAGTTAATATGCATCGATTTAAGATGGTAAATGTGCCAGTGAAGCACATATTTTACCGCCCACATTTAATACCCAACATCCCCCACAATTTTTATGGGGTACATGCATCATATTCTTCAGCTGCCTTGGTTGCTTATAACATAGTTCGGTCTATGACAGTCGGGTTCTATGACTACCAACTACCATGTTATAGCGGGGTCACACTGTGTGTGTGTGTGTGTGTATATATATATTACCATCATACAGGTTAGAGCTTGTTTAATTCATGCTCTACTGAGATTAAAACCCAGGTCTACAACACCTACTGCCTACACTGCATCCACATTCCATCATGACTAAGCACACATTGTCAAAAATTGATGCTACAAAGTTGGTGATATATGCAGTCATGCGTAGCAGACACATTCGAAGGTATCCTAGGAATTAATTCTCATCTCTGTACACAGTCATTTAGATTCCTATGAAAGAAATCAAAGTATAGAGAATTACAAATATACACTGAACAGAAAGGAAAGTGCTATCCGTGCATTCTCCAGAAGAATGCTTGATAATACTAGGCATAATTAATATTTAAATAGAAGCATTATCAAACATTCTTTTGGGGAATCCAGGGATAGCACTTACCATTCTGTTTGGTGTATATTTTTAATTCTCTCTCTACACACACACACAAACACACACTCAAGCACTCACACAGTGACCACGCTTTTGGGAAAAACTTACCCGAACTTAAAACTTAACTTGACACTTGTTTGCAGAAAGGGAAGTGGTTAGTAATAGAGATGGAATCACTTGTATTTTAGATTCAGTTTGATGATTCTAGAGCTAGACAAAAAAACTTGAAACTCATGATTATACCAAAGTCAATGAAGCATGAAATAAATATAGGTCACAGTGACTACTAATGTGGTGTCAGTGTAGTGCTCATCAAGATCCATACCCTCAACCAAGATCCATGATTCCAAGTATAACAGTATTTACAAAAGTGCAAAAAGTTTAGCTAAACCCAAAAATTTAACCAAGAATGTATAACTAATGTCCATGTTTGTCCTGCATCTGTGCAGATGCCATCACAGGAAGGGAGGGCAGTCAAATTGCTTATCTCTACTTTATAAAGTGGAGCTAAAAAGTAAGCCATTGGGATGCCTTATTCAATGAATGAAATACAGAAAATCTGCAAATCTCAAACGTGACATGAGGCAATGTTTATAATCCATATTACTGATCCATCAAGGATAACACTTTCAATCAGAAGACAGTATGCCATCTTAGACCTTGCTTCACAACAAATTTAATTAGCTGAAGAGAAAAAAGAAATGCGACTGCTAAAGTTCAAAAGCTAATGGAATGCATATTCTTATCAACAACCATAACTAGAGCTGTAATATTGGGCCCAAATCTGCTGGTCAAACTAGACTTGCCATGATGAAAGAACAAGGAGTGTTAATGAGAATTAATAAGCCAAATCCTTAAAACACAAAAACAACAAAAAGTAAGATTTAAAACATTTAATTGATGTTTATAAAATCTATAGCTTAATGACATGACTGGTTTAAAATAATTCATAATTCACAATGAGTTTATATGGAAACGTAATCTCAATAAAATCTTGCATCATATTGTGCATGATAGTTGTGATGGACGCATGTTTCACTTCAATATGAATTTCATCAATTATATATCTGATTTCATTAAATTTCAAATTCACAAATACAAGGTGGCGTATGCATGCAACAACTTCCAGAACTTTAAAAAGTAGTTTTTATTAATTTATTAAACAATCAAATATAATCAGTAACAGCATATTATTTAAAATGTTTTCATGTTTATGAACATAAAAATATCTTTAAACACCATGTCCAATCTTTTACTACATCACCATAACATGGTTTCAAAACTGCTTTCACTCACATTACATTGAAAGTGGTGGATGAAAATAGAAAATCAAAATGGAAATCAACCAATTCCGTCTTTCTAATTTATGCGGTAGTATGTATTGTTAGTGCAAAAAAGGCACTTGTGACATTAATATCTTCAACTGTACTAACGTCCTGTGCATAACATAGCTAACAAGAATACAGGGCAGAAATAATAAAATTTTCCATGGCACACGTGTATCTGCTTGGCATTATTTTATTATATGAACACCATCTAGAATGTTATACTGTCTGCTTATATAAATATGACTTTTGTGTACAAGCAGCCACTACATTTAAATTTTATGAAAATGTGAATATTTGTACATCATTTTATATAGTATTTACAAATTCTGGTTAGTACAAATTACAAGGATATTTTCAAAATAATGGCGGCTCTACAATAACATGAATTCAATCAATCTGTGCATAACTATGCAAGGAACAGTGCATACAGAAAGCCTGCTAATGTCTTTAATGGTTATTTGTTCTATCAAGTATTTAAACTATTGGAAATACAAAATATCATGGACTAAGTGAATAAAACAAGATGTTTGAAACAACTAGAAATAAAAAGTTATAATTTCTTTGGACTACAAGAATAAATGTTTGTTTGAAACAGCAATGATCACTAATCCTATCTTCTATATTCTTATGGTGTTATCTGTATAGTGAGGCATGAATATTGTATTATAATTGTGATATTATTAAAATTAACAAATTATAGCAATTGAAGGAAATTACTTCAGTACTACTGGAAATAGGCATCGAAGCTAACTTACCCATTAGGCGAAAAGGACACTTGAATGTGAAAACATTATTATGAGGGAAAAATGCCAAAAATGACAAAATATGCAGTCAAAATAAACTTTTATTTGCTGCCTAAGGGAGTTGATTCACAACATTCAGCAATTTGTCAAGTAAATATTCATCAATCTATTTTACAATTTTATAGTAATATTTCCATATCTGTCAAAATATGTTATGACAGTCTAAAATCAAATATCCATTCAAATTTAAGCTGTGGAATACATGTACATGCATCATAAGTTACAATCACTTGAAAAATGTATATTTACACATGTACAGGTAAATATCAATCAGTACCTGCTCTCTCAACACATACCTGTATCTACATACTATACATTGTCATTTTACACGTTTATTAAGGTTATCTTATTCACTGTAATATTAAGTTTATCTTGTCTAACATTTATTGATATCTTTAAACAACCTAACAAATCACTGGGTATGTGAATAAGCCCAAGTCAGGTATCATAATAAATACAAATTCATTTCTGAGTACAGATATTTAAAACATAAAATTATGCTACTGTGTAACATAAAATCTAGAAATGTTCTTTCTTTAACTATGACCTTTAAAAAAAAATCACTAAGCTAATCAAAAGTAAATAAAATATAGAAAACAAAATATTTTGTAAAATAAATCTGTACAGAAATAACCACTAAGGTAATTATAGATGTTGTATCGATTTTATATTCTACATACTCTCACTTCACAATCATATATATATAATTTCCCATGCTGGTAATTGATGAATTCGTTCTAAAAAGCCACATGGCCACATTTAAACTTGTAAAATGTACAGCATCCTTTGCAATTACATTGAAGCCAACAGTAATCCATACTGTAAAATTATTCCCATGATTAGCACCAATTGGGTTAGTCAAAACCATGTACCGTATATACTGGCCTCTAAGTCAAGTCCAACTGCAAAATAACAAAGACCCTGATATGCTTGTGCATAGTGCCTTTTGCTGATCAGGTCTATGTTGTTTGTTCTTTGACATAAAAAAACTGCATCGACCCATATCTACCAGTGCATTATGTGATGGCAGAGCTGGGTCTATACAGTTTGCAACTGGATCTGACTTGAATGCGAGCATATATGGTAGATCTATAATCTCATTGTAAAAAAACCAAATGAACAATGGAAGTCAAACTAAAGTTAGAACACACAGAATGAAGTGATGCAATGTCTACAGTAAAATTCTTCTGATGCATTTCAGTTTCAGCTTGAAGAAGTTGTTGTTGTTAGAGGGTTTAACGCCATTTTTCAGCACATGATAGGCTATACATGGTGGCCAGTATTAATGGTGGAGGAAGAACCTGGGAAAACCCTGGAAAGAACCACTGACCCACGAGAAGCTACCAGCAAGCTTTCTCACATATCCACCTTGGCCGAGCCCGAGACTTGAACCCATGCAGACAGAGGTGACATGGCAGTGATCCGTATTTTAGACCACTCGGCCCCTCAGGGCCCCCTAGCTTGAAGAAGAGATGCATTGGTACTAAGTGGAGATACATGTACAGTTGCCAATTTTAATATCTTTATCAAGCATGACAACGAATTACAAAGCAGACCATCTGAAGAGACAGCAATTTATATTTTAATTACATTAATTACTTCCACATCTAACAAGTTCAAAATATGCTTTCATGAAGATTGACTTCTACCAACAAAAATGCAGCACTCTGCATCATTTGTAAAAAGGAAACTTAAACAAACATACAAGAGGTTTTTCTATCAATTTATCATAAATTCTGTGTATAATGTACTGTAAAATCAGCTTGCATGTGTACTAAAACTACTATAGCCTGAACAGACAAAATTCATAAACCTCACCATATTCATCTGCGTATAATGCAAACCCAATTTCAAACAACACAAACCCAGATCTGCCTTCCCATGATGCATTGGTATATCAGAGTTTGATGCTGCTTGTCACTGGGTGTGCTTTTATACAAGCATAAACAAGTTATTGTTCCTTAGCCTTCTTATTAAAAAGAGGATCTTGTTTTAAATATTGCATGGCACTGTAATAATAATCTGAAACCTGGATATTAAATTTGTACCTTTTGTATAGTGATTGGTCTTTGATTTAGGAAATTTGTGAAACCTGAATTTTAAAAAAATAATTCTTAAAATGGATTTCATCAGACTAATGCCAGGAAGTCAAAAATTTTAAACTGATGTACATATCGGCTTGATATGCTGCACTAAAAATGAAATATAAAAGCCAACAAATTAATAATGCAAAAATAAGTCAGCAGATAGACAGACTAGCTGTTGACAAAAGCATATACATTTTATCGTGTGGAAAATAAAAAATTAGCCGTACAACCTGCTTTGGCACAATGAATAAAAGCTGGACAAAAATATGTAAGAATCGAAATGGCACTTTTTATTGACTGATCATACTCTGAATTTAGTCACTCCATCTACAGGACTACAACTGACCAATGGCCTTGGCAAATATCACCAGTGTCATCTCTTAACCTACCAGATAATGGCTGATAGTTTCAGGAAAAACACTGTAATAAATTTTACAATTCTTAGAAAAGGCTTTTTCCAAAACAGAAAAAAATATTTGGATATGGTACCCCTATATGTCTGGATATTGTACCCCTCTATGACATTCAATGACCCCTGACAGTAATATTGTTTGAACAAAGCCAGTAACAATATAACACTGGGGTATACATATTTTAAGAAGAAAAAACAATGCATTTAAAAAAATGGTCTAGTCCTGATCTGTGTTCAATTCCATCATCTCATGTACCATTTATACTCACTTACAAGACAAGTCCAAATGCAAAGTGCTCAAACTGAGATCTGCAATCAGATAATGCTTTGGCAGATCTCCCGTCTGTGTTATATGTTAGAAGTAATCACTAGAACAAACAATACAGGCCCTACTCTGCAGATGAATTATGGTACAGCAGACCAGGCTCTTTGTTTTTTTGCAGTCTGACTTGACTTATAAGTGACTGCATATGGTAGCCAATAGCAATTGGGTGAGGATGTAAAGAGAACACACTAGTGTGACTCTCCCATAGTAGCTAGCTTGAGACTTGAAGAATTTGTTTTTAATACAGCGAGCTCAAAGGCTTGAATTAGTTATACTTTAACATAATAGGTAATGCCCCAGTAAATGAATGCAATCTTTTGGTCAAACTTCACAAAAATAGTCCTTTTCTAAACACAGATATTTATAACCTAGCATGCCTCACAGGATGGAATCAATTATTAAAATATGACAATACCATACTTTTTTTTTTACTACTAACACTCATTACTGTCATTTCATTGTCACTTTTTTGGAATTAAATCAGTGTTAAAAATGAATCTTGCAAGTGTTTTATAACCAAATTGTCAGCATATGAGAGAGTGATTTAGTAAAAGCCTCCAAAGTGAAGAGCTCTCAAGACAGAAAAAAGGAGTTAGCTTTTCTTGTGTCCACATACATGTGATGGGAAATTGTTGATGACATTATCAGCGAGCATTATACCTCCTGTAAACTACTCAACTGATATCCACTGAGCGGACAGTGTAGATACCATGCTGAATACAGGATGCAGATAAACTGCAAAATGACCCATACAAAATATGGACAAAGCAATCAGAACAGTCCTCCATTCCTATCTTTTCATGGAGAACACTCTCAAAAGTAATTGTTTTATACGTGAACATGACAACCTACTTTGTCTCTTTTCTAAATGCTTACATGTAATAGTGCTCATTCACACACTTTGCAAATGAAGCCACCTGCAGCATTCAGTAGTATAATCCCCCCAACCAACCAACCCTTCATCACGATCAAAAAGAACACGCAAACTTAAAGTCAAACACTTAAGGTCAACAAGATGCATGATCTACATTATACACTGAACTGAAGATGCAGTCTTCATTACAACCAATACAGGTTAATTTTTTCAAGAAATATCACACCAACATGACCTACATCCTAGCTTTTATGTCCACAAGTCTTAACATTCAACGATGTTGCAATATGTGCTGGAAATGATACAAATCCAGACCCTTTATTCATTCATACCCAACCTGAAATTCATTTGTTATCTCATATCTCTAACAATTTCTGATGGCTTTCCCTTTCTACCTAATCACCCAATGGTGTCTTCACAAAAGATGGCCAACTGACCATAAAAACAAGTGGGCAGTTGTCAGAGAGTGGTCCTTGAAGTTTGTGAAATGGTAAGATTTTCTTCATTCACTCCATTTTCTTCATCTGTCATCACAGTAACCAGACCACCCATTGCCTTTCCAACTTGACCAGCCATCTGGAACAGGTCCCCGACATTACTAGCGCCGCCTGAAGACAAAAGTGGTTAGTGATAACATTCAACTGTCTTAGTCAAGTATGAAAAATTCATATACAAGGCCATACCATTTACCAATATTTTTGTGTGCACATTTTTTACAATAACAAAAAGATGTCATTTAATCTAAATGTAACGGAAATAATTAGCAACTGAACCTTCCCCCCTTTAAACCTGTTCAGCTTACTGAACAGATGACAGCTATTATAATGTGCATGCCATATATTGCTCAACTTGCAATTGTGCATTTGCAATAAATCTTTTACTGCTTGTATTATGCAAAATATTATATTATTATGTCATCTGTTCAGCAACCAATTCTTGTCCATTTCTAATTTTTCCTATAATGCCACATTTCATATGACAATCACATATACTTTAAGATCAATAGAAAAAGTCCTAACTATCCTGTAATCTTAAAAAAAGATGTGGCAAGTGTTTAAATGATCCAATTGATATTTTGATTACTGTATGTCTCAAGTCTTGTTGTCAAAAAACAATTGTTGGATACTGTAGATATCAAATTTAGTTATTTGCTTTGTTGAAAGTTTCTTTTGTGACTCGATGAACATCACAAACTTTATCATCTCTTTGCTCAGATGGTTTAACAGCTTCCTTAGTTCATCCACTCATAAATAAAAACCTGCACCATATGCTACAGGAACTTAATTATAATAAAACGTAGTTCCTAACTCCTAATACTAATTTTAGATACACATGTCTGTGCAGTATGAAGATTTGCAGTATGGAAAATACTGCATGATTCTGTCAATGTAAAGATAATGGAAAAACAATCAGTGTATTACACTAATAATAAATTATAATTTAATTGTAACGAGAATTTCTTAATAAATGAATGACAGCCACAAGCATTTTTGTTTATACAATGACCAATTCTGTGCACATTTTCAGGCAATAAACTAAAAGAAGCTTACAGTTTAGCCCTATTCATTTAACATATTTGTGCTCTGAAGTTCTGTTCTGACAGCACAAATGGCAAAAGTGGAGGCCAAATCTTGAAAAATGTCTCACATAGTTGGCAGTATATACTGAAATTGTTGCACTGCTCCGAGTCTAACTGCTTTATCAGTTCTATATTAACTCTGAATCCTTTATCCGGAAGAAGTAAATCCAAGCAAAATCTACTGCTTACTTTTTCAAAAACTTTGCAAACCATTTCAGTTATCTGAAGATCAATGGTACCCAGGAACAAAGAAACTGCATCAATTTCTTTAATGAACTAAATGTCTAATCACATTCAGCCTAATGTGATAACAATCCATTTCAATCAAGAAACTTAACTTTTAGTTCAAACAAATTCAGCATTCTTCGACTACCACTGCCCTTCAACCAAGTGAAATGGTGATCCCTAACAGCAACACTGTACAGAAGCAAAACAGGTAATTTCTGTATTTAAATAAAAATCAGGCATGAACAATTCATTAAAATTTGAACCCAATCCTTCTTCTTCCGTGATTATGCCTGCACCAATTCAAAGCATTTGTGTGAAAGTTACAAACCATGTAGGATTTTCACACACATATTCTAGATGAAACCTGGTCACATAATGAGCTGATGATATTGTTTGGAAAAGAATATTTGATAAAGTTACACTGATGTCTACATTAGATATTACAGACAAATGAACTACTATGTATTCTACCCTGCATTAAGTAGTGAGGCGGTATGTTGGTTAAAATGAAATCTATCTATACTCCAACTTGCCTCTAGGTCTGTCTGTGCTAACAACACTCATCTCTCCAAGAATGCCATCATCTTTTACAGAGCCATCTGTCAAAGAATAATGAATTCAAACATGTTTTCAACCTATAAATGTGGTAATTATCACTAATCAGATTACACACCGAGACACACACTACTTTTGGCATGCATTCTTGTACTACGATTTAAGTGATGATTTTTATGAATTATTTCATAATGTAATATATTCCAGCTGGTATAGAAAACAAGGGAGAAAATATGAAAAATGCAAACGTTTAAGAAAATTAGAATGTCAAAGTAAGAAACTGAACTTGTGAAAGCAGTACCTACTGTCAACAAATAACCTTATCATCTAGGATGGCAATCCAGTTGTACATCGTATGATATAATCTGTCAAACTGTCATTTATAACCATGCTGTTCATGATGTTGTAATATCTTAAGTGTTCAATGACACAGTCAAAGCCAAGCTTTACACCTTTCTAGACATCTATTATCAAAGACTGTCAAGGCCTTGTATTACACTTTTGCAGTCTATTAAATAAACACAATTAATGCCTAGCACTACTTTTTCCAGTCTGTTAAATAAACACTATTAAGGCCTAGTACTACTTTTTTGCAGTGTAGTCTATTAAATCAACACTGTTAAGGCCTAGCATTACTGTTTTGCAATCTATTAAAAAAACACTGTTAAGGACTAGCACTACTTTTTGTTGTTGATGTTATAGGGTTTAACACTATTTTTCAGTACATTATAGGCTACACAAGGCGGCCAGTATTAATGGTGGAGGAAGAACCACCAACCCACGAGAAGCTACTGGCAAGCTTTCTCACATATCCACATTAGTTGAGCCCGAGACTTGAACCCATGCAGACAGAGGTTAAACCACTCGGGGCCCCCACTACTTTTTGTGTAGTCTATTAACTAAACACTTAACGCATACCACATTTTTTGTAGTCTATTAAATAAACATTGTCACGGCCTAGCATTACTGTTTTGCAGTCTATTAAATAAACACTGTTATGGCCTAGCATTAGTGTTTTGTAGTCTTTTAAACAAACCCTGTTAAGGCCTAGCATTACTGTTTTGTAGTCTATTAAACAAACCCTGTTAAGGCCTAGCATTACTGTTTTGTAGTCTATTAAATAAATACTAGTAAGGCCTAGCATTAATGTTTTGTAGTCTATTAAATAAACACTGTTAAGGCCTAGCATTACTGTTTTGTAGTCTATTAAATAAACACTGGTAAGGCCTAGCATTACTGTTTTGTAGTCTATTAAATAAACACTGGTAAGGCCTAGCATTACTGTTTTGTAGTCTATTAAATAAACACTGTTAAGGCCTAGCATTACTGTTCTGTAGTCTATTAAATAAACACTGGTAAGGCCTAGCACTACACTTTTTTGTAAATCAACAATGTTAAGGCCTAGCATTACTGTTTTGCAATCTATTAAATAAACAATGTTAAGGCCAAGCACTACACTTTATTTGTAGTCAATTAAATAATCTATTCAGGAGATGCAGCTGTACTCATTTCAAAGAAACTTAAAAAAATATTGAATCAATTTCAGAGAGAGAGAGAGAGAGCATTAGGGATGGAGTACATACTGTGATGTCCATTAACATTGGTGCTGGGTGTGGACTCCAGCTGGGGGGAGAATCTGTAGATCTGCGGTGTGACCCCCCGCTGTAAGGAACTGGCAGAAGAGGAGGGAGTTGTTTGAAACGAGGAGGACAAGGACATACTAGGATCTTGAGGCTGGAAAAGAGGCAATAACCAGCTATCATGCAGATTTTAAATAGGATGGTCAAAATTATTATAAACTATCATATACTCAAGATAATATTGCATTCTAGAATGAGGATTTTATTCATATGATAATGTACGACTAATAAACAAGATATGCATCAATGTAATAGGTCACCTTTATCTGCTTGCAGAAGACATGTCGATACTAAACTTTTAATGAAAATTACAACTACTGAATAAATTTACATATTTTAACATATGCACATCATCTGATCAAATCAGTCCTTTCACAGAACTTGCTGCCATTCATAGCTTCTAAATACCACCAGCATTTTTAGGATTTTTTAAGAGATCATTGCTGGATTATATAGACGTCTGCCTTCATCGTTGCTGTCTTTGATGATGTATTACTGGATTCAGGTTAGCTCTAGAAACAACCTGAATTTTCTTCTGAGAACTGAAAATGTCCTTTTTTGGTGTCTGCATTGGAACGTGGCAATGTACAGCTATAACAAGTCCACCAAGAAGTTAAACTGCTTCCTGTCTGCAGGTATATTTAGGCTGATGACTTCCTGTCAGAACTGCTCAAGACTGGTACTGTCTGGGTCTAGTGTTGTTTTAATGTCAGTGAGATTCCTCGCATTAAGCACAAATGCATACATTAATCCATAACACATTTTGTGACTGAGCCTAATTTACAGATATTTTTTCTGTCATCATGAATATCATTTACCAGTATTACAGATGAAGATGATGACCCAATTCATCCCAGGCATTACATGTAACAATTGAGGTTAGTGACATGTACTTTAGTCTGGGTTATATTCATATTTACAAGGATTAAATCAATGTCTGTGGTGTTTATATCAGTTTTTGTGATATTGTCATTCATGGTAGTGTCAAAAACACACTCTGACTAAAAAAATTGGATGTTAGTCGCATTCTGCTGATGGTCACTCATGACATTAAGTTTAAATAATAAATTATTATTATTAATATTATAAATATCATTATTATTATTATTATACAATTAAGATGATTTCTTATGAACATAACAAATGGAGTTTTAGTTGAATTGAATGAGACTTTTGCACAATGTACGAGTCAAGGAACATTATTTTGACTACTGTAGGTTTGACAGATGATCTGCCACAAGAAATGGAAGATTATGTTCGGCTATAAAGTTGGCAATTACTATCACAGGTACCATAAACACGAATTTTAGTGATATCATATCTGTTGTTATGGTTAATATGCTTTTATGAGATGGGGTTTCCAACTGATAAGTGATGTCCTTATTTCCTGTTTGACTTCAAAATCAGCTTTGCCTTGGAAAGCAGAATGTACATTCACATCCCTTTCAGCTTTCATTGCACGAACTGAAATTCTTGTTTCCAACCATTACTGAATTTTGTGTTATATTTTGGTTGCTTTGAGTTTGGCATTGGCACTCTAGACATCTCTACAAACTTTAAACACCGAAGTTAAACCGACCAAGTTTTATTCCACCTGAGCTCTTTAGTAACCCAACCATAATCAATTAATATTCTTAATCAATTTGGAATTACTTCTACTCACATATAATCCACCTCGACATACTTCTAACAAGGGTACCAGCCAAACAAGCTTACACAATCAAAGGGTGAAATTAGCAATTGCATTGTCTTGCCCTGTTTAAGCCACTTCAGTCATGTGATCACAGGCAGAATTACTGTAATTATACTATACTGAAACCAAAATCTGATAACAATAGAAAGACCCCACCCCCACCAATTCCCTAATAATTTTGCATACACTGGAGATTTCAGTGAGTGAAGGGTGGGGGGATGGGAGATACCCCTATGTCTCTCTTTCATGTCCTGCATTTATCTGTGTATAACCAGATAACACTTACTCAAATGACAACAGCGAAGATTGAGACCCAACATCACATAATGTACCAGCAGACTTGAGTCAGTGGTCATTACTAAAAATCTTAGGCAGTATGCATCTATTTGTTTACATGTTGTTGTTGTTCTAGGGTTTAATGCCATTTTTCAGCACAAGATAGGCTATACATGGCGGCCAGTATAACTGGTGGAGGAAGAACCCTGGAAAACTCAGGGAAAAACCACCAACCCACGAGAAGCTACTGGCAGGCTTTCCCACATACTCACGCTAGCCGAGCCTTGGACTCAAACCCACGCAGACAGAGGTGAGATGGCAGTGATCCGGAATGGTGAGTGCTTTAGACCACTTGGCCACTCAGGGCCCCTATTTGTTTACATAAGGAAAGGCATGTATCTGCTTTATGGACAGGCATGTATCTGGTTTATGGGCAGGCATATGTCTGGCTTATGGGCAGGCATGTTTCTGGTTTATGGGCAGGCATGTATCTGGTTTGTGACAGGCATGAATCTGTTTTATGGGAATAGCAGCAATAATATGAATGTATCTGCTTTATGGGCACATCAGCACAAATCTGAATAAGTAGAGTTGAGCATGAATTTCATAATAAAGTAGAAAAGTTTTAAAATTTCCAAATGTTTTAGAAAGATGACTCCTTCAGAATAAAAGCAGGCATATAGTTCTAATAAAAAATAAGACGAGTCAAAATATTAAAAATGAAATATAATGGTAAAAAGGGTTTAATAATAAAATAATGGGTTAAACCCTAATCTGCCCATCTACTATGCAATAACAGATGCAGATGTATCCTGTTCCTAAGACTGTGTGCATGTGTGAGTGCATGCGTGCATGTGTAATGCTGGAGTAAACAGTAGTATGCAACTACCTGATCTAATAAATGTCGTAGCCTTGTCAGCTGTGCCTCTAATTGTTGATTGTGATCTTCTAAGATCCTCATCCTGGACTCAAGACGATTTTTATGCTGACGTAGCAGTTTTGCCTCGGCTAACATCTCAGCATCTCTGTTTGATATGTCCCCTCTGTCATCTTCCTCAAGATGAAGACTCTCCTCTGTCTCATTTTCCTGAACTTGTCGCAGGCGATCATATTCCACCTGTAGTGTTCTATAAAAAGCATATACCAATAAGGAAAATTTCATTCATAGACTCAGCTCTGCCAGCTTACTATGACAGCAGATCTTGGACTATGCAGACCTGTATGCAAGTATACACCATATATACTCACTTATAAGTTGAGTCAAACTGCAAGCAACAAAGATCCTAATCTGCTGTTGCATAATGCTCCTGCAGATCAGGGTCTACACCATTTGTTACAATGATTACTCTTAACAAACTGCACAGCGCAAATCTGCCAGCACATCATGTAATGGCAGATCTGGGTCTGTGCAATTTTCAGCTGGAAGTGTCTTATAAGTAAGTATATGCAGTAATTTACCAATTCATAGTTTTCATTGTGGATGGCTTGTACTTGTAAAGAAACCTATAAATTATATGTTCTAAAGGTGCCCCTATGATGTTGTGCATGTAACATAAATACCTATAGGCCCACTGAATGATGGGATTTAATTGACCCATGCCCCTACGATGTTGTGCATGTAACATAAATAAATATAGACCCATTGCATGATGGGATTTAATGGTGGAAGGAAGAGGTAAACTATGTCATTGTTGATTCCATCGAATCATTAATCGATAATACAAATAATATTTCAGGTGTTTAGACCTGGAATAAAGTGCCGAGCATTTGCATTTTTAATACAGGTAAATAAAAAGAGAAATTGTTGAGCACAAATTTTATCCCATTCTTGCCGAATAAATTTACAAAATATGGAACCATTGACTTAATAACCTATTTACGAACTGTCCCGATTTTCCCTGTGCAAAAACATTGCTTCTGAAAATATGTCTTATAGACAGATACTGTACGTACACAAAACTAAAATCATTACTGACAAGAGTCTTACTTTTTTTAAGGCAATTCATGTGGTCAGTAAAACAGTCTCATCAAGTTTTAATTATTGGGATTAATTGGCATAAAGATATTGAAAGGTTTCTCAAAGAGTAATCAGCCTCTTTTGTGACTGGGCTAAATACAGCATTCATTTACATCCATGAACACAGACAGGCTATTGTTGTGAATAGACACCGCCATCAGCCTACCTCTCTGGCCTATAACTGCTGAGTTGCAATTCTAACAAATTTAAAAGTCCGTTATTGCAGGTTCTGTAGTATTCTATCACAAGGAAGCCCTCATGAGCTTGCCATTAAAGGTGTAGGAAAATGTGGAATTGACACAAGCAAAATAAAGTTTCATACTCTAATTTTGACCCTGACCTTTTGAAATGTAAGTCTACTGATTATAAGGAAAGTATGTCTCCGACAAAACTCATCTGTAAAAACACATGTCCATCTCAGAACGTTAAATTTAAAAATTTTGAGTGGGGGGGGGGAATCACCTGTTAAAGGCAAACGACATATGGAAAAATGAAAATAATATACATACTAAACATACATATCAAAGAGTCTATGTCAAGATACAAGTCTGTTATGAATGATATATTCAAGAATTGAAACAAACCATGATTTCATTTTCTGAATATTTTCATCACTTTCATTCATTTGAAATTAGACTACTAGATTATGCTTGAACTCCATTCATACAGAATTACACTAATGGAGATCCATTCATACAGAATTACACTACTGGAGCTCCATTCATACAGAATTACACTACTGGAGCTCCATTTATACAGAATTACACTGCTGGAGTTCCATTCATACAGAATCACACTGCTGGAGTTCCATTCAAACAGAATTACATTGCTGGAACTCCATTTATACAGAATTACACCGCTAGAGCTCCATTCATACAAAATTACACTACTGGAGCTCCATTCATACAGAATTACACTACTGGAGCTCCATTCATACAGAATTATACTGCTGGAACTCCATTCATACAGAATTACACCGCTAGAGCTCCATTCATACAGAATTACACTACTGGAGTTCCATTCATACAGAATTATACTGCTGGAACTCCATTCATACAGAATTATACTGCTGGAACTCCATTCATACAGAATTACACCACTGGAGCTCCATTCATACAGAATTACACTACTGGAGCTCCATTCAAACAGAATTACACTGCTGGAACTCCATTCATACAGAATTATACTGCTGGAACTCCATTCATACAGAATTACACTGCTGGAGCTCCATTCATACAGAATTACACTGCTAGAGCTCAGTCATAACACCAATAAGATCATTCAGAACAAACAAAATCTGTACATCTTACCTATTTTCTTCTTCAAGATCTTTAATAATTGCTTCTAATTCACTCCTTTGCTCTGCATCCACAGCCATCATTATCTGCATAGGACTCTTTAACTAGCAGAGGTAAAAACAGTATTGAATGCTTTGCAAGAAGTAATAGATAAAATCTTAAGCAAAGAGCATTTTTCTTGTGGAAGTCTCTAGTGTAAGTCGATTTGGTGGTCATGCATGTGCATTTACTCATCTTAAATTAATATCAATTTTTGCTGTAAAATGTAATACAATTATCATTTAAACAATATCAATTTAATCCTAATATTGAATACTTTGTACTGTAACTGTCATCAAGAAACTTCCAGATGAAATTTTTTATCACTATGGAATGTTACAATGGTGGCCAGGTACTAAATTAGGTCAAGAGAAAAGCATGCTGGGTCTAATCATCACAATATCAAGTAGTACAAATTTTATTTTTAACATGTGAAGTTTTCATAGTGACATCACAGCATGTGATACTCAAACTGGATTGTGCTGTTACTTATATCTGATTTAATCATGTTTATTTTTAATTTAATTGTTTGTCAGTTTTAAATTTTTTATTCTATTATAATATAAATTTTTTCACTAGAGATGATACTTTTTCTGAAAATTGTTTGACCTTGACTGTTAGTTTATAAACACCGGGTATTGATCTAAATTCGGACCTGGATTCAAAATTAGTAAACAAAGTTCTATTTTATTTTAAAATGATTGGTTGTTGTCAAGGTCATGATGGGACTACAAGGGTTAAGAAGTAAACACTTTTTAAAATTTTTTATTCTGGGAATAAAATCATTGGTCTAATCAAGGCCATATTCTGTGTATGTGATATAAACATGATCATGTGCCCCCCCCCCCCCGATTTCGCAACTTGGGTGAATTTAGAAACTGCGTCTTATGATACAATATAATCTTTGTTTTGAAATTTCTCTGTTTTGAAATTTTCATACTGATGTCAAGTTAATTTGTTGTAGCCAAATTTGAGCAATAATAATTCTTCAGATCAGTTGGATGTCTTTATTCTCTAAAAATATTTTGAGGAGTGCTCACACAGAAATTTTGGAAAGATATTGCTTACAATTTTAATTTGGATTTCCAACACCGGAGTGCCATTATTTGTATTTCTACAAGGAACTGTAGATAAGTACAGTACTGACTATAGCATATGTCATCCATCTTGGATTTTCCATCAGGATTAGAACTTGAAATTATTAGAACATTTATTACTAGGACTTTTGCAATTTAATTCATGGATTATTCTTAGATTATTTTTGGATTTTTGAAACAGTAAGTTCTTCTCTTTTTTTTCCATTTTTACAGAATTTTCCAGGAAAAGTATTTGTTAAATTTTAAAAAGCATGTTGTTTTCACTCTTTCTGTGTTACTGTTTATTTGAGTCTAAACACGTAACAGTGCTTAATCACCTATTTAGTTTGACCATGCCTAAAAATGTCCATATACTTTAACATTGAGGTTTGAAGCATGTGTTTATTGGGGCATTTAAATAATGACCTTCCAAAGGAATATCCAAATAAAGTGAATAACTGCAATGTAAAGGTATGTGTAATCAAATTCTAAAAATGACATCTGGTAGTGAAATAGTCAGTACTTAATGCATACATGACCAATGTCACTTTTACTATAATTGTTATCCATGGTAACTGTTATGTATATGTAATTTGTATTTTGTGATTGGCCTTTGTCCATAACTGAAGGTATGAGTTCAGCAACCTGTCTTTTTTGTGAAAACAACATATCACATACCTAATTCTTGTCAATGATTTTAGATTATATATTAGGAACATTATTATTTGGAGGTAAAACATGTTTATGTGGCCTTTTGACCTTGGAAGTTACTTGAATGGACCTTGTTTATGAATTTGTTTGGAAAAAGATCATCATCCAACTTTTTCTTATGTAAGGGAGAAGTAAACAAAAATTGTTTTATTCATACCTTACCTCAGTCTTTAGAGGAAACAATTTTAGTTTTATTCAGTTAATATTTATGAGGATTTATTTAAATTATTCACTGGAATTACAAAGTGCCCAATAATACTTTTGTACTAAATCACTATTTTGGGATTATTGTGAATTCATTTTGAGACAATTTGGATTATATCAATGTGACACATCAATACTGTTATCACATCAACACTATTCCAGGTTAATGGTACATCAGCACATTCAAAGTTGGAATTCATTCGGAATACTCCATACTTTTGGATCTGTTATAGAACTTTTAGGATTATATGGGATTAAATTCACAATGCTGTAACTTCTTTCTAAATTTTCCCTTTGTATTCATGGGAAATAAATTATCTGTTGAATTTTACAAAACTTCTTGCTTTTCACTCATTACTATTACTAAGTTTAAATTTTGACCTGAACACATCTATTGTCCTCTGTCTCAAACATCATACACTAAGCAAGGTAACTGATCGGAAAATTTGAACTCAGACATACTCTAAGTATTCAACACACTGGGGGCATGATACGCTACACTCAATGATAAACGTTATCACACAGAGAGATATCATGAAATCGTGCATCAAAATTTGCTTTCTGACTGACCACTCACAGATTTAATGTATCAATAGTATGTACCTCATAGACCACCGCTGATCTGACTCGTATACAAATTATCTTCTTACATACCTCACAGACCACCGCTGATCTGACTCGTATACAAATTATCTTCTTACATACCTCATAGACCACGACTGATTTGACTCATATAAAAATTATCTTCTTACATACCTCATAGACCACCACTGATTTGACTCATATAAAAATTATCTTCTTACATACCTCATAGACCACCACTGATTTGACTCATATAAAAATTATCTTCTTATATACCTCATAGACCACCACTGATTTGACTCATATAAAAATTATCTTCTTACATACCTCATAGACCACCACTGATTTGACTCATATAAAAATTATCTTCTTACATACCTCATAGACCACCACTGATTTGACTCATATAAAAATTATCTTCTTACATACCTCATAGACCACCACTGATTTGACTCATATAAAAATTATCTTCTTATAGACCACTCACTGACATGTAGCAAAATTATCTCTAGTAAATAACAAACAATTTAAAAGAGTGATATATTACATTCAGTTTAACATTTTGCTTTCCATCAGACAATTTCAAATAGTATTGGGAAATAAATCAAGTTTTTCAACAAATTCAAGGACTTTCTACAAAATTCATGGAGTTTCAAGACAATCCCTCAGATTCAGGGATTATTCAAGGCTGTACAGGCCATGTTAAAAGTTGCCATAAAAATGTAAAGATAAAGAACTGCAAATAAATTTTGGAAGGACATATTTAAGCAGAAGCATGGCAGCTGTCATCAAAAGCATGTCTGGTTGTGAAACAGTTGCAATTTGCAGGGAAAACATGCTGTCTTGTCATTTAGAACACAACTGGATTCACTGATCCAGAAAACAGAACATGACATACAAAAGACCAAATTATATATCAGGTACTAGGATTGGGTTTTACCTTTTTTGAAATCAAATAAAACTAAATAAGATAAATAAAGCATATTAGCATTATTAAAAAAAGTAATTGTCACAATTAATAACATAAATAAAAATACAAGGAGTACTAGCACTGACAGTTACAGTTTGTTACTGTGACACCTTTATATAAAGGATATGCCTTGTTATTCATAAAACAACCCAATATGACAGTGCACTCAAAATCACATTTATTGTCAAATAAGAAATCAACTGACTGAAACACAAGGTTACAAAGTAGCTTATATTTAAATGCAAATGTCTCCTAAACATGTATAATTATTTTTGTTATCTTTTCATAAATATAAAAAATTATGACAGAGGCAATTTTGAGTTGAAGTGTGGAATCAGGTTAGGTAGCTTTGTGAATACGAGCCCTTTTATTTCTGTGCATCAACAAATCATCATTGTCTTACTTCACTCCATCTTTAAAACTATTGCAAAACTGAGGCTACTTGAAACAAATTATAAATTTTTAATTTTTTGTTTATTTCAATTACTTAGGCAAAGCAATATGCTGTTCATCCACCCCTTAAGTCAGAGAAATCCATGCCAGAGTGACTGTCTATATAGTTGGCAGGTATGTCTATTAAGAACAATTTAGTCATGGGAGGTGGGGGATGGGAGGGATGAATTTTAAATTTCATGGATTAGCAGAAAATGAAATGATAATCACTTTCTAAACATGGTAAATCATACAACCTTTAGTAAGCAGACTACGTTTACTTAATTTCTGTGTGCACTGTGATGAGATCATGATAGCAAGAGCAATATATTGTAAATCCTGATGACTAATCATGGTGTTCTAAGTACCAGACATCTGTTTAACCAGATTTTGTTACTACTTTCTTAAAAGATAATGACAACAGCAAACCAATAAATCAAAATAATTTTTGTCAGTTCTAGTGATAATTTGCAAACATTGCACCTTGCTAATATGCCAATTTTAAAATTATGCTAAAATTTAATGACACCAAAATACTACCAACAGTTGATACTCCAAGAATAACAAATTCACAATGAAGTTATCTTCAGGGACTGTTCTGTGCTTATAATTTGTACTTTTATTTTACCTACAGTTCTCCCTCATTATCACCCTCTCCATGGAGCTAGAGAATGAAGCCTTACAATGAAGTTCATTATACACAGAAGTCATGACTCTACCAGCCTTATACCAGGATCTGTGTTATAATGAAAGCCTTATAACATGAACTGTGTTATAATGAAAGCCTTATAATAGCAACTGCGTTCTAATGAAAGCCTTATAACAGGAACTGTGTTATAATGGAAGCCTTATAACAGTAACTGTATTATAATGAAAGCCTTATAACAGGAACTGTGTTATAATGAAGGGCCTTATAGTGAGCAAGTGTTGTACTCTAATCTGAGCATTTATCAGATGTGTATTAAAGCTGTACTTACTGCATGCTGTGAGGTATCTCCATTAAGACTCTGACAGTACTGTGCTATGAGATGGTGTTCGTCATCCCTACAAGGGAAAAAACAGAAATATCCTATTAAAATATCCTGCCAATCAGAAGCATAATAAATAAATGCTGTCTCAACCAATATTCATCTAACTATAAAATACTGCAGGTTCATCCCAATCCAGTCATAAATATCAATTTGACATGTCTTAAAGTATTCAGCTGCTCATCAATGAAAATCTTTCATTTCTTTGCTTTCATAAAATGACTATCTATTGTCTTTTCTGTACTGCCAAATGACCTCCTGTCTGGATCCCTTTCAATTTGCAGGCCTCAGCACAATCTATTAAATTAGCAGAGACAAGTCACAGTCTACAGAGAGAGCATGTCTGGCTCAACTATCAGCTCAATATAATGATATGGGTGAGCTTCACAAGAATTGCATATAATCTGTCTTTCCTTCCATAAATCAATATTGCTGCATCTCTGGAATTTGTAGGTTATCTGAGCTACAGCAGTCAGAGGAAACTAAAAATTCAGAATAACGGAAAGCATGAGTAAAAAAAGTTCTCATTTTACCAATAGGCTACTTTATGCAGAAGAGAGAAACCTCTTATGACTAGATCTTCAAAGTCTGACATTGATCCAATATTGATTTGTTTCTGGTTTCTGAACCTGAAGTACTAGGGTAAATGTTCCTGCTAGTTTTCTAAAGAACAAATTCCATTAAAAACAAAATCAGACAGGAATTCCTCCTGCCATGCAATGTTTGTACCATAAAGTTATCCCATCATAAAACATGTGGACGGAATTCATACTCCAACAAATATGGTAACGAAAATAACTCCATTTCAATCCCCATACAAATCATTTCTATCTAAAAAGAAAGGCATATTAAGATTACACCTCTGTTCCAAAGGAGGGACCTGCAGTAGCTCAGTTGACAGAGCACTTGACTTGTATTACAAGGTCCTCAGGTTCAATACCCACCTGGTCTTCCTGGGTCAGCTGCCTTGGTGCGTCCTTGGCAAAGACACTTAGTTCCCATTTCCTTGATATTATAAAGCCAATAATGTGTTAAAATGTTTTTAACCCATCCTAAAACAAAAATAACTGACCACTGCTGCAATTTAAGTTTTTTGTGTAAACATAATCCACTAAATTTTGAGGAGCTCTGGGTTGCCAAGTGGTTTAAGGCACTTACACATCTCACCTCTGTCCATGCAAGTTTGAGTCTTGGCTCTACCAAAGTGGGTATGTATGAAAGCTTGCCAGTAGCTTCCTGTGGGCTGATGGATCTTCCCAGTGTCTTGCCAGGTTCTTCCTCCACCAAATATACTGTCTTCCATACATAATCTAGGGTATGGTGTTATATCCCACAAAACCAAGCCAAACCAAACTAATGGATCTTTATACCATCTTTATGATAATTTTTCTCCATATTTTACACAGAAGGTAACTGAATAACATATAGCTATATATGTTTTGTTAAGTGGTATATGTTGTCCAAAAGAAGGCAAGTTATGAACATTTTATACTTAATTCTGAACATTAAGCCCTCATCCAACCTACCCAATATAACATGAATGATTTTGAATAGAGAATGAAAAGAGCATAATTATTTCAATATTTTAAACTTTTTCATCGAGATCCAGTAATTGTAGATTCGAGTGTATACAGTTTTGCATGTATTCTCTTTGACATCAAAAGTGTTCTTTAAGATTACTAATTGTACAAATTGCTGCTAAATAAAATGAATCTGGGCAAGATTCATTTAATTTAGCTGGGATTTGCACAACGGTAAAAATGATCATGAAAATTGCACTGACCATTTGTTGTGAACCTAATGATACCTGTAATCCTTCATATTAGCTCCAAGTGATTATAAAAGTACTTTATTGCAGACTGACTGCCAAATATATCTTACTAAGTGTTTTGCATTTGAGTAATTTGATGTTTCTGTTGATTGTCTAGTTACTGAAAGTATTCTACGAAACTGCAGTTGCTGTGGTTATGCAATCACAAAAATCTAAATTTCATTATTTGCAGTAAAGTCTCTGATGTAGTGCCATTATCATAAAACATGATCACTGTCATGATATAGTGCCATTATCATAAAACATGATTACTGTCATGATATAGTGCCATTATCATAAAACATGATCGCTGTCATGATATAGTGCCATTATCATAAAACATGATCACTGTCATGATATAGTGCCATTATCATAAAACATGATCACTATCATGATATAGTGCCATTATCATAAAACATGATCACTGTCATGATATAGTGCCATTATCATAAAACATGATCAGTCATGATATAGTGCCATTATCATAAAACATGATCACTGCCATGATATAGTGCCATTATCATAAAACATGATCACTGTCATGATATAGTGCCATTATCATAAAACATGATCAGTGTCATGATATAGTGCCATTATCATAAAACATGATCACAGCCATTGTGTTGATGATGAAGATAAAAACATAGATTAATCTGTATTAATTCAAAGTTATTTATAACACAAGTTTGTTGAAACATAATGCAAGTGTGTCTACTTGTACATACTCTTCTCATACGAAAATGGCTACCCTTAAAATCCCCCAAACCTTTTACAAAAATGTCAGTGTGACTTCCCGCTATTTGTAATAAAGATGGAGGAAAAATATCATTGGATATCTAGAGCAGATTCATTTTGCTGTATATTAGCTGACCCAAACAGCTGTTAGCCACTGCCAAAACAATTCATACACCAGGGATATCAAAGAGAACATTAACCATGCTATTTAACTTAAAAGTCTTGAACAGACCGATTCATAAATAACACTTGTCGGGTATTATGGAACATCATGTTCCAGCAGCATGCCTGCTACTTGTGTACAATCTCTTGACAACGTTACCTTGATGTTCATTAACAATATTGTGGCAAAGCTATGTGATCAGTTTTGTACAAGACATTTTTGCATCCTGATCCCTCCTTCTGTCTGCATATGAATTCCTTTTGGAAAAGCTTTCTGATATCTAAGGCAATAAAGTCCTGTAAAGTAATCTTCCATATCCATTGTCAATGGTATCATAACTATATAAGGATGATAATTTCCTAAAAGGATTTGAGCTTAATATAGTCAAGTCCAACTGCAAACTGGACAGACCAGACATGCCATAGCATAATGCACCCTCAGATCTGAGTCTAAACAGTTTCCTAGGAATCATGAGTAGATCAAGCAACATATATCTGGATCTACCCATGCATTATATGATGGCAGATCAAGGCCCATGTTGTTTGCAGTTGGACTCAACTTGTAAGTGGGTATATACAATAAGTGAAATTTAGATTAGGGCAACAGTGTTTAGGATGTAAGAATGTTTTGCACACGAATGTTATTGTTTATAAACGTCTATATAACGATGTTAAAAGATTGAATATAGGCATCAGCAACAGCAGCTATGGACTTAAAATTAAAAACGGTAGCTCCGCTGCTAATATGTAGCTTTAATAATAAGTGATAAACATATGCACACACATAATATATATATAAACACACACACACACACACAGTGGTCCCCCTCATGAATGGTCCCTCTAGCCAGTGGCCACCCACTTTTATGGCCAGAATCCCTTAGCACTGATGAGTTTGTGTTCAAAAGTACTTCTCAAGAAAGGCCACACATTAGTGCAAAACTGTAAAAATTTACCCCTAGTATGCATCCATATTTTATATTGATATGTGTCTAGAATGAATATTTAATTCATGTCGTAAGGTAAGTAATCCAATTATCTTTACTGATGTTTGTTTCCAGATGTCAGGTTTTTGCAACTAAAAAAAGTGTCATCTAAAGTACATGTGCTAGTAAGGTTAATAATATATCATTAATGCCATCATTGACAGGAAATGGGGTAAACCAATGCTGCAATACAATTCTGGGCTTCAAATGGCAAGTCAAGTCTTTTTTCTTTGATGATTACAACCGGATGTAATTGTCAAGATCATAACATGGTTGTTATAGGCTAAATATAGATTTTGTGGACAAACAAATACAGAGAAATTAACATTAAAGAGATCAGGTAACAAAGCCTGAAAGGTCATGTGACAGTACATATATCAATTCCTTTAAAAACAACGCATTTCATATAAACGTTTTGTCTGCATAATGAAATTGCAGTAATGTACAATTAGCAACATAGGAATAAATCATTACAAACTTTTAATATGTCATAATGTAAATGAAGATTTAATACTTTAGAAGAAAAAGTAAAAGTTATTCAACTTGATGACAATGGGGAGTTCTTGATGACAATCTATTATGTTGGAAAAATTCAAATAAATAACACTGTTAACAGATAAGGAGAATATTCTGCAGCACCAATTTATTTCGTGCAGGATCTTTGTCCACCCAAAAATTGTACCAATTTGTAAGTACCTCTCAGTCTCTTTCAAACAATCCATGCTATTTAACTTGCATCGGAAAGAGATATTTATGTTCTGATTGTGTCTCACCTGTGATGGATGTTATTTTCTACTTTAAGCAGGTGAGACAGGACAATTCTGCATACTACAGTATATACATAAGGCATATAGTAATATTTTATTAAAATGTTGGAATAGAATACAGCAACTCATGTAAAAATAAAACACATGACTTACAAAAACTTTAACACATAATTGCCATCATAAACAAGACACGTTACCCTGCTGCATCACAGGTGGAAAAAATGACAGCTCTCACTCAATATAACATACATCATTAGAACATCATCTTCGATATTGTGTGGTACTTTTTCAGGCTCTTAAATTTTTTTAATAAACATTGGTAGAAAAAAACCCAACAACAAAAACTTAAATTTTTAGTTTCCATTACCCACCCCACCCCCAATACAGACACAAATGTTCACAAAATTCTGAATTATTCTCACTATAACACAGGCTGATATATAATGCTGTCAGGATTTATATACCCCAACAATTCTGTCATATATAATGAAAGGGACCTGTCCTTACTGCTCCAATAATTGCTGAGAAAAAAAATACTTTTCAATATGTGCAATATATATTAATTCA
Source organism: Sinohyriopsis cumingii (assembly GCA_028554795.2). NCBI lineage: Eukaryota > Metazoa > Mollusca > Bivalvia > Unionida > Unionidae > Sinohyriopsis > Sinohyriopsis cumingii. Next base: position 4,102,015 of record JAPYKE020000076.1, on the reverse strand, counting down.
ATGACACCAGGGAGGGTATCAATATGTATCTAATGATTAGCACCAATGGGGATATAAACATATTTATAGATATATAATATACACAAACGAAAATGGTACTTACGTATCTGGCGTCAGTGAGGCTTGTCGCTGTTCTACTTCTGCTAACCTGTGGCATGAGAAATGTAAACATTTCCAGGACCACTTACACCAAACTGGCATTTCTTCCAAAATGTATTAAATTTCAAATGAATACTATCAAAGTCTGGATTTTTGTATTTAAAAAAATGTTCCTCTTGATCCAATCATTTAACATCTGAAACTACTGTTCAATATTTATAACTATTTTAGAAAACTGCTGCAGCAAAATTATTATCACTTCAAGATAATTCCATATGAGTTTATATTATCACACGTGTACTGAGGTTTCAATGGAAAATTTCCCATAATTAGTTTAGATCAAATTTGCATCCTGTTCACACCTCCAGTAGAAGCTAGTTTGGTAGTGTGTCATATGACATTTTTTTATGTTACTCATTACACAGCTTTTGATGACTCATATCGTCTGATCATTCATACTACGTGCCTTGCTAATGGTTTCACAATAATAAAGATGTGTATTGGTAAATGTGTATTGATAAAGATAGTACAGACACTGCCAAATCTGCACTGAACCTGTGTGCAGCTACGTGCATAATAAAGCATTCATAGCAATGTAAATTCACAGTAAAAAGCCATTTGTTTTCACACTGTGTCCAATAAAACCTAAAGAAAGTCATTACTTTCTTGTTTTGAATGTTTAAATTTGGAATACCTCTATGCATGGTAAAATGGACCAGGGCAAAAATGCACCGGTGACTATGATTGTGTGTCTGTGTGTGTGTGCATGTATATATGTATGTATGTATGTATGTATGAAGTTGGCATATCAGCACAATCCTGGCTATTTAGTGCCAAAACTAAGAGCCTTTACATCTTATCTGAGTGTATGCTAAAATACTAACAAAAAGTCATACTAATTCAGAAATGTGATGTCCAAGACTAAGCATCCAGTTTTCTCCAAGTAAGTACCATTGTCCAATTGTCATTACTAGTGTACTTGGCAAATAATGACTTATTCTGGTATAAAACAGGATAAAAATAAACCAAATCTGAATACAAATTCCAATACAATATTTAAAAAAAATTAAGTGCTAATGCACAGAATAATTTCTCACAAAGAAAACTTTACTTACTATGGTATGCACTGAAGCAGTAGGGTATCCAAAGCAATATGACTCAAATAAAAGAAGATGCAAAAAACCCAATACACGCTGACCTATTGTTTTCCCAAAATATTTTAAACACGTATTTATCAATCAACACATTCAGTAATAATTAATGAGCTGACTCACTCACCTGTTGGCATACAGCTCTAGCCGGGAATGCATGTCTTTTGATATACTGTGCTGTGGAGAGGGAGATGGACTGCATTAAAAAAGAAGAAAAAGAACAGATAATCAATTTATATTGATCAAGTTCTTCTAAAATTTTAAAGGAATTTAGTACCTGGTTTAAATTTGCTAAATTTCAATCAAAGATGTCAACATAATGGACAACAAGAATGAGAACTTCGATGTATTCCAATCATCTGTTATAACTGTCCCCATTGAACACTGCTAAATTCAACATTAAACCAGCATCTCTTGTTTTTGTTCCATATAGTTTTCTCCCTTACCTCCCATCGTGAATAACCTTGATTAAATGGCATAAACGAGTCTATAGTTTCTACTAATCTTTCCATATCACATACACACACACACACACAAACACACACACCTTCAGTCAAACTGTGTTCTAATTAGAAAATTGTAACATTCATGTACTATGGAATAGATCAATTTTCAAACCAATCAAATCTGTCTATCCTGTTTCAAATTGATTGTCTGCCTCCTAAATAAATATCAAGTGAATTTTAAGACAGTGTACACAGATGCTTTTCATTTGCAAAGTACCTGTTACCTGTAACTTCTGTCAATTCCCATGATAATGTTTTGGTCCAGACAGAGTCTGCTCTATTTTAAACTAGACAAGTTAATAAATACAATTTCCAATAGTATCACATCAATTCATGATTCTGACAGGCCACTGTGTCCAACATGACTACATGTGCAAGATGTGAGTCACACAAGCTGTTCTATTTTTAAGCTTACATTGACCAATCAATGCTGAATAAGGTACATGGATTTGCCTGTAAATCTCCTTGTTGGAACTTAGTTCTATACTGTGCACTCAGGACCAGACCAGGAAACAAGTTTTCAAATACACAAGCCATTTAATTAAGCTAAATGACAAAGCTTGGACCATGACTAAAACACAGGACTAATGATTGGGCAATTCATTCTCCTTTATAATTTGAACCAGTCTATTATTATGTGGAAGCAGTCTGCTTGATAAAAGAGTAACTACCATATATACTAGATTATAAGCTGATTCCAACTGTAAACTGCACAGACCCATACCTACTGTCATATAATGTGCCTATAATAAAACAACATTGACACTGATCTGCTGGTGCATTATGTGACTACTGATTTGGGTTTATGTATGGAGTTGACTCAACTTGTATGTAAATATATACCACATATGTCATGAAGATAACAATGAAAAATTGGTCCTTCAAAGATTCCACTTGACAAACTTTTGTTGAAAATCTCAGACATTCCAGATTTTCTTGGATAATGAATCAGATCTGTCAGAAAAAAATGTACATGCCTCCAATGGAGTAAAAGATGTCCAAGTCAAGAGATTAAAAATAAACTTGATAAACTTGCAAAACCAATGTATGTGGCAACAATGATTTGTCATGTATGGATATAAAATATATCCAGCATATCTAATTTGCCCAGGTTTGATTTCTGTGTCATTATGCTTATACAGGTCATATACCATCTGCCTGGGTGAAATGGTTTCTGTCATAACGCTTACACAGTCTAATATGCCATTTGCCAGGGTGAAATGGTTTCTCTGCCATAATGCTTACAAAGTCTCATATACCATCTGGCTGGGTGAAATGGTTTCTCTGTCATAATGCTTACAAAGTCTCATATACCATCTGGCTGGGTGAAATGGCTTCTCTGTCATAATGCTTACACAGTCTTGTATGCCAGTTGCCTGGGTGAAATCTTTTCTCTGAAATAGTGCTTACACAGTCTCATATACCATTTGCCAGGGTGAAATGGTTTCTCTGTCATAATGCTTACACAGTCTCATATGCCATTTGCTTGGGGACGTGGTTTCAATAATATCATGCATATACAGACAGCGTATCATTTGCCTGGGTGAAATGGTTTCAATACTGCCATGCTTATACAGACAACATACCATTTGCTAGGGTGATGTGGTTTCAATACTATTATGTTTATACAGACAACATACCATTTACCTGGGTGAAATGGTTTCAATACTGCCATGTTTATACAGACAACATACCATTTGCCATGGTGAAGTGGTTTCAATACTGCCATGCTTATGCAGACAACATACCATTTACCAGGATTAAGTGGTTTCAATACTATCACGTTTATACAGACAACATACCATTTGCCAAGATGATGTGGTTTCAATACTATCATGTTTATACAGACAACATAACATTTGCTAGGGTGATGTGGTTTCAATACTATTATGTTTATACAGACAACATACCATTTACCTGGGTGAAATGGTTTCAATACTGCCATGCTCATACAGACAACATACCATTTGCCAGGGTGAAGTGGTTTCAATACTGCCATGCTTATGCAGACAACATACCATTTGCCAGGGTGAAGTGGTTTCAATACTGCCATGCTTATACAGACAACATACCATTTACTAGGGTGATGTGGTTTCAATACTATTATGTTTATACAGACAACATACCATTTGCCATGGTGAAGTGGTTTCAATACTATCATGCTTATACAGACAACATACCATTTGCTAGGGTGATGTGGTTTCAATACTATTATGTTTATACAGACAACATACCATTTACCTGGGTGAAATGGTTTCAATACTGCCATGCTTATGCAGACAACATACCATTTGCCAGGGTGAAGTGGTTTCAATACTGCCATGCTTATGCAGACAACATACCATTTGCCAGGGTGAAGTGGTTTCAATACTGCCATGCTTATACAGACAACATACCATTTACTAGGGTGATGTGGTTTCAATACTATTATGTTTATACAGACAACATACCATTTGCCATGGTGAAGTGGTTTCAATACTATCATGCTTATACAGACAACATACCATTTGATAGGGTGATGTGGTTTCAATACTATTATGTTTATACAGACAACATACCATTTACCTGGGTGAAATGGTTTCAATACTGCCATGCTTATGCAGACAACATATCATTTGCCAGGGTGAAGTGGTTTCAATACTGCCATGCTTATACAGACAACATACCATTTACTAGGGTGATGTGGTTTCAATACTATCATGTTTATACAGACAACATACCATTTGCTAGGGTGATGTGGTTTCAATACTATCATGCTTATACAGACAACATACCATTTGCTAAACATTTAGTAGGCCAAGTTTAAAAATCTGCTTAAGTATTTGACTTCTAGGGTTTGAAAACAGTGCTAAGTTGGCTGTCTGCTTGGTTAAAATAAATGCTTACTGCACAGCTCAAAATGACATGATCATCACAAAACATAATTGATATGAAGTCTGCAAGATGCTGAACTTGAAAATTACCTGGTTAAAACTTTTGTCTCTTGTTAAATAATGAAAGAAAACAAGAGGCTCTCTAAAAGACTGACACTCTACTGTCTGAAAGAATTTCCAAGAATTCAAGATAGACAAGACCATTTCTTCCCTTAAACCATCTTTAATATTGTTCAGTGATAACTTGATTTTCCAATCAGCTGCAGTGGTGGACATATTAGATCTCAATTTGGCACAATTTTCTTTCAGGACCAACAAAGCATCATAAGAAGTTTTCTGGTGGAAACTCCATGTTGATGACTTTCTACTTTTGAAAAGCAATGATAACATGATTTTCAAGACAGATGCCATGGTGGATGTAATCAGTAATAAATTGGCACCATTTCTATTTATTACCAACAAGAAGCCTTTTGGCAAAAGAACAATGTGATATGACCAGCCACAGCCACTGAGGTGGAGTAGTGATAACAAGATTTTCAAAATGGTCATTGTGTTAGTCATATTAAAAGCTGGATTGGCATCATTTTCATTTATGACCAACTCGACATCATAAAAAGTCTTTCAGTAAGAACCCCATGCTGATATGAATAGTCATCCAGGAGAAATAGGGACAACAAGATTTTCAAGATGGCCACTGTGGCTATCATACTGAATGTCTGAACAGCACCATTAGGACCAAGCAGACAGCAAAAGAAGTTGCTTAGTAAAACCCGATGTTGATATGACCATCCATTCTCAAGGAGTAATTTTTTAAAGATGGCTGCTGCTGTAATTACATTGGACATCAGATAAACACAATGTTCATTCTGAACCAGCTATACTTCATAGGAAGTCTTCCAGTGAAAACCCCATGTCAATTCAACTTTTCATTCATGATATCTGAAATACGATTTACAAGATGGCCACTGTGGCAGCCATATTGAACATTGCATAGCACCATTTTCATTTAGGACCAACTAGATTTCATAAGAAGTCTTCTACTTAAAACAATGGCAATACATGTATTACATTTTGTTCAGTGGAAGTAACAATAACAAGATTTTCAAGATGGCCACTGTGGCAGCCATATTGAACATCAGACCTGCTTCATTTTCATTTAGGATCAACCATTTCTTCCTTTAAATTGCAGAGTATTCAAACCATCTTTGCTATTGTTCAGTGAAAGCAAGAATTTCAAGACCTTTCAAACAACACATCTAGACGGGACCACCCAGACAGGACCATCTATATGTGAGCATCCAGACATCATAAGAAGCTTCCTGGTGAAAATCCCTATGTCCAATATGACCTTCCATTCAGGAGTAGCAATAACAAGATCTGCAAGAAGTCTGCCCTGGCAACCATATGGGACATCATATTGGTACCATTTCCATTTAGGACCAACTAGACATCATAAGAAGACATTTAGTAAACAACAATGTTGATATGACTACTTATTCTGCAGAAGTAGCATTAACATGATTTCAAGATGGCTGCTGTGGTGGCTATATTGGAAAAAAAGTTGTCACCATTTTCCTTCAGGGCCAACTAGGCCATAGGATGAATTTATATGTGAAGTTTATGGCATTCCTTGAAGCAGTTGAGGAGTTGGGATAACAAACTTGCATTAATAGATGGACAACATATTGTCCCATAAGCTCTTCTGGTTGTTGTTGTTGTTGTGGGGTTTAACGCCATTTTTCAGCACGATAGGCTATACATGGCGGCCAGTATTAATGGTGGAGGAAGAACCCGGAAAACCCCGGAAAGAACCACCGACCCACGAGAAGCTACTGGCAAGCTTTCTCACATGCCCACATTGGCTGAATCTTAGACTCGAACCGCCGCAGACAGAGGTGAGATGGCAGTGATCCGTAACAAAGAGCGCTTTAGACCACTCGGCCACTCGGGGCCCCAAGCTCTTCTGGTATATGACCAGTACGCCTACAAGATTAACTCACTAAAAATTATGCAAGATTTGAAAGAAAATCCTCAGAAATGTATGACTGTTGTGTATCAGCTGCATTGGGTTTTCTTTTGCAGATATTTAGGCCACATAGGGCTTTCTGTTGTGGACTTTCAGGCCACATAGTCTTTATGTAATACCAATAACTGTGTCATACCCCAAAATTTAACTCATCAACCTTACTTTGTGTTTTTTTTAATAACATAAGTTTACAACCCCCAACCTATCGAAACTGTAAGAATTTCAAAAGACTCCTGCAGCTAATAATTTATGGATACTAGTCAGACTGGGAATTTGTTCCAATACTTTTCTATGTAATGACTTTCACTTATGAATAGATATTCAATTATAAGTAGAACATGAAAATACATGTACGAGGGGAGTCCCGCATCTCCTGCCTTCGTGCATGCTTGCAATATTCATCAATGCAGACAAAATTATCAGTTGACCTTCGTTCTGAGATGCAAACAAATCTACATTGCTAATGTATGTATTATAATTCGAATCAAACTGCAGGCAACAAAGATCCCGATTTCCCATAGCATAATGTACTTACCGATCAGGGTCTATGCAGTTTGTTCTACTGATACTTCCTAACAAATTGCACAGACCTAGATCTGCTGGTGCTTTATGCGACGGCAGATCTGGATCTATACAGTTGGACTCCTCTTATAAGTGAGTATATATGGTATCTGGAGAAGTTAATTCAAGTTTAATTTGAAAAATTTGCCTCTGATGCCTTGAAAACTGATATGACTTATTTTATTACAGATATTTAAAATTCCTAAATGTAATGGGATTGCAATGACTATTTTGGGCACTCAAGGAGACATAACTACTACATTCATTTACACTGTTTATATTGTTATTATTGCTATTTTCAGACATAATCTTGTTGAGCTTATTCTTAGACATTATAAGTGTATTATTTACAGTCTGTTTATTTCTGATATGAATGCTGGTTGTGTTGTTATATTTACTGCTAGAGGAATGACTGCATTTACACATAGAACTGTTGCATTCATTACATAGAGAAGCAAAGATCCTGAATCAGGATTTACCATTTTAGTGATTTATCAGTTCACTAGAGTCTCAGGTAAAGCTATCTGCAACACTGATAAAAAAGTAACAACATTACTCCCTGCATCCTATTGTCGAGAATTATGAATTTGGCTTTGTGTCTTATCTTGGAACATAATGACCATCTAAATTTGTACCAATACCTTTACACTTGGCACCAGTATTGCTTATTTCATCACACAAACTATATCCTTGATTCGTCTTTAAATGTCCATAATACAGGAAGTGTCCATGTCTGTTCAGACAGCTTTGATTGTACATGTATCTTCAGATTTATGATTTTTGTTGTGAATATAACACAGCTGTAATTGTGTATTACTCTTAACGACTTCTTTGATGTGTCTGATGAGTCATTTTACACCTTCAATGGAATGGTGACTTGGATAAATTGTCTTCCTATTTAGTCTCTTGTACATATAACCTTCTAAAACCCTTGTAGCTGTATACCAATTTAAAGTTCCACTGTTATGCTAATTTTCTGATGGATTCATTCATATCCCATATATCACAATTTTCGTATGTTGTCACTTCACACAAAACTATTTCACATCTAGGATTTTAAACACAGATGTTTCTTAGATTAGACTGTATACATCTTCTGTCAGTTCCAAATCATAATAGCTGTGTTAAATTATTTCCTCCAGTATGAATGACAGCATATTCTCTTAATAACAAAAATATGTTCTCCTATATTTCAGTAGCATGTTAACAAGTCAAACAGAAAAATCGGTCATTGCTTTTAACCTTAAACCTGATGGTGCAGGTCACAAAACATGAACTTAATTAACGTGTGAAGTTCTGATATTTGAGTATAATCAACAATTACACAAATCAAATTAGACAGGTAATTCATGTAAAAACATACGTGTGTAGTTCTGATATTTGAGTATAATCAACAATTACACAAATCAAATTAGCCAGATAATTCATGTAAAAACATACATGTGTAGTTCTGATATCTGAGTATAATCAACAATTACACAAATCAAATTAGCCAGATAATTCATGTAAAAACATACATGTGTAGTTCTGATATTTGAGTATATCAACAATTACACAAATCAAATTAGCCAGGTAATTCATGTAAAAACATATGTGTGTAGTTCTGATATTTGAGTATAATCAACAATTACACAAATCAAATTAGCCAGATAATTCATGTAAAAACATAGGTGTGTAGTTCTGATATTTGAGTATAATCAACAATTACACAAATCAAATTAGACAGGTAATTCATGTAAAAACATACGTGTGTAGTTCTGATATTTGAGTATAATCAACAATTACACAAATCAAATTAGCCAGATAATTCATGTAAAAACATACATGTGTAGTTCTGATATTTGAGTATAATCAACAATTACACAAATCAAATTAGCCAGATAATTCATGTAAAAACATACGTGTGTAGTTCTGATATTTGAGTATATCAACAATTACACAAATCAAATTAGCCAGGTAATTCATGTAAAAACATATGTGTGTAGTTCTGATATTTGACTATAATCAACAATTACACAAATCAAATTAGACAGGTAATTCATGTAAAAACATACGTGTGTAGTTCTGATATTTGAGTATAATCAACAATTACACAAATCAAATTAGCCAGATAATTCATGTAAAAACATACGTGTGTAGTTCTGATATTTGAGTATATCAACAATTACACAAATCAAATTAGCCAGGTAATTCATGTAAAAACATAGGTGTGTAGTTCTGATATTTGAGTATAATCAACAATTACACAAATCAAATTAGACAGGTAATTCATGTAAAAACATACGTGTGTAGTTCTGATATTTGAGTATAATCAACAATTACACAAATCAAATTAGCCAGATAATTCATGTAAAAACATACATGTGTAGTTCTGATATTTGAGTATAATCAACAATTACACAAATCAAATTAGCCAGATAATTCATGTAAAAACATACATGTGTAGTTCTGATATTTGAGTATAATCAACAATTACACAAATCAAATTAGCCAGATAATTCATGTAAAAACATATGTGTGTAGTTCTGATATTTGAGTATATCAACAATTACACAAATCAAATTAGCCAGGTAATTCATGTAAAAACATAGGTGTGTAGTTCTGATATTTGAGTATAATCAACAATTACACAAATCAAATTAGACAGGTAATTCATGTAAAAACATACGTGTGTAGTTCTGATATTTGAGTATAATCAACAATTACACAAATCAAATTAGCCAGATAATTCATGTAAAAACATACATGTGTAGTTCTGATATTTGAGTATAATCAACAATTACACAAATCAAATTAGACAGGTAATTCATGTAAAAACATACGTGTGTAGTTCTGATATTTGAGTATATCAACAATTACACAAATCAAATTAGCCAGGTAATTCATGTAAAAACATATGTGTGTAGTTCTGATATTTGACTATAATCAACAATTACACAAATCAAATTAGCCAGATAATTCATGTAAAAACATAGGTGTGTAGTTCTGATATTTGAGTATAATCAACAATTACACAAATCAAATTAGCCAGATAATTCATGTAAAAACATAGGTGTGTAGTTCTGATATTTGAGTATAATCAACAATTACACAAATCAAATTAGCCAGATAATTCATGTAAAAACATATGTGTGTAGTTCTGATATTTGAGTATAATCAACAATTACACAAATCAAATTAGCCAGGTAATTCATGTAAAAACATAGGTGTGTAGTTCTGATATTTGAGTATAATCAACAATTACACAAATCAAATTACCCAGGTAATTCATGTAAAAACATACGTGTGTAGTTCTGATATCTGAGTATAATCAACAATTACACAAATCAAATTAGCCAGATAATTCATGTAAAAACATACGTGTGTAGTTCTGATATCTGAGTATAATCAACAATTACACAAATCAAATTAGCCAGATAATTCATGTAAAAACATACCTATTTCTGATATTAGAGTATAATCAACAATTACATAAATCAAATTAGCCAGGTAATTCATGTAAAAACATACATATGTAGTTCTGATATTAGAATATAATCAACAATTACGTAAATCAAATTAGCCAGGTAATTCATGTAAAAACATGCTCGTGGATAAATATCAATATTTAAATGTTTATCCAAATTTTGTACAAGAATAGGTGAAACTGTTATTTTCAACTCAAAAATTAATTTCAAAACTATTGTGGCAATCCTAAAAGAATATTTTTTCCTTCAAACAAATAAGCCATTTTAAAACTGGTGAAACCTGGTTTTGAAAACTTAACTCAATTCTCTTACTGAGGTCATATTGAGAATATATACATTGATCAACCAAGTATAACCAACCCAGTGTTCATCAGATTTTTTCTTCTACCAACGAAAAAGACATTTATCTTGATGAAGACAAAATACTATTGATCTCTAATGATGACAGAGAAGTAAGTAGCACACAAAACTTGACTTGTTTGCACTCTACTGGTCTCGAGGCCAGAGCGCCATTGCCTATATCAAGATTTTCTCAAACTGAGGGTTCGATAATTGATTATTGAGATGCGGTGAGAGGTACATACATAAACCAAGTCCCACCTAGCCCCCTTCTTTCTCAGTTAATTTGCAACCAACTGACTTAATGGAATACCAAACCACAAAAGAATAAAGTCCATCATTAAAAAAGAATATAAATTGTCAGTGCTTCAAATTTTCTCTTATTGCTTAGATAAAAAGATTAACTTTCTAACCTGCCTTAGTGGACACATCCACATAAAGGGCACATGCTCATCAAAAAACTTGTAAGGGTGTCTTCAATTTTTTAACCATTTTAAACTCTTTATTAATTCACCTACCAATAAAAGACAAGTCTGAGGTCCCTTTAATGTTCTTCAGAGACAGGTTCAACCGTAATTCAAATTTTTTTTTATGTAGTCAGGATTTCTTCCTTCAATGATTTTAATGAACGTTGAAGGACAGTTACTGGAAACTCCCTGTTGGGTCTTTTGCTATCAAAAGATCTCAGTAGCATCACATGGCACAATATGATTAAGTGAGAGCACCATTAGGGCAGCTATACTGTGAGTCTGCCACCAGAACATGTATCATCACACTGCATCTCAGACTGAGTTTGCTCATTGTAATTTAACATTAAAAACATGACACTATTTCACATCATCTGTATATTTTCTTTGAAATTTTGTGAGACAAGTATTATGGTGAGTAATAAATCCAAGGGGAAGGTGTCCGATATCCAAATTGACAGGCAATTCATAGTTAGCCAATTTAAGATAATAAAAAGAGCTCATTTAAAATATTAAATTATAATTATCGCGTTGTCTCTGTTTTCTTTTCCCCTAAATAGCAAATCTGACTGGTTCCCTAATATTACAGACTGCTTCCAATACAGTAATGGAAATTGATAGGCAAATTGTAATTTATGTGCCCTTAATGTGAGAAAAAAATTATTTTTTGATTGTACATGATTTATAATTAAACTATTTCTTAAAATTACTAACAATAAGTAAGTACCCTGAAAAGTTTTCATTTCAACAATCAGTATATTTCACGATTTTTTTCCATCAACGATAACTGATTCATATCTGATAAAATATAATTCATGCACAATTATTTTGTGTATCCATGAAACGTATATACATATACATAAAGGTTTTCCAACCATACAACACTGAATGTGTCCAATGTGCTGTTGTTTGTGTTTCCAGGGTAGATAACTCCCAAAAACCTAAGAAGGCACTCGTGATCATACCTTGCAGAGTGAAATGGGGATTTTGTTTACTTAGAATCGCTGGAAGATGGTTTCAAATTCTGGAACCCATGCAGAATATTTAAAATTCAGTTATCTCATGGCTTAGCTGAGTACATTACAACTGAAGACCATCCCAAAATCTGATCCCTGTCCAACTGTTGTTGTTGTTGTAGGGTTTAACACCATTTTTCAGCACAAGATAGGCTATACATGGCGTCCAGTATTAATGGTGGAGGAAGAACCCGGGAAAACCCCGGAAAGAACCACCGACCCACGAGAAGTTACTGGCAAGCTTTCTCACATACCCACGTTGGCTGAATCCGAGACTCGAACACACGCAGACAGAGGTGAGATGGTAGTGATCTATAATGGACAGCGTTTTAGACCACTCGGGGCCCCCTCCTGTCCGATTGCATGAACATGCTGCACCTGTCTTTTAGTATGCATATTTCAACAATTATTGTTTATGAAACAAATTCCACAAGTTCCATATGTAGTACATGTATTAAATACTAAATCTTATAAAAGCCCTGGAACAAGTCAATATCTGAAATTAAGATGGCAGAGACTGCATGAACAACCAGATCACTGTGTAAACAAGTGAGCTATTAGTTTCATTCGGTTCTAGTTTGTTTTAACAACACTTTTAACTCATTCTTGGCTATATAATGCCAAGGAAATGGAAGTTATGATTCTGGTCTGATAACAATGTTTTCCAGGAAAAACTAAACCCATTCGCTCAGTGAATTCCAATCAATCAAGTCACCAGATCATTGAGGTCATCTTACTTTTAATGACATACACAGGCTACACGAGTGTGTTTGCACCACGCAGGAAACAGTATTTCCGTACATACAGTGCACTGTGGACAATAAGCCGGGGCCTTCAATGTTGACTCCCAGATCAGAATGATCTCCCTTAGCTTTAAAAGGATTCATCCACATGTGAAGAGAATGAGAACTGAAACAGAAAGCTTAACTCCTGATGATGTCAGTATGTGAAAAGTGAGTGCTATATCTCACTTTCCCAACAACACAGACTCAAAAAAAATCTTTTTGATGTTGTGTATCCTTTTAATATATTCCTCTAATATAATCAATATAATTGCACATATTTTGGAAATATTATAGCAACTGTATGTTTGTACTCAAAAACTGCAACAATATTCTCAGATGAGTGGACGACAGTTACTAATTAGGTCCATACATTAATGAGACAATCATACATGCACTAATTCTAGAATGGTGGTAATGGTCTATTTATACATAAAAGAAAACCAAATCTGGATTTCTAAATTGTATTGAAATTCATCCATACTAAAATCAACACAAATTCTGAGTCACTTTCAATTTACTATCAACTGTCAGAATGGACTGAGCAACTTCAGTACAGGTTATCACTGATCAAACAGGTGAAGAGCTTACAAATATGGCAACATTGTATGCACCGAGACATAGGTCAATTGCAAAAAAGAAATTAAGAAATTAATTAATGTTAAATTCATCTTACACTTGCTCTCAACAGGACCAAATTTACATTCAAGTGAATAGAACATAAATTAGAAAACTTACCTTTCTAGAACATCCCCTTCTAAAACAGTTTGTACAGGGAGGTAGCCTAACCGAGGATGTTTCTGGAAGTGTTTCTTGGACTTGAATTTATTCTTAAATACTTTGGTAAAATCTCTAAGATCTTCGCCTGAGTTTGTCTGCAAAAGTAATTTAAAGTTATTATAGATCATTATATTAAAGTGTCATCACTTTTCTTTTCAAAGAATGATTTTTATTATACTTCATGCACTATATTTACTGCATGTATTCAGAAACAGTCTGTTTCCTGACACCAAATTTTGGGAGTGTCAAAATACATTCTTCACACCTCGCAATTTTCTGACAATGAGACAAAAGAATTTTATTTGTACACTGATGTTTTTGGACAAAACTGTACTTCTAAGACAAACAGGACAGACTAATATAACTTTTGGAATGTTATAACTTCCTCATCATTCTTGACAAGTTACAAGTACAATTCAAACTGCTGAAAATTGGGAGAACCATATGTTGCTGTTCATTAGTTGACCGACAGATAAACAAATCACATTTGATTAAAAGAATGTTGCTCAAGTGTAGAGACAAGATCGCAATCATAAAAACACAAGAAGAATACATTGCCATTTACTGAGAGAACACTGTTCTTCTCAAAGCTTTCATCTAAAAATTTACTTTAACACTTCCATTATGAATCCACATGCTGTCAAATACTAGTTATATTGTAGATATTCAGTGAATAATAAAAACATATTTTTTCCTCAAAATTGCTAAGCACAAAACAGATCCTTATTTCATGTATTTTAGATGCTGCTATGAATGTATACATATTGGAATGCATTGTAGTTTGTTATTAGTCATATATATGTTTTGACACTGGACCACACCAAATGGCATCGGTTCACTGGCTCTTCCACTACCTATTCAAATACAATGGTGCTTTAATATCCACAAAATTACTATCAAGATTCTTCCTATTGTATTTATTTTCATTTAATGACATATTCTTGGATCCAAGTTTCATTCATGCAGATTCTGGAAGATGATCATGGAGATGTAAGACATGGTGGATTTTTTTCTTCTTTCAATTGTGAAGTCATTTTTCTATACTCTTTTTATTGGTGTGGACTGAAATAAATGAGATGAAACAAAGGAAGTAATGACTGTTAACGTACCTGTAAAGCATGGTTAGATTGCTGCACGACTTAAAGGATAACCTAATATTGATTTCTGTTGTTGTTGTTGTGGGGTGTAACGCCATTTTTCAGCACATGATAGGCTATACATGGCGGCCAGTATTAATGGTAGAGGAAGAACCCGGGAAAACCCCGGAAAGAACCACCGACCTACGAGAAGCTACTGGCAAGGTTTCTCACATACCCACATTGGCTGAATCCGAGACTTGAACCGCCTCAGACAGAGGTGAGATGGCAGTGATCCGTAACGAAGTGCGCTTAGACCATTCGGGGCCCCACCTACTATAGAGTGTGTGGGACTGGTTGCATAACTTACAGTATGACCTAATATTATGTGGGACTGGCTGCATGACTTAAAGGATGTCCTAATATTGAGTGTGTGGGACTGGCTGCACTTAAAAGATAATACTGTGTGTGGTACTGGTTGTATGACTTAAAGGATAACCTAATATTGAGTGTGTGGGACTGGTTGCTTGAGCTTGTTTTTTCCATTCATTTATTTGTTTTTGGACACTGAATGAATTATCGTTCTGTTTTTGGAAAGAAAAAAGAAAGAAATCCATGTTCTGGACAGCAAAAAGAAAGTAATTACCTTTTATCATCAGAAAACATGCTAAAAATATGGTATACTGAGTAATGTGAATGAAGTTTCCATAGTTCAGTTGTCTTACTAAACTTGAACATTTTAAAGATGAAAAAGAAAACCAATCAACATTACTTCAGAACATGCAGAGTCTATGACTGTATGTATAATTGTAAAAAAAGCCATCTATGACTATATAATTGTAAAAAAAAATATTTTACGATCCTAGAATTGTAAAATAGGCAGTCTATGCCTGTCTAATTGTAGAAACACACAATGTTTGCATATATCAGTTATGTGCAAAATTCAATGAAGTTTCTGATATTACAATAAAACAATTTCTTCCATTTATCCTTTCTATATCCATCTCTATAATTTGCCCAGACATTTATATGGTATCTGCATGGATGTCAAGATGAATTTGACAATCCATAATATTAGGCCAAGATATTCAATATTTTTGAAGCCCTATATGTTGCCATACCAGAGTCCGACTTCCCTGAGTCTGAAGTAAAGTTCACATTTATATTACAGAGGAGTATACCTTTAATTCATGAAAAATAATTTTAACTGATAACTTACAGGAGTACAGTATTCTTGGATGGGGTGTGTGAGTTTGTGATGTTTGGCTTTCCTCCCTGAGTAGAAACAATTCTGACATATGTCAAAATTAAAGCACCTTAGACAACGATACCTGAAAGAAATTGATAAACATATTTCAACATTCATCCCAAAAATGGCAAACCAGCCATGCTTTCTTACATTTATGAACTATGTGACAGTATATTAAAATAGATTAATTTAAATCGTATCTTTGAGCAATGAAGTAGACTCTCTTTAATAGGAATCAGAATATGGATAAATGATCAAGTAAGTAATGATAATCCACCGAGTATTGCTGAATTGCCAATAATATGGATATTTATTTTCCCATACCTTTCATTTGAACAAATAAATTATCTGGATTGAAAAATCAAAGAATCATAGATGAAATCTATTTTTAATTATAACTGTTATTAAGGCTCTGAGACATGGATAAGTGGAAACTAAGCTTCGTTCATTTTATGGTCACAAATACTTAATTTACTCTCTGTCCAACTGCAAACTGTATAAACGTAGATCTGCCATCACATACTGTACAGACAGATCTGGATATATGCCGATTTATTAGAAGTAATCACTAGAACAGAGAAAATTAATCTTGATCTGTTGGTACATTATGCAACAGCAGCTCAAAGTCAATACTGTTTGCAACTGCACCTGACTTATATGTGAGTATAGATGGTAAGTCAAACCTTTTCCCCCCCCATTTGTTGGTGACCTTAGGTATGAAAAAAAGGATTAATTTTTAAAATTTAGCTGAACCAAGGCCAACAATCAGGTACTGGTTATATAGGCAGAACCCTATATAGAGTAAAAACTCACCAAAACAAACCTAATGAGATCTAAATGTCACCGATGTATTTACCTGAAACCTACAATAGGGAAAGCTTTACAAATATTGCACTTGGACTGGTGTTTGGCATTTTCTGCAACAGCCATGCGATGCATGACTGGTACCCATACTAACGACTGGGGTTCCATCTTTAACCACTCAAGAAAATGAATGACCTGGACCTCTGACTGACCTTTTGCCTGTAAAGTAAAATATTTATGCGAGTTATTAAACATATTATTACATGGGTGCTCATTAAATGTGAAATTCATGAAACAAGTTAATAATATAAACTGACTATACCTTTACTGCTACTGACAGCAAAGGATATTATAATTAAAATGCATCAGTGGAATTTGTTAGCATCCGACTAAAACTGAGTATCATGCAGCCATGCTTATGCTGTGGTTGTTGTTTAAGGACTCCATTAATTACAAATTATCAAGAGGAGTAAATGGGTTTTCATTAAATATAAAATTTGACACGAGTTGAATATGATATAAACATCTTGCATCCTGATGCAATTTACGTGTTTCAGATTGTTATTGTTCATGTTTGAAACATCACAAATGATTCTATTCATAACTTTTTTTTAAAAATGTGACAGAAAAATGTTTCAAGTACTATCCCGCAGTGTAGCATAAAGTATTTAATACACTGCTCCCATTGTTACAGCATGCCTGGATTACTCGCAAACCCACTTATACTATGAGGGCAGGTATGGATCTGATTTTTTTATACCAAAAATGTTGGCCCCTAATAGCTGAACATGAATAAATTCATGATCAAAACTGAGAAATGAAACCTTGATATGTCAATCATTTTATCATTAAGTGATTAGTTTCTGGAAATTTGAAACAACATCGTGAAATTCTCTAATTTCAATAAAAAGTTTAAATACATCTTCAAATCTGTTTTTTTAATCTCTCTTGACCATGAACTGATTAAAAATATTCAACCAATTAATTACCTTCGATGAGTATTTCTACTGAAATAATTCTAGACGGTCTGAAGTTCAACAGAAGTAGCCAAACTATATCAAGGGGAGGTAAACACTGAACAGTCATTTCAATCATTTCATCATAGGATCAGAATTCGAGTTATGCTTCTTTACACATTTCGACTGGCATTTCAAGGTCAAAAGAGCTAAATATATTAAGTGCCTTATTATTAGAAATCCAAACAGACAATAGACAATGTGCTACAGGTTTAGTAGGATGAAACAAAACCAAGCCAAGAAACTTGAATATTGACCTTAATCCAGCATGCTGATGGATGCATATATGGAATAAAGATGGATATTCAGATGGATGTATATATGGAATAAAGATGGATATTCAGATGGATGTATATATGGAATAAAGATGGATATTCAGATGGATGTATATATGGAATAAAGATAGATATTCAGATGGATGTATATATGGAATAAAGATGGATATTCAGATGGATGTATATATGGAATAAAGATAGATATTCAGATGGATGTATATATGGAATAAAGATGGATATTCAGATGGATGTAAATATGGAATAAAGACGGATATTCAGATGGATGTATATATGGAATAAAGATAGATATTCAGATGGATGTATATATGGAATAAAGACGGATATTCAGGTGGATGTATATATGGAATAAAGATAGATATTCAGATAAATGTATATGTGGAATAAAGATGGATATTTAGATGGATGTATATATGGAATAAAGATGGATATTCAGATGGATGTATATATGGAATAAAGAGGGATATTCACATGGATGTATATATGGAATAAAGATAGATATTCAGATGGATGTATATATGGAATAAAGATAGATATTCAGATGGATGCATATATGGAATAAAGAGGGATATTCAGATGGATGTATATATATGGAATAAAGACGGATATTCAGGTGGATGTATATATGGAATAAAGATAGATATTCAGATGGATGTATATGTGGAATAAAGATGGATATTTAGATGGATGTATATATGGAATAAAGATAGATATTCAGATAAATGTATATGTGGAATAAAGACGGATATTCAAGTGGATGTATATATGGAATAAAGATAGATATTCAGATAAATGTATATGTGGAATAAAGATGGATATTTAGATGGATGTATATATGGAATAAAGATAGATATTCAGATGGATGTATATATGGAATAAAGACAGATATTCAGATGGATGCATATATGGAATAAAGAGGGATATTCAGATGGATGCCATAAATACTACTGTTAAACTTCCAACAAGGTGGGCTCAATAATAAGAAATAGTGTTCTGTAAGTAGCACCGATTGCAAAAATATCAACACAAAATAGCTTGATGAAATACCGATCATTTTAAATTCAAACCATTACAATTACTAGTTTAATAGCAACATAACAAATCATTGCATCTTTGATATTCATTAACCATTATCTATGATGTGACTGAAATCAGATACACCATGGGTCAATCATCTAAATAGCTACCATTAATTATTTTTTGTGGGTATCTATTTCCAAGGTATGAGTGAAAAATTATATTTCATGTATCTTCAGCACCTAACCTGTCTTGGATTGGTGAAGGGTTCCTATTATTTCTACATAAGTATCATTGTTTGTTAAATCTTTAAATTCAGGGTTTGTAGCAATCGCAAAGTTCACAACAAATGGCACCCACTCAAAGCCGGTACACCAGAAAAAAAAAAAGGTGAATTTAGAGAATTACATTCCGCAGAAGTAGAACAACTGTCCTGAAGTGGCAATAAGATTTTCAAGACACTTATTGTGGCTGCCATATTGGATATATGACTGCTACTATTTTCATTAAATCAACTAGGTATTGTAAGAAGTCTACTGGCTAAAAATACCATCCATTTGGGAGAAGTAGAGATAACAATATTTTCAACATATGCCTTTCCATTCAGAATTAGCAATAACAAGATTTTCAAGATGACTGCTGCTGTAGCTGTATTAGATCTCAGTGTGTGTGTGTGTGTGTGTGTGTTTTGGATTTTTCATGTAGCTTTAACAATTTTTCAGTCATATCGCTACAATGTCTGCAGTGTGGCAGTTTATAGTGATGTCTAGCACTGGGGCATCATGCTACAGACATGTAGGATGATGTCCCACCCAGTCACATTATCCTGACACCAGGCCAACTAGTCCTAACATAAAACTCTTAATGCTGAGTGCCAAGCAAGGCAGCTGTTAGTACTACTGTAGTTTTATAAGTCTTTGGTATGACTTGGCCGGGGATTGAACCCACGACCTCCCGCATCCGAGGCAGACACTCAAACCACTAGGCCATCGTAACGGTTGTATTAGATTTTCCCCCGGTCCCAAGAAAAAGGGGGGAGTATAACAAAACTGAGGTGGAGGAGGAAACAGACATACTTTATTATTTACATAAAACTTGAATATCTATCCTTCTTTCTTCCTTACCCACTCTTTAAAACCCCTATTAAAATCAAAATCTTTAAAAAATGTTGTCTCTAGTTGTATAAGCATTAATTGGTTCATTGTTTCTCAGCTCAAATAGTTTCATATCTATGTATGAATATTGTTCTGTACTGAGAACACCCTAACATAAACTCTGTCAAAATCTAATTTTCCTGAATTTACACTCTACCGAATACTATGCTAGGTTTACTATTTTGTAATGATGTATTAGGATTTAAGTGCATTAATGCCATAGTCTAATTGTTCAAACAGGTGTTTTCATCAGGTAACTATCTTTACCTTTTAATTTCATTATATTAGGGCTATAGTTTTGTAGCACATGATCCCACTGGGCTAAATTGTGATAGAATATAAACAAAAAGTGAACTCTACTTCTAAATCTGCATTTTACTTTGGCTTGTTTTTCTGCCTTTTCTACATTTAATCACGCTGAAATGAGGGGTTGACTGTCATGCCATCTGTTTTGGTCCATCCAACATGTACATCAGATTCTAATTTAATGACACCTTTTGGTTTCAGGTCACTCACTGGCATATCCTTTAATGCTTTCCCAACTCGTATAATCTGATCCTCACTTTAAAAAGAAATTGCCTTCATTACCATGATCAGCCAGCATTTGCCGAATGTTGAGAATCGGCCATTTTGGGTCTTCTAGACAGCCCATATTATTAACATGCATTTGTAAAACTTCCTTTATACAAGATTCCAACTTCGACACAATGCTTGTTACAGGGCCCAATGTGCCATTCAAATTTTAAATTTACAACCATTACAGAAGAAACCAGATATGTAAGCAAGCTCTTCAATATATTTTACCATTTCAACACGTACTTTAAGGGTAAAGTTGTATACTGTGCTGAGTACATTTTCATATGTGCACCTTGAAATTAATTTGCAGGAGTTCTCATGCATCACAACGTTCCAAGTGCACAAATTCATACAAATTTTGTGAGAATCACATGATCGTACACCCTGTGAGCATCTCTGAAGAAGTCTTTCAGTTATATTCTGGAGGAGTAACAACAAGAAGACTTTCAAGATGGCCACTGTGATGGCCATATTGGCTGTAAGATTGTTACCATTTAAGACCAATTAAAGTGCATATAAAGTCTTCTGGTGAAAACCCTACGCCAATATGATGTCCTGTTAGGGAAGAGTTGTGATAAGAATTTTAAGATGGCTGCCATGGTGGCCATATTGAGTGTCAGATCAGCATCATTTTGTTTTAGGATCAGCTAAACATCATAAGAAATTGTTGATTTTTTACAGAGAGAACCACATGTTGATATGACTGTCCATATAGGAGGAGTAGCAATAAACAGAATTTCAAGATGACCACTTTGGTGGATATATTGGAGAACAGATCAAAACCATTATCATTTAGGACCAACTAGACATTATCAGAAGTCTTTTAGTGAAAACCCAATGTTGATATGACGATCCATTTAAAAGCAGTAGCAATAGCATGACTTTCAAGATGGCTGCCGTATCGGCTGTCAGATCAGCATCATTCAGGACGAGCTAGACATGATCAGAAGTCTTTTGTGAAAATCCAATGTTCATATAATTATCCATTCAAAAGAAGTAGTGATTTTCTAAATGGTTGCAGTGGTGACCACATTGGATGTTAAAACAGCACCAGTTTAATTTAGGACCAACCAGACCATGGGCAGATGACAGATGGGTATCCCATAAGCTGTTCTGTTCTATATGCAGTAGAGATAATAAAGCTAGAAAGTAAATAACATTTAGCCTACATTTAAGTGAACTCAGTGCTTGAAAAAGAGCTATTAGTGATGTGTTATAATGTGACCCTCGAAGAGCAATTTGGCAGGGTGTTTAACAGAAACTTGTGTGTTAAGAAACCAACGTTAGTTGAATCCGCATTCAGGGGCCATAACTCCTCCAAATGATGACATGGAATTTTGGAAACCCTACTCATTCAAAGTTTCAACAAGATAAAGGGGTGTGATAAATCTGGTTGAAATTCAACTCTCATTAACAACATTATCCTACAGCAACTCAATGTAGATAGGCATTCAGGGGGTCATAACTCTTCTAAGTTACAACTGCAAAACAAATACACAAGTAGAGCAATTTAAATCAAATGTGGAGATTTATTATAAGCCATTCTTTATTCTTCTTTTGCCTTAAATGTAGACTGTAGTGCTTTATTTCATTAGCTAATCCTATACCTGTACATCGAAATGTGAATTAACTGATACTTCTAGCAACATGCATCTGTAGCTGCAATCAGCAGGCCAAGTCAAATGTGTAAATCCATGCCATGGTTCGTTAAATCCAGGGTGAAGCAAGCAAGAAATACCAACATGTTCCTACCATTTCAGCGCAGCTGCGTACCATTTCAAAACAACTGCGAACACTGGGTTCCACATTGCTCCCGCCAAAGGCTGCCACCTCTCCTAGCTGCCTTGGTATCTGCATGCAATCATGCAGTAACAGGCCCAGCTTTCTCTGGTCAGTGTAGCCGTTTGTGTCAGCAATAAGACGGAATAAAACTGAAAATGAATCAAAATTGGCTGATTGTGTTTATAACTGAACATCATACATCCAAACAGCTACAGATCTACCATGACTCCATACTTCAGCAAGAGATCAGTGCTGTGTTTACTAAGGCAAGTGGAGGTATCATTAGGCTGTACAGGCTGCCAGTGAATGGTGCTAGGTTAACAATTTCACTGTTCAGGCTGCCAAGGAAGAGAGCTAGTTAACAATTCCACTGCACAGGATGCCAATGAATAGTGCTTTGTTGCAAAAGTTACTGCTAACAGTTGAAAAGTAGCTTGCTGCAATCACTACATGCAATTTTGTTTCACAAGCCATCTAAGACAACTGTCATATATGACCACAGATGTGGGTCTATCATTACCAGTGTAATATGTGACCACAGATGTGGGTCTATCATTACCAGTGTAATGTGTGACCACAGATGTGGGTCTATCATTACCAGTGTAATATGTGACCACAGATGTGGGTCTATCATTACCAGTGTAATGTGTGACCACAGATGTGGGTCTATCACTACCAGTGTAATATGTGACCACAGATGTGGATCTATCATTACCAGTGTAACATGTGATCACAGATGTGGGTCTATATGATTACCAGTGTAATATGTGAGCATTAAACATATAAATATGGATAAAAAAATGATGTTTTTGTACATCGAGTATTTGTAAACACGAACACCTCTTGTACAATGACCAATAATCATAAAAAGTGTTTGCAAAATCTCTTTCAAGTCATTAAAACTGGGTTTGGATCTAGTGAAACAGTGGATCAGAAAGCTTTGAATGATTTATTATTAATAGTTGTCCAATAAATTTACATCTAATACTAAAAAAATGCTCCAACAGAAGTTTCAGAGACAGAACATGTAACTAATCATCCAGAGTATTTGCAGTCCGTAATCAAAGACTCATCCACAGTATTTTCAGTCGCTAATCAAAGACTTACATTTATATTTTTCATCCATTTGTCCATTACACATCAGCAGAATGCCAACTTTAAAGGATAAAACACGAACCTTTCCTGTCCTGGATCTGGAAAAAAAAAGAAAACAATAACTGCATACTCACTGATCTGTTCTTGTGTCAAGTGAAATTAGCGTTTCACATTAATCTTGTGATTAAGATTCAGTATGCCATATATACTCACTTCCAAGTCGAGTCAAACTACAAATAACAAAGACACTGATCAGCCAGAGCACCTGCAGATCAGGTTATATGCTGGTTTTTTTTGTTCTATAGATTACTCCTAACAAAGTGCACAGACCCAGATCTAGCTGGTGCAGTGGCAGGTCTGGGTCTGTGAAGTTTTCAGCTGGACCTGTCTTATAATCGGGTACTTAAATCTACAATCACAACACAAGCATTTCTGTGGGAACCTAATTAAGTACTAATCGTGTTCTGATCTCCAACTTGCAGAGGTGCAGGTTTTATTGTTATCATCTATTTAAAGTTGACCTGCATTATATTATCATCTTAATTAGTTTTTTGCATCAAGTCAAGTAAAAGGGAGTAGAATTTAAAAAAAAACGTTCAAGGCATGCCAATCTTACCTATGCAAGGGCAAGCGGTCATGGTCGTATATTAAATCAACTCATTTTAACTGACTATTCAAACACTATGCAATCACTGTAAGTACTGTTAAGATAATTAAGGTGTCTAACATGAATTAGTGGTTTATCATGCTAACTTGCAAATGTGATCAACGACAGTAAAAGAACAAAGTGAATGGCACACTAGATGCTTGAAAAGCTTAGTTTCACAGATAGGGCTCATTATGTACAGTGACTTCTCAAGATTCCAGTGAACTTAAAATACCCAAATTGGCACTCAGAACTTTGCACAGTCATGAGCAAAAATTTCACTAGTTAAAACTTTCAACAAAATCACCACACTGGTATTTTACTAATATAACCATAAAAAAACCAACAAAATATAGAGTTTCTCTAAATAAATGTGGCTTCTTTAAATAAATGTCAATCTTTTTCAAAATAAAGAATGTTAACTTATTCTAAATATACAGTAACAGTAGAATATATCCACATTCACTTGCAAAATGCTTTGATGTAATACAAAAGGTTTTCGCTGGAACAAAAAATTTTGTTTTTCCCTCTGTATTTTGTAGTGCATATCTGGTAACACATCCATCTACCTTTCTATAATACCACCCACTTTAGTGGACCATAGATGACCTTGATGCTACAGAACTCGGAAGTAGGCCACTACCTCATGCCATGTAAACATGGCGCCTGGGGTTAATGAGTTAACAAGAATTTTGGAAATTCTTTACAAATTGTCAAGGAATGGCTAAATTTGTAATTTATGTGCAATGTCAATGCACAAGTGATTAAATATGCAAGGAATATTCAAATATGGTGACATCATCAAAATGCACCCATTAACTCATTAACCCCTGGAGGTTTTTATCATTTTTGCCTGAAATACGAGTAGGAAACACATTTTGGGGACTATTTCTGAATACATCCTAATACATCGACTTTCAAGAGAATTTCCATTAGCCTAATGCCTAGTTGTGTTAGAAACATCATTTTTAACTGGTTATTTTTGTCCATGCATCAGCTGAAAGGCAAAAGATTTTCTTTTTTTTTTTGCTTAATGGACCCATCATTTTTGTATAGAGACCACTCTTTATCCCAAATGCCCACATTATCCTACTTTTTGCATAGTTTCACCTGTCTGTGTGCAGTTCAGACTGGTCTGCCTTTGATCTGAGGCCAAATCATCTAAAATCCGGACACAAAATCGAATCATGACGACGACCGAATATGGGTGAGAAAAAAACGGATCCAAAAATTTCTGATTTTCTCTCTGTACACCACTCCCTCGATAACTCGCGCACATCGGGGTCCAGAAACATCGACCGCACTATAAGTGAGGCGCGAGTTATCGAGGGACCTATAAAATAAGCCCAAAACCAATAAAGTGATTGACGACATAACGGAGAAATAAGGGGGGGGGGGGTAGGCAGATTTTACTGTTGAATACTCACTTTCTAATCGTTCTGAGATTAACTGTTAATAAATATCTCTTCATAACGGTGTACTTTATTATTTCCTCATAGGACAACATTAATTTCAGGATAAATTACAGTATATTGAGGCGATCATCGAAAACATTATTCCACGTGGTTTCCGTTCCCTTAACATGTGTACCACTTCACACATTGTGTACTACGTCACTAATTTTTATGTTGAATTGGATACATTCTAGTTTTATTGTTTGATCCAAATTAGACGTTTTTTTATATACAAAAGATCGACTCTTTTCGAGAAACAGTGTCGATTGAACGATAGATAGATAAATAGATTTGAATGTGATAGAAGTAAAATGGAAAACAATAAAAACAAGGGTTAATCAGTACTAACATATTTAATTGGTCTACAAATTTAAAACAACGTAAATTAGAACAAGTTAATACTTGCCGTTTGTGCCACACTTGACAAATATCAATTCACTTTTTGAAAAAATCAGTTATTTTTGTGCGTGTGTGTTACTCTTGGTTTCTCTGCCGCCAAGCAAAATCCCTCAGATTTCTCAACTGCATAAGCTTTACGTAGTCAACATTCTGGGTCTCCAGCCACCTTACGGCAATATCAAAATATTTGATTGCTTCCTGTGCAGAGGGGTGGGGGTGCAACATCTGCGTCTGCATCACTTTCAACACTTGTGTTTCTCCAGTTAGAATCGTCTTCTGCTGCAAATTTGTTCGCTATAGAAATAATTATAGTTTCATCTGACATGTATTCGGATGTGGGGCAATCATTGTCATCACAAATCCACTCCTCCATATCATCAAGAGAAACGACCATCTCAGGACCATGAGTCTGTACGAATTTCTCCCAAACAGCCTCGGCATTAATGACATCAGTTTCACTGAAACATTCGAAGTCACTATCATCGTCGTTGTCTCTGTTACTGTTTTGCTTTACGTCAAAGGCAGCTTCAAGACCCTTAATCCAGCACCCGAGGTCTCTTGTAATCGATTTTTTTTTTTAATGCAACAAACACTTCCCAAGTTGTTGATCAAAACAAAGCCAGCATGTACATGTAATTAGGTTCTCACAGAAGTACTCACGGGTTTCGATGTGACGGTCGATTGACTCTTTTCATGTTTTCAATGAACAGAATATGTTGTGATTATAATGTTTACACTGAAACGGAATTAAAGGATTAGAACGTGACTTTCACACAGGAAGACGTTTAATTGGTGTTTATTTCATTCAATGTTGCCACCTGTTAGCATTTACCAGAAGTTTTCATTGATCGCTATTTCACCAGACTGTTTATTTACAGTATACTGACAACTATTTATCATAAAAACTTACATAATATATGATATCTTTAAACAGAGGTCTCGCTAGAATTTTAAAACTGGGTCTTTCTGCCTCTGAATTCAGTCATTAAATATCAGTACATTTTCTCACTCGGTCGCTAGTCAAAGCCTTTGAACTAGCCGCCTAGCTGTTACATCATGTTCTTTTTTTTTTTATGTACTCTTAAAAAATGGCAACAGAACATCAAAGAGTCTTTCAGTCACTGAATTCTGTCATTGTAAATATCAGCACTGTTAACTGATCAACACATTTTCCCACAAAGCAGGTGGCTGAAACAGGACCGGCAAATCTTTGAATTTTACCGCGCACCTATTACATGTGTGCGGAGGACTCCCGCCTCAGTGATTTTCTGTATCCCAGATCAAAAATTGGCGTCCAAATACGCATAATTAAGCGTTTTCGAGATCTCTGAAATTAATTCTTCTTTAGAACTTGCAAATTTCAAAATATGGATTATATTTTTACGGGCATTAATCACCATTTTCGATGATAAAACGAGCAATGTATCAAGGTTTAATTTATCAATTCTTATCGTAATTTTTTCATGTGCAGCATATTTTAAAGATATTTTAAATACATTTTCTCTGGAAAAAATCGGGAGCCAAGACGGACACCGCGTTATAAGCGGGATCGCGAGTTATCCGGGTGCATGTTATCGAGGGAGCGGTGTATTTTGTAGTGTCTACCTTTCTTTAATACCACCCATATACTTTTAGAGCTACATCAGTCTACCTTCCTATAATACAACCCACTTTAGTGTATCATAGATGACCTTGGTGCTACAGAGCTCGACAGTAGGCTACTATCTCCTGCCACGTAAACACTGCGCCAGGGGCTAATGAGTTAATAGGAGTGAGTATTCTACTTACCTATCATAGACACTAAGTATCCAGTTTAGCACCAAATCAACACAAAGAGGTACATTTATGAGGTCTTGATGAACTCGGGCCGTCTGCTCATACATGGCTGCTACACAATTTATAATCTCTAAAACATCCATAATCTTGTCGTTATGACCCCGCAGACCCTGCTTCTCAAATGAATCTGTAGCCATACTCATTGTGACCAGATCCACTGCAATAAGAAATGTGCAAGCTTATAACTTTGTGTGTTTACTATTTTACTTGCTTACAAGTCCAACTGCAAACAACACAGACCATAACCTGCTGTTGCATAATGCCTGGCAGATCAGGGTCTATGTTGTTTGTTCTACTGATTACTTGTAAGAAACTTCAAAGACCCAGATCTTCTGGTGCAATTATGTAATAGCATATTTGGGTCTGTGCAGTTGGACTTAACTTTATACAACTCATGTTAACAAGCAAGGAACAGATAAAATTTATTAGTGTAATTAAGAGTTGGAGATGCATTTAACAACACAAAAAAAATATTTGCAATCAATGATAATTACATTTTTTTTTTCATTACAGAATATTTGAGTCAAATTTCTCAAAATACATCCACAAATAAAGACTTTACAGTATTTCAATTGTATGATAGTTCTTTCAAAATTGGATTTTTGTACGAGGCAGAGACATTGATAAGATAATGGACCTATAGGAAACTTCCTATTCTAGGAAAAAAATAAGAGTAACATAAAGGGACAAGTGCTCTACAGGGTGAAAAGAATTTCCAGGAATTTAAAATAAGACCATTTCTTTTTAACTGCCCAGTGTTGAAATCATCTCTGTTATTTTTCAGCAATAACAACATTTTTGAATTAGCTTATGTGGTTAGTATATAGTATATCAGATTAGCACCATTTTTATCTAGGGAAAAGCTGATATCATTAGAATCATTTCAGTCAACATCCTATGTCATAATGATGATCCATTCAGGGGGATAGCGATCGTGGCAGTCATATGGGGTGGCACTATTTTCATTTAGGACCAACTAAGTATTGATAAATCCAACCATCTGGGAGTAGAGATACAAATTT
This sequence comes from Sinohyriopsis cumingii, assembly GCA_028554795.2. Classification (NCBI taxonomy): domain Eukaryota; kingdom Metazoa; phylum Mollusca; class Bivalvia; order Unionida; family Unionidae; genus Sinohyriopsis; species Sinohyriopsis cumingii. The sequence goes on along the minus strand of JAPYKE020000076.1, from coordinate 4,072,529 downwards.
CTTCGAATGAACATTAGTCAATTTCATTTAGGATCAAGTACACACCATAATAACTCTTCTGATGAAAACCCCATGTCAAAGTGACTTTCCATTTAAAAGGAGTAGCTAACACAAGACTTTCAAAATGACCAGATATTGGATGTCAGATCAGCACCATTTTAATTTAAAATCAACAAAACATTTTAAGAAGTCTTTTAGCAAAACCCCATGATGAGATGACCATACCTTCAGAAGAAGTCATGATAACTAGATTTTCAAGATGGCCACTGTGACAGCCATATTAGACCCCAGATCAGTGCCACTTTCATTTAGGCTTTTGGTTAAAACCCAATGTTAATATGATTTTTCATTCTGGTGAAATAGCAACAAAGATCCATGACCAGTAAAGCTAAAAAAGGAGGAATTCCACAAATTAAAAAAAAACAACATAATTTTCTCTGTGATAAAACAATCAATTTTCAGGAAAATATTTTGAGTGCATTTCAATTTTCCATGCCTGCTGAACATTCTATGGATTATTGTAAACCATGTTCAAAATTCCCTAACTACAAACCTGTTCAAGGAAGACACAAAAGTGGCTTGATTTCCAGGTGAAGTCACCTTATACTGAGGTATTTCAGATACAATATTACTACTAACATAAGGGAAACATGACCACACTTGCCTTATACAAAGACTACTTTATACAGGGGTCCTTATAGTGAGGGAATATTGTCAGAAGTACACAATTTCCATTATCTGAATGCAAGAGAAAAAATCTAATTTTTTTTCCACACACCATCATGAGATGCAGTAAATTTCTTTACAGCTTTAATACATCATCTATTAAAGACAAGGCCTGAATAATCATTATACTTACAGCATAATTTTTTCTGTAATAACCTGAGCTTCATTGCAGTTCTATATGCTGCAAATCTGGCACTGTTTAACTCATCTGAAATAAAAAATAGGATATATATATATATATATATATATATATATATATATATATATATATATATATATGAGAGAGAGTATTTTTCTGAAAGAAAATGATCGTATCAATTTAAATACAGTTAAGTAAAATATTTGGCTGAATCTATCTTCTACATTATCTTTCCATATATATATATATATATATATATATATATATATATATATATATATATATATATATATATATATATATATTCAGACAGAGAGTTACAAACTGGTTAGAGAGTTATAATTAATTTCAAATGGAAATTGAACCCTTGCTCCTAGTAATTGAACCAATCACCTACCTTTCATATAAAAGTTAAAGACCAGCAATAATTTGTTAAGTCCTTGTTTGTTTGACTTTCAGAATGATAATAATAAATCTAATAAAGACATTTTTACATGAAGAAAAATTCTCCAATGAAAGAAAATAAATTGTTGAAGTTCTGGGGTACAAACTGAAATGAAATGAAAGTAAAGAGGAAATTCACAATCAAGTCTTGTCTTGTGAACCTGAAACACAACATTCTGATTAAAATATTGGATAAATATGACTGTGGAATCAATGAATCACTGTCTGGTAATCTCAATATGCCTAACACTGAGACAACTCTGATAAATATAGTCAACAAGAAAGGATCAATGAGATCACTGTCTGGTAATCAAAAACGGGCCTAACATTGAGACAACTGTCAAATAAGTATAGTCAACAACAAAAAAATCAATGAGATCACTGTCTGGTAATCACAATAGGTCTAACAGTGAGACAACTCTAAGATAAATATAGTCAACAAGAAAGGGTCAATGAGATCACTGTCTGGTAATCAAAACAGGCCTAACAGAGAGACAAATGTCAAATAAATATAGCCAACAAAGAAAGGATCAATGAGATCACTGTCTGGTAATCACAATAGGTCTAACAGTGAGACAACTCTAAGATAAATATAGTCATCAAAGGAAAGGATCAATGAGATCACTGTCTGGTAATCACAATAGGCCTAACATTGAGACAACTGTCAAATAAATATAGTCAACAAAAAAAATAAAAATAAGATCACTGTCTGGTAATCACAATGGGTTTAAAAGTGAGACAACTCTAAGATACATATAGTCATAAAAATATGATCAATGAGATCATTGTCTGGCAATCACAACATGCCTAAAAGTGATACATCAGATAAATATAGCCAACCAAGAAAGGATCAATGAGATTAGTCTGGTAATACAATAGGTCTAACAGTGAGACAACTCTTCAATAAATATAGTCAACATAAAAAAGGACCAATGAGATCACTGTTTGGTAATCACAATAGGGCTAACAGTGAGACAACTCTGATAAATATAGTCATCAAAGGAAAGGATCAATGAGATCAATGTCTAATAATCACAACTGGCCTAACATTGAGACAACTGTCAGATAAATATAGTCAACACAAAAATGATCAATGAGATCAATATCTGGTTAATCACAAAAGGCCTAACAGTGAGACAACTGTCAGATAAATATACAAAAAAGATCAATGAAATCAATATCTGGTAACTGTAACAGGTTGAACAGAGAAACAACTGTTAGATAAATATAGTCAAGAAAAAAATATGATTAATGAGATCATTATCTGGTAAATGCAACATGTCTAACAGTGAGACAACTGTCAGATACATACAGTCAAGAAAAAAAAGATCAATGAGATTAAAGTCTAGCAATTGCAACAGGTCTAACAGTGACACAATTGTCAGATAAATTGTCAAAACAAAAATGATCCAACTGTTTGTTCAATATATGTATGATTCTAGCATTGCACTTACTTAATGCTTCCATGAGCTCTGTCATTACAGGATGGTCCCAGTGGGTTGTTTCTTTACTGTGACTGAAAACATGAGAAGTATACAAAAATATACCAACCAATGTACAGTAGAACTTCAGTCATCCATCAGGGTACGGGACCGAGACCATGATGGATAACAGAATAGACAGATAATAGAATATGTACATTAAAAGTATTATAAAATAGACTGGGTCATCGAAAAATCATATTATCTATATGTAGATGTACCTGTTTTTAATATTTTGACGGTTAACAGAGACTGATGGTTAATCAGGTGCCAGGTAAACAAAGTTCTACTGTATACTATAAAGTATTTTGGAAGTGCACAGTTAAAAATGTAACTTTAATGAATGTACCCATATTACTTTCTACAAATTATGTGAGCTTGACCTTCTAATTGAACTAGACGTCAATTGCATGGTTGCTATGCAGAATTATTTGCAATCAAGTGTAAATATGTAAACAATGAACTAAGCTGGAATAATATACATATTCAAATATTGTTCCCTGATGCTCCCTTACCAGCAGGATGTCAAGGTCACAACAAATGTATGCAAACTAGACTGACCATTAGACATCGTTATGTACTGGCTATCCATACAAAATAAGATGAGATATGATATTAAAATGTTATGAAAAAAACTTACTTAAATCCCTCAACATGAAACATAACAAAGGACTCACTTGATATAATAAGGTACTTTGTTTCCAGCCACTGCTCTTTCCCAGGGTGGCTCAACTGAGGCTGAAAGAGTTAAAAAAAAATTTTTTATTTTATTCAACATGGATACAGGTGATTCTACAGTAAGTAGAACCAACGTATTACATATTCTGTTTCAAAGCTGAAATATACCACTTTTGAAAATTACAATATTATTTATTTTTTTTAATTTGGAAACTTAAAAACAAGAAAAATATCTGTATGCACTCTACCCCACGTTACAGAAATCAGTGGAAACGAGTCTTCAGAAGACTTGAAACGTTGAAGTACAAATGATCAGGTGTAGTGATGTGTGGTTGAGTTGTCAGATTATAAAGGCTGACATGTCTATGAAACAGGCTGTTAAATGATTACTTTATTTTTGCAATTTAAAGAGTTTCAAGCCAAATGTGGGATGATTTTTGTGTTATAAATAATAGTGAGATCTAAGGTGGTCTATAATGGTGTTCAAGTCTTTGAGAAAAAAATTTGTCAAACCTCTGATATAAGTGAGATAAAATGGAGAGATCAACACCCCCCAAAATGAACAAGTAAAAATAGCAGAAATTTTAAGAACATATCAGTGTACTCAAAATTTATTCTCCATACAAATAAATATCAACATCATGCATGAACTGGTCAAATCATTTGATGAAACTAAATGACCTTAAGGTAACAACTAACCTTACATGGATGACCATATATAACCACATAGCTTTATAAGTGCTAAATGCAGAGATTAAACTCTGAACTGCACATATGAAAAGCAACTGTGCTACAGTACTCAGACTTTTGGGAGGGAGCAATTAATTATGAAAATGTTAACAAAATATTCAGTTCATGCTGCAGGGACACTGGGATTTGCGGGGACACTTGGCTATATGTACACTAATATTCTGCTGTGGATAAACAGAACCTGCACTGTGCTAATTCGGTGGATGGATCAAGTTCTCATCTAATACCTGATCTTATTTGTGTAAAATCAAAGGCAGCGAGAATTTTTCACCTTTTCAAGTGAGACCAAATAACATATTCATTTATACTGATCATCAATAGCACAAGGACTTCTATAGGCATATGCAGGTTTAATCGTCATGTTCCTCACCTCATTAATACTAATTGTTCACTTTCCCACTCTTTTTAATCAAATATTTAAAAGTGCAGTTAATTGAGTTGCCATCACATATCATACTGCAGAACCGATCTTGAAGTTTGTTCCTTCTGCCCAAAAATTATGGTCTCTCAAGACAGGTGGTCTCTCATAGAAGTGGTCTTTCAAGACAGGTTTTAGTGAACAAGGATGTGAAAGTTACATACTCTTCAAGTCTACATCTTGTGATGTCTGTTCAGATTCTACTTTCTTTGTTCAAAGTAAGGCAAAAGAAGAGACCGAAGTTTTGGGAAATGAAAAGGCAAATGTACCAAATGCAGTTAAAGACGGTTGGTATTCTTCACAGAATTCAATGCTTTCATGGCTTGAAAACTCTAAATTTGACAGAAAGCTATGACTTTTAACATATTTTAGTACACTAACATGTATACATATATTTTTATATTTGATGTTATTACTGTATATACTCGCTTAGAAGATTGGTCCAACTGCACACAATATTGACCCTAATATCTGACCTGCATGATGTGCTCGAAGATTAGGGTCTAGGAAGTTTGCTCTAATTATTAGTCCAAACAAACTACAAAGACATAAGTTCTACCTGCACTATATGGCATTGCAGATCTGGGTCTATCCAGCTGGATAAGCGAGTATACAAGGTGGATAATACTATAATTCTTCATCACAATCTTATCCCAGGGAAATTAAACACCAACATACAAATAGATTCAAATTTTAAGACAAGTCTAACTGCAAACTGCAGAGATCCACATCTGCAGTGGCATAATGTGCCATTAGATCTGGGTCTATACAGTTTGTAAGTAATCTGTAGAACAAAAAAAGTACAGACACTGATCTTGAGGACCATTATGTTATGGCAGATCAAGGTCACTGTTGTTTGCAATCTGACTCAACTTTTAAGTGAATATATACGGTATACATTTTTAGTTTTGGATCTGATTGGTCTTTTAGCAATGCACAAATGTAGTTTTTTTTTAGAATTTAAATACTGCAATGTACACAAGCAATCATCCTTAAACCATTAATCTGCTGGCATATTTTGATGACACTGGTCTGCTCAAATAATGCTCACAATTAGGCTGATGTTACATTAGCCAGTATAGCGTACAATGTATCTGTGTTCATCAGTTCAAAAATAGGACTAAATAAGGTACATCTCTGTTCGTCGATTCAAATTTATGACCAAGGGCAAAGACAGATTTAATTATGCCTGTGTCTTAGTTTGATTTACAACTGATAATGATGACTTATGGGTTAAGTCATTTACAACCTGACATAAAAGAACAATTTGCATAATAGCTTGAATCCACAAACAAAGCTAATTTTTAACTCTGCTCTGTCTATACCACATACCGTACCATCTATACTTGCCTATAAGTCCAGTCCAACTGTAAACAACACAGATCCTGATCTGCCATCCCATAATGCACCAACAGATTAGGGCCTATGTTGCTTGTTCTGTTTATTAATAGTAACAAATTGTAAAGACAGAAATCTGCTGCTTCATTATGTGATGGCAGATGTTGATCTCTGCTGTTTGCAGTTGGATCAAATTTATTCATGAGTATATACAGTAGATTTAGAAATCACACTAATTGCCGTGGTCTTAAACAACTGTTAAATAACTAGTAGCATTTACTATATGCACTATATGCTTCTTTGGCATCCAATAAAAATTAGTTTACCATTGAGGTCAACAATACAGACATTATATACACTAATCAGAGAAATTAACTGACAGTCTAGAAGCAAAATATTTGAAGTCATTTCCACATTTATAAAGGTCAAAGGGATGTAAATTTCTTAATAAAAAATACGCCATTTTATACATAGCCATGGACGTGTTGATATATCATTATGCATCATGAAACACACTGATGAGTGCAATATAATTTGATTCTATGTACTCCTACATCTTACAGTTTCACAACCTGTTTCTAATCACATTAAATGATGCATCAGAATTTCCCACAACTTGTCGCTAATCACAGTAACTGATGCATCAGAATTTCCCACAACTTGTCTCTAATCACAGTAACTGATGCATCAGAATTTCCCACAACCTGTCTCTAATCACAGTAATTGATGCATCAGAATTTCCCACAACCTGTCACTAATCACAGTAATTGATGCATCAGAATTTCCCACAACCTGTCACTAATCACAGTAATTGAGGCATCAGAATTTCCCACAACTTGTCACTAATCACAGTAGTTTATACATCAGAATTTCCCACAACCTGTCACTAATCACAGTAGTTGATACATCAGAATTTCCCACAACTTGTCACTAATCACAGCAATTGATGCATCAGAATTTCCCACAACTTGTCACTAATCACAGCAATTGATGCATCAGAATTTCCCACAACTTGTCACTAATCACAGCAATTGATGCATCAGAATTTCCCACAACTTGTCACTAATCACAGCAATTGATGCATCAGAATTTCCCACAACTTGTCACTAATCACAGCAATTGATGCATCAGAATTTCCCACAACCTGTCACTAATCACAGTAATTGATGCATCATCAAATCTTCAAACTCTGCACCAAAGATGCATAATTGCAAAGATGACAGTAAGAAATGAATTAAGAATAAAGTGTCAGAAAGTTATCAAAAATTAAGATTTTCTCCATGTGGCACCAGACTTACAACATTGTGGCAGTGGTTTTATCCTGTCAAGAGTAAACGACCAATTTGATAAATACTGTACATACATCACATCCACATAAAAAGACATGTCCCAAGAAAACGACAATTCTATAAAACTTTATCCTTGTTTTACAGACTGGTTTCACAATATGTATTTATCTTGGAACTAACTGAGTAACAGTACCAACAAAAAAAGTCAGCTTCCAAGTTATTGTTACAAATCTAAATGTCTGAAACCAAAAAAGACATAAAGATAAAAAATGAAATTCTGTTTTATTTCTCCCTTGATGTGCTAAATAAAGCTTCAAAATACACTTTTACCTAGGCTGTCAGAGTATCTGTCTATCCTTGAGAACATGGTCCAACATTAAATTTCACAAAATGAACTCTTGATTTTACAGACTTCAATATGTTAGTTGTGTACAATGCACTGCATTATAACATAATTACATTTTAATCACTTAGTGGTCCACTTGCTTTGCTGACCTGCACAGGTGCAGCACTTACAAAATAACACTGTTCCCCAGTCATAACAATAGAACTGGGTACAATTGGTTTGAATATTACATTATGCCCACATAGCTGTATGGATATTGGTACTTGCCTATGTTGTATATCCTCTGGGGTGTGTTATATGGCACAATGACATATCTTGATGTATTGGGTGCAGAATGATACTTGTACACTAACAAGATAGTCAAGATTGTCTTTATTTACACCCTGGCACGCCACACATCGGAAAAGGGCTAAGAGAGTGTGTGTGTGTGTGTGTGTGTGTGTGTGTGTGTGCGTGTCTTTTCACAAAGTGGAGGGTGTGGGTATTGGTGTTGGGTGTGGGTGTTTACTGAGTATAGCAATGAAAAAAAAGGGGAAATTCACTTTACGTGCATATTAGTGCCAGGAATGACAGGTAACTTGAGGCCCATGTAGTGTGCGTGTGTTTTGGATTTTTAACGTAGCTGTAACAATTTTTCAGTCATATTGCTATGATGTCAGCAGTGTGGCAGTTTATAGTGATGTCTGGCAATGGGGCATCATGCTGCAGACATGTAGCATCATGTCCCACATGCATAGCTTTATCAAACTCATCCAAGATCTTGCCAACATAAACCTATTTACCAAGTTTTACCAAATAGGATGAAAAATATGATCTCTAGAAAGGTAACATCATCTAATCATATGCAAGATCAACATTTAATATGTAAACATATATTTAACATTTAAAAAATCTCTCTTATGACAGATGCTGTCAAACACAATGATGCTATATGCCTCTTTACCAAGCAAGATCAAAATCTGATATTAGGATAGAGCCGAGTCAATTCGATACATGATCAGTTCATGTATATACATTGCTCATGACAGAACTCATCCAACTTCTTTGCATCAACATATTCATCAAGTTTCATCAAAAAATGGATAAAAAATACAGTCTTTAAAATGGTAAGATGTTCAGCCAATCAGATACAAGATCACCTTATTAATAGGTCGCTAAATTGTTAGAAGTAGTACATATGCTAGTAACCTCAATCTAAAAAAGGTGGGCTTGAATGGTTAGAAGTGGTATTAATGCCTAGTAACCTGCAGTTACAAAGGGTAGGTGTGAAAGGTTGCAAGTGGTATTAATGCTAGTATCCTGCAGTTACAAAGGGTAGGTGTGAAAGGATGGAAGTGGTATTAATGCTAATATCCTGCAGTTACAAAGGGTAGGTGTGAAAGGTTGGAAGTGGTATTAATGCTAGTATCCTGCAGTTACAAAGGGTAGGTGTGAAAAGATGGAAGTGGTATTAATGCCAATATCCTGCAGTTACAAAGGGTAGGTGTGAAAGGATGAAGAGGTATTAATGCTAGTAACCTGCAGTTACAAAAAAGGGTAGGTGTGAAAAGATGGAAGTGGTATTAATACTAGTAACCTGCAGTTACAAAGGGTAGGTGTGAAAGGATGGAAGTGGTATTAATGCTAGTAACCTGCAGTTACAAAGGGTAGGTGTGAAAGGTTGCAAGTGGTATTAATGCTAGTAACCTGCAGTTACAAAGGGTAGGTGTGAAAGGTTGCAAGTGGTATTAATGCTAGTAACCTGCAGTTACAAAGGGTAGGTGTGAAAGGTTGGAACAGGTACAGGTGTTACTAACTCTGATGCGTAAATGATGGGATTGAAAGGTTAGAAGTGATATAAATATCAGTAACCCTCATCTACATAGGGTGGGCTTGAAAGGTCAGAATTTAAATGGAAGTGACCATCTATACTGGAGGCTTTATAGGGAACAAAATAAAGAGTCTAGTACATGCATAACAGGCAATACCAATTGCCAAATGAAAATTTTGGTTCTATTCATTAAAATCACTACCAGACTTCTATAATTGTTTATTTAGGAAAAAGCATAAATGAATGAAGTCTCATATTTATTGAGCCTACTTTACTTTAAAGTCAATGATTCAGCCTAGAATATTCTGTTTATGAAAGACTAAGGAATACCTATAGAACCTGTTGTTGAATAATAGATAAATAGGATTCTTTCTTTCATTCATGATGGAAATCACAACAAAGGAATTCATCTTCAAAAGGAACATTTAGTTCTTGACCATTTCACATTTAACAGCTAAAAAAATATGCAAGACAAACACAATTTAAATAAACACTACTAGCCATAAGTGTAAGGCCAACTTGATTAAAGTGAAACTCTGGAAGAGTAAATTTACTAAAAACCAATGTTTATTATTGTGCAATGTCTGTGTTATGAATAGGTAGTCAGTAATTCTGATCAGAACCATTATTGTTTCTTATAGTACATGTATTTTATACAATGATCTCAACATTGTACCTTGGCCTTTCATTGTAATGTTATCAAATAATAATTCCAAATTGTATTCCTTTCATTTCATATTGAAAGGTTAATTTAAAGTAATCACATATCAAAGAAAAGCATTTCTTTAACCAGAAACCAACCAGTAATACCTGTACTGGTATGGCCAAAAGCCAATATTATAATGCTGTATATCTTAGTTATGAACAAATTTACTGAATACACTTTTTTCCTCTTAACAGTTTTTAACATCATTGAAAAAGCAGCAAAGAAAACTGCCAATCTTTATGGATGAAGCTGAATTTCATATCACATAAATTGTTTTTCTGTTATTTCTCGAAAACAAGCAGCCCTAAGAAAGCCTCCTTAGAATAATGTCTGTAAAACAATGCAATATTGTTTGGCATCATTACAATGGCTGCCAGATTACAGATCAAAGATTAGGAGTCTCACTGGTTCTACAATATCTGCCTGCACTCATGATGACCCAAAAATATCAGCAGTCTTTTGTCTATTTGTACATGTATCAATTACACCAACATCACTGTTTTATACAGAATGTTCAATAAATGAGAGCTACTTTTGTATTTTCATGCATTTATGACACTTAAAACAGTAGTGTGACCCCGCTATAACACAGTAGTTGGGAGCCATAGAAAATTATGCATGTACCCCAAAATATTGCGGTGGATGGGGGGTAGGGTGTAGGTAATAAATGCAGGCAGTAAAACACGTGCTTCATTGGCACAGTTACCATCTTAAATCGATGCATATTAAATGAGAAATACACATGTAGTGAAAACAGAGAAGGCATATATATAATAGTATACTTTTTATAGAGACCCACGAAATGGTACATATATGTGAATACTGTTTCTACATGTATATACATGTCTAATGTATAGCATGAATAAGAGTATCAATGCCATGTACTCACCGATGAATCTCATTATATACATTGAATCCACAATACAAGGGATTCCATTTAAAATATGCACACACACAGAGATTTAAAATATTCAATAATTTTGTCACAGGTCATACTGGTCTGAATTCAGTGGAAAAACAACACAAACATGTAATGAATGATGAAGCACATTTACTTTTCAGTATGTCCCAAGTCAGTAAAAGTTAGTTTGAGTTTTAAGCCACCATTGGTAGTGTTCGTAAGCATAAACTTTTTCCATGCAAAAAGGAAACTTTCATGGCACAGTTAACATATTCCAGTCATGTTGGAAAATCAAAAATCCATCAGATTCCATTGCTTTTATTTAAGTCTGGTACTGATTTCCTTTGAAGAAAAGTTTTTATTGAAGATTGTAGTCAGCTTTCTTTGATGAAGGGTGCATGTGTTATTGAAGTCATTGCTAAAAGCCAGCTTTGGAGAACCAAATAAATGCCCATTTCTTATTGTGGTGGCGACATCAAATAACTGTATTGCATGATTGAGACTGACTTTTTTTCCATTTGCTGAGCAACAATTGGTGCTTCAAAGGTAATGTTTCCTTTGAAAATTCAGCAAACTATTTTATCTGGGTACCTTTTTAAAAAGGAATTGGCCATCATTTGGACTAGTCTAGTTACTCTTCCTTCCTGCCAACTGAATAAACCAATAAGTAAGATGTGGGTTTTTTGTTTGCTTGTCTGGGGGGGGGGGGGTCTTTCTTTTTTACATTTGTGGTAGCAGCATAATGCTGCCTTCTACACATGCATCAGAAATTTAACAAAGGGTCAATGCACTATAGAGACGCAACTGTTCTGGTCTGATGACAGGGATTATTACAGAAAATTTGAGTGTTCTGAAGGATTTAATTCTGAGTGAAAAGAAGAGGAATTTTACTTAACATCTATATACAAATGCCAGTCTTTGTAAATGTATTAATTACTGCATATTTTGTTGCCAATAAGAAAAAAATCAAAGTTTGGGACATTGGCAAAGCTCTATGCGATCCCAGAATAAACTTTTTATATATTAGTTTTTGTATTTTTAAGAAGAAAAAACTACTTTTTCATGTATGAGAAAAATACATATAAAATTTCAGGAGCCACTCCACAATTGTCTTGTAACATTCATACACAATTTCTTCTCCAATTCAAGACAAATATAAAGATCTTCCTCTGCACTAATAAAACTCTTGGGTTAAAAATGTGATTTCAATTATTCAAGCTAATAACCATAAAATCCCATATAATCGACTTGATTTCACTGCAGTATTAACACACTATGGTGAAAATAAATCCCTTTTCTATATTTCTTGTTTCCTTAGACCATTTACTATAATCTCCCAAAAAGGTGAATGAGCTGCTGAATCTATATGTCAGGGTCCAAAGGCACATCAGCACAATACTGGCCATAAGCTGCTGATTAAAAGTTTTAAAAATGCAAATATAAAGAATTAGGAAGAAACACCCTTCTTAATGTAAACATGCATTAACACAAGATAAAAGATAAAGGGCAAAGATGCTACAATTCTGAAAAAGATATTTAAGATAAAAAGATAATGGCTCAAAATACAAAATACTTAAAATATAGAATAAAAATATATATATGATCTGTATTCCCTCAAACAGTTCAAGATTTTCTTTGCTGGTAGATCACATTAAAGTTCCTTAATTGAGTTCACACTAAAAAAAGATTCTGTCTCACAGGGTGGAAGTTGATACATCAGACAAGAATTTTTCCACTAGTGGACACTTGCAGGGAATATATTCTGATCGAGGCTGATCCTTTATAATGTATGCAGGAATTATGTGACTGGTTCACCTCTGTCAGAGACGTCATGCTCCAATAACAGGTTTATGTTTACAAAGATTTTAAGTGGAGTTTTCATTCCACATACACTGCCAACCACAAAAAAACAGTATCTAACATTTAAAGTCATTATATTGAATCTTCCATTCAGAAACAGGCAACTGCAAGGCAGCTATGACTGCTTTATATTCACTAAGGTGACTAGGCAGTCAACATTACAGAATACTTTATATTCACTAAGGTGACTAGGCAGTCAACATTACAGAATACTTTATATTCACTAAGGTGACTAGGCAGTCAACATTACAGAATACTTTATATTCACTAAGGTGACTAGGCAGTCAACATTACAGAATACTTTATATTCACTAAGGTGACTAGGCAGTCAACATTACAGAATACTTTATATTCACTAAGGTGACTAGGCAGTCAACATTACAGAATACTTCTACCCGACTGTATAAGCCAATCACATTTCTATAAGATCTGGGATATTAATGGGTTGTCAAATTGAAGTGTTTTTTTTAAAGCATGAAAAGGAAATCCAAAATTAATGTCAATCTTTTTTGTTGTTGAGAGATTTCAATGCAGCTGAAAGATCTGAATATGGTTGTAATGTCTACATTAAAAATGAAGACTATCAAGTAACCAGAATAAGATGGTGTTGTACGAGCAGCTCCAACCTCGTCTCCAGCATTTGTATACAGGGATGTATGTCTAAGAGAAGCAGCTAATTTCATTGAATTTACTGAGAAATGAGAGGATATCTTAAGGAATTTTTGGAACTGGCAAAGATAAAATATTATTGGGAGGGTGGTGATCTGGGAACAGAGAATTCTGCATATTTCTTGGACAGATTTGTGCTGCTTCTAGGCGAGGATAAATCAGTGTGACAAATAGGGGAATGGAATTTAGTTTCCTGGCATGCATGGTTATGTATTTGAGCTTATCAGATGTATGGATAGATCATTAGAGTATGCTTTGATAGCATGTTGATGAGTCAATTTAATTCATTTGGTACCTGCCAAAACATCAAGGTATTTTCTCAGAAATGCTCCCAAACAAAAAGTCAAAGTCCCAAAGTGTGTATTGGAAAAAGTATCCACTGGTAAGATTTACAAGCCGATCTGTACACAATCACACCATAGACAAGTTTGAATCTTACTAAAGACATGTACAGCTGTAAGATTTTCTGCTCTTTTCCTCAGTTTGAGTTTGCCATGGGAACCATATTTGGATGTATGATTGGCACCCTTTTCTTATTGGACCAACAAGTTATCTTAGGTCTACTAGTGAAAACCCCATCTGATATAACCATCCAATTTGGGAACAGAGATAACAATATTTAGTGAAAAGCCCATGTCCGTACATTACTTTCCATTTAAAAGTGGTGATATAAAGATTTTTGGCACCTATACCGGGCATCGGATCGGCATTATTTTCATTGAGAATAAAAAAGATGCCATAATAAATTATACGGTGAGAAATCCATTTTGATATGACTTGCGATTCTGGAGGAGCAGCATTAGCAAGATCTTCAAGATGGCCACAGTGGTGGCCATATTGGATGTCAGATCAGCATCACTGTCATTTAGGAACAACTAGTCTACAGGTTGAATGTGTGCGTCATGTTTCATGGAGAGGTAGTGATGACAAACTTGTGCTAATGGACTGACGGATGATTAAAGAAAGACCATCCCATAAGCTCTTCTGGTCTATGACCAGTAGCGTTAACAATAAAGATCTGTTAACGCATAATATCCTACCCAGTCAAGCAGATACTACTTCCTAACAGTTATCCACAACAGGATTTTAACTAATGGCTTGAGGGGGATGAGGGCACTCCATTAACAATGGCTGATATAAAATAAATGAGCAGAGTAGTGAGAGTAACTGTTAAGCATCATTTGGCTTTGGTAATTATGTCGGCATACAAACAAAAAGATAAAATAAATGATGAAGACATAAATATCTTAGTTACTATGCCAGCAATCTGGACTGATGAAGACCCCATTTTCTATTTACCACTCTACATACCTTAAAATATAAATTCTTTTGTCAGTCCATAAGCATAAACATGGACAATAAAAGATGGTAGGGAATACAGCTCTAGATTAAAAAACAAAATGCCCATCATACTTACATGAAAGGAAATGTTGTGAATTAGGACCAAATGCTCTTAAAGCATCTTGTAAATTTTTTAGTCTATCTTCTGCTGCTAACTGTACTTCTTTCCACCTTAAAATAAATAAATAAATAAATAAATAAACATGAATAAGGAATGCTTAATTATGATAAGCTCTAACAATATTTTTTAAAGAATATATCCTGTACTTGACTTTATCTGAAAAATTACAACTGTATTTGTACTGAAAGTGCTACCTGATAAAGACCTTGTCCTGAAGCATAGATAAAGGGAGGTAATCAAATGAGGAAGACAAATCTCTCTTCATTTTCACATTTCCATTCATAGTCAACAGAAAAAATAATATAAACAGTGATAAAAATAATAATTTGTTACTTATATGAAACTTATCATGTCTTTCTTTTTGAATTTTGTCAAACATAAGATTTTAACCTCTTTCCAAAACAGCCAATCTTTTCTATTTTTCTCAACTAGCATATAAATTGAACATGGTAGAGTTTCAATGCAGAAAATAAAATGCCAGTCATAAAATTTCATAATAGAATTTGTAAGCAACATTTGTATACTTCTTATTTTTATCTAAAGTCTTGTGGGCATAAAAATGGCATAAAAATGAGTAAAAACTTTGAGGTGTTCTTAGGGCCATCCTTACTTCTGAAAATGTTTAATCCACAATTTAATTTCAATTTTACAACACTTTATATAAATGCAGGTGATAAAATAAAACGCTCACCTTGTTTTATATTCTTCTAATTTATGGACAGTGACATGGGATAATACCACATCTAAAGCCTCAAGGTCATTGACCCTGTCATTTACATTATCAACTTGACCCTGAAGTGGAGCAATCTTCTGTTGAAAACTCTGAAATAGAAACATGATTATCTAATTAAGGAATGAATTCAGTGAATGGTCTTTGTAACATAGGAATTTTAAAGTGTTCAAAGTCTATCCTGAGTGCTCCAGCTAACCATATATTATCATCATTTCTATCTTGCTTGTAAAGCATAGGCGAGACACAAAGATCACTTTTCCAAAGGTTGTCGTCATTGGCCCAGTGTCAACATTAAGTTCTTGCACTTAGCTGTTTCTCTTATACTTTTTATGTACAGTCACAAAACTTGATGGCTGTATTTAGTTTTGATATTACTCAACATGAGCAAAAGCAGGTCACGATAACCTCCTTTTCACTTACTGATGATCATGTGATTGCATTTAGCTCCATTCTGCTGACACTACTGTATGTACAGTCATGAAACTTGACTGATTCTTTTATCTTGCTGGGTACTTCTAACCACAGACAGAACAAGGTCGAAGTGACCTACTTTTTCACACTATAGTGATAATTCCAAGGGTTTTAATTTAGCTCAGTTTCTCTGAGACAGCTTTAGGTACTATAATGAAACTTGATGGGTATATTCATCTTTGAGGGTACAACTCACCAACACCAAAACAATGTAGGTCACAATCATACTGCATCATCCAATATGCCTATTCATACCTGCACATAATCAGAAACAATGATGGTCCAGTGATAAAAGATGGTGAATCCATTCTTTCAAATTCAGGAATGATCCTGAATTCCTTAAACATTTTTGGTCAAAAAAAAATAACCATACACATCAGACCTCACAAATTATCTGCTTCTTTCTTTGACCCTAATCTTTGACATCTTTTTATCACCAAATTACAGTCCAATTGACTTTCTATATTTTTATGTACATACTTAACATTAAGAAACAAAATTATATATACCAGTCTATCAAAATGGTGCTGAAGTACTTTTGTCCATACCTGTGTCCACATAGAAAAGTCCTATTCGCTAAGTTTATACCATAACATTTTTTATTTTCTGGATTTTCATTCATTTGTAACGTGGAATTTCCACTAAAAATTCCTAACAATTCTAGAATAGATGACATCCATGTCAATGTGACCTACTTTCCTTGCTCTAGCAACTCACCAAGGTTAATGGATTATGCCATAGCAGAGCATGCAAAACCTTTTTAAACAAATTAAAATACATGTACTCATGCAACAATACAATTGTGATTTTCAAGAAAGGCATGACATGGAAAGTGATGGAAAATATAAAAAAGGTGGAAGCAGTTCATGTTCCATCAATGGATGTTCAAATAATCATCACAAACTGTATTAATGGAAGAAATTAATGTATGTAATACACTAACAAGTGCATAAAGACTGTTTTTAGTTCCACTTAAATTTCATTCTACGTCATCTGATGGGCATGCAAGATTTCCAGTTATTATAAGCTCATTTTTTTCCCCCGTTAACATTACATTGTCAGAATCGTTCAATATTACCCGATACTGAACTCGCGCGACAATACACATATAGCATTCACGTGCATAAAGGAACTACTTTCTACTGTAAACAAACAATGGATGCAGATGCCAACGCTTTTGATTTTGTACACAAATCATGTACACTTGCGTAAGAGGCTCTTTACGTTGTGGTTGTTTAAATTTGTTTCTGAATGAACTAAAACAGATGTTCCGTGGACTGCCACATACCAGCTGCTTTGGCACATTCCGCGTTGATACAATGTTACGGATTTTAGGCTAGCTACATTATATAACTGACGTAAGATAATGTCCTTACAAATAACATACAAGTAACAAGTCATAATCTCTTCTTTAACTGGTGAATGATAAAACACTCTGTTAACCAATGAATGCTTAAGTAATCTGGCAACCAAGACTACACTGTGAATGCTAAATTACACTGGCAACCAATGAATGCTTAAGAACGATATCAACCAAGACTACATCAGTGAATGCTGAAGGACTTGGACAATGATGATTACATCAGTGAATGCTGAAGGACTTGGACAATGATGATTACATCAGTGAATGCTGAAGGACTTGGACAACAATGATCAAACAAGTGAATGCTGAGGGACAAAGGCCACCAAGGTTACATAAGTGAATTCTAAAGACTTCGGCAATAAAGATTACATTAGTGGATGGTGAAGGACTTGGACAACGAGGATTACAAAAGTGAAATGATGAAGGACGTAGGCAACCAAGATTACACAAGAGAATGCTGAAGGACTGCAATGAAAAGACTAAATAAGGGAATACTTAAGTACTCTTCAAACCAAGACTACATAAGTGAATGCAAAAGTACCCTGGCAACCTGTTCACTCTCGAGACTAAGACTACATATGCACTGGCCATTTGAAATACAGATAGAAATTCAAAGTGCCTACTAACTTGTCATGGCAAAACATTAACCTCAACTAGACAAGTGTTCAGGAACAAGGCTGCCTCACCACATTACCTGAAATGACCTATGTGTGCAAAACAAGGTGTGATTGACAGATATACAGCTGTATGGATGCACAAACAAATGGTATGCAACTGCATCCCCTTAGTAATGTCATTGTGGGGCATAAAAACCTCTACATAACAAAGTCTATCTAAACGAAAACTATTCAAGCCACACAAAGCAAATCAAAGTATTCGGGATACTGATGGTTTCAGCGGGTGTGGATAAAGATGGAGCATTAAGAAGGATCAAAGGAATGAACATAGTGATATTCATGCTCCTTTTTTCAAGAGCTAAAACCTATAATAAGGTCCCAGTCTAAATACATGTAATATGAATTACTGTTTTAAGTTATTCTTCTCTATATTTTTGTTAACAGAGAATTTATTAAAATTGCTTTAAGAGAAAATATTTAGGTAATTTACTACTGAAATGATTGAACACTGTTTTAAGTACTACATAGGAAACAGTCAAATTGTATCAAGGTAACTAACCATTGTTTAATAATTTCCTCATTGGACTGGAATCTCAGTTGTCTCTTTTACACAGCTCTACTAGCTTTTCAAAGCTGAAATGTCCATACAGTTAAATATTCAACATGCCTTATTATTTGAAATACAAACTAGTCTTAGTAACAGAAGAGACAGCTTGTCCCTCCAAGCCAAAAATCATAATCTAAATTACTTGCCTCCATAGAATGGCATCAAAACACAACTCACAAAAGTTTTATGACATTACAATACCCTGAAAAGTGTCAAATCTTTCACAAACTTTGGGATTTCTAAAAACACACTGCAATTATCTACTATAACAATAACCTTAGTATAGTTGATTTCTTCCTGAAGATTTTCAAGGAGTATATCTCCCACAGGCTTCCAATGACTCTTCTCTGTTTCTGCCTGCTGCAAACCTGCATTCAGATCCTCCACTGCATCCTGGAAGATGTTCATTTTCTGCAACATGACAAACGAAAGAAATCTGAAGTGAGCCATTTGCGGTATTCATATTAAATATTTACTAAAATGTATGGGATACAAGTTCTATGATCCATCTTTTATCAAGGGTCTTCTATCCTGAACAAAACTTCTAAATTGTTGTTGTTGTAGGGTTTAACGTCATTTTTCAGCACATGGCGGCCAGTATTAATGGTGGAGGAAGAACCTGGGCAAACCCCAGAAAGAACCACCGACCGACGAGAAGCTACTGGCATGCTTTCTCACATACCCACATTGGCTGAATTCTAGACTTGAACCCACACAGACAGAGGTGAGATGGCAGTGATCCGTAACAGAGAGCGCTTTAGACCACTCGGGGCCCCAAAACTTCCAAGTAAATTCAAGAAAAATTTGCACACCGATTGGTAATGTCAGGCGAGTTCATTTTGTGTGTGTGTGTATTTTTTGGATTTTTAATGTAGCTTTAACAATTTTACAGTCATAACGTTACAGTGTCTGCAGTGTGGCAGTTTATAGTGATGTCTAGTACAGGAGCATCATGCCGCAGACATGTATCATGATGTTCCACCCAGTCACATTCTCCTGACAACTGGCAGACCAGTCCTAACATTAACCTCTGAATTGCTGAACGCCTAATGAGGCAGCTGATAGTACCATGTTTATAAGTCTTTGGTATGACTTGGCTGGGTTCGAACTTGCCACCTCCTGCATCTGTGGCGGATGTTCTAAATACTTAGGCCATAAGAGCATTCACAACTTAAGTAGAAATCCAAACATTATCAACAAGACAAATTTGCATTAAACCAGAATTAAGATATTTAGAGTTTATGAATGGAAAATGAACATAGCAAGGACTAAGTAATGTAAATAAAATGAAGAAGGAATGAAAAATGATGGATAAATGGTAACTACAAATGGCTGCTTGGAAAAGCAATACATGATGTTGAATGATCAACCATAAACAATTATTGAAATTAGACTCTGGATATAGTCTTTGCTGTAATTAATTGGGTCTATAAACAAATAATAAATTAAATTATAAATCCATACCTGAAAATTTACTTTTGTTACCGTGCAGTCTCATTGGAAATGTATTGCTTATATCCCTGAGGCATTTAAGAAATAGCAACTGCTTTGCTTCATTGTCTTACGACTTTGCTTGTTTTCAAGGTCCCTCTAAATTAAATTCTTTGCTTGTTTTTAAGGTCCCATTATATTTTAGTTATATGCATATATATATATATATATATATATATATATATATATATATATATATAATATATATATATATATAGAGAGAGAGAGAGAGAGAGAGAGAGAGAGAGAGAGAGAGAGACATACATATACAATGTGCATGACATAAATGTATGTGATGAAATAAACCAAAAACACAAACAGACATACTGTGTGGTCATGTACAATGCATGTTTTTTTGTAGAATGCACAAAGACTCAAATTGTCACGATGGTCTTACAAACTTGAAATGGTGTTTCTTAAGAATAAAATGTTACTAAATTTTATCAGCATTATCAATAAATCAAAAAATTACCTCTGTTGCTTCATCAAGTTTTGCCTTCCATTCATTACAGCCTTGGCTTAATTCCACCCACAACCTGTTAAGCAGCCGAACCTGACGTCTGATCTTCTTAACCATGTGACGGGCTTCCCGCTCGGGGGACATTTCACCAACAGGTACATCATCTGAAATGATGAAAACTCAGACATTAGTCAAATAATTTGAAACAAATACAAGCAGCTGGCAATGACCTAAATGTCAGGTCTGCCATTTAACTTTAGGGCATTTATTAAGTTACAATAAGACAAATTAAATTCCAAAACCTGAAGGTGGGACAAAAAAAGGTGCCAAATATGAGTAGAAAATTTAACAATGCACTCAGTTGAGTGTGTGGAAGGACATACAGCTGGATGAACACACCAGCTGCTGTGATCATCATGCCAAGCATCTCTGCCTAATTGATCATTATGTCAAGCATCTGCCAAAGTGATCATCATGTCAAGCATTTGTCAAATTGATCAGTATGTCAAGCATCTGGCAAAGTGATCATGTTAGGCAACTGTCAAATTGATCATCATGTCAAGCATCTGCCAAATTGATCATTACGTCAAGCATCTGGCAATGTGACCATCATGTCAAGCATATGCCAAATTGATCATTATGTCAAGCTTCTACAAAAGTGATCATTGTGTAAAGCATCTGCCAAAGTGATCACTATGTCAAGCATCTGCTCAAGTGAACATTATGTCAAGTATTTGCACATGTGTCAAGCATATGCCAAATCGACCATTATGTCAAGCATCTGCCAAACTGATCAACATGTCAAGATTATTTCCAAAGTGGGTTCAGCCAAAAAAACAACCATCCAACAAAATAAATCCAATCACTGATGATACAATTTCTAGGCCTTTCACTGGATCAAATCACAAATTAAGTGTAGTTACTGGATCAAATGGCAAATTAAGTGTAGTTACATCTCTAAGGAAATATCGGTGATATAAGAATAAATGTTTGATTATACAATTTTAAAGTATCTCCCAAAATAGAGATCCTCTTTCATATGTGGCTTTTCATTTCTTCTTTGACAAAAGAATGTTTCCCTCAGTAAACTTTGACGACACAATCCACTGGTACAAACTGAAGCTACGGACACTTTAAACATCTTTACCACAAAGCTAAACATTAAATGGAGAAGGATTCAATAGTCTGTAATTTTTCTTTTCATTTTAACTAATTTTTTGGGGCTGAGATACAACAGTCCTAGGATTATAAACTAAATACAATATTTAACTCATTTTAAGGCATATAAATATGCATACTTCCACTGAGAGTAAAATATTTTCTGTAAAAAAAATTAAATCTGAACTTGCTGCAACCACTAGAAATATCCCAGTGTCCTCCAAGATTTTGAAAGTGAGACAAATATTCCAGCTGCAGACTACATGGACCATCATGACGGATTTGGGCGTTTGTAGCTTGCAAGCGGACTCAACTTGTAAGCAAGTATATGACACAATAAAATCTTTATTTATAACAAGGTGGTAATGGTGTAACACAACATAGCTGCAAATGCATTAGCTACTCAAGCATAAAAATAAGATTACAGTGATTTGGTTTTGATATCGAAGGATTGTGCACCATGATATACATCCACACTGCCTGTTGATGAATAGGATCTAAGATACTGAGAGTGTAATGAATGGATTTCTGATAAAACAAAATGTGAAAATCAGGTCACATTGGTCTATTTTTAGTAAGGTTTAGTTTATGTTTAATTAAGGTGCATCTACATGCCAATCTTCATCAGTTTATGTGAAACCTGAACAATGTATTGAGGGTGTACTCAACATATTGCTGAAAATAAACCAGAATTTAATCAATGTATACATACATCTATACAAAAATTGTAATAGTCTGAAAGCAGTCATTGTAAACATAAATTATCATGCATCATACAAGCCAATTCTGAAATTGATGACATCAGATTTATAATATTCTTTTCAATCTGCTCATGTAAATCAAACCATACCTCTCTCACATTCCATGGACCCCATGATAGAGATCAGACTACAGTCCAAAAGAATATCACTTTTGAAAGCAGTGGGAGTATAACGATTTGTTAACATGCATATCTTCTGATGATAACTAATATCAATTTAGTTTTATAGCAATCCACTAAAGATTAGCTGCATTAAAAAAATTCTAACATATATTGATTCCAGCTGCAAATAAAAAGGGGTAACAATTTTTACCAAAAAATCATGTGAGCATACAGCTTTGTCAATATGTGATTGTATATAATCAGATGATGACCATAATATGTACCAAGTTTCGCACAATCCCTAAAAATACTTGCAAGACAAGTTACAAGATTGTGTTGTACACTACTTCTTCAAAAGCAGCAATAACCCTTAACAAAAATCACAGGAACATAGTGATTTGTTGATATGAGCTTAACAAAAATCGCAGGAACATAGTGATTTGTTGATATGAGCTTAACAAAAATCACAGGAACATAGTGATTTGTTGATATGAGCTTAACAAAAATCGCAGGAACATAGTGATTTGTTGATATGAGCTTAACAAAAATTGCAGGAACATAGTGATTTGTTGATATGAGCTTAACAAAAATCGCAGGAACATAGTGATTTGTTGATATGAGCTTAACAAAAATCACAGGAACATAGTGATTTGTTGATATGAGCTTAACAAAAATCGCAGGAACATAGTGATTTGTTGATATGAGCTTAACAAAAATCGCAGGAACATAGTGATTTGTTGATATGAGCTTAACAAAAATCGCAGGAACATAGTGATTTGTTGATATGAGCTTAACAAAAATCGCAGGAACATAGTGATTTGTTGATATGAGCTTAACAAAAATTGCAGGAACATAGTGATTTGTTGATATGAGCTTAACAAAAATCGCAGGAACATAGTGATTTGTTGATATGAGCTTAACAAAAATCGCAGGAACATAGTGATTTGTTGATATGAGCTTAACAAAAATCGCAGGAACATAGCGATTTGTTGATATGAGCTTAACAAAAATCGCAGGAACATAGTGATTTGTTGATATGAGCTTCTTCAGATGATGACCATATTGTGCAGCAAGTGCCACAATGATCCAAAGCAGAGTGACTAGTTGCCTTCATGTGACTGGCTGTTGTGTACTAAAATTCAATGTCAAAACAAAAATAACAATAACTCTAACAAAAACTAGGGGAGGCCAGTAATTTGTTTATATGGGCACCAAGAAATGATGAACACAACATGTACAAAAGTTTCATGTTGACCAAACGAAAACTGCAACTAAACTTTTCTTTTATGCTAAACCTAGTTGAAAGTCATAAAGAGCTAAAATGTAAACAGAGCAATGATTTGTCAATAGGTGATCATCGAAACATTGCCAAAGCTTTATAGTGATCTGCCTGTTTCTTCCCATGACGAGATTATTTCACAACATTATGTTGTGCACTTTATTTATTTGCAAGCAAAAAGATGCAATATTTCTTATGGTTTG
This sequence comes from Sinohyriopsis cumingii, assembly GCA_028554795.2. Lineage (NCBI taxonomy): Eukaryota > Metazoa > Mollusca > Bivalvia > Unionida > Unionidae > Sinohyriopsis > Sinohyriopsis cumingii. The sequence continues at coordinate 4,048,268 of JAPYKE020000076.1, read as the reverse complement.
AGCAATGTGAATGGATTACCCTATATTTAACAGTCCCTTAAAGTAACAGGTTTCTCCTGTATCCAAAGTACAAGCCATTCATGAAATTTGGCCCAGGTATGTGATGTAGAAGTAATGTTATTGTGGCAAAAGCAACTCTGATGTTTCAGTCCCAATGAACTCTGAACTTTTCATCCCATATTCTTGCTTTATTCCTTATTCAAAATGTGAGTCTGAAGGTATGTTGTTGTTATGGCATTAATGCTGTTTTTCAGCACATGATAGGCTATACACGTTGGCTAGTATTATTTGGTGGAAGAAGAACCAGAGAATTACATACACATTTTCATCAGTGCAAGTTAATGCGGGTGTATCTGTGTGTGTGATTTGGAATTTTAATGTTACAGTAGCTTAAAAAAATTTCAGTCATATCGTTACAATGTCTGCAGTATGGCAGTTTATAGTGATGTCTAGCACTGGGGCATCATGCTGCATGATGTCCCACCCAGTCACATTATCCTGACACCAGGCTGACCAGTCCTAACACTAACCTCTTAATGCTGAACGCCAAGCAAGGCAGTTGTTAGCAAAAAAAATTGATAAGTCTTTGGAATGACTCGGCCGGAGATTGAACTCATTACCTCCCGCATCCGAGGCAGATGTTCTAACCCAGTTAAGTGAAATAGGCTCCAAGATAATGATGGTGCAAATAAGGGACAGATGAAAATTACACAAAAGTCACTCAAAATTAGGTCAAACTGTCTTACTTTTAGTGTGTCCAAGTTACTCTCATTGAAATGCAACTATATTTCAACTTTCATCAGTGTAGGTGAAAGGACTCCAAAATATAAAGGGTGTAAAAAAACAGATACCAAACCAGTCCAGTTTGAAAATTTTATTTTAGTAACCAAGTTCTAGTAATAATAATGTCTTTATTTTCAGAGAATAACTTAATTAGTTTAAAAGAAATAATTCTGACTACAATAATTAATTCTGGTGACTAACCTCTATCTCCACTATCCCCACTCTCTATACTAAGGCGTCTATCCTCCCCCTCCTCCCTGAGGTAGTATCGACCAGACTCCAATGTCTGCTCCACTATTGGTCGCTTCATATCCAGCTGTTCATGCAATACCTGCAACAAAAGTTTAGATTAAGCAGTGTAAACTACTTCCCTCATCAACATCCATAGAAATAAAAACATGTTTTCTAGTTCATAAAAAGACTTTGAAATCATTTCTCCTTGACACTGGAAATTTAAGAGAATGACTCAATTGACATTTTGTTGCCAAAATATCACTCCAACCTTCAGATACTTGTGTATTTACCTTTTTATCAAAAATACTAATGGGGCCATCAAATGTACCTTGGATAATTGAATATGTAAGCATATATGAACATATGTACAGAGTTAAAAAGAAAGTCAGCACAATACCAGCCATATGATACCAACTGTAAAGAAAGTTCTAAAAAGATTTTTAAAAAAACCAACAATAATAAGAAAAACAAATTGCAGAGTAAACCCTCCAAAATAATTGTAAACATATGCTACAAGATGAAGGATAAAGGTGACATATTTTAAAGTCGTGTAAAAAATAAATGAAATAAAAGATATAAAATTCTTAAAGAACTGGGTAAAATTTTGTAATATAAATTGCATAACCTACAAAAAAAGTCATGGAATTTCTCTCGTGGTGCATCATCTTAAAGTTTCTTAAGTGACCTGACACAAAACAGTTCTATCTCACAGGGTGGATGTTTATGCAGTCTACAAGAGTATGTTGCATTGTAAGTGGATACTGGCATGGTAGGCAACATTACAGAATATTTTTTTTTTCCAGATCGCATTTCTGTAAGAGCTGCAATATCAATGCATTGACGAAATTTAAAGTTTTGCAAGACTTTCAGCGTATAATGTGAATCCAAAAGTATGAAGTTTGTTTTCTTTTTAAATGACATTTCAATGTAGTTTGGAGATTTTATATGGCTGCAATTTGTGTTTAGTCAGCAAATAGCTTCAGATAGTGAAATTGGGTATTGCAACAGCAGATCTCCCTCTTTAAAATTGTCTGTATACAGGAAATTATGTCTACAATAGCAAGCTCATTTCTATTTGAATTCACAAAAGAAAATTACAAGATTGGCTTCTATTTTACATCATTTCATGCCAAAATGTGTGCCTTCTTCCAATGCTAAAAAAATAATTGGCTAACATATTACAAGCAGTTTAAAAATCCTTGGAAGCTTTATCACAAATTCAGTTTCCAGAGTGTTAACAAGCTCCACCAATCAGATGCAAGATCACCTCATTAGTATGCATTAATCTTATTCATTATCACAATTTTAATGATATAGGCACACATTTCAAGTTTGATCAAAATCTGATTAGAAATATGGCCAACTAAGCGGTAGAAAGGTTAGCTAATTAGATGCATGATCACCTCATTAATATACATGTATATGGACCTTGCTAATTAAAAAACTCGTCGGCGAGCCTGATAATATAACCCAAATTCCAAGTACGATCCAAACTGGATTAGAAATATGGACTCAATACTGACAGTTTTAACAAGCTATTGATAAAGGAAACACATAGTATGATTAAAATTAAAATGCACAAAAGATCTGGTGCCATACCATAAACTCGCAAGGCCTTAAAGCTAGGTAAGTTAAAAAGCTGCACATATTTATTCTGTATTTTATCCATGGTGATTCTGTTATTGACAGAAAAGCCCAAGATTGTTGATATTAAAACTGATCCTGGTTAAACTGAGACAAAGCTACATCAAATGACATCCTTACTTGGTTCTGTAGATTTTGGTGGCGCAGAGTGGGGATATCCCCTCCTAGATGGTGCTGCTTTTTCAGTTCCTGTTGTTTCTGCTGAATCCAGTTTAGCAAGTCCTGGATTGTGTTCAACAGATGGAGCCACTGCTCTGCATTACTCTCTAGTCTGCCTCTGAAAGTAAAACAAGAATAAATATGCAGTTCTGTTTCAAAAATCTTCCACATGGCCAAAGCTAATTAAAATAACCTAATAAGAGTCAAGAGAGCAGGTACAGAAACCAGTGGCACCCTTCCAATGTGTCCTAATAAATCCAGATTTTTCTAGTGTCTCTAATTCTGGGAAGCAACTGGAGATTAAAAGAGGCCAAAGTGAGCCTGAGATCACTCACCTAGCTGATAAGTGCCTAACAGTCTAATGCAAGAGCAGGTGACCATAACAATTGGGCAGCAGGATGCTCTCTATTGAAATTTTTTCAGTGCTATTGACTGCACATTTCAAGCTTTCTCTAGTTTTCCTATATTCAATCACATCTGAAGACAGATCAGCATCACTTCTTCAATATTTAAAGGTCGAACCTGCAAATCTCTAACTAGACGTCTGTAAAGCAATTTCCACAAGTTAGACCAAATTTTCGTTAAGGTGTAACAAAATATGACGTACTCAAATGTCAAATTAAAAAGCATGCATTTGCAACATTCAGAAGTGTGATCTCATGCAGTGGCAGCAGAATTATCTTCAATCAAATAGTTTAAGTACCTTTAGACAGACCATAATGATCTCAAGTTCAGTTTCAGAGATTGCAAACCCCATTGAGATCAATGGCTTCTTGCTAGAACTCTTAATCTGACATGATCCTTATTTGTTTTTGTTTTGTTTTAAATTTCAAACGGCAGTTACAATCATCTCTCCTACCATGCACAATATTCAAATCAACAAATGATATCCAATAGCATAACTGCTGCCTTTCATGCTTTTTACCAGGAATCTAAATATCTCTTTTCATACTTCTGTGTTGATTGTATAAACATTTTAAGAGACTGATTATACCTATCACTTTCAATGTGCTTTTGTTCTTGCTAAGCTAAGGTTTGATCTTTCAGGCATTCTGCATGAAAAACTTGGGCAAATTAAAGAGTCTGAGGTAATCCAGTAACTCCACTTAAGTCAACATGAAATCTGGGATATGGATCAAACCATGAGAAGCCAAAATCTCTGAGCACAGCAATCATATTTTTGCTATTATTCTGTAAATTTATTGATAATTTCAGTAAGACATATTGTCAAATCATAAAGTCTATTAGGTCTAAAAGGCCCATAGGCCAAGGATACTTTGTAATTTCAGTAAGACGTATTGTCAAATCATAAGGTCTATTAGGTCTAAAAGGCCCATAGGCCAAGGATACTTTGTAATTTCAGTAAGACATTGTTAAATCATAAGGTCTATTAGGTCTAAAAGGCCCATAGGCCAAGTATACTTTGTAATTTCAGTAAGACGTATTGTTAAATCATATGGTCTATTAGGTCTAAAAGGCCCATAGGCTGAGTATACTTTGTAATTTCAGTAAGACGTATTGTCAAATCATAAGGTCTATTAGGTATAAAAGGCCCAAAGGCCGAGTATACTTTGTAATTTCAGTAAGACGTATTGTTAAATCATAATGTCTGTTAGGTCTAAAAGGCCCATAGGCCAAGGATACTTTGTAATTTCAGTAAGACGTATTGTCAAATCATAAGGTCTATTAGGTCTAAAAGGCCCATAGGCCGAGTATACTTTGTAATTTCAGTAAGACGTATTGTTAAATCATAATGTCTGTTAGGTCTAAAAGGCCCATAGGCCAAGTATACTTTGTAATTTCAGTAAGACGTATTGTCAAATCATAAGGTCTATTAGGTCTAAAAGGCCCATAGGCCAAGTATACTTTGTAATTTCAGTAAGACGTATTGTCAAATCATAAGGTCTATTAGGTCTAAAAGGCCCATAGGCCAAGTATACTTTGTAATTTCAGTAAGACGTATTGTCAAATCATAAGGTCTATTAGGTATAAAAGGCCCAAAGGCCGAGTATACTTTGTAATTTCAGTAAGACGTATTGTTAAATCATAATGTCTGTTAGGTCTAAAAGGCCCATAGGCCAAGGATACTTTGTAATTTCAGTAAGACGTATTGTCAAATCATAAGGTCTATTAGGTATAAAAGGCCCATAGGCCGAGTATACGTTTGTAATTTCAGTAAGACGTATTGTTAAATCATAATGTCTGTTAGGTCTAAAAGGCCCATAGGCCAAGTATACTTTGTAATTTCAGTAAGACGTATTGTCAAATCATAAGGTCTATTAGGTCTAAAAGGCCCATAGGCCAAGTATACTTTGTAATTTCAGTAAGACGTATTGTCAAATCATAAGGTCTATTAGGTCTAAAAGGCCCATAGGCCAAGTATACTTTGTAATTTCAGTAAGACGTATTGTCAAATCATAAGGTCTATTAGGTCTAAAAGGCCCATAGGCCAAGTATACTTTGTAATTTCAGTAAGACGTATTGTCAAATCATAAGGTCTATCAGGTCTAAAAGGCCCATAGGCCAAGGATACTTTGTAATTTCAGTATGACGTATTGTCAAATCATAAGGTCTATTAGGTATAAAAGGCCCATAGGCCGAGTATACTTTGTAATTTCAGTAAGACGTATTGTTAAATCATAATGTCTGTTAGGTCTAAAAGGCCCATAGGCCAAGTATACTTTGTAATTTCAGTAAGACGTATTGTCAAATCATAAGGTCTATTAGGTCTAAAAGGCCCATAGGCCAAGTATACTTTGTAATTTCAGTAAGACGTATTGTCAAATCATAAGGTCTATTTGGTCTAAAAGGCTCATAGGCCAAGTATACTTTGTGCTGAAGCTGATCAAATTCTATTCAGCAATTGTTTCTTAAACTGATGTTGTGTAAATATTTTTTCTTCTTTTCAATGTGGACTAATTTAATTTGTACAAATCTGAAACATCTCTGTAACAGGAAACTCTCTTTCAAATTTGGTCAAATTCCACTAAGCAGTTTTTGAGTTGTTTAAATGTTTCCCCTTTTTATAGTAATGGCAGCAATATCTAATGACAGATAAGCATCATCTGCATCAATCTGAAAAAGTCTACACAAAAGGATGCTTATTAACACATTAACCCCTGGTGACAAGTTTACGTGGCAGGAGGTAGTAGCCTACTGTAGCGTCAAGGTCATGTATGATACACTAAAGTGGGTGGTATTAAAGGTAGACAGATGTAGCTCTACAATGATACCAAATAATCTGGAAGTTCAAGTTGCACTACAAAATACAGAGGGAAAAAACTAATTTTTTGGACCCAATTTTTTTCCACCCAAAATTTGCCTGTAGCCGGAATCCGATTTTGTGTCTGGATTTTAGACTTTTTAGTCTCAGATCTAAGGCAGACTGGTATGAACTGCAAACAGACAGATGAACCTATGCAAAAAGTAGGATAAGATGGGTATTTGGAATAAAGAGTGGTCTCGATATGATAATAATGGGTTCGTTAAGCAAAAAAAAAAGAAACAAACAAAAACAAAAAATAAAAAATAAAAATAAAAAAAAATTGAACTTTTACCCTTCTGCTCATGCGCGAGCCAAATAGTCAATGAAAAATGATGTTTCTAACACAGCTAGGCATTATGTTATTGGAAAATCACCAGGAAGTTAATTTATCAGGATTTATTCAGAAATATCTTTCAAAATGTGTTCATTACTCAAATTTCAGGCGAAAATGACAAAAACCTCCAGGGGTTAATGTGTTAACAAGGGGATGCTTATTAACAAGAGTAGCAGATATAAAGAAATTGTTTATTTTTGTAACTTTGGCTTTTCTATTTTTAATAACAAGGGCCAAATTTGAAAGCAGACTGGCATCATTCATACCAACTTGAAAAGTATTCCTGTAAGGATACCTTTCCTCTCATATCATGTGTTCGGTGGAATTTTTATTAAATGTTGTTTTCAGGCTTTTTTCACTAATTTTTATAAATGAAGGCAATTATCTCATGGCATCTCCACATCAATCATACAAATCTTAAAGCCCTTCATATCAGGATGCTGTGCCAAAATTTGGTCAAACTAGATCCTGTGATTTTTGAGAAGTTTAAACAGATGCATTATGCACTAAACACACTGAATAATGCATTTGCTGCAGTCAGTGTGACACATAACAAAGTAAACTGACAAATGGGTCTAAGGAACCATGTTAAATCACTAGACACCTGTTTGGTGCATGACTCCTTGTAATTAAGGTTCCGATAATTGTCAGACTGATGGATGAGGCAAGGTGAATTTGGGGGTATGTATCCAAAAAATAATAGAGTTGAAATGAAGCAATGACAATTTTTGTACCAATTGAAGTAAGGGACACAAGATGAATCTTCCCAGAAATCAGTTATTATGAAAGCATGGAAAAATGAGGTGTTACTCAAACCTGGATAGGCATTTGTTAATTTTCAGTGGTTAGATGAGTTTAATCCTGACTGGCTAAACTACATAAGGGTGAAATTTAATATTTTAAGTATTCTCCTTTGCAATGACTCTGCAATTAGCAGGAAGTACTTCAAAATTGTCCAAAGGATGGATGTCTGGAAGTTTGAAGGGCACAGAACCTTAAATGTAGTGAGAGATTACAATATGATAGAAACAAATGAGTCTCGAAAGCACAAGGGAAATAGCTCAATATAATCAGAGAGAAGACAACCAAATTATCGTTGATGATCTAAAAGAGGCTGGAAAGAGGAAAAGGATTATGTCGCCTCTAACCTGTCACCTACAGTGAAGCTGGACTGACCAGCATGCAACCAGGTTTGGCAGGTATCTTGACAATTTGAGTTCGATCATTCACTCGATTTCATGATGAAATTTATCTTATCAGTGTAACCAGAATGGTTAGCTGCATTTTCATAAGCTTAGTAATTGTTTCTAAGAGAAATTTATTCTTCAAATGTTATGTTCAATTTCATTTTGATTTATATAATCAAATAATTGATTAAATTGTGAAATTCTTCATGCAGGAGCTCATGTTGTTCTCTTCTATATCTCTGCTCAGGTCTCCATTTTTTCCATTTATAAATTTCATATTTTATTTTATTATTGACTCAATCTGAGCAGATAACAAAGAGGTTGATCATCCTCTAAATAACAATAACCACCACCACCACCATATAACAACTCTATTGCTTGTACTTCAGCCACATGAGCTAAAAAAAAAATGATTGAGGCCTGCCTTCTGAGTCACTGATCAAAACATTGCTGTTGTTGTTGTTGTAGGGTTTAACGTCATTTTTCAGCACATGATAGGCTATACATGGCGGCCAGTATTAATGGTGGAGGAAGAACCCGGGAAATCCCCGGAAAGAAGCACCAACCCTCGAGAAGCTACTGGCAAGCTTTCTCACATACCCACATTGGCCGAATCTGAGACTCGAACCTACGCAGACAAAACATTGCTGTAACATGGATATTGATTATGACTACCCAAGATTTTTCAACCATTTCCAGATTGGGGCAGGGGTCACTGGAACTGGGCAAACTTGCACACTAATTAGCTACACTGCAAATTTTCCAAATAAAAGAAAAACAAGACTGCATGCATATTAGTGGGCTAAGCAAAGCATGTTTTTATGCCATTAAGCAGTTGGTGAGCATGACTAAAGCAGGCTAAATTTTAGTAAAGGAGTTACAGCACATCTTTAAGCATGTTCAAGACATGCAGTTTTTCAGAATTAAAATCATTTTTATGACTACAAACGCATTTGGGGCCATGAGTGTCCGAGTGGTCTAAAGTGCTAACCATTATGGATCACTGCCATCTCACCAATGTCTGAGTGGGTTCAAGTCTCATGTTCGGCCTAGGTGGGTATGTGAGAAAGCTTACCAGTAGCTTCTCATGGGTCGATGGTTCTTTCTGGGATTTTCCCGGGTTCTTCTTCCACCATTAATGCTGGCTGCCATGTATAGCCTATCTTGTGCTGAAAAATGGTGTCAAAAACCACAACAACAACAATAACAACAACTAACCCATTCCAGGGACACCATGGGAAGGGAAAAACTAGAATTACATTTTTTTGCATATGGCTACCCCTAATGGCAACATACTTACACAGCTTTGTGAATTTCTACCCAGCAGTTTAGATTTGGTGCCAGAGGGAAGATATCCATGTCCATTGTTTAACATTGGTATAAACTTACAGAAAATATTAATTAACACAGTCATTAATCTGGATCTCTCCCCCCCACCTATATTACTGGTTAGTGATAACATTCACTTGTCCACCGGCCTCAACAGTTTAAGATTTCAGTTCCATCTTTTCATTTAACTATTTCCTCCTCAACATACTGGTGGAAATTCACACCTTTGTAGTTGCCCTTGACCCAGTAACCATATTTTCTAACAAAACTTTATCTATGCAGACATGGACTGAAGATGCATTACTTACCACATGGATTTGATTTGTAACCAAGGGTCACAGTTTATGGTTTGGGTTGAGTTCAGGAGGTGGAGGTGGGTTGGAAAGGGGGGGGGGGTATGGAGGGGGTGGAAGATGCAACAAAAAGAACACATACAATGGCAAGTGATGCAGAGTATCTGAATCACTGACTGATGTTTCAGTTATTGAAAGTTTGGTGCATTTGAAAAAATATAATTTTAAGAGAATTTTTTTAAAAAGAAGTCTTTCTTGAAATACAAAATTATATACATAAAGTGCACTATTCTAAACATAGAAAAAAAATTCAACTGAGAATTAAATGTAACCATTCTAAAACTAGTAGGTCAGTGTGACTTAATTATCCAATCTTGTACCAGACAAACACAACTGCTTTACCAACTACATGCAGCACAGACCCAGATCTGCTGTCACATAATACCATGCAGATCCAAGTCAACTCTGTCCATTTTAAACAAGAGCGAAACAAAAACCCAGCATATACCACATGATCAGTGCAGACAGATCAGAATCTCTGGTGCTGGTTACTGGAGACTCAATTTACATCACCAGAGATTTTCTAGCATTTGCAAAATGGGGACTGGAAGCATTGGAATTGGGAAAATTTGCAATATGAGCCAAAGTGCTAATTTTGAACTAAAAGAAAAAACTGCATGAATATTAATGAACTAAGGGCATCATGTTTTGATGCCAAAAGCAGATGGTAGTGCTTACCATAGGAAAGCTGACTAAACTGTTGTAAAGGAGTTACTAATCAACAACATATCATGCAGGGTAAAAATGTTTAAGTTTGTCATAAAATAACTGTCAAATAACATCATTTTTCTCATGTCTTTTGGGCAGGTCATTCTTGTCATATCAAATGGACAGATCATTTCTCTCAATGTCAATTGGGGAGGTCATTCTTGTCATATCAAATGGACAGATCATTTCTCTCGATGTCAATTGGGGGGGTCATTCTTGTCATATCAAATGGACAGATCATTTCTCTCAATGTCAATCGGGGAGGTCATATCAAATGGACAGATCATTTCTCTCAATGTCAATTGGGGAAGTCATTCTTGTCATATCAAATGGACAGATCATTTCTCTCAGTGTCAATTGGGGAGGTCATTCTTGTCATATCAAATGGACAGATCATTTTTCTCATGTCCATTGGGGAGGTCATTCTTGTAATTTCAAATGGCCAGGTCATTTTTGTCAACCTATATATTCATCTGATTATTCCCAGATGAACTTTAGAAAACAATTCTATATACACACAAAAATAATGAACCAGCAATCTTTTGAGGTCTTCTGCTTTAAAGGGAAACATTATTTAATTAAAGCATCATATTGTTTCTGCCTTAACCATTACTACAAGCCTGTCCTCCATGTACAATAATAATGAAAAGACATAATATATGGATGTACAAGGTTTAATGGCAGAAGTACAAGTATTATATAATGTTCCACAAAATATAAAGGCCAAATTTAAAAAATATTAAGATAAAACCCTATCAGAAAAAGTAAATATACAGTCCTTCATGATAAAGGCAAAGATCTTAAAAGGTTGTAAAAAACATACAGGTTACAGACTGTTAAAATCTTTAAGGAGATTCAACCTTTCAACTAAAAGTAAATATTTCTAACCAAACTAAATATTAAAACATAAAAGATTCCAAAGTTCCTTAAAAAAATAGACAAAATAAAACAACTTTATAAGCCTTTAATATTTAGGATTGAAATTTGTTGTATAAAACAAATTTGTTGAGAAAAGTCTAAAAATTGTCCAACAAAACATCATTCAAAAGTTGAATGATTGATTTAACATCATACATGTCAGTTTTACAGTGTATGGAAGTTGAAAAACTTGACAAGAGGTCGTCATATACCCCCCTCAGTATTCCATCTATCCCCACATAAAGCCATAGATTCCATTAAACTGACTTACTATATACAATTCTGATCCAATTACAAACTACACAGGCCCAGATCAGCCATTGCATAATGCAAAAGCAGATATGGGTCTATACTGTCTGCAGTTGGACCCACTGTATAATAGAGTATATATGGTAATTACGTTCTATCACTGGTGATTTAAAGTTCACACTGCTTTTAGTCCTTAGCTGACGAGATTGAATTAGAATGAGATGTTACACTTTTAAATACCTTTGATGTGGTTTTCTGTGAAACTTCTCATACATTACTTCATTACAGTTCTCTCTCTTTAAAACTCCCTTCCTTGTAACATTATTCCAGACATAATGTGGGACCACTTTGAACCCTATGAAAACCATTGTATTTGAATTAGTCTACCAAATACATGAATAAACAGACTGAAAGAAAACAACATTAACTTTATTATTTTATTTTTGTTTCCTTATAAACATTATTATCTCACAAAATGTAACAATTTCTTCTAACTGTGGTTCACTGTATACACAGTTCTTGCTATAACATGGTTTTGCAACACAACCCTGACCTTTCTGTACCATGTCAGCTGACCTTTCTCTACCATGTCTGCTGACCTTTCTGTACCATGTCAGCTGGTGCATACTGCAGTCGATGGTTATGGACATAAACTACTAAAATTCTTACAAGGAGAGCCAAATGAGGTGACCACACTTTCAAGATGGCACAATTAATGGATGAATCCTATGAATGATGTCATAAAAAGGGAACACTGCACAACAACTTGACCATCATTATACATGTATGTATCGTATTTATAATACATGATGGGACACCGTATTTGTTGGGACACCATAAATTTATTTTAAAAGTAATTTTTTTTGTGCACTGTATGTTCTGGGACACATCACTTTTTTCAAGTCGCAAGTTGTAGGACACCTTTTAAATCATTCAAAAATTACATGTCGGAAAAAGTACTCAAACATAAATTTGATTAAAGAAAACTTTAAAAAAGAAAATGCTCTGAGTGTTGTTTGTTTACACTTTTCTTCCTAAATGCAAATTTGCTAAGAACAAGAGCTCAAGTAAGAATGAATTGTTTGTGTATATAAGAATGAGTTCAACTTTTTCTGTTCTAATTTATGCAACAAAGTTTTTTTAAATAAATTAAATGCCAAGGTTTATCTGCAGTTTGTTCTCGTTACACGACTTATTTTGGCAAAATAACTATTGATGAGCACAGTATAAACTATTCACTGTAATTACGTAAACATATATTCACGGAGAGAGAGAGAGATAGAGATACTGGTATATAGTGACAGTACAGAGTTGATTGATAAGCATACTAATTCCGAAACCAAACTTCTTTTACTTACAAAGCAGTGAAATCTGACATAATCCAAGTACTGCTGAACAAACTTGAATGCTGCTAATATATTTAAATTAAATACTTCAATCTGTCCACATTCTTAATTGCCCACTCATCCTCCTCAGGCTCAAATCCATCAAATTTGTCCTCTTCACTGTCGCTGCCATCACATTCAGTATCTCTTATGATATTGTCCTCACATCGATTCAAGTTAATGTTAATACCACAAACTTTAAATGATTTTCTGGTCAGATCTGGCTTGTCCCGAAGTGATTTCACTGCTTTCACAATCCAGTACACAACTGTTTGTTTATCTGCACTCTTGATATGAGACGTGTTGTCATTTTCCTTGGAAAGGCCCTCTGCTGCTTTCCAAATAAAATTTGTCCAGCTTTTCCTCATATCAGACTTGACCTGTTTATTTACACTGACATCTAGTGACTGTGGCTTGGAGGTGCATCCACCCGGAATAACTGCAGGCACCATGTTACCCCTTCTCAAAGCCTGTTTTACAGCATCTGTAATATCCACCCGGAATTAATCCATCACCAAAAGAGATCGTTAATTTCCTGTATACTTGAGATATATTTCTTTAATGCACTATAGCATCACCTCCTAATCAACCCAACGCTTCTGCACATGTAGGATCCATGCTTTTTGGTGCCTGAATATGTTTTGGCTCCTCACACCACAAAAAATTATCACTGGCGGCAACACATCTCCTGCTGTGGAAACTGCAAGTACTAAGGTTTGATGCTTTTTATCCGCACCAGTCATGCGAATTTCTTTTCGACAGGGAATGAGATCAAAATACATAGGACTTTCATCCATGATAATTATCATCTTTTCTTCTAAATCGGCTTTTTCTCTTCTTGTCTTTATGAATTTATGGAATAATTTTATTTTCTCCTCCAAATCTTATGGGAGACTCTGGCCATTATTGTCCATGAACGAAGCACGAGATTGTGTCACTTTAAAAAACCTGCTGCCCAGTTCCTACTGGCTTGAAACTCATTTTCTGGATGTTCACTTGACCCTAATTCCTTGGCATAAGCACATATCATGTCCAAACTTGCAGGGATCTGCAGATCGCATTGGATGAGAACACACTTTGCAATTTTTTCATCTAACTCATTGCCATATGATACTGGTCTCCCACTCCTTGCTAAATGTCCCTATTCATTCAGCTGCTGAGAAAACTCTATTTCTGACCAATTTGCAATTATGGTTGATTTGGGGATTTTCAAATGTCTTGCCGTTACATGAATTCCATGCAAACAGGAAGAAAATTACAACTTCCTCTTTTTGCTTTAATGTAAAACACTTGTAATGCCCTCGCCTGACATCATCAATTTCATAGGCATCGTTTCTCTCTTGACTGGGGTCTCCAATTTTGTGTCTTTTTGCAGCTGGTTCATTTTCTTTTACATCACACTCCTCCTTTCTAGCATGCTTTTTTGGTCACCTACGGGCCTCTTAGGTGAAGCTTCGGGCAACACATTTTCTTTCCATGCATGAGGCAAGACCTCTTCACTACTTGAGTATCACACTACAAACTTATCCATAATAGCGGAGATCTATAATGTGGTTTATTTTATTTGTTTTCCCCTTTATATATGCTATGTACGCGATAACAATGACTGCTAGGAATCACTTTTTGAGTAAATGTTCGAGAAGTTATCGTTTCAAAGTGTTCATTGTTTCTATTTATTTTCAAAATCCCAGTGAAAACCGGTGGAAAGAAATCAAAGTTGGCTTCCCCACGTCAGCTGACTTTGTATACATATGTAAAGTTTAAAAAATCTCCATGCTAAAAGGAATCCAAAGTCTGCTTCCAGGGTCAGCTTGCTTTGTAATAAATTAACCTTGGTATTTGATATCCTACCGGTAAGTTCAAACAATGAGTTTATGGCTGTTACAAGGTGTGTTTATTAACCAAATATAATTTTTAATAATGTGCTTTTTCTAATGAAGTTGTTCATCATTCTGTTTAAATAACATTTATTTACAAAATATCCAACATGAAAGATCGTTCCAAATGGTTTCAACAAACCATTATGTGTATGCGAAAAAAAATCTGCATATTACGTCACTGCTTTTTGTTTTCTTAATGAGTCTGGTTCCCGTAGTGGTGTTTAATATTATCCTGCCAAATTGGGAGTCCCAAGAGCAGGGAATTAGACTACCTATCAATACACCACCAAACAAGATTATTTTTTTCTTTCAAAAACACACAACATTTATTTCTTGAGACTATTGTCTAAGTCAAAACTCAATTTTTGTATTGTTCAATTAGTACAATATTGATGTTGCGATTTCATTGGAAGTAATAATGAAACTTCTTATCATCCTTGAGGATATTTCTATGTGCCAGTTCAAGAATTCTCTGAAACTTGCTCGCCTACAATGGTATGTACCTATGAAATTAAGCTCTTTATTTTATGAAGTATTCATTTCGCTTGGCTGCCGTGTTATTTTTTACCACAGTTATGAAAGAGTTGGTCAAAATAAGGTAGTTTATGTTACATACACAATAACATTTATAAGCGTTCGATTGATCAAATAGAGTTCACCAGACATACGACCGGGGCCAGTTGATTTAAAGTTTGTAGGATTTTCGTGCCTTTTAACTTTTCTTTTATTCCACCTCCTTTATTTGATTCAAAAGACATAATTAACGTGATAATACAATGGAGGCCAGCTTTTAATAAAGTGCACCAATACAATAAATACTTTTGGAAGTCAGTTATCAAAACACGGTCGGCACTTAATTAGGTTCTCAGAAAAATGCTCACGGACATAGCTGTTATGGTAGATTGACGCATTTTACGTTTAAGTACAAGAGGACACATTGCATTTATGATGATTACACTTAAAAGGAACTAAAAGATAGAACTAGAACACAAATTTCAATAGATAAAAAAGTATTTAATTTGTATTTATTTATTAAAGTGCTGCCTCCGCTCGGCGTTAAGTAACATTTTCATTGATAAAAATTTCCTCACATATAGTTAAATGCGGTGTACAAGGAATGTTGTTTGGAAAGAAAATGTAAAATATTGTATGACCTATCTTTAAATTTGATAGTGTTGACTAAAATTTCCAGGCCCTATCTACCATTTTTGATGATATAACGAGTGATACATCAAAGTTTCTTAAAGTTCTATAAATAGGGATCAATTTTGGGGCTATTTTCTGATTTAAAAAATAGGATCCACACCTGACCCCACATTATAAGCAGGTTCAGGAGTTATCAGGGTGCGAGTTATCGAGAAAGTGGTGTATTGTGACACTGTTACCCAGGATATAATAAAATCTTGGTTATTTTGTACCTTTCACCATGTCACTCATGAATGGCAGGTGCTTTCGAGTAATGGGGTTGATAATTCTCACTCTCTCTCATTCGTATGTGATTTTTACAAGATCCAGTTTCCATTCTCATAACAGTCAAACCTCTGAGGACAACCAAACATGATTCATTTCTCAATATTCACGTCAATGATCAATGTGTTTTCTGACAAAAGCGATAACACTATGAATGCATGCGCTACTTAAATGGAGTTCGTGGATATATTTTTCCTTTAATAAAATGCTAATGTCAACCAAACGAATAAATGATAACAGTACAGGGTTAGTTTCTTTCATTTTAATCTATTTTATTGTAACATGCAGTGTGGCTGGTTGCGGCAGGGGAAGGGGGCATAGGCAAATTGAACACAATTTATTTCATTTCCTTAGTCTTGGGACACATAATGTAGGTAAAAAAAAATTCACCATAAGTTTTGGGACACAAAATAAAAATAATAATTTTTTTGTGTCCCTACATATGTGGTAAATACAGTAAATACCAAGATGCACCTATTAACCTGCTGCATGGTTGAGAAGTATGATACTGAGCATAAACATCTCCCTGTTGTTCAAATAAAGTGCCCTCCTTGTTATGTACCTTGCCTTTAAACATGAATACAAAATCATTTGCGATAAATACAAGCAATCCCAAATTTAAGAAGCACTGAAAAGGGAACTTACTTAAAAAACAAGAGTCCCCTGAAGGGACTGATGCTCCACTTAAGTTGTTCCCATCCTCTGGGCCTCTGTGTTATTCGAAGAGGTCCACAAATTGCAAGAGCTTTGCAATAAGTCTTGCTCCTACAGCCAGCACTTGGTAGCTGTCTGCTCTACTAGCTTAAAAGAACTTCCAGAAAAAAGATGACTGTTTCTTCATTTTAACAGAGGAGTGTTCAAACCATCTGGCAGCCATCTTAGATTTCAAATTAGCATGACAGGGCCAACTAGATGTCACATTAAGTTTTGGAACGAAAACCCAAGATTAATAATTACTTTCTATTCTTCTGGAGTATTAATTACCCAGTTTTCAAGACAGCCACGATGGTGGCCTCATTGGATGTCTGAGGGGCAGGGGAGATAAAACAGACAGACCTGATTTCCATGGACTTGGTCATGAGCCGCAGCCAGCGCTGGTTCATTTCCTCCAGTCGCTGGTGAAGTTTCTGCACGTCTGCAGCTACCACCATTGTTTGACTCAGCCGTTTTCCCGCAGCTGTTAGAGACTCGTATGTACTTTGATGAGCGTCTACCTCTGCCTGAAGATCCTGTAAGAAAGAAAGGAGTTGTTACTAAAGTGGAATGTGATATACCTGGCTCATTTTATGCAGCAAGCATATTTGTGTTTGCATCTCAGTCATTTGTCATATGCAGGTTAACTGTTTATAATAAAATATCCAATGTAATAAAGAACATTGCAAGATCACTTCAAGTATTTTATATAATATTTTCTAAGTTTTAATTAAATTCAAAGATATGGGTATAATTATATGGCTTTTAGGGTCCCTCTGGCTTTGCTACAGCTAGTGTTTACTGTATACTGCTTTTAGTTACTAATGTTGCATGACTCACATGTAAAAATAAACTAACATCATAAATATTTGATGAGACTTGTGTAATTAATGACAATTCTGAATAGCGCGTATCTTTATCATTCTAGTTTTCATTTGTTAACTCATTAATTAAACAAGTATTAAATACCAAAGTTTGCATGACACCTGCAACAACAAAAGCTGTACATATCAATAATTTCTGCCACATGCGTGCCAATCAGATGGTTAGATTAGAAGAAACATCTCTAAATCATAAGTTCAAGCAATGGTGTTTTTTCTCCATGTAATGTAAATGTACTCTAGGAGCCTGAAATGTCTTAAACATGAAACTTAACCAAGGTGTGACAGACATATGGATGGACAGGGGTAACACTACATGCCCTACCAATGTCATTGTAAAGCATAACACTGCTTGAAAACTGACTAAAATGCCGAACTGAATCAGGGTGAGATGGACGGAAGGACAAAGGTAACACTTAAATTTTGCCCCCTCCCCCATTTTGATGTGGATAATATTCACAACAATAATGATAAAGACAACATTAATATATGTAAATGAATGTCAAGGTAACTTATGTAACCCACATCAGCATTAAGACATCCCTATCAGCAGTACACATCAAATGATCCATACAATCTAGTTTTTGCTCAATTTGAGTTTAATTGAACTTGAAGGTGTGTAATCAGTGAACCTATCTAAGGTGTCACTGACTCTATTTCAAGCATCATACAAGATGATAATTCACTGTACACTCGTCTGACATGTTGTTAGTTTCTTTATTTGCATACCTGTGAAACTTTAGTAAAACTAATTCTCAGAGACTTTTAGACTGTCAGATAGGATTCCTCTTTTACTTTAATTTCTCACAGAATAATAAATAACTTGTGAATGCTGGTATTTTTTCCTGTGATAATTTGGATGCATGTGTTTTCATAACAAGTTTTATATCTATCCTGACACTATATATATATATATATATATATATATATATATATATATACACACACACACACACACACAAATGTTTCAGCAGATGCTACTCAGTAGAAAAGGTAAAACTGGCCTTTGTACACATGTGACCTATGACACAGGTTCACCTTTCAAAAACTGGTTACTGAACAAATACCATGCACTGAATATTATTATTATTATTATTATTGTTGTTTTATTTGACTATTCAACCAAATATGCACATTTGCTGTTCTGTCCCAAATTAATGCATGACGCAAGATTACTGCATGCTGTTCAGTTTAATTCATCCTAGAAATGAAATCATCAATGATTCAAGATAATCATGGATCTTAGTCTGTATTGTACACCACAGCAAAACGTTCATTTTACCACTGACTGACAGCTTACATATGACTGTAAGACAGGATTGACACTTTGGTCTTCAAACTGTCAGGGGATGGATGTTCTGAAGCCAATATCAGAAAATTTGTTCAAGCCCAAATTTCTTTCTAATATTAAAACTTATCTGACACATTGTCTGATTAACTCCTTCTATATATTTTATCCACACCTGTAATAACCACAACCAAAGTCAATTATGATGCAACAGCTAACTTATATATCAAACTGACTATTTCAGAGGAATGTTGTAATGTTAAGTTCCAGAGCTTACACTATGATAGGCTCTCTGGAGTGAAGTGCTGGTGTTTCTTTGTGGCAAATTATATGCAGAGGAGAAAAGTTATAAATCTAAAAAAAAAAAAAAACATTAATACTTTACTTTATTCAACAAGATGTGACAAAATTACTATGAAATATATATATATATATATATATATATATATATATATATATATATATATATATATATATATATATATATAAAAGAAATAAATCATATCCATCAGATCTCAGTGGTCACAGATAAATACTAAGAGTCTGTTATTCATATAGAAATACTATGCCCAAGAGTCTGTACTGCATGAAGAAATACTATGCCCATGAGTCTGTCCTGCATGTAGAAATACTATGCCCAAGAGTCTGCTCTGCATATAGAAATATCATGCCAAAGGGTATGTCATGCATGTAGAAATACTATGCCCAAGTGTATGTTATGCATGTAGAAATAATAAGCCAAAGAATATGTCCATGCATGTAGAAATAATATGCCAAAGAGTATGTCCTGTGTGTAGAAACACTAGGTCCAAAAATCTGTCCTGCATGTAGAAATACTCTGCAAAAGAGTCTGTCCTGCATGTAGAAATACCATACTCAAGTGTATGTCAAGCATGTAGAAATAATATGCCAAAGAGTCTGTCCAATGTGTAGAAATACTAAACCAAAGAGTCTGTCCCGCATATAGAAATATTTTGCTCAAGAGTCTGCCCAACATATATAAATACTACGCCCAAGAGTCTGTCATTCATATAGAAATACTATGCCCAAGAGTCGGTCCTGCATGTAGAAATACTATGCCCAAGAGTCTGTCCTGCATGTAGAAATACTAGGCCCAAGAGTCTGCCTGCATATAGAAATATCATGCCAAAGGGTAGGTCCATCATGTAGACATACTATGCCAAAGAGTATGTCCTGTTTGTAGAAATACTATGCCCAAGAATCTGTCCTGCATATAGAAATACTATGCCCAAGATTCTGTCCCATGTGCAGAAATGCTATGCAAAAGAATCTGTCCTAGGAAAAAAAATTGCATAGCATGATGCAAGAAAATGTCTCATTTGTTTAAATTTGCATACTGAAAGTTAATGACATCAAAATTTGATTTAAAAATTTAAGGTAAATATAGGAGATGGTCTCTGATGTGTAAAATTGTAATTCTCACAAGCGTGGGAAAGTGCTGGTTAACCTTTCTTAAATTTGAATTTAAGGTGCATGTAATTTCATGCAAGCTGACTTTCAATGTATGGGGATATGTGCAAGTGTTATACAGGTGTAAAATAAGATATTTAGAAATGTGCATTAAACCACATAGTGAAGTTTATTTTAAAAAGCTGAAGTTAACTGAGATGAATAATATGAGCAGTTTTTAAATAAAGGTAGCTGGATTTAGAACAACAAGAAATGTCTCAATATGACACCAGTATTTTGGCCATTATGATGCAACTGAAGGCTAAAGTGTCAACTTAACAACAGGGGCCATAACTCTGTAAAATTATCAGAAAAGAGTAAAACTGAACTTGACGTTAAGTATTCTTAACATAAAACCTTGTACCAAATTCAGTTTCACTATATAAAGTCTTTCGATTGAGCAGAAACAAAAAATCCAATTTATGCGTAAACTGCTAGTTGTCAAACAGGGGACATATCATCACTTTTTTGCAGGAAATTGATGAAAATCAAATCTCACCAAGATCTTCATAATATAAAGCCTGACATGAACTTAGGATTGAATTCATTAAGTCCCACAAAAGTTACCAAGCGTAAACAAACTCGGTGACATTATGCAACTCGAGGTGATGAATAGACATGGCTAACGTATGATGCTCCTTACACATATATGGCATGGGTTTAAAATTCCATTTGTCATAACATAGCCAAAAGCTATGTTATTCCCGTATTATTACATACTGCAATAGCATTGCTCTGTGATCTTTGACAAACCACAAGAATAAAGAATGCCACAGTCCGTGATCTAATGGTATATACCAAACAGAATGGAAAGTGATATTACTTGATTATACAAGAAAATGATTGATAATATTAACAAAATGTTTATAAATATAAATATATAACACTATGTAATGTCACTCTTCTGTGGTAATTTATCATCATGTAGAATCACTCCCACTGTAACATTTCTGTATATTCTATAATTATTAGCCTTTGTTGAGATAAATGTCAAGTTTTATGAACCAATAAACCTGGTATCGACTGGTGCAAAGGTGACTGGTTTAAAAAACTTATTACTCACCTCAACAAATGTCTATAACAGTTTTACTTTATGAATCAATGCACAATTTAATTAAACTTGTTTCAATAAAGTTGACAAGTTTATCAATTGCATGGTGTCACAGATATATGTAATGATCTCATAATGGTGGAATATCATTAATTATCACACATCACATAACATGTTAGCAGTCAATAAAAAACATATCTCATGGGAATCAAGTAATAATATGTAATGGCTCTATCCTAACAACAGAGAACAACACATGTTGATACCATGATATGAAAACGATAATGTACTAGATTTGGATATTTTATCTTCCACCATCACTGACCTGCAAGCTTTTAACAATCTATCTCAACTGCCCAATCATTAATAATCAAAGCTTTATTACATGTGTGATCACATGAAACTATATAGATAGGATTAACAATCTACCTGAACTGCCCAATCATTAATAATCAAAGCTTTATTACATGTGTGATCACATGAAACTATATAGATAGGATTAACAATCTACCTGAACTGCCCAATCATTAATAATCAAAGCTTTACGATATGTGTGATCACATGAAACTATATAGATAGGATTAACAATCTACCTGAACTGCCCAATCATTAATAATCAAAGCTTTATTACATGTGTGATCACATGAAACTATATAGATAGGATTAACAATCTACCTGAACTGCCCAATCATTAATAATTAATCAAAGCTTTATTACATGTGTGATCACATGAAACTATATAGATAGGATTAACAATCTACCTGAACTGCCCAATCATTAATAATCAAAGCTTTACGATATGTGTGATCACATGAAACTATATAGATAGGATTAACAATCTACCTGAACTGCCCAATCATTAATAATCAAAGCTTTACGATATGTGTGATCACATGAAACTATATGGATAGGATTAAAATCAATAACATTCATCATTTCCATCAATGTTGACCTAAATTTATGATCTCATTTCCACTGTATGAAAAAAAGCGCATCAATCAAAGATGAAATTATTGCTTATAATCTTATGATCGCACCACCAATGGAGTTCTGAACTCAATATAACCTAAAATATACAGCATATTCACAGTGGGATGAAATCGTAAAGAAATTTTATTTTCCCTTTTCGTAAATCATTCTTGCATGTCAATCTTCAAGTCCACAAAATGATAATCCAATGTACCTGATTTTAGAACAAGCCGTTAACTGTTGTCCTCTAAAACCTATGTGGTGTTTCTCCCAATTATTTGGAAAGAGCATACTATTGAGTTATAGAAGCCCTAGTGGAATAATAAAGTTTAACTTTTTTATTACGAGACAATAGAGTCTGTACATTTAACTCAACTTATATGCTTTCAGTAATGCTGGTACAAGAAGGAGAGAAAAATGGATGCTAAATAATGTAAAATGTCTATGACAACTTAATGGATCTATTCTACAAAAACTATATCAGTTTGCATTTCCAAATACACATGTACTATACAAAACTCAAACTTCTGCACAAACCAGTGGATGTGTCATTGATGTAGCTAAGCATATAAAACTCTTTGGCTATGACCCTGTAAAATTTTTCAACAAAACAACTGTGACAGTTGCTGCAGAAAATAAAATAATAAAAAGGAATCCATTTTTTATTTTTTTTATAAGTATAAATTCTTATATTAAATTGAAAAATCAATATAACTGTACTTTTTCAGTTTTTTAGGGGAATATACACATTTTTGATATAAGTCACACAATTATTCATCAAGTCAGGACAACAAAATATAAGCAGTTCCCTATAAAGCATCCGCTTTGGTTTCGTCTTATGTGTTTTAGGACACAGCAATGTTTGGAATGCTATATTGTGCTGGCAAAAGTAGAGTTAAGTGCCTTGCCCAGGGACTTTGGACTGGACTATCCATGTGAGACTTAACAACAATCAGTTGTAATGTCGCATCCAGAATTCTCTTTTCTGGTCACATTTTGTTCATTTCAGGTTGGTGAACTTGTCAATTCCATAATTTCCCTTTGAGGTCATGGCTAAAGCAAGAATTTTGCATTCTTTAGTTAGAGGTTGGAAATCAGTCGAATCTGATGTCAAATCTACTGTTCCCTTCCAGGACATGGCAAGAATGTTTATCAATTAGTACTTGGAGGTCTGTCACCCCAGTGATGTCAAATTGATCATTTCCTTTTCAGATCATGGTAAAACATTTAACTACTATTAATTCATTATTGTAGCATCGTTACATTTTTGTAAAGTCCATCACTGAACATTAGCAACATACAATTTTTGTGAACTGTTGATGGCACAAATGTGAATTTTGGTGTTAATGTCTGTCATAAACATGATGAAATGACTAGTGGATTAGCAAACCATAAGTAAAAGGAATAGGTGAAGACAATGAGAGGCTGATTATCAAACAATAACAGAAACGCTATGGTAAAAATTATACTAATTAGCAGTATTTCATTTTTAACAAGATGTAAGGTCCATTTTTGAAGTAGCAAGTCTGCTGGTTGTCAACTAATAATTTTTTTTTATACAAACAAGCAGTATTTCTATTTTTTTTCTTTCTCCAAACAGCCAAAATGATAAATTACTGTTGATAGGTGAAATTCTATTGATTATATAAAAATATTTAATAAAAAAGTTGTTTGAGAAGAAACTAGTGAATCATAGAGGGATGATACCAGTACTAAATTGGAAGCAAATCAGAAACAAACAAAAAATGAAATTTTCGGGTACATTTAATAAGTATGAATAACAGTGTTTTCTTTGTCGATGCTTCAGTTACAAGAATTTTGGGATTGTGCGTGCACATGTGGTTGTAAGAAAGAAAGAGAGAGAGAGGCCGCCATGTATAGCCTACCGTGTGCTGAAAAATGGCGTTAAACCCTACAACAACAACAACAGTGCTGAGGAGATGGTGGTGACACATATTGTTTGAGACATTTTTAACATGATTTTTGCTTTGATTCTCGCAAAATGCAACACCCCCTGTCCCAGTCTGATACCATTCAAGCACCCCCTGCCCCAGTCTGATGCTATTCTAGTGGTCAAAGCATTTTGGACAAGACTGCATGTACCATACGTAATTCTTGCCAGCCCTGTCCTAGCTATCCTGCAATGGGGAATTAGTACAGTAGTCATTACCAGTCCTGTACTATCCCGTAATAGGGGAATTAGTACAGTGGTCATTACCAGTCCTGTACTATCCTGTAATAGGGAAATTAGTACAGTGGTCTTTACCAGCTATTCTACTTGTAGTAAGAGAATTTTCAAAGTGCTGATATCATTGTGCTTGGATGGCATCGAAGTTTTGATCAACCATCCTCAATTTATTAAAACTTGTACCCTCCTTGGAGTTGCCCGAGGTTGTGATTATACTTTGTAATCATGCAAGGATATATCCTGGCAATTGATCACTAGAACAGATTAACATCCTTGCACATTTCATATATCCTATAATTAAAAAGTGTAACCAGTACAGAAACCATGCAAATATGTAATGGTACCAAGGATATTGTGGAAGCCTATAGCTAGGAGTTCAACAAGCTCAAATTAAATAATGAAACCTGATAAGTATAATGGAACTGGAAGAAATTACAGACCACTCTAATTAACTCTTTCTTATACATGTATAGAGATCATCATGACTACAGAACAAATGTATTGCAGGCAATAAAAAAAATCTGATAACGAGACTACTGTACAGCAAGCATAGAGAAAGCTATAATTAAAAAATTAATGCAAAATATCAGTTTCAAATTACTCTAATATTTTACTACACAAACTCATTACAGCGTAAAATCAAAATTTGTTTTTTGTTTAGATGATATGGAACTACCATTAAGGAAGACTTTAAATGTATTCAGGTCAAGAGATGTGTCCTTAGAGTGGAAGAAATAATTAATATTTCATGAGGAGGACGTTTAAAAGAGTCCCCTATTCCATCTTTATCATACAGTAATTATACTGACTTTCCTTTCTGTTAAATTAGGTCAAGATAATGGAACAACTTGAGATTGATCCCTGTCAGTTAACATGGCTCTCAACAGAGGAACAAATACAGTCAATTGTAAAGGCTGATTGACAGTTAGCTTGTCATTTATCCTTTGTTAATTGACATTCTTCAATCAATCTGGTGGTGTCAATTTCATCTAGAGTTAACACATTAGCAACATATGGCTGATTCTGTAAAGCAGGATTCTTTACTCACAGGGATACCTATCTAGACAGCTTTAAGAAATAATTCCCAAAGGCCATTTTCAAATGACTTGTCTGATCTGGGTTTTCCAATTACTAAAATACAGACCTTAATCAGATAAATGATAGTCAACACTTTATTCATTATCAAGTGTACCCCTGTTAATGCTTAGTATAAACCACACATTATTCCAATAATGTGGAAAACTCAATAACTGGAAGAGATTATGCCAGAATGTGTAAATTTGATGAATATTGTGTGACCATCTAAGGACCTATATTGGTGGGAAAGACCTTGTTCAGTCACCTTGTAGGGAACTGGATATAATCAGAAGTAATACGAGGTGGTAAAGCAAGAATAATTCTTCTTCTTGTTACATCTATTTATAACCATAATCTATTCCCTGATTTCAAAACCATCACCCTTATCACTCAGCTCCATGGATTAGATTGCACTTGAAGCATAACAGATGTGCACATCTAATAAAACATCTCTTTTAAACCATAAACTATAAAGTCTGTATCTTTTTCATTGTGCAGGAAGCACTACTGTAATTTGCTTATGGTTGATTGCTGGGGAGATATAATTCATAAAAACAAATGCATACAGGCATGCATTCATTCTAGTGGTAATGAGTTCAGTTATAATTCTGAGGGTCTAGTATCTCTCATGAACTCAAGTATGAAATCTATATTGTTGCACTAAGTCTGTTGTGTATTGATTATTGACTTGGATAGTATGCTGATAAAAGTTAACAATCTTCATCTAAAAAAAATCCCTACAGGCTAATACGATCATTTTGTAGAATATTAAAGGAATTACTGGCTCATTAATTGTTAAAGTTTGTAGCTATTTTTGATATTACTGAAGATGAAGGTAATCTGAAATTAGGAATTAAGTCAGAGATGATTTTCAAACTTCATCAGTGGGATGCAAGTCCAATGTTAACCTGGCTAAACGCATTATCTATTCCATGGCTATTAGTAGGTTTATCTTCCTGAATGGTTCATCAGGTTTGTTACTTTTGGAGGGAAACTATTTCTGGTCTTTTGGAGGTCAGTGTATATGTAGGCCTTTAATACCATTTCCATACACATCATTAATAAAAAACACTATAAAAGATGCAAATATAACCTGATGTAGAATGCGATAAATAAATGAATAACTTGTGATTGTGAAGGATTAATGAGGAATAATTATGTAGAGGACAACTGCATCCACACCATCCAATAATATGAGGGAAAATTACATGCATTTTCTGTGAAGCCTAAATGTGGGATTTAACAGACTTCAATCAAAGTGTATATTACTTGAGATCGAAGTGTATACTCCTTGAGATCAAAGTGTATATTCCTTGAGACCAAAGTGCATATTCCTTGAGATCGAAGTGTATATTCCTTGAGATCGAAGTGTATATTCCTTGAGACTAAACTTTAATCAGGGGTGTAAAATATGACTGTGATTCGAATAAAGTAGCAAAACCTTTAGATCTTATTAATGAGGTAAAATATGCACACCTTAAAGGAGACTAGAAATCAAAATTTTCCTTTTACTTATGTAATTCTCTACAGATTTTAATTCGACTGCAATGTTTATAAATTAAATATCGTAAGCGGGTAGTGATTATATTGCGTGGAAGATACCACGATTCCGTAAATTGCCGAGTTTTTCCGAGTTTTGATGAGACGACAGATCACGTGGTACCGTGACGCTATACTAGCCAGTCCTCGAATACAAACATAAACATTGGCGAGCGAGGCAGACAGGAGACCACATTTGGGTTGCACATTCAAAAGTTGAATCTGCTGTCTGATATAATAGTTTATGTACTGTACTGGTAAGTGCTAAAAGAAATTTGTTAGGCACAGGCCCGGGCTGGTGACTTAAATAAACTAAAGTCCTGAATGAAATTCCACAAGCCCGGACAGTTCATACCTGTCAACTCTCAAGCCGGGAGAAAAACCTCCCGATTTTAGGGGTATTTCCTCATTTACATCCCGATCTCGTAATATCTCTCAATTTTGCGCAGCGAAGTCCCGATTATTACATTATGTCTGTCAATTTTCATTTGTCAGAAGAAAAAAACCCAACCCCAAACCATTTTTAAATATAACATATGCAATCCACAGTCTAAACTGCCACACTGCTGACATCGTAGCGATATGACTGAAAAATTGTTAAAGCTACGTTAAAAATTCAAATCACACGAACACACGTCTAAACCCGGCACTGGACGAAATAATTAATATCATACAACAGTTTTTTTTCTTCTTTTTTTCTTCTTCAGTAATTAGAACGTGAAGATTAAACATTATTCAAGTAAATTTCAGATTTTTTAAACAACTACAACAGTACTATATTAAAAAAATAATTAAAAGAATAAAATTGTCACCAATTAGCTTAAATGAATGATCACGTTGAAATTTTCTCTGCAAACAAAATCGCATCTCCATTTCCGACAAAGAAACTCGGCCAGTTAACACCTGACATTCCTCTACCGTATATGAAAAGTTTAATTACCATGATTAAATTACAAGGAATAAAACAAAATATACCATGCAGTATATGTGGCCCTAAAGAACTAATTCTGATTAAATATTTTATTCAGCAAACAGTGTTACATGCATTAAGACTGAAACCTAAGGAAAAAAGGTGGGGCATAAAACTGAGAAAAACAGTTGCCACATGTACGGTAACTTGTGACTGCAAATTTGAACTGTTAAAATGAAGTCCATTGCATCGTAAGTAACAACAAAATAGGCATCGTTTATTTGGTATTGCTGATTGCTGATGCTTACACATACACACACTGTCGAACATGGTTTCTTTGAAGTATGTCCGATCACAAGATCAATGCAAGGATAAGGAGTATGTTCATTAGTCACACCGGCTGTATTGTTTGCGTACTTAAATCAAAACTTTAGCTATTTTGCAATTTAGCCAGAACTGACCAGAATATGCAAAAGGGGCTTGTCATGGGGGAATAATAAGGCGTATCACAGCAAGAAAAGGCACGTCAAATGGGCGGTCGCACATTGGGGCAAGGGGGGGGGGTCAATATCTCCCCCCATCCCGTTCTATTGTCAGACAGTTAATGTGAAACTTTGACCTTTTATTTTTAATCGCTGCTTTTTAAACTGCCCAAGGAATAGTTTTATATCAGTTCCAATTAATACAGATTACCGTTTATGCAAACTACATGTATACAATGCATTTTTTTTAAAATTATTTTTTATAAGATTACTGAAAATTGTGTTTTCTCGAAACACGACAGGTTTAGAATCTTATTTTTAGCAAAGCTTCCATTTGATTAAAATCAAATCTAAATTTCACCTAGGACAGTGGTGATTTGATTTAGATTGTGCCGTGTTAAGGCATGTATGTCAACATCTTGAAAATACATTTACTCATTTCACCAGCGCGATCAAAGTTTCCTCAGGCAAACAATTTTTGTTTCGACAAGCCTGACGGGCACCTCACTTTGAATACAGGATGGGCCGGAACTAAAACCAGAAGGGGCCCAGGGTGTCGGGCTATCAGATTTGTTTTTAGCACTGCTGTTTTAGATAAAAGATATGTGGATTGATTGTTGCATTTTGTGGTCACTTACTCGTCCTTCTACCTTTTTTCGTAACTCACACGTTTAACTCTTTTCCCAGGATTTAAAGTGTCCAAAGGTATGTCTGGAACAGCGCCAACTTTTAGTCTAGGCCTAGCATTTACGTATCTTTGAGCTGCTATTTTTTCATGATCCCTCTCGTAACATTCCTTTGAGAAATGTAACGAGCACATAGTGCTGTATGGTGTTGCTTTGAAATCGACTCGTTTGTAATAATGCACCTATTCTTTCATGATGCCTTTATCTTTCGGAAAAGAAAAAAAAATATGTCCACAGGCTTTTCTTAATGTTCCATTACACCCGTAAGCAACGCAAAACGGTATTGTCTTTTACTCTGGCAACTCCCACTTGGGCTGCTGGAGTCGCTACTATGACGTCACATCCCGAAAGTAACCGAATAGGCGCGGAAATTTTGCATACGAGGTCACGGAAATTCAGCTCCTAGAAGATAGGCCAATATTTAAATATTGGCATTACGGTCGCAGATGATACTTCAGAATAAGGTTTTCTGCTATAGTACTTTTATTATTATTCTATATTTCCATTGGTTTCTGGTCTCCTTTAAATGCAAGTTGAAATGACTGATAATAATAAAGAAGGGTGCTCTTGCTGCTAGTCCAGATGCATTTCCCCAATGTGTACGACCCTAGCAGTGCAGGATAGGAAATCAAAACGCAAAACTTAAGTCACCATGACACAAAACAGAATACAGATGGAGAGAGGGAAAGATAAATAGAGCTGAATTTAGATGAACATGTAAAAAGAATGAACAAAGGACATTTCGAGTTTGTAAACATCATATACAATGTATTATTTTCAGAGGTTTTCATAACTAATGTGACGATCTGAGAATACTGATTTATGCTGTTTCTAAGTAAGGACCAAAATTTGATAACAAAAGGTGGAATTAAGTTTGGTTCCTGAACAGACAAAGTTTACACTTTGGGCCAAAACACTGTATTATAAGTGTGGTCATGGAACGGAACTGTAATGATGGATCATGGTAGTGTTTTGGTAAGGGAACACAGTACTTTGGTCATAGAGGTTTCTAAGTATCAAAACAAATCAGATAATTTTAATATGTAAATGGTAAAAACTAATAAAGCCCTGCTTAAAGTTTTCTCCTTGAAATCTACCAGGGTAGCATGATTCAAATTTACAAAAAAATCCCTTAAATCTTTCTTTTCAATGCCACTCTACTTTCGTGAAGAACCAATTAAGGCAAAAGCTTCAACAGCTATGTATATTCACAAAAAATGTACAGCAACCAAATATAGGAAACATCTGTTCTGCCTTAGGATTACATGAACTGATAGTAAGTATGCCATATGTACTCGCTTATAAGTCAAACTGCAAACACTAAAGATCCTGGTATGTCGTAGCATATTGTGCCTGCAGATCATGGTCTGTCTCGTTTGTTTTAATGAAAACTCCTCACAAACTATACAGACCTAGATCTGCCAGCGGATTATGAGATGACAGATCTGGGTTTGTGCAGTTTGCAGTTGGACTCGTCTTATAATCATAGTATATACAATACTGCTCTAACTTCTCTCAGCTCTTTCATGTTTACAACTGTCAATCTCCATCAATCATTACACTTGGAAAACTGGTGATATTTTTCATTGCTACAATATCAATATAGCCTGGCTTTGATCTTTCCTATCTTGTCATAATGATGGTTGGCCTGGATTGTTTACCTTCTAAAATTTAGCATGCATGACTTTCAGCTTACAGTAAGATTAACCTATCTTGTAAAGTACCTCCTGATGTGAAAACCACAACCCAGATGTGCATGTGTATGAAAGTGCTCCCAGCATTGCTCAGATCATTATTCCCTTGGCTGCAACAGCTGTGACCTTTGACCTGTTGTTGCATCATGGTCTTGCAACCTTTGTCAATACTGTTAACACTGTGACCATGTGCATAAGGAAACTTAAAGAAAGATTCAATCCTCAACAATTATCATTACTGTATTGAGTGATGAATGTCTTCCGGACAAAGACATGCCATTTCTTTCTTTTTTTTTGTATGGGCACTTCCTGTGTAATTTATTACCACAAGAATATGAAAGGCAGGGAAACACAACTTCCCCATTAACACAGGATCAGGAAAATGTTTGCCATGTGACAGGAAGGTCAAAATATGGTTGCTATGAAACAATGGTATAACCTTCCTGCATATGATACTATATTGACCTACTCTGAAATGACCAACATCTGATAATCTCCCATCAAAAGAGTTTTCTTTCAATTTTCTCAAGATTTGTTTCAATTAAATTTCATAAAGGTCAAACAATGGTCCTCTACTCTGCATAATCACTGCTGTTACAAATTTATAACTATGCTAATACTTTGCATGTACAAATTTAAGGATATGCTAAAACTTCACTGTTACAAATATATGGATTTGCTAAAACTTTTCTGTTACAAATTTATGGATATGTCACAAATTTATTATTACACTAAAACTTTGCTGTTACAAATTTATGAATATGCATAAATCTGCTGTTACAAATTTATGGATATAGCAAACACCCCTTTAACTTAAGGATTGTAATTGATCCATGTTTGTATGAAAAACAAAAGAAAATGTAACACCGGTAAATGTCCTGCTATCACAAAGAATTCAGAACAGAATTCCATGTTTTTAATAGACACAGGTCCTCAAAGTAGTTTACAAAATTAAGAAGAAATTATTGTTACATTCTCTAATCTTGTATTTTAATTTACAGTTCTGCACAAAGGAAGAAAAACCAGCTGAAGCAAGCATTCACTTCCAAAAGGTATTTATTCGTATGCATATACTCACTTATAAGTCAATATAAACTGCAAACAACAATGACCAGTATCTGCCATAGCATAATGCGCCTGCAGATCAAGGTATGTGTTGTTTATTCTACGGATTACTCCTAACAAACTGCACAGACCCAGATCTTCTGATGCATTGTGCAATGGCGATCTGGGTCTGTGCAGTTTGCATGACTTATAAAAGAGTATATATGGTGTCATGGAATTGTATAAATCCTTTTATTTATTAAATACATGTACTCTGGTTTCGTTTTTTGTGTGCAATGATACATGAGGGTGATTTATATATATTGTACAATATTTTAAACAGTGAGTTCAGTTCATCTTATGCAGCATTTACGAAGTACTTTCGATGGGAAAAACTGGATGCTTCCAGCGCACAAACGATGTATGGTGGCATCGTCTGTATAAATGCCTCTCCGTAAGACTTAAAATCTACACATTACAGAACATCTTGTCAGTAAGTGGTCTACTTTAAGAACTTGTACATATTCAGCTGTAGAGGTATGTAAGTTTATTAATTTCTTGTGTATAAGCTATAACTGTTGTACTACCATGTTTATTTTCGTATGTTTTCTAAGTAGCTTCGGCTTACGTTGTATAATGCAAATATTTTCTATTCTTGTTTGTGACTTAGCAAGAGATTTATATTAGCAATATAAAATTGCATTTTTAAGAAAGGTTTAGTACTGTAGGATTCTTACTGGGCACGGGTTCAGTTTGGGGGGGGTCAGCTTATACGCGAGCGAGCTTATCTGCGAGTATATATGGTAAATTTAATTTACCTTCATCGACACAGAGAAATATCAAGTGCCCCAAAATCTGGGGCACCTAGTTTTTCTTCCACTTAATTTTTCCCCCAGGCACTGGATTGGCTACCCTCACCTTGCTCTCCCAAGATGAACCAGACCTGACGATCTAGATTATTAAAGCGCTCTCCATTACGTATCACTACCATCTCACCTCTGTCTGCATGGGTTCAAGTCTAGGATTTGACCAATGTGGGTATGTGAGAAAGTTTGCCAGTAGCTTCTTGTGGGTTGATAGTTCTTCTCTGTGTTTTTCCCGGGTTCTTCCTCCACCATTAATACTGGCCGCCATGCATAGCCTATCGTGTGCTGAAAAATGGCGTTAAACCCCACAACAACAACAACGTTATCAGCCTCACTTATAAGCATACTGATGACCTTTAACAGATAGGCTGAATAGCCTAATAAATGAATAGTACTCTGACAGGCTTCATGTTTGTTGTAAAAGATTCTAGAAATATAAGCTTGAACCAAAGCCCATAGAAACTACAATAAGGCAACAAACCCAAATGTGTGCGTTTCAGGTCAGCCGACTGTCCCTGTTTCTTACATCTGACCCTAGTACTAATAACCCATGGTAAATATTATCACAAAAAACACATTAAATAAATATAATATTTACAAAAACACAAACAAAACAAACAAAAAATTATCTGCCTACCATATCTTTAAAACCAGTGCAATGGGAGACAGTTTTATTCTGGCCACAAAGCAGTAAAGAGCTATGAATGACTTAAAAAAATATTTAAAAAATGCCAAATCTGTGCCATTTAGCTACATTATAAATACATTTTATTTTGTTGGGGTATATAGCCTTCTTCAACAGATGTTGTTTCGTGCAATTAATATTACATGGAAAAGATTATTCAAGCAGTGTCTTAAAAATTCCACAGTAGATTGTGATCTTCATAACTGTGGGATATGATAAAAGTCCCAATCAGTCTATTTATCTGCAGTAAAATGAACACCCAGAGATGCCAGACTTCAGGGTTAGTGAAATTTTGCAGAATTTCAGTTGTTCAAGGACAAGATTGAAAAATGGCTGATTAAAGGTAAAGTTTTTAAAAAAAATTAACACAAACACAGTAGAATAAATTAATATAGTACAAGCTGACACCAAATGGTTATCAATGGATTCAAACCACTAGAGCTAAAAAAAACTAGGCATCATTTTTGTGTGTGTGTGGTTTTAATCATACATGCAATAGTTTTTATCTATCTTGTATTTTCTTGATATATTCAGGTGCTTTTGTTCAGATTTACAGAACTTTCCCTATCACACTTGATCATGACCAAACAACAAACTGATCTATCTTTGCAGTCACGCTCACTTAAGTGCGGCAATAAAGTACACTGCAAGTGATCTTAATCAAGAATTCACTGACTGAGCAGCAAATTCCTTGTGAAATAATATAGCATCATTTCAAGCAATAAAATTTATCCAAAGCAGCTCATCAGGTACAATCAATTCAGAATGTAACAAAATGGTTTCACTGGAAAAGCAGTGACTAGTTTCAAATAGATCATGCCTCATTTAGCTACCGTATATACTCACTTATTAGAGCCCAACTGAATACTGCATAGACCCAGATCTGCTGTCCATAGCGTGCCAGCAGATCTGTGCAGTTTCTAACGAGTAATTAGTAGAACAATACTGACTATGACCAACAGGCGCATTATGCTACAGCAGATCAGGATCTTTGTTCTTTGCAGTTTTACTGGACTTAAAAATTAGTATATATGATAAGTACCAAAACCCACTTGCATAAGCAATGTCATTGAAAGGCGGTAAAAACAGTTGCAAGAGAGTATTCTTTTATGATGACAAAGAACAATGTTTTGTTACATCTGCTTAAAATCTAGTGTCCATGGACAACAGCTGCAAAATTTGCTTACCCATGCATCACAATGTCTAACTTGAACAATTCACACCATAAATGATTTCTCATTTGTCAAATGTGGTGCTCTAGGAAATGTTTATTATACCACTTTTTTTTAACCTTTTTCACTGAACTATTGGAGGTCTCTCTTAGTACACTAGGCACAATATTTCAAATTGGCCATTACCCCAAGGGTAATGAAGACAAAAGTAGCTACATTTGCATTAATTTCCATAGTTCCTTATGTGTTACCATACTATTTATGAGCAACTTCTTAATGAGCTTTGGTCAGACAAGTGAGTTTTAAAGTCATGCTGTGCCTTATGATGTAAATAAGGAGCCAAAACCCTGGTTCGTGGACCCTGTCCTGGGTGGACTGTAGGTTGCACATACATGTTGTCCTTGTACTGAAAACAAAATTTTATTTCCCCTGTAAGTACCTCAGGGATCCCATTAAATGAAACTGGTTACATGATGAGTCAGTGAACGAGTCAGTAGTCTTTTTCTCGAGTTTTACATTTTTGTAATTATAGCAGAACTTTACTGATAATTTGTGAAATTTTCAGCCTTTATTTTTCACATCAGCAGAATGAATGAAGGAGTCTGACATGGTGAATGGAAATGATGAGACAGTCAGGGTGAGATGTACTAATATGCCATATCAGACAAGTTCTCTTCACCAGCTTGGGAAAAAAACATAAATGCATTTTGTATTCATTACATGCCCCCTCTTTTAATCTTTCTAATTATATCTGATTACCGGTATTGTAATAGGAGTTTCAGACAAATGTGGGTTTTAAAAAGTTGGATTTGGTACATCCAAGAATATCAATTTACATACATCAGTAAAAGTACCTAAATAGTTCCTATTTGGGTGTGCAAAAATTGACTGAACATTTGTAATGAATGCCAAGTTCAACCATGTAAGACTAAAATGGGTATCTAATAAAAAAAATTCAAAGTAAACATTCATTTACATTCAATTCATATCATCAGAATTTGGCATTAAATTAACTCCAAATACCAGGATCAGTAATGCAAAGCAGCTCTTTATAATTTTCTGTATTTAGATCCCGGGATCCTTATTAATGTTTTTCTCTTTCAAAGATTTAATTGATCCAAATAACCTATCTTTTAACCTTGAACATCTAACCTTGATCTGAGATTCTATGATGCTGCCATGATCATTTCTATTTTTTTTCTTTCATGCTTTAAAAATGTAAAGATCTTTTTATACTGGAGAAGCAATGATTTACTTTATAACTGGAACAAATTAGAAACCATGGGAAGAACATTCTGTTTGATATCTTAAAATACGCCTCACCCTAAGTGGTTTAACGTATATACTCACTTATAACTCGAGTTCAACTGCAAACAAAATAAATCCTCATCTACCATGGTGTTCTAATGACTACTCCCTACAAACTGCACAAAGCCAGATCTGCTGGCACATTATACAATGGCAGATCTGGGTCTGTGCAGTTTGCAGTTGGACTTAACTTGCAAGCAAGTATATAAGGCAAGTAAACCACCAGGCAAACAAGGCCACTTGCCATGAAAGATTCTGCAGTTGCCAAGAAGTTTAATTCATCTGCCCCTATTAAATCTATCATGCAAATGAAAGGAGGAAAGAAAAAAGGTGTTCTGTTGTCTGATTCTTTTACTATCATAAAAGAAACAGCCTCCAGTTTAAAAAAAAAAACTTGTAATAGATGATTCATTCATTTTCTACACGTCTCTAAAATCCTTTAATGTCAAATCACTTTCATAGGCATAGAAATTTATTTAAATTCAAAATATCCATAGGTCAATCATCTTACTCGGGTTTTAGTTAATAATGAGTTAATATTAATATACAGTTAGTTAATAATGACCCTAACAAGTTGAGGGTTACCACATTAAATACATCTTCATGTCCTCAATACTGAAGTAGCAATAATCCATATCTCTGTGTGTGTGTGTGCTTTGTATTTTTAATGTAGCTTTAACAATTTTTCAGTCATATCACTACGATGTCTGCAGTGGGACAGTTTATAGTGATGTTTAGCACTGGGGCATCATGTCGCAGACATGTAGCATGATGTCCCACTCAGTCACATTATCCTGACACCAGGCCGACCAGCCTAACACTAACCTCTTAATGCTGAGTGCCAAGCGAGGCAGCTGTTAGTACCATTTTTGTAAGTCTTTGGTATGACTTGGCTGGGGATTGAACCCACGAGCTCCTGCATCTGAGGCGGACACTCTAACCACTAGGTCACCGGAGCGGTGAATCCATATCTGTAATAAGCACTAATCAAAAGCATAAACTAGAAAGAAATATTTTACGTTTCAAAGTGCAAAAATTAATAATAAAAACAGATCTATTTTTAAAATATATGCTGTAGCAAATTTACATACTTAATACCAGTATATTGTAAACAAGAACAGGGAGAATCTGCAACATTAAGGCCAAGTTATATGAAATATTGTATCATTTAACCAGATTTTCACATGACTCCAAAAGATTCCATACGAGTGTCTGGAAAAGTATTCATACATGTCCATCACTAACAGAAGGTGCTTTGGTAAATTTCGGTTTGGAACTATTCCAGAATTATTATTTTTTTGCAATCATTGAAGACAAAATCGTAATGAATGCTTACAAGAACAGAATGCAATACTATTTTACCAATACATGCCAATGCAGGAAGCGTGTCTCCATCAGCCTATGAAAACATCTTTAAGAATACGAAGATCAGACATAGTGCGATGTATTGCATAAATTATCTAAGTATGTTGGAAGTGTTAATGCAGCTTAATATATCCCAACAGAAGGTGATTTGTGAACATGAATAAAACCTGCATTCAACATGTAACAGTAAATCTAATGCTTGACTAAAGCTGACATTTTAAAAAATTTCATGTGTCAAACCTGACTGATATAGCCAGTTTGATTTGTATTTGTTTGTAGTGATGAATATGCTCATAATGATGATGATAACAATGGTGATGAAACTAATTATGAATGTAGTAATGGTATTAATGATTTTACCTTTTCAAATTTTCTAAGTAAATCCTGAAGAGAAGCATTGACCTGAATCATCAAGGGAGAGAACTGTAATGCTTTCTTGGCCAGAATTCTGGTCTCTCAGGTTCCACATTAACTGAATATTAGTCCTGTAAACTTTTGTGAACTCTGGTAATGAAACATCAAAAAATAGTAATCCACACATCAAGAACGTCTTGGGCCGGTAAAAAAATTGTGGAAAAGTAAATCCAGGACTTGTATTCCTAAGAAGTCTTTTGATTGCACTGGAAAGCTCTTTAGAGCAAAAGCTTCAGAGAACTGTTATCATTATCACATTTCAACAATATTCAACATTGGTTTAACTCACAACTTTCAATTATGACGGCACAGAGAATAAAATGCCTGTCTTTGTTCATACTATTTATAAATATACTTTCAATTTCACAACTTTTAGTATTTTAGTCCCTTCGACAATACAAAAATCACTGGCTTCAGAGTATTTCTTATTGTAAATTCATTTGTGGCAATTTATGCATACAAATTGCATTCATATGCAGTAGGCAATACGTTACAAGAAACTGCTATTATAGATTGACTGTAATGTCACCAAACAGATAAAAGAGAAAAAATATTGGAATCAATGTGGCAAAAAACCATTATGATACTTGATTAGCCACATTTGGTTATTTTTCATTCAATAACATGACACATGTATGCCACTCAACTACATAGGCAAATACATTGCAGGCTGACAACTCCAACACTGCAATCCCACCTGTGAAAATTACTGACAGATCACAGACCAAATTATTTGACATAAAAATGTCCAAGGATTAAAATCAAGTCTCTCAAATTGATCTTTCCTACATAGCCTTATCCAGTGTTCTATTCATAAAGCTGGAAGATCATTCAGATCTTCCCTTACAAACCAACCAGTCTAGATATATTCACTC
Organism: Sinohyriopsis cumingii; assembly: GCA_028554795.2. Classification (NCBI taxonomy): domain Eukaryota; kingdom Metazoa; phylum Mollusca; class Bivalvia; order Unionida; family Unionidae; genus Sinohyriopsis; species Sinohyriopsis cumingii. Next base: position 4,009,713 of record JAPYKE020000076.1, on the reverse strand, counting down.
CATTAACCTTTTAGTACAAACAGATGACTGGGCTGGTCAGTCCATTTTTTATGTGAGGGGAAGCAGGGTACTTGAGTAAATTAAGGTTCTCCCTGAAATGCCTGTATCTCCAATGAATCTGTTTTTTATCTTTAACACTGAAAAGAATATTCCAACTGAACAATCAGTCAATGCCAAGTTAACACAAACAAGTACCATAGAGCTTGGGCAGAACTTTTCACCTTGCATACCTTCCTCCTCCCAGGGTGTTTATAATTAATGAAAAACTGGCTAAATTTTTTCCCAAATAAATATATTGTCAGTTGCTTTGTTCTTTCTTCAATACAAAAAAAAAATGTTGGAAAGTACTAATCATTTTTATATGAAATGTTTTCTTTAGATTACAAAACTTCTATTCTTGGAAACAAAATCTTGGTTAATTACCATCCAGGATTAAAGATAATGATAGTAACATCCTCAATTAAAGCTAATGAGAGTAACAAGAATAAATCTGGTACTTCATTCAAGTACCAACGGGGATGCAAGTGAAATATTGCATGAAATCAGTATAAATAAAAATTTATTTCCTCTTCTTTGATGCTTATAATTGGGTACAAATTTAAAGCTATGTGCTCAGAATGAACCAACAGTCAATACTATTGAATGATAGATTTCACCTGTTTCACCAGTACAGTACATAATCCAACAACTTGGCATAGGTAGTTTAGAAAGAGAAAAGTAGGTCAATGCAACCACAATTTACTTTTTTATGGGTAGTAACATAAGTGATAAATGAGAGAGAGAGAGAGAGAGAGAGAGAGAATTATAGCATCCACTTCCACTCACTTAAACACACTGAGATGACCTCCATGATCTTGTTTCTCAACAAATGACTTGCAGTTTCTACTGCTCTAAGTTGTAGGGATCAAAACTACTTTACTCCCAGGGAGAATACATTACTGTGCACTAAAAATATTTCAACTCACTGGCGACAGCAGTACATAGTGTCTATCTTATTACCACAGATATCAACATAAAACCATGTCAAGGTCTATCTGCTCCTCGGACTATACATGTACTTTGAGGAATCACATGATCATTTTACTCAAAGTCACGTTCTAATTTTAGACAGAGAAACACCCTATGTAGATCTAAGCTTGACCGTCTTTAAATGAAATTATCATCATTTTTACATTTAACCCAATCTTAGTGTCATGATTTTTTTACATTCCGAATCAAAACAAAAAAAGCACAATAAAAATTCATGAAAATGTGAGGTGTTGCTTCTACTGTTAACTACTTCCTTTGATAATTAAAGGTTTAAATAATCTGTCTTGAGTTTACCCCCTAAAATGGTCTGATGTATTTGCATAAATACTATAAAAAATGCCATGTTTGACAAAAGCAGTATATCTGTGGCGTAAATACTATAAAAAGGCGATGTTTGACAAAAGTAGTATACCTGTGGAGCAAATAATCTATCTGAAGCTAATTAATGTTCATTTCCATTTAGAGCAAGCATTTGGCTTTAAAAATGTTGCCTCCCACGGATCCATCTATCCCCTCCCCCCAAAACACACCACTACGCATGAACAGGAATTGGAGGGGGGGGGGATTATTTCATCCATAAAATTAGATTCTTGCAGTGTTTTTTTCTTTTAAATCCTGTAAGAGCTGAGGATTATATTCTCCTATTCTAACATTATTTTGTCTTGCATCGATGCAGGGAAGACAGTTAATGCCAGGCACACCATTCTATCAACATCTTGCACAGCGGGTACACCAAAAATTTTAGTACAATCAAGCCAGCAAGGTTTTATGTGAAGAGTCACTTCGACCTTTTCAGTTTGTACATTTCATGGGTGAGGGGGAGGCCAGCATCTACGGCTAATTTAGAATTGACCCGGGCATCGCAAAGCCATCCTGGGAAAGTAAACATTAAGATGCTGACCATATCCATGTAATGGGAACAGCATGTCGAATAGTCGTTTAATAAAAGGAAGTTGGTATGTATCATATTTCTCATATTCGCTAAGCTGTCAAAATCTGATGGAAGTAATAATCATCTTAAGGAACAATTAGGAACAAATGATTATGATTGGTCAGTTTAACTTAAGGCGTACACCCTGGAAAAAATGTTGAATTTAAAGTAACGCCTTTGGGCGAATTTCCTCAGTTCGAGATTTTTCCTGCAAGAGGAACCAGACTTGATTGATTCCGTGGAAAACTAAAAAGTAGTTCTTCCTTGTAAAGACAAGGAGACTAGATGTCTGTCTTGTAGGCAAAGACAGGCCTTTAGTGCTAGGACACACATTTTCATGGAAAGAACAGCATTAAGGTACACAATTTTAATTTTGCATGCAACTTTCTATTTTGTTTGTTTTGTTTTATGCAAATGTGTTTGATATGCCTAGGATCCATAATATGCATCGTTTATTCAATTTCATGGAAATCTGTTGATATGCTAGAGTTGTTTATGCAATTGTTTTCTTTAATTTTATAGTTACTAGTTCATTGATAGAACTGACTTGTTGCACAAGATCCAAATTTTCAGATGTGCATGATTTCATAGGGTTATATGAATTAATTTCTTTTGTCTGTTTAAGATGATACTGATTATCGTGAGTTAATGATAACTGCATATTTATATCTGATTTTTTAATGTTTAAAGATTCTTGTAGGTTAGGGATTGCCGTGAGCTAGAAGTTAGTGAGTCTTATGCAATAGTAATCGATAGCATGTATCTTATTGAGTGGAATTGACTAGGTTGGATGTCTAAGGAGTCTTGTGGTAGCGTATACTGAGATATGGGAATGTTTGTTCATATACACCACTCACATGTTGATTTCTGGTCAGTTGTCGTGGGTGATGACCTATCAATTTAGGTCAGACTTAGATGTACATTACAGGCCTCGTTTGTAACTAGAGATAACGATTGTACCTTACTCAAACTACAGTCTAAATTTGCAAGGACCATTAACCATTAAGGTCACCTTATGTCAGAATTTATGCAGTGTTAAATAGCTATTTTATGCTTTCTGAGTAAAAGCTATTTTATGCTTTCTGAGTAAAGAAAGTGACAGAATTTTATATACATATAGAAGGTGTCATTCAGGGAAACGGCTCTCTGGAACACTCTGGGACAGTCCGAAGGACAGAAGTCTGGCTAAGAGATCAAGCAGTTTGGATAGAAAGATCAAGAAAGATCAAACATATACACATGAAGGTGGGAAGACATGGTATACAAGGAGACAGAAACAATGCTAGGTGATGCAAATCAGGCATGGAGATTGTGCTCGTTTCACCACTCTCATTATCATGATGAAATGAATCAATAATAGAACACTACTACTGAAATTCTGTAATGTAAATTTGTTTGAATTGAATCTGACACTAGTTTATGTCATTGATTAAATTGTTATTCTCTTGTCTAAAGGGGGCTCGTATTGTCTTATTTCTTCTCCAAAGTTATTCTAAGTTCTCTGTTGATGTTCTAATTATCCACTCACATCAAGCAATAAAACTGATGGAGGTCATCCTCTAGATAACAACTGCCAAATCTAATTAACCACCCTTCTTTATCAAGAGGAACATTGATACATAAACCTTTCTTCATCAGCTAAGAAAAAGAGAGAACAACAAGGAGGTACTCATTTACTTAAGAAATAAAAGCAGACCCAAAACACCAATACATAAAAAAAAAAACAATCAAACAGTGTCCTCTAACAAAAACCATAAGTTGAAGGTGGCTGCTCCTTTTGAAACAGTCTATGATTTGAAAGTTATATTCAATTACTGTTTAAAAATGTATAACATGACATTTATAGATACTGTTATTACTCGCTTATAAGTCAAGTCCAAATACAAACAACATTGATCCGAATCTGCCATAGCATGCCTGCAGATCAGGGTCTATGCTGTTTGTTCAAATTATTATTCCTTATAAACTGCACATCCCCAGATCTGCTGGCACATTATGTGACTGTAGATCTGGGTCTGTGCAGTTTGCAGTTCGACTCATCTTATAATCAAGTATATATGGTAGATGCTCTGTGCAAAACTACAGGTCTCTTTTGTAGATAGTGCAGGTAAAACATACAGGTTTCTAATTCATTCGGAAGGATGACTTGACTATTTAGTTTCTTAACATACATAATTTCCATCTCATTGTAGCAATGATTTTCTGAATTAAGTCAATCCTTTTTTATATGGAAATGCATCAGAAATTGGACCCTTACACAAGAAATGTTTAGTAACCGTCCTCACCAATTCTCCTACAGCTGTTGTTCTGTAGGATTTGATATGTTAAACATCAATCCTGTCACACCAAATGCAAGAATTTGTTGAAACAAGAAAAGAAATTAAATTCCGCTTTAACATATGTTCAAAGTTGCAACATGCAATTTTTATTTGCCCAGGTCATTATAGGCTGTACATGTAGAGTGTCAAATTATTTTTCAAGTGGGGCAAAATCTTCGGAGCCAAGAGGACTTTGTCACAGCAGTTATGTGGTTATTAACACAATTCAGCATTTGAAAAAAAGTTTGCGGCAGCTATGGTTTCACCCTAGATTCATAGTCCTTTTTATAATATGGTGTTCTGCATTAAAGCAAGCAAAAAAGCAAAGGTGGGCCAATTGGAAGATTAATTATTCAGGAAAATACCACATTAAATGCAGTCACTCTCTTCTATCTCTGTTTGGGTCTCAACAACAAACCACAGATAAGAATATTCTATGTTTACAAGAAAACAGTAGGAAGCACAACTAATCTGGAGCCTGGCCTTTCACTACCAAGGCATGTCAAGAATTTAGCCAGATGGTAAGTGAGCAATATTGGTGTTAGGAAAAAAGGTAATGATTTTTAATCATTCTGTGGAGCAAAGAAGGAGATAATGAAGTGATGAAATACAAGTTGTTTTTTTTTAACCAATCTGGAATATTAACTAGTACAAAGATGAAAATTCCATAAAGTTGTCATAAGTATCAAGAATTTTCTTATGGCTAAGTTTTTAAATCTTGTTTAGTACTCTTTGACTGTGTTATATATCCTTAAAATGATTAAATGTGACCATATACCTGGGCTAATCCATGAAAAAATGTCCAAAAATTAAAGAAAAAAAAAGGATAACAATTCCTTTGCTATTTTATAATTATTCAACTGCAAGAACTTGCCACATACTTTAAAAACACAACACTGAAACACAGTATGAAATATAATTTGTACATTTCTGTTCATGAAACGAGGATTTTCAATGCTTTGACACAGCTGTATCAGAAAGGTTATTTTATGGATTTCTTGCAGACATCTGAATGTGAATAAGAAATAAAGTAATTGCATTGATTAAATACATAGAGAACATTTTCTTTACCAAAGTTAATACCAGATATATTTCATTGTGTGGTACCCAAAACATATATCATTTTTGGTAGCACAAGATAAAATATAGCCAATAGTAACATAGGAAAAGAAAATTGTCTTTTCAATACTTACCAAACTTGCGCCAGAATCGAAGATTACAAGATTAAACTCACTCTTTGGCACAAGATGCTTACTCCTACCACCTTTACATATATTCGCCTTACTTTCATAGGCTGTTCATATAATATAAATAAGTTAAGAAAGCAGTACGATTAGGTTGCCCTAATCTGTCGCAGTAAATTATGTTTTGGTCATTCTGAAAACTATCTGAAAACAAAGCATGCCCAATTCTGCAATGCATCATAGCAGGTTTATGTTGTCAAGGAAGTAAGTGGAAATAACTTCTGAGACATGAATGGCATCTGGTCAAATTTCTTTACCAATGATTAATTTCCATTTCTGAAGTTTAAGACAGTTTCTATTTGGTAATAGTGCAAAAGTTTGTAGAATAATCTCTATACACGATGTAATCTATATGAAGTGTAAATTTCCCAGTACATTTTTTAACTGAGCATTTTGTTTGGTGTCAGTGCATGTGACAAGTAAATATTAAGATCGATGAATTGGTAAGTCACACAATAAACTGTTGAGTGTAAGGGATACAATCTGTTCTGTTTGGGGCATGAATTGAGTTGTAATTAGGACCCATTTGTTTAACAGCTGGAACTGACAGGGGCATCATGTTAACATGAGGTCATAGTAATAAAGTCTCCAAGTGACATGCACCAGGAGACAATATTTTAGGAAGTTGTGTGTGTGTGTGATTTGGATTTAACGTAACTTTAAAAATTTTTCAGTCATATCGCTATGATATCTGCAGTGTGGCAGTTTATAGTGATGTCTAGCACTGGGGCATCATGCTGCAGACATGTAGCATAATGTCCCACCCAGTCACATTATCCTGACACCAGGCCATCCAGTCCTAATACTAACCTCTTAATGCTGAGCACCAAGCGAGGCAGCTGTGAGTACCATTTTTGTAAGTCTTTGGTATGACTTGGCTGGGGATTGAACCCACGAGCTCCCGCATCTGGGGCAGATGCTCTAACTACTAGGCCACTGGAGTGGTTGAGGAAGTTGTGGTCCATTTGAGATAGGTGTCATGAAAGGATATTTTCCAGAATAGTTATTAATAAAGGCAGACTATAGGAAGAATATTCTGACTTCTATGGGACTGATAAAAATTATGGCAGGTAAAGTAGTAATCCTGATTGGCTAAGTGAAACAAGGGTGTGTGTTCAGAGACGGAATTCAGGGGTTTTAGAATAGCTCCCCGCATAGAATTAATCAGTCTGAGTTTTTCTGCCCAAGGGGAAGCTTGATTTTGGTAAATAGAGATTTCTTGTTAGACTGTCCTCAAGGATGTGTGTTGGTAAGTGAGGGACATGAAAAATGGAGAGAGATCCAACCTCGTAAGGAGTTGTGAATATATATATATAGAGAGAGAAAGAGGGTTGGGACCCTATCATGCCAGCAATTTGAGTTTCAATCCATTAACTGATCATATAATGAAATTTGTTCTATCAGTAACAGAATGGCTAAATGAATTTCGCATAATTTTGTAACTCTGTTTTCTATGAGAAATCAAATCATTCAAAATAATAATTTGTTTATGTAAATGATTAAACTGTTGTATTTTCACATGTTATTCTATTCTATATCCCAGCTCAGTTCTCTGTTATTCCATCCATTAAATTCATATTTTATTTTAGTGTTTACTCAATCCAGGCAATAACACCATGATCAATCATTGGGTCTCAAATACAACTCAGGCCTCAGACACAGTTTAGGTTATAAAACACATACTGAGTCTCAGACACAGCTCAGGTCTCATACAAATTTCGGGGTCTCTTATTAATACTACTCTTCAACCTGAATGCACAAAGTCTGGCATTTGATGAGCTGAACTCATGCAAATGCAAAAGGTCTGAATATTGCAATATCAACAATACATGTACTCATAAATACTGAGAGTTACTTCCCGATGGTCAAATAAATACAGGAATTCAAATAATACTGTAACTGAGACTGAGTGTCCATACTTGCATATAAAGGTCATATTCTAGTAATCAAAGAAATTTATTTCCTACTTTTTATGCTAGGTATTCAGATTTTGTGTTTCATATTTTGTCACGTAAAGAATGTTATGATCAGTATTAAAGGGTACCAAATCACTTTATAAAAATTATGAAAGCTGCAATCTGATTGGTTGAAAGGATGTAAGGTCAAGAAAAAAATCAGCTTGTATTGGTACCCATCCAATTCGCAGCCTTAACAGATATTATTGATGAAAAAAAATTATTTTCAAAACCTCTCTCCCTCTTTGCAAGACAGTTGCCTGCTATTGGAATTTAAAAATAAGCAGCCATTATGCTAATATTAACCATGGAACTGTATATGAATGTGACTCAACTCTATGCAGTGGCAAATCTTAATCAGTAAGGTCTTCTGCTGGAAAATTCTGGCTAACAATTTAGCTGCAGATGGGCATCATGCAGACAGCAAGGGGGAGATTCTCTTTCAGCAGATGCAATTAGTACAAGTTTCGGAGTAAAGACATAGAAATGGTTTGTGTCTTACAGGAGCCACCTTGGCTATAATTTGTTAATGAACTTTTCTGAGCCAAAAAGTCATAAGATAACTGGTGTAAAATCTCAATTTAAGGATGACTGCTTTGTGAAATGCTGAAAAACTTACATTTTTATGAAGCAACATAAAGTAAGCTTTACAGCTGGAAAACATTTTCTTGTACTAATTCTGGTGGAGTCTGGTCTCCAAGCAAGAGTTGCTACACTGTACAGTACAAGTTGGGTCTTGATGCAAACAACCAGATCAGGGTGTATGGGGTTCTTCTACTATGTACTCCTAACAAACTGCAACTGCATAGACCTGTATTATGCAATGACAGATTTAGGTCTATGCAGTCTGTAATTGGATCTGACTTAATGCATGAGTAGATGCATATATAGTACCCTGTCTCTAATTGCCCCAAATGCATGAGTAGATGCATATATGGTAGATGCATATATGGTACCCTGTCTCTAATTGCCCCAAATGCATGAGTAGATGCATATATAATACCCTGTCTCTAATTGCCCCAAATACATGAGTAGATGCATATATGGTACCCTGTCTCTAATTGCCCCAAATGCATGAGTAGATGCCTATATAGTACACTGTCCAAATTGCCCCAAATGCATGAGAAGATGCACATATGGTACCCTGTCTCTAATTGCCCCAAATGCATGAGTAGATGCATATATAGTACCCTGTCTCTAATTGCCCCAAATGCATGAGTAGATGCATATATGGCACCCTGTCTCTAATTGCCCCAAATGCATGAGTAGATGCATATATAGTACCCTGTCTAAATTGCCCCAAATGCATGAGTAGATGCATATATGGCACCCTGTCTCTAATTGCCCCAAATGCATGAGTAGATGCATATATAGTACCCTGTCTAAATTGCCCCAAATGCATGAGAAGATGCACATATGGTACCCTGTCTCTAATTGCTCCAAATGCATGAGTAGATGCACATATGGTACCCTGTCTCTAATTGCCCCAAATGCATGAGAAGATGCACATATGGTACCCTGTCTCTAATTGCCCCAAATGCATGAGAAGATGCACATATGGTACCCTGTCTCTAATTGCCCCAAATGCATGAGAAGATGCACATATGGTACCCTGTCTCTAATTGCCCCAAATGCATGAGAAGATGCACATATGGTACCCTGTCTCTAATTGCCCCAAATGCATGAGAAGATGCACATATGGTACCCTGTCTCTAATTGCCCCAAATGCATGAGTAGATGCATATATAGTACCCTGTCTCTAATTGCCCCAAATGCATGAGTAGATGCATATATGGCACCCTGTCTCTAATTGTCCCAAATGCATGAGAAGATGCATATATAGTACCCTGTCTAAATTGCCCCAAATGCATGAGAAGATGCACATATGGTACCCTGTCTCTAATTGCCCCAAATGCATGAGAAGATGCACATATGGTACCCTGTCTCTAATTGCCCCAAATGCATGAGAAGATGCACATATGGTACCCTGTCTCTAATTGCCCCAAATGCATGAGTAGATGCATATATGGTACCCTGTCTCTAATTGCCCCAAATGCATGAGAAGATGCATATATAGTACCCTGTCTAAATTGCCCCAAATGCATGAGTGGATGCATATATGGTACCCTGTCTCTAATTGCCCCAAATGCATGAGTAGATGCATATATAGTACCCTGTCTAAATTGCCCCAAATGCATGAGTAGATGCATATATGGCACCCTGTCTCTAATTGCCCCAAATGCATGAGTAGATGCATATATAGTACCCTGTCTAAATTGCCCCAAATGCATGAGAAGATGCACATATGGTACCCTGTCTCTAATTGCTCCAAATGCATGAGTAGATGCACATATGGTACCCTGTCTCTAATTGCCCCAAATGCATGAGAAGATGCACATATGGTACCCTGTCTCTAATTGCCCCAAATGCATGAGAAGATGCACATATGGTACCCTGTCTCTAATTGCCCCAAATGCATGAGAAGATGCACATATGGTACCCTGTCTCTAATTGCCCCAAATGCATGAGTAGATGCATATATAGTACCCTGTCTCTAATTGCCCCAAATGCATGAGTAGATGCATATATGGCACCCTGTCTCTAATTGTCCCAAATGCATGAGAAGATGCATATATAGTACCCTGTCTCTAATTGTCCCAAATGCATGAGAAGATGCACATATGGTACCCTGTCTCTAATTGCCCCAAATGCATGAGAAGATGCACATATGGTACCCTGTCTCTAATTGCCCCAAATGCATGAGAAGATGCACATATGGTACCCTGTCTCTAATTGCCCCAAATGCATGAGTAGATGCACATATGGTACCCTGTCTCTAATTGCCCCAAATGCATGAGAAGATGCATATATAGTACCCTGTCTAAATTGCCCCAAATGCATGAGTAGATGCATATATGGTACCCTGTCTCTAATTGCCCCAAATGCATGAGTAGATGCATATATAGTACCCTGTCTAAATTGCCCCAAATGCATGAGTAGATGCATATATGGTACCCTGTCTAAATTGCCCCAAATGCATGAGTAGATGCATATATGGTACCCTGTCTCTAATTGCCCCAAATGCATGAGTAGATGCATATATGGCACCCTGTCTCTAATTGCCCCAAATGCATGAGTAGATGCACATATGGTACCCTGTCTCTAATTGCCCCAAATGCATGAGTAGATGCATATATGGTACCCTGTCTAAATTGCCCCAAATGCATGAGTAGATGCACATATGGCACCCTGTCTTGAATCGCCCCAAAAGTAACAGTTGATAAGTTATAAAATTCATTAAATGTGCCTAGAAGGAGATTTACTGTCTATTTACATCAAATACATATGAAAACTTTATTTTAGTGAGTTCACTTTTTCAGTATTTTCTGCAAGACAAAGCCCAAGTGGCTTAAACTGCTATACTTTTCATATAATTTCTTTTATTTGCATTCACAGAATGTGTACTGCAATTATTAAAACTGTATAATCATTTTTCTTTTTTGCTGTTCAATAAGAGAAAGTCTAATCTTTTCCCATTCCCAGATACTATCACAATAATACACTTAAAGAGCAAGTAATGTCATACTGATGATATAACAATGTATCAACCACATCATTTCAAGCTGCACAGGAAATGCTAATTTTACAAAAGGAGAAATCCTTAAGAGGTTTAGAAATAATATACCACTAATGTAAGAATAACATAAGACCTTCTGTGAACTAGAATAATTTAAGAGTTTGCAAAGGAATATTTAGGGAATAAGAGTGTTGTGCTTGAGGACTGGAGGATGGTTATGGTGATTTTAATCTAGCAAAACTTAAAACACAAGACAGTTATTCTGAATCTAATACACATGGGAAAAGTCTATGGACAAAATCACTGAAAATAAGAGGGACTAATACTCTCCTGGGCAAAAAGAATTTCCAGGAATTCAAGATGTGGCCATTTCTTCCAATTTACCTGAAAAGTGTTGAAATTGTCTATGATATTCTTCAGTGTTAAAAAGATTCTGAAATTAGCTACTGTTGTTCACATATTGGATGTCAGCTTGGCACCATTTTCATTTAGGACAAAGTAGATATATAGTCTTCTGGTGAAACCCATGTCATCATAATGATCATCCATTGAGGGAAGTAGTGATCACAAAATTTATAAGACACTTATCATGGCAGCCATATTGAATGTACACCATTTTCATTTAGGACCAACTAGATATCATACAAAGTCTATTGGTGAAATCCTAATGCTGATATAACCATCAAGTTTGTCAGGACTAAAGATAATCTTATCAAGATAAAAACTCTTTACAATCAGGAGTGGTAGCAATAACAAGAATGTCAGGATGGCTACAGTGGTGGCCATACTGGACATCAGATTGGCATAATTTTCTTTCAAGAATTGTGATAATAAGACTATAGATGGTTGCCAGATCGACAGCATTTTAGTTTAGAACCACCTAGACAAATTATAAGAAATTGTTTAGTGCAAATCCCATGATGATATGACCATCCATTCAGGGTGAGCAGCTTCAGCTTCAAGATGGCCACTTTGGAGGCCATATTGGACACATGATTGGCACCATTTAGGACTAACTAGATTTCATAAGAAGCCTTTAGTGAAAATTCCATATTGATATAACCATCACTTCTGAAGGAGTAGCATTAACAAGCTTTTCAAAATAACCACAGTGGTGGCCATACTGGTACCATTTTCATTCAGGACCAATTAGACTTTAATCATAGCTTCATTTGATATGACCATCCATTCAGAAGGAGTAGCAATAACAAGATGTTCACTATGGCAGCCAAATTGGATTCTGGTGTTCTAATGGATGGACAGACAACAAATAATGGATGACAGATGATGGACAACAGACCATCCCATAAGCTCTTTTGGTCTATGTCCAGTACAGCTAAAATCATAAATCTCACAGATAATGCATCAGTGGAAGAGATCATAATGTCAAAGTTTCCAACAGAATATTGTGTATTTACTTCAAACTTTTTTAATGTTTAAACAATTCAAAAGCACATTACATTCTCCAATATTTAGCATGTACGCTGTATTCAGTAACCTTACAATGTTTACAAGATTGTCTTACTGGAAGCATACTGCAAAGCTCTATCATCTGCATTGAACAAGCATGTGGTATCAAATGAAAGATACATGCGCCATTATTTCAAGCATGTATACTCTTTATTTCACCATGCTACAACTATTCCAAGCACTTGAAAACTCACTTTGCCAGTCACATGGGTGAGACATAATTTACAGCAGGTACATCTGTACTGAATTTAACAAAAACTAAATCAGCTCAGAACATTTGTAATTATTTCTGTGAAAAAGCGTATGGTAATATGGATCTGTTCATAGCTTACATTCCCACTGGCAAAGTGGTAGCAAATCTCATTTCTAGCATCCTGGCAGCAAATTTCCTACTCTTATTTCCTCTTTATAAAAACATTTTTCCCCCCAGTAAATATCTTGATGGAGTGTTAAAAATTCATGAGCTAAATAGAGATTCATAAGAACAAGCTTCCATAGGTTTGCAGTGAGCTAAAACATAATTATTCAGAAACAATATGGCTGAAACTAACCTGTTCCAATTCTCAAAAATATTATGTACCAAGCAAAGTACAAACATTTTAGTGTCAACCAACATCTCTTTTTTACAAAATGGTAATTGTCAAGACTAAATAATTCAAAATGTAGATATTATTGCAGCACTCAATCACTACAATTTCCACCACTGGTTAACTTTTAGTAACAAAAAAATCATTTTTATTATTATATGGTGGTGTGATCTTTGAACAGGCTCATCAACTCAGGTCATTTGTGCCAAATTTAGGATGATGGGCATCTCTGGTAACACAATAGTCCCATTTATTATGTTTGGTTTGATTTGGTGTTTTAAGGCACTGCAAAACAAGTAGGTTATCTAGTGCCACACCAATTGAAGCAAAGTGTCTTCCCCAAAGGAACACCACAGTACCTGACCTAAGATGATCCAGTGATGGGATTTGAACCTGCATCTTTTTGGTCACAAGTCTTATCCACTTCAGTGGCCTAGTGGTTAAAGCGTGTGCCTCGGATGTGGGAGGTTGTGGGTTTTGATCCCCAGCCAAGTCATACCAAAGACTTACAAAAATGGTACTAACAGCTGATTCGCTTGGCACTCAGCATTAAGAGGTTAGTGTTAGGACTGGTCGGCCTGGTGTCAGGATAATGTGACTAGCTGGGACAACATGCTACATGTCTGCGGCATGATGCCCCAGTGCTAGACATCACTATAAACTGTCACACTGCAGACATTGTAGCAATGACTGAAAAATTGTTAAAGCTATGTTAAAAATCCAAATCACACACACACACACACTCTCAAAGCATAATTGTAATGCATGATGTATAAGTAATCTGTCAAAGCATAATTGTTATGCATGATGTATAAGTAATCTGTCAAAGCTTAATTGTAATGCATGATGTATAAGTAATCTGTCAAAGCATAATTGTAATGCATGATGTATAAGTAATCTGTCAAAGCATAATTGTAATGCATGATGTATAAGTAATCTGTCAAAGCTTAATTGTAATGCCTGATGTATAAGTAATCTGTCAAAGCTTAATTGTAATGCATGATGTATAAGTAATCTGTCAAAGCTTAATTGTAATGCATGATGTATAAGTAATCTGTCAAAGCTTAATTGTAATGCCTGATGTATAAGTAATCTGTCAAAGCTTAATTGTAATGCATGATGTATAAGTAATCTGTCAAAGCTTAATTGTAATGCATGATGTATAAGTAATCTGTCAAAGCTTAATTGTAATGCCTGATGTATAAGTAATCTGTCAAAGCATAATTGTAATGCCTGATGTATAAGTAATCTGTCAAAGCATAATCATAATGACTGATGTATAAGTAATCTGTCAGAGCTTAATTGTAATGCCTGATGTATAAGTAATCTGTCAAAGCATAATTGTAATGCCTGATGTGGAAGTAATCTGTCAAAGCATAATCATAACAACTGATGTACCATTAATCTGCCAGTGAATAACTGTCATGCCTAATGTATAAGTAATCTCTCAAAGCATAATCATAATGACTGATGAATAAGTAATCTGTCAAAGCATAATTCTACTGCCTGCTGCATAAGTAATCTGTCAAAGCATAATTATACTGTCTGCTGCATAAGTAATCTGTCAAAGCATAATTCTACTGCCTGCTGCATAAGTAATCTGTCAAAGCATAATTATAATGCCTGATGTACCATTAATCTGTCAGTGAATAATTGTAATGCCTGCTGTACAATTAATCTGCCAAAGCATAATTGTAATGCCTGATGAATCATTATTCTGCTAATAAATAATTATAATGCCTGCTGTACAATTAATCTGCCAAAGCATGGTCGTAATGCCTGATGAACCATTATTCTGCTAATAAATAATCATAATGCCTGCTGTACGATTAATCTGCCAAAGCATAGTCGTAATGCCTGATGAACCATTATTCTGCTAATAAATAATTATAATGCCTGCTGTACATTTAATCTGCCAAAGCATAGTCGTAATACTTGATGAATCATTATTCTGCTAATAAATAATTATAATGCCTGCTGTACAATTAATCTGCCAAAGCATAGTCGTAATGCCTGATGAACCATTATTCTGCTAATAAATAATTATAATGCTTGCTGTACAATTAATCTGCCAAAGCATAGTCCTAATACTTGATGAATCATTATTCTGCTAATAAATAATTATAATGCCTGCTGTACAATTAATCTGCCAAAGCATAGTCGTAATACTTGATGAATCATTCTGCTAATAAATAATTATAATGCCTGCTGTACAATTAATCTGCCAAAGCATAGTCGTAATGCCTGATGAATCATTATTCTGCTAATAAATAATTATAATGCCTGCTGTACAATTAATCTGCCAAAGCATAGTCGTAATGCCTGATAAATTATTATTCTGCTAATAAATAATCATAATGCCTGCTGTACAATTAATCTGCCAAAGCATGATGCATAGTAATCTGCAAAAGCTTAACCCTAAACTGAGGTTCAGCAGAGCAGTATGCCTCATCTAAAACACCCATGACACTCTGAGAGTACCAGACCTTCAGGTCTGACAAAATATTCCCCCAAGATTTTATTAAATCTTGCGAGATCTGGCGGGCATATGCAAATGCATGCAAGGTGTGGCCTGACAAACTAATCTTTTATTATGTGAGAATTTAATCTAAAGAAGTACAAAATTTCAGAAATTTTTTGCCACACATTAAGATAAAAAATTTATGATCTA
This sequence comes from Sinohyriopsis cumingii, assembly GCA_028554795.2. Lineage (NCBI taxonomy): Eukaryota > Metazoa > Mollusca > Bivalvia > Unionida > Unionidae > Sinohyriopsis > Sinohyriopsis cumingii. The sequence goes on along the minus strand of JAPYKE020000076.1, from coordinate 3,993,931 downwards.
CCATATACACTAGATTACTGGTTGAGTCCAACTGCAAGCAACACACACCCATATATGTAATCACATAATGCTATAACTATTATATATCACCATCAGATTCAGCACAAAGATTGATAAATACAAAAAATTAAAGATTATATCATAGTGATTTAAAATACCCCCCTAGCCCAAGCAAATCTGCTTCCACTGCAGTGCAGAGCACTTAAACGTACTGTACATAGCGTGTTTACCATAATCATCAATGGCCTCAGCATTATGCTTTTCAACAACACATGCGTGTCAGTTATAACAAGACCAAAGTCTGATCAGTGTGTCTCTGTGTGCTACCGCTAGTGTTTCCTACTATCCACACCACCAATAATCGTTTTCTCAAGTGACCAAATAATACACTATCACCACCAAACCCTCCACTTATGGCATCATTTATCCCTCTCCATTTACTGGAATTGAACCAGTTACATGACCTGATTTTATTCCTTTGCAAAATTACCTTGTTAGTATTTATTACAATGTTTTCTTTACCCTCATTTGTGAGTAAGTGACCCCCAATTTTTATTTTGATCCCAAAATCTGACACCAACGGGACTTTTGATTCTCAATAATTGTACTCCTGGGGGAAACACCAAATCAATGACATTTTATATGGTGATTAGATAATTTTATTTGATGATTAGATATATAATGTCATTATAATGTATGAAATAACTTGCCATTTGTCTGATATAATTTTCTGTAAATTTGCTTTATAGTCTATGTCATTTAGGCACTTAAAATATTGGGAAAAATAGCAAGTATTTAAATAAGTATGAATCCTTAAAAATTTTAGGGAAAAATAGAAAGCAGTTAAAATTTGAATAAGTGTGATGTCCAGTAATGTTGCCAATGAAATAAATGCAATTCAGACTGTCCAAAACATCAAAATATTCTTTAATTTTTGGGGGGGTGGGGTGGGGGTCTCTTTTTTCTTCTTCAATTGTCAGAATAATTTCCTGAGCCGATAGGCAAAAATAGGGTCAGTTGGGAAACCAAACACAAACCATTTTTCATTCAGGCCTAATACTGAAACTGAAGAACTATGAACAGCAAAAATTTAAGGCACACCACTATTCTAAATGTTACCAAGTTTCAAAGAGATATTTTAAACTGTTTTGGAGGTATGCTCTGGAACTCTGGTAGGTTGGAACAAGAAGCAAAGTATGGCTGGTGGGCCCAGTCCAGAACATGACCTACTTTTATTTGTTAATTTACATCATATGGTGTGGCTTTAAAAACTGCTTATCAGCACTTGCCCTGGAGTAAGTTGCCCATGCCTAATCTACAGGAAATCATCAGAGGAAAACAATTGAATTTTTCACAAAATGTATCTTTGACCTTGGCAGTGAGGCAGGAATTTGTCTTCATAGTACCATGATATAATCATGATGATAATTTAAAGCACTGATATTGCAATACATCTTTAGGTTTAACTTAACGTCGGCAAATACATTTCATATCTTAGGTAAGACAACAAGGGAGAACATATGATGTCAGGGTCAAGGTCAAACTGCAACTCGATTACATTCCTGCAACAGCAGAGAATATCAACAGATTTATTTACCTTTTTATATAAAAATTAAACAAACTGAAAATTGTCAAACACAGCTATTATATGTTTCTGAAGACCATATAGGTTAGGCAAGAGCAACCTTCATGATGGCCCATGACCTGGTTTTATCAGCTTTATAATTTACAGCATAGAGTGTGGCTTTAAATAATTTGTTATCTGCACAGCTTCCTGCAAAAGTTGCAAATGCCTGCCATTGGCCTTATGGCCATGAAATAACTAATTATGTTTCCAAAAGAAAATGTAAAGACTGGCAGAATGGGATTGACTTATTGGTTTTTAATGAAAATACCAAGGAACATTGTCCCCAAGCAAACGGAGTAAAATACCTTGCCCATGTGAGAGACGACAGCACTGACAGACACAGCTTTGTATGGGTAAGATTCAAATTCTGCACAATTCAGGTCCAAGAGTCTGGTACATAAACCATAGAGCCAGTCTGGTACATAAACCATAGAGCCAGTCTGGTACATAAACCACAGAGCCAGAAGCTTGGTTGAGCTGCTGCGAGACAACATTCTAGCCACAGCCATGAACAACAACAAATATATTTACATTTTTAAGACCTGAACAAGATAAAGCACAGATGTTCAATCTTTTTTAAGACCTTTTCTATGGGTCATTTGGCCATGAAATGACTATTTTTCTTTCCAAAGAAATTGTGCTGGTAAAACCATCAGCATCAAATCAAGCATGTAAACAGGCTGATAAACACACAAAGCACATTATCTTGTTTGATTAGTACCAAGTCAGGGTCAGGTCTGTCATTCTTCAGCCATACTAATATTCTGTCTCTATAATGTGATTTCTTTACAATCCACAAAGTAGTGCATTGCAATTTTTTTTAATTTAAAAAGAGTTCTACCTTGATCGCTCAAATATTTCAGACTGCATCACAGACCCAGTCTGGATAGTGCTTAGAACATGCCTGCAGAACTTGCAGTCAAACCTGCAAGCCTTTAAAATGAAAGTGAAAAAAAGGTGGTCACCTGAGACAGGTGGTTGCTTGATGGCAATTTTGTCAGAATAAGGTGATGAATGTAAGGCACTGTGAGTGCTTCATGAGGTGACTGCTTACACAAGGTGACCCAAGAAGACAGGTCCAACTGCATACTTAGCAGCCTGATATGACAGCACTCTAAAGACCATTTTTCCCCCTCAAATTTCATAAATTCAGCAGATTCTTGCAATAAAACATTTGCAATTTGGATTTTAAAAAATATTTCTTTCATAGTTACTAAAATTGCAGCCAATTATAGTTGTCTCCCTGGGGCTATGGTAATACTATGCCAATGAAAATATGGTGATTAGCACAATATAAAAATGCCTGCCACTGGTCCTAACATGTATAATGGCTAAATAATTGCTTTAAATTCTGATGGGTAAATTCTGCAAAGCTTTTTCTGAAGCCAACATACTTGGACAGATATAATTAATTAACAGCTTTAGTACCAAGATCAGATCAAGTGCAATGGCAATGCATACAATTTTTTAATTCTGACATTAAAATTGTACAGAACGTACTGCCATTCTCATTTCTAACTGGAACATAAGCCGTTTGAATAATAAGCAAGGAAAAAAACTATATAAATCAGTCCCTTGCCTGCCTAAAACTGGACACTAATTCAATACCCAAGATTATATGGTGGCATTGGCCATCTATACTACTATTGTTTTATCTTCTCCTTAGACAGCTTAATGGATTCTGTTTAGCAGCTAGATGAGAATTATTTCCCCCAAATCTTCTTATCTGGCCCTGTCTGACCTCCAGGCCTGGTTCTGTCCAAGTCCAGACTTGATAAGATTGATGTAGGATTAAGGGCAGATAACTTTACTAACATACCTCAAAGTGAATACACAGATTTTGCTCACTATATTGTAGGTAACCCCATTAAACAGGTTTCCTTTTAGTTTGTTTGGTAATTTATGGCATTGCAACAGGTGAAGGTTATATCCCCTGCCTGGCAGTCAATCCAGGCTGATCTGATGGTCACAAATCCAACATGTTAACCACTATATTAGGCACTGTGGCTCTTCCACTGACCTCACACCAACTGTTTAAAAGTCATAAATTGTACAGGACAGGTAAAATGCATTTATTTGTTATTTATCATATTCAAGACCAAGCAGACACTATGAGTCTTCTGGTGAAAACCCATGCTGATATGACTTTCCATTCAGGAGGAGAAGCAATAACAAGATTTTCAAGATGGCTGCTACGATGGCTATAATGAATGTCAGATTGAACCCATTTTACGTTAGGACCAAATAGACATCTTAAGAGGTTTCTAAGTGAAAACTCCATGCTAATTTTATATGACCATCCATTCAGATGAAATAGCAGTAATACAACTTTTGATGGCCAGACTGGATGACTGGGCAGCACCATTTTAATATAGAACCTAATATACATCTTAACACATTAAACCCTGGTGATGAGTTTACATGGCAGGAGGCAGTAGCCTACTGCCGATCTCTGTAGCGTCAAGGTCATGTAAGATGCACTAAAGTGGGTGGTATTAAAGAAAGGTAGACAGATGTAGCTCTACAATGATACCAAATTAGCTGGAATTTCTAGTTGCACTACAAAATACAGAGGGAAAAACCTCATTTTTTGGACCCAATTTTTTTCTACCCAAAATTCACCCGTGGTCGGATTTTTGACTTTTTGGTCTCAGATCTAAGGCAGACTGGTATGAACTGCAAACAGATAGATGAACCTTTGCAAAATGTAGGATAAGATGGGCATTTGGAATAAAGAATGGTCTCTATACAAATATAATGGGTCCGTTAAGCAAAAACAAAAAGGAAAAAAGAAGTCCAACTTTTACCCTTCTGCTCATGCATGAGCCAAATAGCCAATGAAAAGCAATGTTTCTAATACAACTAGGCAGCATGTTATTGGAAGATGACCTGGAAGCTGGTGTTTTAGGATGTATTCAGAAATAAGTTTTAAAATGTGTTTCCTACTTGAATTTCAGACAAAACCACAGAAATCTCCAGGGGTTAATGTGTTAACAAGTCTTCTGGTGAAAACCCCATGCTGATATGACATTCCGTTCATGAGGAGTAGCAAGATTTTCAAGATGTTTTAGGTTTTAACATTCAATAATCAAATCAAGTTTTATTTTAAAAACTCTCAGATGCAGGTTTCCCTCATTATAGTACTGTACCATGTTATTTCCAGAATTATCGTACCATATGTACTTGTTTATAAGTTGAGTCAAAACTGAAAACAACAAAAATCCTGATCTGCTATAGCATAATGCACCTGCAGATCAGGGTCTATGTTGTTTGCTGTGCTGATTACTCCCAACAAATGTACAAACCCAGATCTGCTCCCACATTAGGCTACAACAAATCTGGGTTGGTGCAGTCTACAGTTGGACTCATCTTGTAAGCAAGTATATACGGTACATGAAGTGCATAATAACAAGATAATATAATCTGCACTACATGACATCTGTGGTCCCAATGTACTCTTTTGTCTGCAACCCTAGAAAACGAAAATTCTAACCAAATATTTGTGTCAAGTTCTTCAAGTTATTAATGTTCTACAATACTGACGTTTTAGAAATCTGTATGACTGATTGATTCTTACTACATAATGGAATCTTCAACCATATCCTCACTGTTAAATACATAATGGAATCTTCAATGATATCCTCACTGTTAAAATTTTAGGAAGGTTCTTAGACATGGTCCATGAAATAGATAGCTGTGCCTACCATTCAAGACTGACAGCTAACAGATATATAGAAAGATAAATGTTTACTCTCTGTCAGTGTAGGAGCCCCCTTTTACAGGGGTTAAAGACTTAGCAGTGGGTGCTGAAACTTTGATAAAGACAACCACCTGCTTACCTGATTGCCAACTGTACTGCCATTTACCACCATATTTTATTTTAAATGACTTGACCATTTGAATTGCAAACAAGAGCAAAATATATGGCATATCATCTTTCCACTATGTGGTACTCTCTCATGTATAACAATCTTACACTGGTCAGAGACACTGGCACTGAAATGATACTGAGCCTGTTTAGCCTGTGTTCTATCCAATTGTCAGTAGACTACTATCTCTGACCCCTTCAACCCCAAATCAACAGGTTTCTTCCTTGCAAGTATGCAAACCAGCCAAAACATTTGCCATATTTGCAAGCTACAATGTATACTGTATATGCTTGCTTATAAGGTGAGACCAACTGCACAACATACAGACCCAAACCTGCCAGTGCATAATGCACTGGCAGATCTGGGTCTGTGCAGTTTGTTAGGAGCAACCAGTACAACAAAACATAAAGACCCAGATCTGCATTCACATTATGCTATGGCAGATCTGGATCTTTGTTGTTTATAGTATGACTCGACTTGTAAGCAAGTACAATGCCACAGAAGTGACTCTTCTTAAAGTTATCATGAGCTTTGACATAACATAGGTGCCTTTCTCATCTCTAATGCCATCCACAACATTTGGTTATAACCACTCCAGTGGCCTAGTGGTTAGAGCATCCACCTCAGATGTGGGAGATCGTGGGTTCGATCCCCTGCTGAGTAATACCAAAGACTTACAAAAATGGTACTAACAGCTGCCTCGTTGGGCCCTCACCATTAAGAGGTTAGTGTTAGGACTGGTAGGCCTGGTGTCAGGATAATGTGATTGGGTGGGACACCATGCTACATGTCTGTGGCATGATGCCCCAGTGCTAGATATCACTATAAGCTGTCACACTGCAGACATCATAGTGACATGACTGAAACATTGTTAGATCTATGTTAAAAAGTCCAAATCACACAGACATACAAACATTTGGTTATAGTTTGTGTTGTAGGACTCTATTTATTTGGCAGAAACACATTTCTATCGTCTGACTAGGATATATGACCTTGGAACCTCACAATCAATAGGTGTATTCCAAGCTGTCCACACACTTTAATCACAAAATGTGGAAAAGAAATTAAGTAATTTTGTGAAAATTGTTTCAATTGTCCATCTTAATCCAGTATCAGAAATAGTTCCCAAGGAGGCATTTGACAGTGTGTATATATGAAAGATGTTGTGTATATATAAAGGATGTGTGTGTGTGTGTGTATGTATAAGGGATGTGTGTGTGTGTATATATTAAGGATGTGTGTGTGTATATATTAAGGATGTGTCTGTGTGTGTAAAGAACAAGGTTTAAGTTAAGGATCTCAGCTTCAGTTAAACTTGCTTGCTAGGTGAGTGGTATTCATGAATACATTTCTTTCATACAATTATATATCCAAATAAATAAGGTGGGATCCAGGAATCAACCCATTCCTTCCCTTTTGGTACACAGGTGTCAATTTATAATCATTCCTCTGCTGGTTATTAGCCCATGGGAATATTTCTGTTTCCATTTGAGGTAGAAATAAATCTTGTGACTGGAACTAGACTGGTCATTACAAGTTTTTCCTGTGACAATTATCACATTATTAAATTGTTAGAAGCAGAATATTAACCCTTCCTAGAGCAAATGCAAAAGCATTGTGTGATACAGTATGAACGTTAAGTCAAATTTTCCATTGATGCATTTCATTTTGTAAAAACTACTTTATTAACTTAGATCCCACACAAAAAAATACCCAGTGTATCTCAGTAAAATGTCAGTGGAGTGTACAGTATAGATAGCAAAGTTACCTCCCTTACATCAAAAGGCACAGCTGTGCAATAACAATATGTCCAGAATGCATTTAATAATAATGAGGACTTCGTATTATAAGCACCTAATCTTTAGAAGCTCTAAGCACTTTACAACATTAGACAACACCAAAAATAACATAACGATATGATTACAAAAAACTAACACCATGAAATTAGAAAAGATAAAACATGCTGAAAATATCTAAGGTAAGGAAACATTATTAGGTCTTTAAGTCTGTCCTTGCAGTAGAAATAGATGAGTTTTAAGAGCACTCTTGAATGAGATCACTGTCTTTGTGTCTAAGTTCAGTGGGCAATTCATTCCACGTTGCTGGGCCCTGGTATGCAAAAGAACATTGTCCATTTAAAAGTAAAGGTTTGTTCACATGATGTTATGACTGAAATTAAAAAATTCCAAATAGAAAGATGTGCTATTTTTCATTAAGAAACTTATTTTGATTTTCTAAAATGAATATTTGCTCTCTTCATTTGTTAATTTTATGTACTGAATTGAATAATTAATAATAATTAACACAAAAGCCCTGGAAAGTAAAACATTTAATTATGTAATGTACATTAAATTTCATAGCAGGTGGGAAAAAATGCATGTTTCTATTTGTTACATGAAAAGAATTAATTTCATTTCATTCAATCAAGAACAAAATAGTACATTGATAGGATTTCTAAAAAAAAAGTTTTGAATGCCTTCAAAATTGTTGATTTGATTTGAGTAATGTAAAGTGTGATGTGATGGAGGAATTGCCATCTAATGTGGAGGTCTCAATGAAATTTTTTTCATGAGGTCCAAAAAAACACCTGGAATTTCTAAAATAATTAATAATGCAAATTCTTTCTTTACAATTAGCCAGTTTGTAAAAAATTTTGTTACCTCATTTATTTTACATTTCCAGCATTTCAAATGGCTACCATTTACATGAGCTGCTTTTGCCGTGTGAAAAGGTTCAAGTGATGTGGCCCTTCAGCCAATGTACTAGTCCTCATATGGCCATTCAGCCAATGTACTAGTCCTCATGTGGCCATTCAGCCAATGTACTAGTCCTCATGTGGCCCTTCAGCCAATGTACTAGTCCTCATGTGGCCATTCAGCCAATGTACTAGTCCTCATGTGGCCCTTCAGCCAATGTACTAGTCCTCATGTGGCCCTTCAGTCAATGTACTAGTCCTCATGTGGCCCTTCAGCCAATATACTAGTCCTCATGTGGCCCTTCAGCCAATATACTAGTCCTTACATGGCCATTCAGCCAAAGTACTAGTCCTCATGTGGCATTTCAGCCAATGTACTAGTCCTCATGTGGCCCTTCAGCCAATGTACTAGCCCTCATGTGGCCCTTCAGCCAATGTACTAGCCCTCATGTGGCCCTTCAGCCAATGTACTAGTCCTCATGTGGCCCTTCAGCCAATGTACTTGTCCTCATGTGGTCCTTCAGCCAATGTACTAGTCCTCATGTGGCCCTTCAGCCAATGTACTAGAGCTCATGTGGCCCTTCAGCCAATGTACTAGTCCTCATGTGGCCCTTCAGCCAATATACTAGTCCTCATGTGGCCCTTCAGCCAATATACTAGTCCTCATGTGGCACTTGTGGTGATTAAAGTCCAGGATCCCTGATTAATAACTCTTGTTTGTTCATTACAACATCAAACTTAGTATCTACATCATTTTATCCTCTCATTTTTGACACGGAACTTTTTCTAATGAAGAAATGTTGTTTTTATCAAAGATGTTCAACAAATCACGGATAATACAGAAGGAGATACAACTTTAGATGATGACCCAAACTAATGATGATAATAGTTTACACATGAAGCATTCTTTTCATAGGAAACATTTCTACAAAGAAACATGTGGTATGTCCTACAGCATTTATACATTTTTGCTCAGCAGTGTCACCAACATCTGAATGACCTGCATGTAAACTTAACATCAGGGAGTTCACATAGCCATAAATATAACAAATCTGAATGATAACTTTATTCAAAGTAATTACAAAATCATAGACGTCCTTTACATGTACAAATTTAAGTATGGGATTTGCATACCAAATCCAGTTTGAATCCCCTTTTTGTACTTTTCAATCATAAAAATCGAGCACAACATATAGTCATCTGTTTCACAACTTAAACAATACAAGCATAACTGATGACATGACTGGTGCTATCCAATAAACATTATTATCCCACTCATGGAGGGGCCCATAAAGGGTGTATTGTCCAAGTCATGAGTTTTATTTAAGTTTGGGTTCTGAGATCAGTAGCTATGAAGGCAAGTTAATGAACCCTGTCACACCTTCAAATTAATTAAAGGTGTTTTCAAGTTGTTGTATTGTTGTTGTAGGGTTTAATGCCATTTTTCAGCACAACATAGGCTATACATGGCAGCCAGTATAATTGGTGGAGGAAGAACCCTTGAAAACCCCGGGAAGAACCACCGACCCACGAGAAGCTACTGGCAGGCTTTCTCACGTACCCATGTTAGCCGAGCCTGAGACTCAAAACTCATGCAGACAGAGATGAGATGGCAGTGATCTGTAATGGTAAGCGCTTTAAACCACTCGGCCACTCTATGCCCCAATGGAACATGCAATGAGACAGTTTCCTGGGTTTTGGGTTAACTATAAATATGCCATGTACTCTAACACAAGAATATATTATAAATCATAATTATTTTGATGGATTTACCACAACTTGGACATATAATGATCTACATCAAATTTATGAAGTTAATGTTGCAGTGTTGTTTATAAATGTGTTGCTTTTACATAATATTTCCTGATTTTTATTTTTACTTTAATACTGTACTTAACCAATGGTCACCGTATTTCTCAATTACTGTGGTAATAGGACATTCTCTTTAGAGCACCTCCCATTACAGGTTAGAATATCCTGCACTTTGGCTGTCCCACTAATTGGAAATTAAAATCATTCACCAAGACAAACATTAACACATGATCATTACTAATGCAGTAGGATACAAATGAAAAGCAAGTATAGTGAAACATGTCTGGGTATGCTTTCCAAGTGGTAATCAGGCAATTGGGCAGGCCTAAATCCCATCTCATTTGTACCAAATAGCGTATGTACTTGTTTATTAGTGGGATCCAATGGCAACCAACACATAACCCTGATCTGCAGATGCATCATGCACCTGTTGTTCAGAATTGATGTTGTTTGTTCTATTGATCATGCCTAATAAAGCACATAGATCCAGATCTGCTGGTACATTAGATGGATGACAGATCTGGGTCTATGTAAAGATAATGGTATTTTTCATTTAATATAATATAATGCCATATAGTATATATATATCAATACTGTATACATACCATCTGGGTCTTTTTCAATTTGTTTTCCTTTCAAGTCTTTGAAATATGAGAATTGTTTTCCATTTATCTCAACTTTGACTGGTGGAATGTGGGTGAAATGAATTTTTCCATAAGAAAAAAGCAAAACAAACTGCCTAACTAAGTGTAATGAATCTGAGAGAGTTCCAAATCATGGAAGATTCAGAGCCTGGAAAAATCAAATTTTACAGCTGAAAGCATCTCTGAAGCATGTGGAATTGAAAACATCTTGAAAATCCAATTTGAAAGGAATAATGCCTGAGCTAAGAATGGTGATATTATTGAGTGGACAATTCTGGCAGAAATAATCCAACAAGATGCTACTTGGCAGAAGACAAAGTTATTTACCCTTTGCTCTGGTCTCCATACATTCTAATCCATCAAGACCGAGCAAATCCGCGGCCAGATTTCTTAGTGACTGTATCAGGATCAACTTGAAATGTATTTAAAGGACAAATGAATACACAAGCACATTGCTATATGCCATTATTTATTTTGAGGCATACAAATGCCAGTTAAATGATCCTCCATTTTATTCTGACTATGGTTTCATTAAACCTAAAGAAATATCCTGGAATTTTGCCCAGTAACCATTTACATCATGGAATTATAATCTATACTTGCCTATAAGTCAAGTCCAATTGAAAACTACACAGACCCAGATGATGTCGCATAATGCAATGGCAGATCTGGGTCTATCCAATTTATTTGTTTGGAGTAATCAGTAGAACAAACAACATATACCCGGACCTACCAGTGCATCATGTGATAGCAGATCTGGGTTGATGTTGTTCACAGCTGGACTTGAGCAAGTATAGATGGTATGATCTTGAGAGCATAGAGATGAAAAGAATGATCAAAGCAAACCCGGTTGTACCTGTACATCATGTCCTTCATAGACATGTCCTTTACACAGAAGTTAAAATGTCTATACAAATTTAAGAGTTGAAGACGATGGTTGCCCTGGGCCCCCTTTTGCCCAGCACAAACTTGTGACAGCCTTGCCTTCAGCTTCTCTGACCAGTGGACAGTAGGGTTTGGGTATAAATGTAATTAAGATCACAATGTATTTCTGTGTAGATATACCATAACATCTGAACCTCATTAAAACTGGGTAAAATGAACTGAAAAGACAGTCATTTCCATTTAGAATCAATGCACAAAGATGGACCCAGGGAAAAAAAAGAAATAAAATCTCAGAATTTAGACAAATCGAATAATATCTTGTGAGCTATCACAGACAGGTATCATGAAAATATCAAAGGTACAGATGGTGGTCCCCTACAAATAAACTCCTCAATATATCACTATCTCTTTTATTAAGCAAGCATGATTGTGGATGCCATTCAAATGGTCGATCTTTGTTTCATCAATGCCGCTGAATTGATATCTTTTAGTTTTAACTCATGTAAACCAATTAATAAGTGATATCCAATTAATAATCAGTGCAAGGCTTTATTGGAAATTCCTTCTGGGTAAGACTCCCTTGTTATAAATCATGTTGCATTTAAGGCTCCCATTAACGTTATAAAGAGGTAGCAAAGAATGTCATCAAACTCTGTAACAAGTGGAGTAAACTAAATACCAAAGGAAACAATATTCTGTTTCTAAGGTTCTCCGTTAATTCTCTGAAGTTTTCTATTTGACAGTGGGTATGAAAAAACGAACACAGATTTACCAGGAGTATCTGATATTTGGTAATGCCAGACAAAGATCTATGGATTTGTCTGATCTATACATTGTTATATTGATGACAAATCATTCCGAGAAAATGTCCTCTATATAACCGAGGACCTGCCTTATTACCAAGCAAGGATGGAAATAACAGGAAATAATAATGATGAAAATCCTTTGATCAAATGAAAATGTGAATGAAGTGGGTGGATGGGGATGGTGTATATGTGGAACTTGTGTACTAAATAGAGTATGAAACATGAATAGACTATCCATCTTGTGTTCAATCAATATCCAATAACATTCTCTGTGTGAAATGATTACATTGACACCAGGGGGCAAGTTAACTAACTGGAGTGTGATCCATCACCATTCCTACATTGTAAGAGGTACTTGCAGCATACTGATAGAGATTATGGCAAATGTTTCAAACATAAAGAACACATCAAAATTATGTGTGGTCTCTGCATAAAGAATGTTCAAGTTTAAATGTATAATTTAGAGCAATTGTTTGTAGCTATAAACATAGCTTTTGTTTCCTTTAATTGGTTTTAATGGCGCTTTAGGACTTGCTGTACTAATTCAGTTTCACTAGTAAACCTATGCAAACACCATGATATTAAACATTCAACTTTAAAGTTTTCAGTGCTCATGATCAAAACTTATATTTTTCAGTATAGATGCATCCTGGATGACAGCTTCTGTGTAGAGAAAATGATAAAATGATAAAATCAGTACCCGACTCTTTGGTGTGGAATTGAAAGCACCTTTCAAACACATGCACATCCAGAAAATGCAGTGGCTCATATCCTTTTTTCTACTCTGATCCTAACATGCAGTTTTCATCTATACTGATAAATATAGGTTTGATCATGAGATCTCAGAAATTTTAAGTTATTGAATTCTTAATAGCATGGTGTTTGCATAGGTTTACTATGGGGTCTGAATTAATACCTTTAAACATGACATGTCTGCATCATGCTAATGAAATGAAAGCTAGGTGCCTTTCCCATGCAAACACTGAGGCTACCTAAACCTAAACTGATTTGGGTTAGTATAATACAGCCTGTGATACATGGAACAGAAGTCCAACACTGTCAAACAAGCTCAGATCAATTCTTGGTGAACTTTCAATTTGCCATCGCAAAAAAAATGGTAAACTATAAATAGGGCAATTGTTGATAATTTTTCCCAACACCCGTCTCCAAGACACTAACATGCATTAACCGTACTGTCCAAGACATTAACATTGATCATGTGTCTCTTAGACACTAATTCTGACCATATCTCCACTAACACTGAACATGGTCTGATGGACACTAACACTGAACATGGTCTGATGGACACTAACATTGAACATGGTCTGATGGACACTAACACTGAACATGGTCTGATGGACACTAACAGTGAACATGATCTGATGGACACTAACACTGAACATGGTCTGATGGACACTAACATTTAACATGGTCTGATGGACACCAACATTTAACATGGTCTGATGGACACCAACATTGACCATGGTCTCCTAGAATTTAAGACTTGTATAGTGGGCACTCAAATTACTATACAGACACATAAGGCAAGCCCTGGAGGGGGGGGGGGTCTGGGATTCTGCAGATGGTATGTGATTTAAACTGCCACAGGCTATATTTAATTAACAGCAAAATCATTGATCAATAAACATGCCTGTCATGTGGAAAGGATCTACAGAATTGCAGTTCAAACTTTAGATGGGCATTGATTTCTTAAGTCTGAACATTGAGACACTCGGGTATTGACAGCCATCAAAACTGAATAAATAATTTAACAATGGAATATTTATGCAGAAAATGAAATTTAAACACAAACCAATTATGAATATGAATATCTTGACTTTTTAAAGCTTTGTAAATTTATTTTTCAATCAAAAAGATGGAATACTGGCTATGGAAACAATTACTGTGTGATATGAACCACACTGAATTCAAACCTTAGCTCCATTGCAATCACTTAAGCAATCATTGCACACAGTACATTTTTTCAAAGTTGGGATATAAAATGTAACATGAATTCTGTAATAGTATCTCTAAGTGTTTTTATCTGTCAGTCTCTCTTTAAAACATATACACACATTTACCTGAAAGGAGACTCTAGGTTTCAAGTGGTTGGGAATTCTTCGCCTGTGAGGACTGCAACTACGGGAGCATCTTGGTTCCATTACAACACCTCTGTAATATTTCTCCATGCTATGAAAGCTTCCAACTCATTTTAACCCAAGATTTTAATGATTGACCTTGAGCTCTGCTTTCAGCAGGTGAAAACATTCCGATTTCTTCCGTTTTACTGTTCCTCTTCCTTTAAAAATTCTCAATTGTTGAATTTCCACAGTAATCTTGGATAATCTTGTGATTAGATAGTGACATACTATCTGCAATACATGTTCTGTTCTTGTAAAAGATTTGCAGTCTAGAAGGGCTTTATTCAACATCAAAGTCAAATGACCCAAAATGATAAACATCTCTTCCAATGAAAAAAGTAAATCCGAATGTCAATTTCTAATTGGCTAAATGATGGTAAATTAGTAAAAACACAGTGCAAACCAAAAACAGCAAAAGTCCTATCAACTTTGTACCTAGGATAAATATAACCCGTTTACATTTAAAACTGTCATATTATTCTAGAATTATATTTCATCAAGTCTGATATTTAATAGTCAATAATAAACATCTAGGGAGGGACTTAATAACCCCTGCATGTTTGGTGTCTTTGTAAAGTTAATTATCTTTTCATACATAAATAAATTCAGATATGAGATATGAATTTAAATTCTTTTAACAAAAATCCATCCATAGTCCACATAATCTGTTGTATTAGCTTCTGTTTGAAATTTTTTGTCTGGCATGTTTCAATACTGAAGTTACTGAAATAACTTTGAATCAGGACCACCTGTACATCAGAATTTAGGTTCATCGAAACTGTGATAAAATTTTGTATCTATACATAGGGGCTCAGTGGTGAGAAGAAGCATTGCTACACAATAACCAGAGAGGTAATTCATTAAGGAGAGAAATTAAGCTAAAATTCATTATTTATTTAACTAAATTTACTGGTAATCAAGAAAACAGAACATTTCTAATCAATCAAAAGTAATAAAACTTTATGTCTGAATCCATTTATAAGGAGCTTTTTTAGAAATGGTAATACTCTATGGTGAAACTTTCTAAATTATCTGACTAGTCTAGGGCAGTCAGAAGTTCTCAATCATACATCTTTTGAGGTATTTTCTTAAAAATTATGCAAACACTCTTAACAACTAACATCAGAGGTTATTTTCTGCTGCAAAATTACAAATATAAGGTTAATTTGCATACTTTTGTATCATATTCTGAAAGAATCCAACAAATCTGCGTAATCATTTGTGTCAACAGACCATATGTAGAATCATCTGATGTCAGTAGACTGCATGATTTTGTGTCAATAGACTATGCATAATCATCTTGTGTCATCATGAAATCAAATGTCAAAATACTATGTATATTCATCCAGTGTCAATAGACTATACAATATGTGATCATCTTGTGATAACTGATTACAGGTGTAATCATTCTGTGTCAATAGATTATATGTGTGATCATCTTGTGACAATAGACTATATGTGTGATCATTTTGTGACAATAGTTTAACAGTATAGTCAGCCTGTGTCAATAATGATGCTATGGTTTAAAGCTCAACCATGTTGGTTTGTTGTTTTTCAATGGCACTTTTAATGCCCTATTGGCCATGTGATTTCAACATTATGGAGCTATGTGTCTTCCCAAAGATGTACAAAGGCAACTAACCTGTTCTTCCCTGGGTGGGTATTAAACCCACACCCCTTGGATTACGAGTCTGACATCCCCCAGGCCCAAAAAGTCAGAAAATGTATAGTAAAATTATGAACAACTTTGACAGGCCATCAAAAGCAACTTAAAATGCCACTACTGGCGACCTAAAATTTTTGTAGAAATGATATTCTTATATATGCAATTTTTGTATTACTTATAAATACTGGGTCACATATGAACGATATGCATTTCATTATTATAGTGTAAAATGATACATCCTTTGTGTACTGAATAATGTAATATTTCCCAGCTGCCTTCTGACCTGTATGTTTCTCTGAGGTCAGCTATTTGTTAGAGATCAATATAATGTAGCCCATTTGAGACATAAATTTATGATTATAATTCCAATATTTAAAAAGAGCTTCCCTGAAAATAATGAAGGAATAAAATTCCCCAAGTTCATTACCTGACTGCTGAAAACATTTAAAGTAACTTTCAAATCGATTTTACTATGAACATAAAACTCTAACCTGACAAACTTGCCATCTGTGGCACTCTGTGATGTCATAGGTTATGATAGAATCCACTGAACTGCAACCAAATATATATAATATATCCAATGAAATCATGGATTTTTTTTTTTTAAAAATGCCCCTGTGTTATATAAGTGATATCAAATTTTTTTATAAAATTAAAGGGAAAAAAATAGCTTCCAGTACTGTATTATGCTAGTAGTTCACTCATCAGTTTGTATTAAAGATGACAATTAAGATGGGGAAAAAAATGATTAGAATAAGATGAAATGTCAAGCCACTGATCTCCTTTTCTGTGAGGAACATGTGATAATAAACAGAGGACACTAAGTTCACTGATTACAATGAATCTGTCACTGTTTACTGTAGTATTATTCCAAGGAACATCGACACAAAATCTTTTAACTATGACATTGGCCTTCCAGACTTGTGAGGAATCAAAGCTTCTGCAATTCCATTACAATATTTTCATATACCAAATTTAAGGTTTTTTTGTTACCTTTCTTTGAAAACGAATGCAGCTGCACATCACAGGATTAAAACTTACAGCAATATATTTTGCTTCCTTTCATCGACTGATCTCTTGATACAATGAAGTCCATCATTAGGATTAAAGTAAGGGATTACTCTTTCATCTGACAATAAATTACTGACTGGTGGTTTTGAAGAAAAAAGCTTGGAAGATAAGCAAATTTTGCATGCATTAGAATGAAGAACCTCCTCATCTCTTTGCTAATGAATATTTTTCTACTTCTAAGATAAATCTCTATTTTTTGTTTTCCTTTCCTTATATTATTCCTTGCGTTTCCAAAGATTTTCCATTCAAATCTCAGGCTGACTCGCATTCTTCAGCATGTGATCCATCTTTACCTTTTCTGACAATGATCATCTATTAACACACAACCAATTAAATGCTAATTAACTATCCAGATTTGCCTGATAAAATTCCAAGAATTTTCCAAATAGTCATGTAAATGAGGGCACCTTGTCCTAGAAGCCACAACTTGAATGTCTTGTATCATTTACAAATCATCTTCATGTTGAGTTTTCAAATGAACAGACTGCTTGCAATGTGAATATGATCCCTGTCACAAATAGCCCTTTTATCTCTTTCCTTCACATCAAGTATGATATTGATGTTGAACTTGCCTGTTCCTTCCAGTCATCAATCTTCCAATGTGGTGATCAGTGTCCATCAGTGAGAAACCCCATAAACTTTCAGCAGCTTGCAGGAATGCAAGATCAATATATATAAATATATATACCATACCACTCCATGCCCCTACTTTGTGACATGATGTAGTTGTTACTCAATTAATTTTCTGATGATAACTGAATGCACCTGTTGACATCATAAGATGGCAGTTTGAGCTCTTTACAGCAAGAGGTTAAGCTACCACATTTTCGTTCTGTCTGAGCAAGATGCAATTAAAACATTTACTTAATCAAGGACAGCACTCAGTCGGTATGGGAGACCCACTGCATATGCATTAGGATGAATTAAGAATGAAAGGCATCAATAAATAACTGCTGCAGTAATTGCCTTCTTCATGGTTAACTGTCTCTGGTACAGAAAAAGGTTTCTAGCACTTAATGCAGAGCTGATGGATCTGTTTAGTTGGCTGACTGGTTAGTTGGTTGGTTGGTTGATTGGTTTTAATAGCATATTGACACACGAAAAGCTATATAGCAAGGATGCAGTGCAAGTACAGTACCCCAACCAGAAACACAACACAGGAGCTGACCATGGTTGATTTATGGAGTAATCAAATCCACAAACTCTGACATGCAAGTCTGGCATGTTTATAACTGAGCTGCCATTGGCACCCACCTTGCATATATGATAAGAGATGAAAATATTAATTTAAAGTAAAAAAATTCTTGAGAATTTAACTATTTACACCATATATGGATTGCAACAGGATAACAACTCTATCTAGGACAGTATTTATTTCATAATAAGCCCATACTTGATAATAAGACCATCCATTTTCACCAAAGTCTGGCAAATACTTGGGGAATCTTTATCTGATAATAAACCACACTGTACTTTTTGAGAACTTATTATGCTCACCATCCCCACCAGACCCTTTTGACTTGATATGAGAGAATACTGTATCTGAAATATTTACATGACCTACTAGTAACATCATACCAGCATTTTCCAACCAATTCCTCAGCATTATAGAATCAAAACTGTTAAAAGTGCCCTTAATACCAACCCCCAAAAATAATAAAACTGATAATTATGTAACTCTTAATGAAACAAAGAAAAAAACCACCTGACTTGTGATAAAGGACTTGACTGAAATTCAGTTTGTAACGCTTAAATTTCCAAAGAGGGAATTATATTCTCAGCATGACATTATCCTTGCATAAAAATGAAAACAAAAATCCACTGGTGACTGAATACAGTTCCACCCATCAAAAGAGATCTGTCTGAAAATCATTATGCCTTACAGAAACAAAAAGACGATTTGCATGAAGATGCAACATTTGTTTAAATAAAAATATATTCATAAAATAAACAAATTAAAGACTGCCATATTCACACTCAACTCTTTTTGTTGCAAAAACAAAATCATTTTATGAATATAGAATTACTGTACTTGTCCTATATAAGACAAGGGGACTACTTTAAAAAATTTGACAAAAATGAAATGGTGGGCTCATTATCAGACCAAAGTATCTTCAGCAAACTACTAAGACAAAAATTTGGGGGTGGGTTCCAGAGATGATGATTCTCATCAATGTGAAATAGGAATGTCGGGTTTAAAAAAGTTAGAAGCTCAAAGAAACTAGCAAACAAGTTCAGTAATCGAAGATAAACTGTGTCTTCTTTTCAACTGCTGTCTCAAACAAATCTATGATATTCCAGGTAAGCCACCACGGTGGCCCCACTTGGATATCAGTTTGGCATTAATTTCAAATAGGACCAACAAGACATTGTAACAAGTCTTTTGGTGATAATCTGATATGACTTTCTTAAAATTTGGAGGAGATGGAAATCATATTGAATATCAGCTCCATTTTAGCCTTGTTCAGCCAAAATGTGCACGTGATTCTGAGAGATCCACACCGACTAAAGTTCTGGTAAAAGACTTAACAATGGATTGTTACTGATTTGACACCTCCCTAATTTTTAAGGTAGAAGGCATGAAGCTAATTATCATAAGCCTAGTATTTACAAATTCACACAGAAGCTAAATCTGTAATGTGGTTTAGATTTACTTTGAGTTACCTTGAAAACAGGTTCACCAGGCTTGTTTGGTGATTGCCTGTCACAGTTAGACTAGCATTGGAGATCAAACACCTAAGTTGTGCTATAAATGAACAGCCTACATGGCTTACATATTTAGGTATGTCTGCTAGGGAGGTAAATATCTAAAAATTGAGATGGTTGAGGGGCGATGAAAAGTATCCTAATTTGTTATAGTACTAGTGAACTTTATTCATGCATAGGGCACAAACTGATTCTTTTAGCTACCTTGTTACAAAAAAAAAATTCAAAATAGCTATTTGTTGTGAAAAAAAACGAATGTAAAAAGAGGGGTTGGTGGCAGTGTTGGTTCAGTATAAAAGCCACCAGTTGTATAAGGAATTAACCTGATAGCCTCAGTCTAAATCTCACATGCATGCTTTTACAAAAATCATTAGCTTGTTTTTATTTGTATCTTCAGTGTAAAATTATTCTCATTTTTCTGCAGTAGGTTATTGTCAGATGAAAATTCACCAGATAAACTGTCCTGTGAGACCTAAGCACTATTTTCATTCAGGACCTATTGCACATCCACTTAAGTCTTGCAGTGAAAACCCAATATCAATATGGCCACCCATCCATGATTAGCAATAACAAGATGTTCAAGAATGGCTGCTATGGTGGCCATACTGGATGTATGTATATATGTATGTATGCATATGTGTGTGTCTATATATATATATATATATATATATATATATATATATATATATATATATATATATATATATATATATATATATATATATATATATTCACTTCTACTGTGCTACTAAAAAGGCACTTAAATGGCATTTTGTCTCTCCAGAGAAACTTTTAAGGTGAAATCAAGTTTTGGTTCCCCTTCTCAACCTCACATATGGCGCTTATACTTTTTACCTCTGTGAAACGTCACAAGCAGTGATATCAGTTTCTAAGGCAAATTAATAATTATAATTGTATGTGTGTAGTGATGGAAACAGCAATACAAAAACTGCTGTCCCTAATGACAACTGCCACCCTTAAAATGATACACATTTTACACAAAAAAACTAACTGAAAAGGAAACAAAGTAGATACAAATGAATATTACTGGTTTATTGGTTTGTTCACATTCATTTGGGACACACACACACACACACACACACACACACACACACACATATATATATATATATATATATATATATATATATATATATATATATATATATATATATATATATATATATGTATTCCTTTAATGT
This sequence comes from Sinohyriopsis cumingii, assembly GCA_028554795.2. NCBI lineage: Eukaryota > Metazoa > Mollusca > Bivalvia > Unionida > Unionidae > Sinohyriopsis > Sinohyriopsis cumingii. Next base: position 3,972,807 of record JAPYKE020000076.1, on the reverse strand, counting down.
GTACATACAACAGCTCTTTACTCAACGTAGATTTGAAAACAATACAAAAGAATGACAAAGAAATAAAACGTACAAAATTATTATTGTTCACACTAATATAGTAGAATATATCAAAACATTGCATTTCCAGTGAGGGAAGAGCAAATAAAAACAACTTTATTTTTGCCTATATGTCTTGAATTACGTGTTTCTAAGAATCCCTTGTTGCTTTGTCCGAAAACAATATGACCGCAGCTGGGCATAGTTATGTCATGGTCTATTTTTAGCAAAAAGTTGAATTCATTACAAACACCATTAGAGTCACATCTGGGTCAGTAAATATACTGCTTTTATACTTTATAAACAGCATTTTCTGACGGGTGAGACCTTTTGGGCCTAAAACTGACATTTAAAGTACACTAATATTTTATTTTGTCCTGCACTGCAAATTGATGGAACTGACTGATGATTAAACAAGGTTAACAACAACATACATCAGCTGAGACTGAAAAAAGTAAACAGTTTTTATCTGCCATGATTGTTTGTTTGTTTGTTGTTTTTTTTTTAATTTTTCTTTCTTTATAAATTCATGTCAAAATCTCATTTGCCAAATTGTCAAGTGTCTTACAAACGTTTAGCTTTCTCACTGATCATGACATAATTTTTCCTTTCTTGATCTGGTACCATATACAAGTTAAGTCAAATTATAAACAACAAAGACCTTGATCTGGTACCGTATATAAGTCAAGTCAAATTATAAACAACAAAGACCTTGATCTGCCATAGCATCTTGTGCCTGCAGATAAGGAACTCTGTTATTTGTTCTACTGATTACTCCTAACAAATTGGCACAGTCATAGACCTGCCCATGCATTATGCGATGGCAGATCGGGGTCTGTGCAGTTTGCAGTTGAACTTATCTTATAAGTGAGTATATACGGTAAGTTCTTAAGTGTTCAATGAGATATTTTTTTTATTAAGCTGCTATTTTTGCGGGCACTGCTAGATCGCCAAGGTGTCCCCCCCCCAAACTAAATTCTTACCTGTACTACATATATAGTTATACAAGTTTCTGGTTATCTGATTGCATCTTACAACCTAACAGAACAGTATAAAGTGAACTGTTAGAATTAGGAAATTCTGCCTCTTTTTAATTTTGATGTGAGGGATGAAAGGGAATGCTGATGACATAAGAAAAAGGTTCACATGCAAGGAAGGACTGAGAATGTTACAAAATGAAAAAGGGCTTGATTAGTATTAAAGGTACGTAAGAAAAATAAATCCTAATAAAGTTATAGTCAAAGTACATATGGCAATTTTTTGAGCCTGATTCTCCCCCAGATATTTAAAAACTCTTCTGTCTTACATCCTGCACAATTCATATGTACATTCTCTATTACAGAATGATTAAAAAAAAAAAAACAGAAATTTATTAAATACCTCAAGAAAACAGCAATCTGTAATAGTTACTTATAACTTTAACCTTATTCCATGATTCAACTTGACTTGGGAAAATAAATGAAGCAAAACATATTGTGACTTAAAACTTTGATTTTAAAAGAAGTTTCAACATCAACCTTTCCATAAAATTCATGGTGCAATTATAGAATCACAGTAAGTGATGATAGGTTATCATCTCTTTAACTGTGTATGTGTGACGATCGGTTGTCATCTCTTTAGCTGTGTCCGTGCTGAGCTATTTGAAGTTACACTACTAGAAAATAAATGACCTTTCTGTATTTCATTTTTTATTAACAAGACAAAATCTTCAGGAAATTAGATTTTTGGTTTTCTTAACTATTTTGTAGTCATTTTCTTGTCAATAAATCAATGCTGATATTTACGTCACAACCCATCAATTCTAATCAGGCTGCTTGATACTGAACCTAAGCGACAATAAGACAACTTAGCTAGATTTAATTGAGAAACGTGGTCTTATCGGAGTAGTCTCCATTATTGTTTATCCTGGTGTTTTAAGGCACTGCAATATTTTTAGACTATTTCAGTCCCATGCATCACAGAGGAAAGTAATTTCTTCATAGACACTGATGTAGGGTAGTCTCATTAAACCACTGACATTTTGTTTTCATGTATGGCCAACTAACCACTGAGCCTACGACATTTCTGCCTCCAACAGTTGCCTCTTATGACACGCAGCACAGCACATCAGACCTATTATACATCCTCAAGCCTGCAGTAATGAGTTCTGTTGAACTCTTAAAGAAAATTCTTTTCATTGAATTTTCAATTATTTTAGCAGGACTGTATACAACTGGGAATGGGTTTTCAGTGGTTCTTTACTATGTATGTTGCCGAGTTACAAATCCCCTAAAATGCATTTTTTGTCTGAAAATAGTTTGAGTATAATGATTTATCAACATCTGATGACGATGACCATAATAAGTACTAAGTTTTACTAAGCTTACCAAAAACTACAAGAGTATCTGTAGCCGTTCTTTTATACAAAATGGACAATATCTCTTACAAAAATCTGGGTATACAAAAGTTTAGTCAAGATGTGTATCCTTAAATAATAAGGTTTAAAAGAAAAATGAGACAAACTGTGGTTTAGTTGTGCTAATGAGATATGTGTCAGGCACAGCATTATGTACAGTTCATAATGGGCAATAACTCTTTTTACAAAAAGTCATGGAAGTATGAAGATTTGTCAAGATCTCTACCTTTAAATGGATGACAATAATATGTACCAAATTTACAGTAAACCCCTTCCCCCTCCCACAAAAAACAAACTGTAAGACAAATTGAGACTAGCTGTACAAATGAGACTATCAGAAACAGCATTATGCTACAAGACAAAAAGGGGAGTAACTCCAAAAGAATTCTGTAACCAAAGTGATTTGCCAATATGCACATCTTCAGACAATACAAGTCAACAAGTTTATGACAATCTACTGAAAACTGCAAAACTAGTTTTATTAGCAAGATTGCATCATACACCACATTAAGCTACAAAACAAAAAGGTCAACAACTCTAGCAAAATATGTGGCAGCAATGTGATTTATTGATATGCACATCTGATCATGCAATGACCATAATATTTACCTAATTTCAAGAAATCCATAATATTTACCTAATTTCAGGAAATCCATCAAAAGCTGTGGGACCGTTTCATTTACAAGTGCCAAACAGAAATAATGATGGACAGACAATGAACAGAGGTGGTGATATCCCAAACCAAAATGCATCCTTGCTGAAAGCTTGTGGCAAGCTTGCGATAAGCTAGTTTAATGTTTATAAGCTAACATGGATGCTTGCGCAAGCTTGTACAAGCAAGTGCAGGCTTAGGCAAGATAGCTGGATATAACCGCAAGCTTGCACAAGCTTTCGCAAGCTTGTACAAGCTTTCTTGTTTGCTTCAGAAATTAAAACTAGCTTGCACAAGCTTTCTTGTTTGTTTCATAAAGTAAAACTAGCTTGCGCAAGCTTACTTGTTTTCTTCAGAAAGTAAAATTAGCTTGCGTAAGCATGTTTTCTTCAGAAAGTAAAACTAGCTTGCGCAAGCTTTCTTGTATGTTTCAGAAAGTAAATTTAAACTAGCTATAACAAGTTTCTTCATATATATATATATATATATATATATATATATATATATATATATATATATATATATATATATATATATACACACACACATCCATTGCTTGTGAAAGTTTGAGACCAAGTATCCAAGTAGCAGGCACCATCACTGTCACGCCCCTACGAAAACAAATTCATGACTTGATGAACAATCATGAAGTGTTCATGAAAGTTCCTCAACTAAGTTCATGAATTATTATGAACTATTATAATATCTTTGAAGTTCCTGAAATGTCATGAACTAATGGTTCATGAACAATTCAAGTACTTTGATGCAATACCATGGTATTTCTTTAAAAAAATGCATATTAAATATCTATATCATTATATTCATAAAATGTTCATGAAAATTTATCATACAAACTTCTCACAATATTAGTGAAATTTAAATAAAGGTGAATTTTTTCTTCTTTTTTTAAAATGATATACTGTATAAATGTTCATACAGATCTTTAATTCAATACTTGTGTACTTAACCTGAGTATTTCTGGATTAATATGGGAAAATATTTTCTGGCCAGCATCAACAAAATGTATTTGCTTTAAAAAGCTTTCAATGACTTTGTCCTAACTTTTTTTTTTCTTCTCTCCATTACTGTTATAAACTGCATATTCCATTGACTTAGTCACTGGTTGCCAATTTGCAGTAAAAACCGAAATATATTAACAACGATTATCCTGATTGGATGAGTATGAAAAAAGTCGTGATATGATTGGTTAATATACGTGTGCGATTTTAACAGTTAAGCTTCCTCAGAAACCAAAGATCATGCAGATGGTTAGGCAAAAACCTCGAACAAAAACCGTGGACTCCATGGAATGGACAGATGAGAATATTTTCATTATCATTTTTTTAAAGTAAGTAGAAGTGCAGAGAAGCGATTTTGAAGAATATGAAGGAAATGATTTGGTGAGAGCAAAATTAGGCGGAAAAGCGTACCAAGCCTGGATGACCAAAATTACGGTGAGTATCTTTTTCTTGGTCATTCGTGATTATTTCAGTATAAGTTATATGGATATTTTATTGGATTATATATGTCATCATATTATTTATAACCAAGCTAATGACACGATTTTGTTCAGACCTAATTTAAACTTGCTCATCGAAGTTTTGAAAATCACTAAACATTATCACCCCCACCCCCCAGTTCTCGATACCAGACGTGGTACGATATCGATAGGAGTTGAGATGTTCGAGATCGTTTTCTTTTACATGACATCACTATTTCTATAATCTGATGTAATTTGGTAATTTAAAAAAAAAAAAACCTTAAGAAAATAGTTAATGCGTGAAACTGTTCACAATAAAAGTGCAAATAACAACGTGATGAAACTGGAAGCAGCTATACGCAACATGCAGAGTCGGAGTGGATGCATTAGTGACATACTAAAGGCCTATACCACACAAGTCTTGTGTTTATCAATAAAAAATGGCGAAAATATTTGAAAGCATGAAATAACCGTTATCTGTAATATATACGGTTATTTAGTGTAACGATGTTGTCAAAAAAAATGTCATATTTTACTGAATAAAACATCCGTCTCCTGTGACTGTACCTATGGCTAGACAGATTCAATTAATAAAAAACAGTGACAAAATTCTGCAATAATATAAATGCTCAGTATTATGTGTAAGGGATTAAATCATTTTTGAGTTGGATCATATTATTCCAGTAAGTAAAGTGGGGTACAATGATAATGTGCTAAAAGCTAAAAACAATGTTGATCAGAGATTATCTGTAATTAACTAACTTTACCTTTTTTTCAGACCAGACAGCAGAAAAGTAAAATTGTTAGAGGATGAAGTTTGTAGGTTAAGGAGGAAAATTTGAAAACTGGAGGATCCAAGATGGAAGAGACATTAAATTGTGACTGCTGTAACAATGTTAAAGATCCAAACTGTAATCGGATGGAACAGCTTAAGTTGCAGAAGGAGACATTCAGTAGTGACAATGGACAGGATTGATTAAATTATAGACCCTGAACATCTTCACAAAAGAGTTATCAGACAGGTCAGTCTCTGGAAGAAGATTGGTCAGGAGAAACCCCAGCTGAAAGACAGCCCCATGACGATGAAATATGCTTCAACAGTTGATTGCAGGCAACTGCCCCAATATCTCTTGAACATTTTTCAAAGAAAAATTACAGAACATACAAAAAGTGTTGCTAAGGGTAAAAAAAAAAGAATATCACTTGTCAGTTTAAATTTATCTGAAATCAAATACAGTTTTTAAGATAATATGTTGCATTTTATACTGTATTAACCCCATCCCCCATCTAAGGTTATTGTATGATTCAGGATGAAATAGGTATTTGCGACTTGTCAGGTAATCATATTTTGTTTTATAGGAACTGTTCATGAAGTCATGAACCATTGAGAAACTTTGTTCATCATAGTTCATGAATATGTTCATGCACTTGTTCATGAATGATGATGATCCAATTTGTGGACTGTTTTCAGTTCATGCACATTCTAGAATAATTCATGAACCTTTTGATGAACTTTCATGAATGGTTCTTGAACCAAGTTCATGAACAGTTCATGCCAGTTCATTCATTATTCATGATCATTTCATAGGGGCGTGACACTTGCAGCTAGGGGAACACATAAAGCTTCTGCAGCCTTGGGTAAGCTTGCAGTGAATGAATGAACTCGAACAATGGAATTAAACTTAATGTTTTGGCGGAACAGATTTGTTTTCCACTGCACTGCAACTATAAGATTACATTATTTAATCATTAAATATGCAGGTTACTTCATTGGAATGAAGTAAAACTTTGCAATATATTATGATAATATGGTCCACCAGGAGCAGTTGAGTCTAAAATGCATTTTTGGACAGGGGCCTTCGGACTCCCAGACACCCCCTTCACATTTTCAGGGGGTTTTTTTGGAAGGGGGGAAAACACAATCTTGTCTGATTTTTGAAAGCCCAGATGCTTGTAGCAAGAAATCTCTGCAAGCTTGCAACAAGTTCGTAACAAGCTTGCAACAAGCTAGTAACAAGCTTGCGCAAGCTAGTAACAAGCTTGCGCAAGCTTGTGTATACTTATTGTACTAGGTAAATAAATAACAAGCTTGCGCATGCTTGTGCAAGCTTAAGCTTTTACAAGCTTGTGCATGCTTATGACACTTTTGTTAAATAAGCTTGCTGCAATGTTCCAAATACATGCCTGCCGCAAGCTTTATAAATAAGCTTGCGGCAAGCTTGCTGCAAGCTTTAAAACAAGCTTGCAATTTTGGTTTGGGATAACAATTCTCCACAATCATGGCAAAACGAGAATAAAAAATGTCAACATCAATAATATTTCAGAGTAATTTGACAATAATACTTTCTGAAGTTGTCAAGTAATACATCCTGTAAATCATGTTAAGTATAATGACAATTGTCAAGAAATAGTCTGGTAAGTATGTGTGAAAGAATTCCCAAATCAGAGATTGTTAATATATCTATTCCTAAAGTCAACAGAATTTCATTCATTTCACTTGTATGAAAAATATTGGTCATGCACCATTGGTTACTGCAAGGATAAATTTGATCATGGTGTTTCATATACCCACTGACATGCAAACAAACCCAGTTAAATATCTGCACTAAGGAAATTTTTTCAAATCTTACTGATCTCCACATATTAAACATGTCAATACCATCTCTCAGGATTGTTTGACTATTAAATCCAAGATGACTGATGTACTGGTCTAATGTTAAACTTGTGAATGCAACTAGCCCCCCCCCCTCCAGTTTTACCGCAACCTCAACAGCTGTAATATCACCATAAGGACCTTGTCTGAAAAGACTTAGAATCCTTTGAGAATGTACTGAAATTATGCCACAAGGCAGGATTGGCAAAAACAATAGGTAGTACCTTTCTAAATCAATTTTTTTCTCACTTGGGGAATAAAAGATAGGAAGCAATAGCTTTCATTAACTTGTGCTTCTGTCGGACCCCATAAAAACTTTACACTACATTACTCTGTCTTGAGTGATTTAACTGCCTGGGGTTGAAGAGGGTACCCTTGGGGGAAGTCGCCAATTCCAGCTCATTCAAAGACTCCTGGGATGTATTACAATCACAGGGTAAGCTGATTCCAGTGCAATTTAAAGATGCCCCTGCTATGACACTGCAGGCAATGTTGGAGTTTTGCATTCAATCAGTAATGATAATGGTTTCTAGTGACATACATTTTTTTATTATTTTGGATCATTCCTATCAGCAACACCATAACTTTCATACAGACATCATATTTGTCACAAAAATGGTTCACGTAACATTTTTTATCATGACTTTTTAAAACTTGTATATTAAAAATTTCTTTTAGCAAAGCCTAATGAAAGTCCATCACTAGCATGGGCCAACAGATGAATACAAAGTTGTTGTTGTTGTGAGGTTTAAAAACCATATTTCAGCACACGATACACTATGCATGGTGGCCAGTATTAATGGTGGAGGAAGAACCCGGGAAAACCCCAGGAAGAACCACCGACCCACAAGAAGCTACTGGTGAGCTTTCTCACATATCCATGTTAGCCGAACCCTAGACTCGAACCCATGCAGACAGAGGTGAGATGGTAGTGATCTGTAATGGAGAGTGCTTCAGACCACTCAGCTTAATACAAAGTAATTGTAAACCTTTAGTTGTGTGTTTATAAACTTACATACTATTACAGTCAAAAAATAACAGCAATAGTCCCATGTGGGTCTGAGAGTATTCATCCTTACGATATCTGTCGCTAAGTGCAAGAGCAGTAATCTATCTATGAAATCTGGGTCAGTAGGCTGATTTGCAGACATTTATTACAGTGCTGTTTAATGCATATGTTATGAAAACAACTGCTTCATTTGGTTTCTCCTGTTTTATGCTCATCTGATGGCAAATCAATATCATCTGTCACAGAGTAAACAGCCTGTTCCAGTATGATTTCTGAGTCTGACAAATTCTGAGAAAAGTGTTTTTATAAGTTGTGAAGATTTTGCTTTTTTTTAATGGCCAACAGAGGGGAAAAAATTCATCGATATATAGATGGCGTCAATACTTTTGCTGTACCAATACACATATTGACACAAGTTTTAAAAAATCAATACAAAATGATAGAGTATGCAAGTTATTTTAATCTTCAGCAGACCTCCAGAATTTTAGTAGTCATTTGCCTTTTTGCACTGTTATTCTTTAAACTGAGAATTCATCTGAGATAGCTGTTTCAGGTACAGGCACTCACTTGCATCTACAAATGTACACCAAGTGACATGGTTTGTAATATTGCCCCCATCCCACCCCATCATTACCAGAGTAATTATTTCATTGCAACAGCTTATTAAGCATAAAGTACTCGGCAGCATAAAGTACTCAGCACTCCAGTTTTGATATCTGGACATTTATGTAGGGTACAAAGATCAGAACCCTCTTGAAAAGTTGGAATTTGCCGACACAGTGCAGTGTCAGCATATGGTAGCTGTTTACTAGCCGGCCTAGCACACTTAGTAATCGCCCTCACATTTGGCCATATCAGCTGTTTACTAGCCGGCCTAGCACACTTAGTGAATGCCCTCACATTTGGCCACATCAGCAGGACACTGACAGGGAGATGATTTTCTCAAAAACTGCGAGTTTAACATTTGTTTTGTCTGTAATCTGTTGACAAATGAGACAAAACTATAGCATTGAAGAAATATGACCTGGAACTCGCAATTTGCAACAAACATTATAGTTACCAGCGGTTTTAACTTGCATAAAGGAACACGTGTGTTTAAAACATGGGCTACCTAGAAAACCCAAAATGGCATATTCCCAACATGGTTCATCTTCAAAATATTTTATTCAGTAAATTCTGGCTGATAGTTACTATGATAATAACTTTTAAAATTATGAAATAAACCCAATTATTGGAGCTGGGAAAAGTGTTAATGGAGATAAAAGTGGGTGATTATGAGCCTGAAAATGGTGTTAAATACAAGTCTGATGATTGACACGATGAATGGACAAAATTAGATGGCTTGCCCGAGTCAATCACCCTTTCAGCAAATGGAAAAGCCAGAATATTAAGCCAAATTGAATACACAATTTAAAAGTAGAATATAAATGTTATATCTTTTCTATAACAATTTCGCCCTTTGGGATCATGTGTTACAAAATCATATTTCCCTACTGTGGTTAAGATAAGCTGATTTAATAAGAACAACAAAAAAATCAATATGTATTTATTTAATCAAACTACCTCTATCTGGTGGCTGAAGGGAGTCCTGTATCTGATCAAATGGAGCAGCCATATATGGCCTAAAATGTTGAATACAAATCAGTGACAACTTTAAGATAGTCTGTTTGAAAGTATTTTTGTTATCTTGTCAAGGATGAGAATGGGATATAAATAGATACTAAATCTGTCTGTCTGTCTGTAATCTGCTTACTGGAAATACAACCAGTAAATCATTTAAAAGGGCATGACCTACCACTGACAGACCTTCTAAAGATGGAAGGACCATTAAGTTAATACGTGTATTGATAATGCATAATATTGCAGGTTGTGTACCATATACCATTTCACCTCTAATTGCCACCACATCGGATGGTTGATCAGCATCATTTCTAGGTGAAGGGCCCTGAGACTGGACACTTTCTGGCAAATTTAGTCAAGCATCATTTCTAGGTGAAGGGACCTGAGACTGGACACTTTCTGGCAAATATAGTCAATTAGATTTAAAAAAGAATTATTATAAGTTTTTCTAATTTAGTAGCAGCAGCCATGTTTGGTGGCAGATCAGCATCACTTGCATAAAGTTAAATGCTCTGTATGGCACGATGTCAAATTTATTCAAGTTCTGTTGAGTGTTTTTGACCAAAGGATTTTCTACTTGTTCTACTAATTATTCCTAACAAACTGGAGAGCAAATCTGCCAGTGCATCAACTGATGGCAGATCCAGTTGGTATAGCTTTATAAGCCAGTATATACAGCATATCCTCAAGATACTATAAAACTTAATGATACCATTTATCAGGGGGAAATAACTCAATATAATACATATTCAAAATGCTCAAAATTACAACATGCATGCAAGACATTGCTCTATCCTATGTGACCATTGCAACCAGTTGGCTCTTATTCTGCTAAAACCTCTATTCCAATACTTTAGAACAATTGACAAACAGTCTACAGAATTAACAATGAATGCTGCTCTTCATTTGAAGCCCTATGGATTTAACCCATGTTCCACAGCATGAATTAAGCATTATATTCTCTCAACAGGGATAATGAAGTACCTTGTTTATCTATGTCAAATGTGTCCTCAATTTAGATGGTATACACCCAGTTCTGCCATAAGATACGTACCAACAGATCATGATCTCTGCTGTTTAATGTACTGATGATTTAAATAGAACAATGGTGCATTATGTGAACAAGCATATTAACAGCTTTTACTTCCGATACATATGATAAACTTTTTGCATAATTTTTTATGACGACTCATTTATGCAAAACTTCGGCTGAAAATATGCAAAATAAATTCCAATATCTCTGAAAATGGACAATTACTAAAAAACAAATTATTTATAACTCTGATCTGAAAAGATCAATATTGAGATTTTACACTTTTTATGTGTATTATCCAATACACATAAGGACAGGCCAATAGGGAATGATTATTTGTAAGGGAATGTCCGCTCTGAAGTGATGTTAATATTTAATGAAACTGACAGAATGAAGTTCACTAACCAGAGATCAGACTGTACGATCCAGAAATACTTGTGTGATTATTTGAGACAGTGAACATTTTTCCACATGAACTTAATCATTTATTTTGGTGGTGTTATGTAAAAATAAATATCAGCACGACATAAATTTCCAATTTTCTGTAACAATTTCAAGTTTTTACTACTGAAACAGTGAGATAAAAATGCCAAAGAATGTTATTCCTTGCCTGCTCTGCTCATTCCACAAACCTTGCAAATTAGGTCAGTACAGCAACAATGTAGGTCACTATCATCTAATTTTGCTGATGGAAAGATGCATCCCTCAATATAAATTATAAATGCACCCACCAGGCAGCAAAACGTTCTCCCCAAAATCAACTCTGCAGTACATGTATACCTGCAGTTATTTTGCATTAGAGACAGGTGATTCAATAGACTGTTAAAGTAAATGTAAAATGTTAAATTTAAAGTATCAATTAGCTGAAGGTTTTGTTAACAGATGGCAATAAATACAGCTGACACAATCAACAACCTTTGATCACAAAGCTCCCTAAAGGCAGGGCAGTCAACACAGGATAAAATGTGTTATTAATGGGCAGTAATTAAAACATCCCCACAAATTATGATGGCACAGTTCCCTAAAACAAAGCAGTCAACATTGAAAGGTGTTGTCAAGGAACAGCAACAAAAAACAAAACAGGCCACAAATTCCCATCTCTGATCATACAGTTAATGACACACAAGTTTCACTAGTTCTTCTCCTGCTCTGCCTACACCAACAGGAAGCAATAATTCAGTTCAACAATCTGGTGACCTTTCTGATATGGATTTCAGATACATTTTTACCTTAATGTCTTTGGTATGTCAGTATGTTATTTCATGAATCAGGTGTCCTTTCTAATACTGATTTTCAGAACATTTTCACCTTAATGTCATTGGTATGTCAGTATAGCATTTCATGAATCATGTGTCCTTTTGGATATGAATTTCAGAAACATTTTCACCTAAATGGCTGAAATACTTTTGAAAATTAATATTCTTCATGTCATATTACTGAGGAACAGCTGAAATAAATCACATTCTTTTTAATCATTACTGGCAATAGTGCTTTGCTATAAAGGCCCTAATTATTACTGCAGTGTACAGTAGTCCTTCGCTATAAAGGCCCTAACTATTACTGGCAATGTACAGTAGTCCTTTGCTATAAAAGCCCACATTATTACTGGCAATCCTTCTCTAGAAAGGCCCTCATTATTACTGGCAGTGTATAGTAGTCTTTGCTATAAAGGCCCTAATTATTACTGGCAATGTATAGTAGTCCTTTGCTATTAGGCCCTAATTATTACTGGCAATGTATAGTAGTCCTTCGCTATTAGGCCCTAATTATTACTGCAATGTATAGTAGTCCTTTGCTACAAAAGCCTACATTATTACTGGTAATCCTTCTTAACAAACAAAGGCCCTCATTATTATAGGCAATATATAGTAGTCCTAAGCTATAAAGGCCCTCATTATTACTGGCATTGTATAATATTAATTTACTATGAAGGCCCACATTATTTATTATCGTCCCAATTATAATGTGGGGACAGTCATGCATCCCGTTAAATGTCTATTTTTTTCTCATCATTGCTACATCATTTATGTCATATGATTTTAGCTCTAGACCCATGACACTAACCACAATTTGATTAAACAATTTTAAATACTATATTTTGCATTTTAAAACAGTATCAATAATAATAATAATAATAATATTAATAATAATAATAATAATAATAATAATAATACAAGTTTTATTTATAGAGGGCAAGACACAGTCTTGTTGGAACATACAACTTCATCATTTAATACCAGGCATAATAAACTGATGAAAGTTTACACAAGTTATTTCGCTATTTTGGAAAAACAAAAATATGGACAAAATGTGCAGTTCAAGGTGCATGCAGGTTGAAAGTTAATGAATGTGGGGGGAAAAGAAAATAATACTTTACATCAATTACACGTGATACACAACTCACTAATGATGGATGAGCTTTATGTAACAAGATATTTTCTATTTTGTATTAGTGATGTAAATGATGATGAAACATTACTGTTCATGAGTTAGGACCTTCTGTACTTACACGGACTACTGCTACTCCAAGATATAGAAAACAGAAGATGACTTTTATGTTTGGGAAGCTAAACAGACACAGAATCTCTTCCTTTTGGCACGTCTCTCTTCTCATATTCCTATCATAATGACAATTACTGACACTTATTCACTATCTAAGACAACAGTTCAGTGTTACATTAATCAGCAAGTAACCAAGGCCAAAGATATTACAATCTGACAATTACTGACACTTATTCATTATCTAAGACAATAGTTCAGTGTTACATTAATCAGCAAGTAACCAAGGCCAAAGATATTACAATCTAGGACTGTTTTGGCAGTGCAATGAACATTATACCCAGCCATTTCCACAAACAAGAGATGAATACATAATGTTCTGAACATAATCAACCAGTGTAAAAGTATTACACAATGTATCCGGCAATAACAATCAACCAGTGTAAAAGTATTACACAATGTATCCGGCAATAACAATCAACCAGTGTAAAAGTATTACACAATGTATCCGGCAATAACAATCAACCAGTGTAAAAGTATTACACAATGTATCCGGCAATAACAATCAACCAGTGTAAAAGTATTACACAATGTATCTGGCAATAACAATCAACCAATGTAAAAGTATTACACAATGTATCCAGCAATAACAATCAACCAATGTAAAAGTATTACACAATGTATCCAGCAATAACAATCAACCAGTGTAAAAGTATTACACAATGTATCTGGCAATAACAACCAGTGTAAAAGTATTACACAATGTATCTGGCAATAACAACCAATGTAAAAGTATTACACAATGTATCTGGCAAAAACAATCAACCAGTGTAAAAGTATTACACAATGTATCCGGCAATAACAATCAACCAGTGTAAAAGTATTACACAATGTATCCGGCAATAACAATCAACCAGTGTAAAAGTATTACACAATGTATCTGGCAATAACAACCAGTGTAAAAGTATTACACAATGTATCTGGCAATAACAATCAACCAATGTAAAAGTATTACACAATGTATCCAGCAATAACAATCAACCAATGTAAAAGTATTACACAATGTATCCAGCAATAACAATCAACCAGTGTAAAAGTATTACACAATGTATCTGGCAATAACAACCAGTGTAAAAGTATTACACAATGTATCTGGCAATAACAACCAATGTAAAAGTATTACACAATGTATCTGGCAAAAACAATCAACCAGTGTAAAAGTATTACACAATGTATCCGGCAATAACAATCAACCAGTGTAAAAGTATTACACAATGTATCTGGCAATAATAATCAACCAGTGTAAAAGTATTACACAATGTATCCGGCAATAACAAGATGAGCTATATTGATATTGCCCAGGAAAGTAAGGAAATAAATCACCAAGGAATAATTATTAGTCAAATGGATCAGCTGCCATGCTGTGTCCATGGGCAAGACATTTAACTCCACCAAATTGAATATCCTAACTGTGTTGATGTGCCTTAAAGCACAAAACCAAACCTGCAGTCTATAAAAACAAATAGTTTTTCAAAGGTATTTTATTTTGTAGGATGGTAAAGCTGAAAAGGCTTAAACAGGCACATTCTATTCACCATATCAAACAATTAGCATGTACAGTGCTATGATTTTAAAGTGCAATATATAGCAGAAAGACTGGCCCTGTCAAAAGAAAAATGTTAAATATCTTTAGCAATCAGTCAACAAAGTTACTATGCCCCTCTTTGACACAGTCAGACACGTTCAAGTAATGTGTTAAGTGGGGTGTACAAATAAATGGTTCAGCATAGTCCTAAATAAAACTCATCGGCACACAAAATGTCATAGGCAAGATATGTTGTTTGTTCAATAAATTTTCTTTGAAAATACTAAGAATTTGGTTATTTCCTTTCATGCATTGCAGTAGAACATCAATTATATGAACACCTTTTCTCTAGTCTTTTTTATCATGCAGACCAATGGAGTAGTGTCCCACTGGATAAAAAACATATTGTTACAAATGTACTGAATTTCCAAACATGCAGTTATTCAGACAAAGTCAAGGTTTCACAGTGATTCAGGATAATTGAGGTCTTACTGAAGAATGCTGACCCTAATTTGTGAACCACAGAGGATTGATAAACTTTAAATTTCTGCATGTGCCAATCTGGATGTCTACTGAAAAGCAAATGTTGGCAAGAAACTTAAATTCCTTATCATTTAGTCAGAACAATCATACCTACCCTGAAAAAATTCAGTTCTGTCCAATAGATATCTTCAATGATTGTTAGAACCATCATACCTACCCTGAACAGATTCATTTTTATCCACTAGATATCTTCAATGGTTATTAGAACAGTCCTACCTATGCTGAATAGATTCAGCTCTGTCCAATAGATATCTTCAATGATTATTAGAACAGTCATACCTACCTTGAATAGATTCAGTTCTGTCCAGTAGATATCCTCGATGATTTGCAGGTCAATGGCAGGATTATCTGTTTTATCCATATGTGCCATGGGTTGACCAAAATGTAGTTAAAGGTCAAGCCCTTTTAAAACTATGATTCCACATGACAGATGTGACAGGGCATCAGTCTACAACTCCAAATGATATACTCAACAGAGCATCAGTCTACAAATCCAAATGATATACTCAACAGAGCATCAGTCTACAATTCCAAAATGATATACACAACAGAGCATCAGTCTACAATTCCAAAATGATATACACAACAGAGCATCAGTCATCGATTCCAAATGATATATACAACTAGGCATCAGTCAATGATTCCAGATGATATGCATAACAAGGCATCAGTCTATGATTCCAAATGACATACACAACAAGGCATCGGTTTTCGTATTATATCATGCCAAATTTTTCATCATAAAGTTCATTCAAACACTTTTTTCTCTCTTATAACATACAGTTTTAGATCAATGGGACTGACTCATTTTTTGATAAAATTTGTTTTACACATTAATAAATGTACAGTCGGAAATTAAAAGTTTCATTCACAAATAATTTGATCAACAGATCTATCTAACATAAAGACTCCTCTGACTTTAGATCAAGAAAGATGTACTGTTATATACTGGGTTGGGTTCTGTCAATGCTAGACAGAATACCATTCAAAGCAGAGCAGACTCTTCAATGATATCCATTTATTATCCACTAATTTGCTGACTTGGCATTTCAGAAATTCTCTTCAGGTGAAATAATACTTGCAAAAAAACTTGTATCCAGCCCATTTTTACAAATACGACTTAGGCGTTTAGACATCTGTCAGTATCACAAGCTTTCATTATCTAGCGTCATCACAGCTTCCATTGACAGGTACATAAATCAAATGTATATTATCCTTTATAGTTCATGCCTATTCAGTTTGCTGTAATAATGTTCAATGTTTTACAAAGTTACAGATGATTTCTGTATCACCATGGAGCCATAAAAAATAACTAATCTTTGTAGAGCTGCATGAATCGGTGCAAAAATGGAACTATGTTTCTAGTTAAGCTGGGTGAGACCAGTGTTATGTGTTGTTCTCCATGGAAATAATAGTCAGTGTCAATGATTTATATATAGCCACAGAAGTATATTCATATCTTGTACATCAACCCCCATTTCTAGGGGGGGCTCATTTGCTGTGGGTGTTTTTCTCTTACATGTTACTTCAGGAGAAAGCAAAACATTCCACCAAGCTATTAGAACCTCCTGCATGAGAAAACTAAAGCCACCTGTCTTCTGAAGGCAGATATTTCCAAAGAGTTAAATAACCACTTTTACATACATGAACACATTTTAATAGTTACAGTTTATTCTGACACAATTCTCTTGTTCCATCTGTTTCAACAACACCTGGGCAATCATCTATGGGGCAATGAGTGCCTAGGTGTGTAAGAAAATGTTAATTTAATGGCATCCAAACTTAAGCCCTAAATTGACAACGCTAATGGAATCTGGCCTAATAATGAATCAACATTTGAAGCATTACTATAACAATTATGAAACACTGAGAGAAAAAAAATGAAAGCAAATTTTTTCTAACAGGCATGAGAATCAATAACCTTAGAATTTGTACATTATGCTACTATCAAATTCATTTGCACAAGTTCTGCACATTTTTACAAGGATAAGTTTTTCTTATTAAAAAACTCCAAAACGTCAATAAAATTTATCCTAGCATTACCCAATGAGGCAAACTCTTACACACATGAAGGTCTAAATGCATGCCATGTTTCTGAGTAAACTGATCTATGGCCGGAATGTATTCATCTGCATGTATGCTTCAAAATCATTCTTCTGTATCGATTATCCAAGACAAATGTATATACTGAATGTAAAAACAAATTATTTCATTTATTACTTTGATAACTGCCAACAAAATTGTTAACAGACTCTAATGACATAAACTGGCTGTGAAACAAGGACCAGTGTTTTTAAATAAAACATTCCATTTCCTTCAAAACGCTGATTATCCATCGAAGTAGAAATCCATAAACTGTGTATGTTGCCTTTAAGGCAGCATTTCAAGGAAGTATCAATCTAAGTTCAGGAAATAATCTAAGAAGTACATCATGTTAATTTTAAGAAATTCAGTGGTTACTCATTCTCTGAAATACTACACATTACTTTGATTCTATTGGTCTCAAGTAATAGTGCTCCTGACAATTGCTTTTTCTGCAAACATCACTTAAAGCATCGGATCATGTTAGTATCCATTACACCATCACCATATGATGAAATTAACTCTCCTTTCTGAAATGCATGTTATGCAATCTGAGCCATTTTTCTCTGCATTGGAAACTAATGTTAGAAATGTGAACATTCTCCTAACTCCCTCGACACTTGATAGAATTAATCATTAAAGAATGATATAATATTGCACCACAAAACATCACTAAAACACTTGTTGACTAGCTCTAGCCTCAAAAGACCTATTCAAGAATCTTGTACTTCTTAAGCCTCCCACAGTGGGATACAAGTGTTCCGTTCCAGTTGCTGATATATATTTTCTCTCCTTTAGTCCTAGGGATACATGTATTATAGTTTATTCTTACTTGACTGGTTCTATCAATCTGATGCATACTTCCATAATAATGAGGGCTTTGAAGTTAAACCAGAGTACCAAACAAAGAACAGTGTCTGCTTCAAGGGCATCTCATTTTTAATATAATTTTATGAATGATTAAATCTATGCTTAAAAAAAAAACATGAAAAAATAAGGCTGGCCATTAAAGGTCGCATACAAAAACAGCAGGCTTCAGAAAGTAATTATTTTATTAGAAATTCTATAAATGTCCACAAAACTATTACTTTATGATATAAGAAAAGCATTCTTGCATTTTTACAGTTATGAGATGTCAAACTCATCTATGGGGGCCCTGAGTGGCCAAGTGGTTTAAAGCGCTCACCGTCATGGATCACTGCCATCTCACATCTGTCTGGTTGGGTTCGAGTCTTGGGTTCGGCCAATGTGGGTATGTGAGGAAGCTTGCCAGTAGCTTCTCTTGAGGCAGTGGTTCATCTGGGGTTTTCCCGGGTTCTTCCTCCACCATTTATACTGGCTACCATGTATAGCCTATCTTGTGCTGAAAAATGGCATTATACCCTACAACAACAACAATAAACCTATCTATGACATAGCAGACAGTATTTATTTATGACTGATGTGCACTCAACTGTAAACTGCACAGATCCTGATTTGCCATCGCATTCTGCTGAGGAGAGCAGGTCGATTGCTCTTCAAATCATGTACAGTATGGCCAGCAAAAGCTGAATATCCAGGACTACTCTGTAGTTAGGTTGAACATATACAGTTCTTTATGTTTCTGCTTATCTTCCATTAGACTCAATAATTGCAGAAACATATACAAAATCCCCAGTGGTTGCAAGGTTTCTGTAGATTAAACCTAAAAATCTGTGGATTCATTGTTAAAACAATTACTTTCACCACACGAGCAGGTTGAGCTTTCCCAGTGACTGCCTACTTTTCTTTATCGCTCAGAAAGGCATCACATTTTCACAGAATTTTTCACCTGGCTTTGCTTAAATCTGCGTCAGAATATTTTTTAAAAATAACACGTTTCAAAGAATTTTAAAACAAAGATTCCTACAGTTTTATTTTTCATCTGTAATCAATACAAATCATGATATTGTTCGAAAGGTATATCCTTTCCATTTTCTGAAAAAATTCTTCACGGAATTAAAATGATAACAACAAAACTCAGCAACACAAGAGCTCATTTACTTTGAGTAAATAAAACTGAATTTCAATTTTAATTCATTTATAGCAAGGCAAGACAATATTCTTGTGCAAGTAACTGCTAGCAATTTTCTGCTAGTCATTGTAGTTAAAGCATATAAATCTATGTATTTTTTAAAAAAATGTTAGGTAAAAAAAGTTAATTATGATTATCACTTAAATTCAGTTTGAAACTAACACTAATAAATGTCTGATTTTTGTTGTTGTTATTAGATATGATTATGCTTGTGATGACAGTTAAAGAGTTTTTCTATAAAAAATGTGCAGCATTTGTCACTGAGTGTAACCATTCTGGTACTATATGGGTAACACAAAATATCAAATAGCAACAGTTCATTTAAGTTCTATAACTGACAATTTGCATGATTGATTTGGCAAAACTAATATTAACAATTTAATACTTAAATCCTGCTTTTTGTTGTTTGAGATTCATTTTTATGTATTTCTGACAGCACCTTTTCATTAATTAGATAAATGTATACAAGAGGGACAATGATGTTGGGACATTCTAAAATATATTCATCCTGATGGGGAGAGAGATAGGAAGGGTGTGAATGAAAGACAGAAGGAAAAGAAACAAATAAAGTACGAAATAGATAATTTCAGTATCTCATTATGAAATATAAAGTAAAATGTTATATGCTCACTAGTTTACCCATTCTATCAATAATACTGTGCAGAAAATTACCCATATTGTATAGATGGAACTGATTTGTTGTTGTTGATGTATGGTTTAACACCATTTTCAGCACATGATAGGCTATACATGGTGGCCAGTATTAATGGTGGAGGAAGAACCCGGGAAAACCCCGGAAACAACCACCGACCCACAAGAAGCTACTGGCAAGCCTTCTCACATACCCACATTAGCCGAATCCATGACTCAAACCCAAACAGACAGAGGTGAGATGACAGTGATCCATAACGGAGAAAGTTTTGGACCACTCTCTCAATCGGGCCCCCCGAACTGATCTGTACTGGGTTTTCTGGTGCTTGGGATGTTAACTGAAACTGACATTTATTTACCTGCTCAAAATAACAAAGAGCTCATGTTGTCAAGGTTTGTAGTTCTCATTAATCTCGGGAGGGATTTTTTTCTTCTTCAGAAGAACTAGGATTATATATCCACATGACTGTGTTGAACTATATTTGACAATGCTGACTTACAGTTTAACCATGACTTCTACTGTATCATCATTTCGTTCCCCAGTTGGCCGAATGGTCCAAGGCCCTTGCCTTTACTGATCGCTCACACACACACACCTCTGGTTGCATGGGTTTGGTCTTGGCTCAACCAATGTTTATATGTGAGAAAGCTTGCCAGTCGCATCCCATGGATTGGTAGTTCTTCCTGGGCTCTTTTTCCACCAAATATACTGGCCACCAAGTATTGGCTATTGTGTGCTGAAAAATGGCATTAAACCCCAAGAAACCAAACCAAACCAGCATCATCATTTCTATAATGTAGACTGCAATGTGTTATGAATATTCATTCTTGTAATACCAAACAGAGTCCAAGATAAATAGCCAGAATTATCCATCATTAATCAAATCTAAATTCAATGCATCTCCAGCAACATACTGATCCCCTGTCTCTATTTATTCATACAAAATTCATGCTCTATGGATGCTGAAATAGGACGCTCCACTGAAACACTATCAACTAAATTTTACATCATGATATTTGGATAAGGTTGGCTGCATCTCAATCCATTCAATTAGTTTACGAATCAAGCTAAAAGACCGATTTTCTACAGTTCTGAAACGAAAGTAAGCATATGACTCCATATGTAAGCAGATTGTCTGTTCTGGTTTATCTTTTATTCAAATGGTTTTTCATGTTCAACCCATCCTGATCATTGTACAAATATGATGGTATAGTTATAATCAGCATGCACAAAATTCACTTGTAGAAAGACAAATATAAACCACATCAAACTCTATGTAATTTTTGTACACACACTTGAGAACATTTTAAGGTTATTTAAAAAAAGTGAGAAAATTACAACAATTTGAATTAAAAGTCAGAAAATCTCACAAAAATCATGTGTATTACAAAGCTAAAATAATTCCTGTTTAATAAACTGAATTTCTGAAATCATCAGCTAAAAGTCTTTGTGACATATACAACTTAACTAAGCAAATTTCCATAGCATTACTTTTATTAATTGTTTGCACAGACTATATATCTTTAGTAACTTGTAACCAATTTTTACAGTAAACTAAGCTGTCCCAAACATGAAGATATTAGGTTTGTAACATTCTGAATGTGATGATTACATATATTACATTATCTGAGGGGCCCCGAGTGGCCGAGTGGTCTAAAGCGCTCTTTGTTACAAATCAATGCTGTCTCACCTCTGTCTGCGGCCGTTCGAGTCTAAGATTCAGCCAATGTGGGTATGTGAGAAAGCTTGCCAGTAGCTTCTCATGGAAATTGAGGAAATAATTGGTCATGTTTATTATAACAACACAAAAATAGAAATTACTTTGATCAATTTATTGTTGAGAAGGCTCAAATGTCATGTTCATCCAAAGATAAAATCCAAGCCTGATGCCAAGTCAACCCTCCAGTTTTACATTTTTTCAAACTATTTACTGAAGAAGATCCACATATTAGAGGCTGGATAAGCACAATTTTAATTTTACAATCAGCAAAACATTATAAGAAGTCTTTTAGTGAAAAAACCCATAATGATATGGGCATTCATGTGGAAGATGTAGCAATAACATGATTTTCAAGCTGGCCATTGTGGCAGCTATATTTAACCCCAGATCAGCACAATTTTCATTTAGAACCAAACAGCCATCAACAGAAGTTTTTTGATGAAAACCCCATGTCCATATGACTTTGAATTCAGGACAATCTTGATGACAAGAATTTCAAGACAGCTGCTGTGGGAGCCAAAACAAATGCCAGATCGGTACCATTTTCATTTAGGAGCAACTAGACCAGGGGTGGGCAAACTACGACCCGCAGGCAGCATACGGCCCACCAAGGGCTTTCATGCGGCCCGCCAAGGGTTTTCATGCGGCCTAGGAACAAGTCATCATTCGCACCAACTCTTTTTATGTTACTGTTTATCAAATAAATGTGCTTCTTTTGAAGTTTAAGTTTTCAAAATATTAACAACTGAAAAATAATTAGATGTTATTTAGAAAAACCTTTGGTTTTTGCTATTTCAAATATTAATTATTTTACTTAATGAATTATGCAGCCCATGACAAGGTGTAAATTTGTGTATGTGGCACTTGCACTGAAAAGTTTGCCCATCCCTGAACTAGACATATCATAAAAATTGTCTTTTAGGGTAATTCCCATGGTGACATGACCATCCATTTTGGCAGAGTAGCAATAACATGATTTTTAAGATATCCGCTGTGTTGGCCATATTGACTGTTAAAGCAGTACCATTTTCATATAGGACCAACTACACAAGGGAATGTTTCATGACAATCCTCCAAGCAGGAGAAGTAGCAATAACTAGCACTAATGGCTGGCTGGCTGGACAATGAATATAACACCATCCCATAAGCTCTTCTGCACAGCTAAAATTGAAGTACAAAAATTCTTTTGTTTATATGGCTTATTTTAAGTGAAATATTGCCTGTTTTAGACAGTGGCAGGAAGCTGGATTTATTGACTTTTACTTCTGAACGCTTAACAGTTCTTACATCAATTTAACAGCTCTCAGACATGAAAACATCATTTTTTAATTATAGAATTCATCTCACACCACTCTGAGATACTTCGTGGATCCTACATTGTGTGAATGCACACTCAAAATTCTAAATTTTCTATTGCATGCAGCCATTAATACCCATACTAATGGACTTTTTTGAAGATGATTGTAGATTTATGAAAACATAATTCCTTTGTGGCACAAGAAATGCTATAAAAGGCAAGAAGGCAAAGTGGAAATGATCTACTTTCATTATTTCTATTCAGATCCCATTTGTCATTAAATCAGCAGCAAACCGCACCAGTGGCCTAGTGGTTAGATCATCCGCCTCGGATGTGGAAGATTGTGGGTTCGATCACTGGCCCAAAGACTTACAAAAATGGTACTAACAGCTCCCTCACTTGGTGCTCAGCATTAAGAGGTTTAAGTGTTAGGAATGGTTGGCCTGGTGTCAGGATAACGTGACTGGGTGAGACATCTTGATGCATGTCTGCGGCATGATGCATCAGTGCAAGACATCACTATAAACTGCCACATTGCAGACATCATAGCAATACGACTAAAACATTGTTAAAGCTACGATAAAAATCCAAATCACACACACACACACATCAAGTCAGCAATGGTGTTGATGTCTCATTCACTATTACACGATGCAATTTAGTAAAGGACAATGGACCAATTTTTTAAATTGGTGGAACCTTCCTTCAAGGCAGAGATAATTATTAAATGAACAAGGAGACAGCACTGCCCTGGTTTTACCCCATTCAAATACCCTTGTTGTTTTAATGCAGTTTTTGCAATCCCTGACTGCAGACCATACTATGCACTGAACTGCGGTATAGTGAGAACTGCTTTATATACTGAACTGCAGTATAGTGAGAACTGCATTATGTACTGAACTGTGGTATATCAAGATCTGCTTTATATACTGAACTGCAGTATAGTGAGAACTGCATTATGTACTGAACTGTGGTATATCAAGATCTGCTTTATATACTGAACTGCAGTATAGTGAGAATTGCATTATGTACTGAACTGTTATATATATCAAGATCTGCATTATATAGTGAACTGCAGTACAGTGAGAATTGCATTATGTACTGAACTGTGGTATACTATGACCTGCTTTATATACTGAACTGCAGCATAGTGTGAACTGCATTGTGTACTGAACTGGTTTATCAAGAACTGCATTATACACTGAACTGCATGTGTAATGAGTGTACATGCATTGGGGATGGAGGTGGAGGTGAAAGGAGTATAAACAAAATGCAAAATGTATAATAATAATTTCAGTTTTTGTAAATTTTATTTTGTTGTTGTTGTTGTTGTTCTAGGGTTTAACGCCATTTTTCAGCACAAGATAGGCTATACATGGTGGCCAGTATAACTGGTGGAGGAAGAACCCTGGAAAACCCAGGGAAGAACCACCAACCCACGAGAAGCTACTGGCAGGCTTTCCCACATGCCCATGCTAGCCGAGCCTTGGACTCGCACCCACGCAGACAGAGGTGAGATGGCAGTGATCCGGAACGGTAAGCGCTTTAGACCACTCGGCCAAATTTTTTTTTTGTAACATCATGCTATCTAAAAGCTAATTTTTGCAAACAATAATGTTTTAAAATGGGAAATAAATATGTCTTACTAAGCTTTATGGTGTTTTCCTTCAACCCAAATTGTCATACATTTGCTAGACCAGTTAAAGTAAAATGGTTTAATTTTGATCACTGGGTCCCAATTAAAGTAAAATGGTTTAATTTGATCACTGGGTCCCATATACCTATGACAAATAGAGTTATAGTAACATCTGTATAACTCAACTTGAAAGAACTCCTTAAAACTGTGTCCTGGCATCCGTTTAAAAAAATGCATTTTTTTAGAGTTGTTCAACATGTACAACAATATGACCAAAACAACTGGTAAATAAACAGATAGCAATTTACATGTATGCAATCAAGTCCAGAAAATACATTGTATATCAAACACTATGGTCCAAACATGGGTGCTGCATTTAATGAAAGATTATGGATGAAGGCATTCACAGAACCAAACATGCTTCTAAATTAACTTGCCAACTCATGCAATTATGTGCAACAGTGTTCCATTACCATGAGATCAATACTGGTTAAAGTGGCTTGTTAAAGATATAGATTATAATTTGTGCAGACTATCTATCAGATATGAATCAGTAGAGTTCTACTTGCAATAACAACAGCCTGGATATATCTGGAAAAATGTTTAGAATCTATAAAACTTTCATGATTGGATTTGGTTAACTTCATTTACAAAACCAAGTTATCAGTGATTATGAATCCATCTCATCATGAAAGGACTGAAAGATTAGAAACAAGAGTAATGTGAGTGGCACATTAAAAGCCTATGTCCTGTTCAGTTCTCTTCTATGTTATGTAAGTGAACATTTTTAGCAGAAACTATTTTTCTTTCTTTAGTCACAATGACCTTGACTTTTGACCTCCAAAACAATGGGATTCTTCCTTACCTTAAATGCCATACACAAAATGTGGGTCAGGTCTGTGATACAGACCAAAGTCATTGTACAAAACTATTTAGTCATAATGACCTTGACCTTTGGACTCCAAAATCAATAGGTTTATTCCTTACCCCAAAGTGTTCAAGCCATCCACAAAATCTGATTGTTAGGTGATGTAAAATTGATGTTAGTGTAAAGAAACCACTTTTTCTTGTTTCAGTGGAAGTGACTGACCTTTGACCTATTTGACACCCATGTCAGCTGGGTTCTTCCCAAACACTGACAACCTGTTGTAAGCCCAAAATCAATAGGTTTCCTCTTTACCCCAAGTGCAAGCTATATACAAAGTTTGGTAACTCAAGATGGTGGAGAACTCAACTTGTTGTTTGGAAACCATTTCTCTTTAATAACTCGCTGTGACCTTTTGAGAATGAAACTGATAACTTTCTTCCTTACCACAAGTGCAAGCCATCAACAAAGTTTAGCAGATGGTGGACATCTCAGGTTAATTGTGCAGAGACAAAATTGGCAACACATGGATGGATGGATGGACAACATCATGGATGGTGTATAAAAATGTGTTCATATGACATTAATGCTCCCATTATTATGGTGTATTGAAAAGACCCTGGTTCAACATACAAATGAACAGTTCTCAAACAAAGGTCCAAATAAGCCCATGAAACTATTGTGCAGTAAAACTGAATTTGACAGAAGCTTTGGCCAGTTTAATTATACTAATTGTTAAGATCCTTCATAAATATTAATGGCTAGATGTTAGATTCAAGGTGAAAGGATGACTGCGACTGGACAGAACTTGCAGGGATGATATACACAGACATAGATAATAGTACATGCAACTGGAAAGAGTATTGAAACAACATAAAAACTATTTACTGTCATCAAATTGCTAATAGTAATTTTTACATAAGAGCCCACAATATTTTTTTCATTTTCATGACAATTCTAGTTCTGAACATACAAGATATTGAAAACTTTATAAAGCAAAGGTTAATATTATTTATCATATATATATATATATATATATATATATATATATATATATATATATATATATATATATATATACAGTGTGACCCCGCTATAGCACACTCCCTTATAACATGAATTCGGATATAACACGGTCACGGCGTGGCTCCAGAAATTTCAAATACACGATTTTTCTCGTACACACAAAAAAATATCTTTCTGAAAAGTACAACAACAAAAAATGGAAAAAAGTTTATTATCATTCTGGGAAAGAGAGTGTGCATGAATAATACAAGATGATCGTGGAGTGGCACCTGAAATTTTATATGTATTTTTCTCATACATGAAAAAATAATTTTTTCTTCTTAAAAGTACGAAAAATGAAGTGTAAAATGTTTATTCTAGGATCGCATAGGGCTTCACCAATGTCACAAACTGCAATTTTATTTTTCTTATTGGCAGCAAACTATAACATCTGGCGATTATTTTTTTATTTTCGACATTGTTGGCTGTTTAAACTTGTATATACAAACATTAGTTTGGAGTGGAGAAATTCAGATTCCCCATGAAAGGAAGCTGCAAACTTGATATAAAAAATGCACTGAAATGTATCTATTGTTACATAAATTTCTTTGTCCATATTGACAAACCATCTTGACAGTGGATTGTTATATCATAATCTGCTTATGTTGACATCAAGTATGAGATACTGTATGTTATGAGATATCTGCTTTTTTGTTGTTGACATTTCTGGCGGTGGAGATGAACCGGATGAGGCATTATCTCATAATCTTTCTTTTGTCAGATTTTCAGCTGCTCACTATTAATTAATATATTTACATAGACGGATGTTTGTGTGTGGATGGTATGTAAAATTCCTCGTCTTTCCATTCAGAATACCCATATTTTCTGTACTAATCCTTGTCGTCAGACCAGAACACGTGCATCTCTATCGTCCATTGACCCTTTGTTACATTTCTGATGCACGAGTGAAAGCAGCATCACTCCGCTACAGTTTCTTCAGCTAACTGACCCGGTAGCTTATAACACAGTTCGGTCGATAACAGTCGGGTTCTATGCCTCCCAACTACTGTGTGCAGGGTCAGCCTATCTATCTATCTATCTATCTATATATATATACATATATATATATATATATATATATA
The DNA here is from genome assembly GCA_028554795.2 of Sinohyriopsis cumingii. Classification (NCBI taxonomy): domain Eukaryota; kingdom Metazoa; phylum Mollusca; class Bivalvia; order Unionida; family Unionidae; genus Sinohyriopsis; species Sinohyriopsis cumingii. The sequence continues at coordinate 3,944,847 of JAPYKE020000076.1, read as the reverse complement.
TATATATATATATATATATATATATATATATATATATATATATATATATATATATATATATTCGAAGTTCTCACTGTCTCAAACTTGAGTGAATAATCAACAATTTAATGAGACAAGAAAACTATCAAGAACATGGCTACAAACTACTACCAATGAAGGAAGCATCAAGATGAAATTGACCACCAAATCTGTATTTCTTTAAAGCAACGTATGTTTAGAAAGTACCATTACTATAGCGCCATGAACAAAGTTCTGAAATTATACACTCTGTGGTTTGCTATGAGAAAAATGGTCTATCCATTCCTCCAATTCCTGGATCTTGAATTCCTTAAACATTTTTGGCAGGATAATAAGTAGTAGTTTTCCCTGGAAAATTGTACCTGATTTTACTCGTCATATAAACTGCTACTTTTCACCCATTACAGTCTAATCAACCTGTTTTATTTTATCTACACTGTTTTTATGCAATAGGAAACTACATTCTATGCATTAGTCTATCATACTGATACTGAAAACAAACTTTCTACCTTTGTCCAAAAAAAAAACACCTGATCATTATAGTCAGGAAGTATGGCTCTCCTATACAGTGTTATAATCAGTGAGTAATTTTGTGACTACCCAGAAGAGCATAACAGTGAGCTGCCCTCTACAGCATTATATTGAAGGATCTTTGGGGGGGGGATCTCATGAAGAGCAGTATAGTGAGAGGATCACTGTTATGAATTCCCTAAACAGCAATGAAGTCAGAGAATACTTGTTTGACTCTTCTGAAAATCATAACTGTGATGGATTACTTTTATGACTCCATTGAAGAGCATTACAGTAAGAAATCACTGTTATAACTCCCCTCAACAGTTTTATATTGAGGGAGCACTTTAAGGCACTCATCAAAAGCATTTTAGTTAAAATACTTTATTGTGTCCATTAATAGAATTATAACTATGGAGTACTTTATGACTTATTCAATGGCATTATAGTGAGAGAGCATTTTTCAGCTTTTTCAACAGCATCAGTGAATTATAGTGGGGGAACACTGGCTCATTCAGTAGCAATATCATGAAGGAACACTGGCTTATTCAATAGTATTTTAGCAATGGAACACTTTACAGCTTATTCAACAGCACTATAATGAGGGAATGATTTACAACATATAGTGAGACAGCACTTCATGGCTTATTCAACAGCATTATAGCAGGAAGTACTTTAAGACAACCATCAACAGAATTACATAGAGGGAACTATTTATGGCTTATTTAACGGCATTATAATGAGGGGAAAATGTATTGCTTATTCAACAGCATTACAGAGATGGAAACATTTATGGCTTATTCAATAGGATTATAGGGAGGAAGTACTTCATGGCATTTAGCAATAGCATTATACAGAAGAAACCATTTATGTCCTATTTAACAGCATTATAGTGAGAGAACATGTTATGGTTTATTTAGCAGCATTATAGTGAGGAAAAAGTTTATGGCTTATTTAGCAGCATTATAGTGAGGAAACTGTATGGCTTGTTCAATAGTATTATAGTAAGAGAAACATTTATGGCTTATTCAACATTACAGTGAGGGAACATTGTATGGAATATGGGCAGTGCGTCTGCTGTATCAAGATCTCCATCCCACCCCAACCCCAATATATCTCTGTGGTATGACAGTGTCTGAAGTAACAAGATCCCCACACCTTTCTTAGCTCCGTGGTAGAAGCATATGGGTTGAGTGACCAAGCTATCAGGATCACACCCATCTGTATGGATCAATGGAGGATGCATGTAGGAGCAGTGTCAGTGGTCTCAGGATATAGCACAGTGGTAAGAGCATATAGGCAGCATGTTAAAAGCAGGATCCTCCCATCCCTTGTACTAGGATCTCAAATCCCTGATTAGCACAGTGGTATGAATGTTTGGATAGTGCACTAGAGGTTTTAGGTCCCACCCACCCAAGCAGTCACTGGTAAGAGAATATGGGAAGTGTGCCTAGGCACCAAGTACCCTCCTCTACCTACTGTATAGCTCAGTGGTAAAAGCACAGGCCATTATGTTATCAGAATCCCATCCGCCCCCGCATGCTTCAGTGGTCAGGATCATATGGACAGTGTGTCAGATCTATCAGAGCCACCCCCACCCCTGTACAGTCCAGTGGTAGGAGTATATAGGCCGTATGTCAGAGGTATTATGATTTACCCCACCCCCTTTGTTCTTATTAATCAACATTTAACTTCCAATGTGTTGACAAGTGATTTCAAACAACAACAATGCATGGAACAATTAACTACATCAAACAAGGAAAACTTTCATAGCTGGAAGAACTTTGAGTAATTCAATTAGAAGCAATGACACAAAACTTCCAAGATATAAGAAAAAGCATTACTTACCCGAAACTGCTCTAGGTAGACGGAACATAGATCTTTATCTTCCAACACCTCATTCTTGCTGGTCTCCTCATCCAGACGCTCATAGCTGTTTTCTGTGGACTCCAACCAATGGAGGAACTCATCAAGTGCCAGGTCAAACTGCTGTGGACTCATGTCTGTTTTCTGTACCGCTTTCAAGTTTTCTGCCAACCTGTGAGAAAAGAATTCCTCTGTTCAGTTTAAATGACTTGAAATTTGCTCCCCTGCATTTCCAAGCAGCAAGTTAAATATGTATACAAGGATTTCTCAGAAAGAATGTAAATAAACTGCAAAGAGCTAGATCTGCCATTACTTAATATACTAAGAGATTGGGATCTATGCAGTTTGTTAGAAGCAATCCGTGAGAACATACAACTTCACATTATATGATGGTAGATCAGAGTCTATGTTGTTTGCAGTTGGACTCCACTTGTAAGTGAGTATATACGGTAGGTACAGTCACCCAGGTCTATGTTGTTTGCAGTTGGACTCCACTTGTAAGTGAGTATATACGGTAGGTACAGTCACCCAGGTCTATGTTGTTTGCAGTTGGACTCCACTTGTAAGTGAGTATATACGGTAGGTACAGTCACCCAGGTCTGTTGTTTGCATTTGGACTCCGCTTGTAAGTGAGTATATACAGTAGCTACAGTCACCCAGGGCGATGTTGTTTGCAGTTGGCCTCCACTTATGAGTATATATGGTAGGTACAGTCACCCAGGTCTATGTTGTTTACAGTTGGACTCCACTTGTGAGTATATACAGTAGGTACAGTCACCCAGGTCTATGTTGTTTGCAGTTGGACTCCACTTGTGAGTATATACGGTAGGTACAGTCACCCAGGTCTATGTTGTTTGCAGTTGGACTCCACTTGTGAGTATATACAGTAGGTACAGTCACCCAGGTCTATGTTGTTTGCAGTTGGACTCCACTTGTGAGTATATACAGTAGGTACAGTCACCCAGGTCTATGTTGTTTGCAGTTGGACTCCACTTGTGAGTATATACAGTAGGTACAGTCACCCAGGTCTATGTTGTTTGCAGTTGGACTCCACTTGTGAGTATATACGGTAGGTACAGTCACCCAGGTCTATGTTGTTTGCAGTTGGACTCCACTTGTGAGTATATACAGTAGGTACAGTCACCCAGGTCTATGTTGTTTGCAGTTGGACTCCACTTGTGAGTATATACAGTAGGTACAGTCACCCAGGTCTATGTTGTTTGCAGCTGGACTCCACTTGTGAGTATATACGGTAGGTACAGTCACCCAGGTCTATGTTGTTTGCAGTTGGACTCCACTTGTGAGTATATACAGTAGGTACAGTCACCCAGGTCTATGTTGTTTGCAGCTGGACTCCACTTGTGAGTATATATGGTAGGTACAGTCACCCAGGTCTATGTTGTTTGCAGTTGGACTCCACTTGTGAGTATATACAGTAGGTACAGTCACCCAGGTCTATGTTGTTTGCAGTTGGACTCCACTTGTGAGTATATATGGTAGGTACAGTCACCCAGGTCTATGTTGTTTGCAGTTGGACTCCACTTGTGAGTATATACAGTAGGTACAGTCACCCAGGTCTATGTTGTTTGCAGTTGGACTCCACTTGTGAGTATATACGGTAGGTACAGTCACCCAGGTCTATGTTGTTTGCAGTTGGACTCCACTTGTGAGTATATACAGTAGGTACAGTCACCCAGGTCTATGTTGTTTGCAGTTGGACTCCACTTGTGAGTATATACAGTAGGTACAGTCACCCAGGTCTATGTTGTTTGCAGCTGGACTCCACTTGTGAGTATATACGGTAGGTACAGTCACCCAGGTCTATGTTGTTTGCAGTTGGACTCCACTTGTGAGTATATACAGTAGGTACAGTCACCCAGGTCTATGTTGTTTGCAGTTGGACTCCACTTGTGAGTATATACGGTAGGTACAGTCACCCAGGTCTATGTTGTTTGCAGTTGGACTCCACTTGAAAGTGAGTATATATGGTAGATACAGACCCAGGTCAAAGAAAAAAAAACTGAATTATTTTCACATCACTTCTTTTTTTTTAAAATGAAGCAAGAAACTAAGAAAAAAACAAAGCTAGCTTTACCTTGATAGAAATTTTTACCAGCTATTTACAATTTCTAAAATTATAAAAATTACCCCCACTCCCATAATGACTTTTGCCAGGTAACTCACAAATCCACTGACAATGCAGGGTCAGTCATAGATCCTACAACTGGCTCCATTTGACTTTGCGGGGAAATTGTGATCAAAACTGGTAAAAGAAACCTCAAATATCCTTTATCATCGAAAATGATGGTTATTAACCCAGAAATCTGAATCCACATCATGAAATGCTTTGCTAATAATAGGTCAGGTATTTTTGTTTCCAAACAACACTCTCAGTACACTGTAAATAACAAAAATTGATGAAATTTCAATTAATGCAAATGTCATTAATGTAAAATGGTGTCAATACTTTAACAAATAAATTGATGCAAGTATTGTCAAGTGAGATTCATGTTTTACCTTCAATCTTTTATTTCACTTTTGGTGTAATCATCATAAACGTAATATGCAAATATGTATTAAAATGAGAAAAATGTCAATCTACCATCACAGCTTTGTCCACGAGTTAAGTGCTGACTGACCTTTGACTTGCGGAAGTATCTGTGGCATTGTTACATGACCTGCTCTGTATGATCGTGTTAATTATTTATTTCTGTATCAAATAAAATAAAGTGGAATAACAGAGAGTTATATGGATTACATATCCATCCTGCATTTGCAATCAGAGTTGTGTGTCTGGTGAACTCGTTTTAATTGATCCATCGAACACTGTTTTAAATATTGTTATTTAAGTAATGTAATCCAACTACTATATATTAGCCTACTCATTTACAACTGTTACCATAGACAGAAAAGCAGCCAAACGAAATAAACACTTGGTGAATAAAATGCTTTGTATCAAAGTGTGGTTCATCATAGATATGTGATTTCCAGAGTTTCAAGTGAACTTAAAATTCTTGAATTGGAAGATGAAGATTTCTTCAAAGATGAGAATAAGTTTACTACTTCTTGCATAGAGGATCTCAAATGGGTAACGATTTAATACTGAATTTATTAAACGAGTTGAGCAAAAGCTGGACATTATTCAACGAGTTTCATAAATTTAATATTTGAATCATTACTCATTTGAGATTCTTTTCTCACATAGTTTTTATATCAGTGGAAATTATTTAGATAGAAAGAAGAACGAATAATTTTGTTCATTCTAACAGTTGGTGCACCTTTCATTTCTTGTGCATAAAATATAGTCCCAAACAAAGTTGAACTAGTAAAAGCAGAATGTACATTTTTACAAACTATAAATCAAAGAAAAAGTTTCCATCCGAATAAACAGAATGATTAATGCTATGTGATGCCACATTGATACGGCAAACAGTAGGCCTCGAGTACATGTCTACCCTAAAATGTCACTTGCAGAACTAAACATTACATTGTTGTGATTTTTATGTGAAATAGGATTACTGGATGCAGAAATTCCCACATTTACTGCAATGCATTTGTGACCGGATATTTACAGTATTTGACTGGAACAATGAACTGTACAGAATACACAAACAAATTTCTTTTCGAGTCAGATTTGCATCCCATATATACTACATAAAGATGCTGTGGTTGGATAAAGTTCTGTCAGTTAGGAGACCCATTTATGTCCTAATTCTTCTGTGAACAGAGGTGAGTTTATTTAATTCTGTAACTTAACATTTAAACCACGCTTGTATATACGGTGGACTCTGTATATATATGTTACAGATATACCACTCCCTCATCCAACCACGCCATCAGATAAGCAAAACCTTTAGTTTTACTTCTTCTTATTGTTGTTCTTGTCTTGTAGTTTTATGCCATTTTTCTCATTATGATATTCTTATACATGATATAACAAACCCTTGTAGGGGTTACATATCAATATTCAGACAGCCGAGATAATTTTTCCTCCATTTCCTTTCATGAGTCGAGTTCAAAAATGGCCACCCAAAAAGTTCATTTAAAACCAAACATTCCAGAAGGTGGTGCTAAAAAAAAAATTCCCATGATCCCAGCCAATCAGTAAAGAGGATACTGCACAATAGTTTCATGGGCTTATTTGGACCAATCAGAATCACATAAAGTGATATTTTAACATGTGGTAATATCAAAAATATGAAACTATAGGAAAACTATACCTACTATGTGATAAAATGAAGTTATGACATCAATATTTTACTAAGAGAACAATCTAAAAAAATGAAGTTTTGACATTGATGTAGTTTCACGAGATAAATATTTTTTAAAAAGGATCCTTGTTTTATGATGAATCAACAACAACAAGCAGTGACATAATACACAGTGTTTTCATATACACATAATGAGTTCTTGAAACCTTGTTGTCTAATGTAGAACAAAGAAGTTTCGACATTAACTGTGTCTTCAAGTAATAAATATCCCAATCATGTTTTGCTGTGAATCAACAACAATGTAATGACATAATACAATATTTTCGCATGCATGGCTATTGAAACCTCTTCAACTGATGTTGTTAATGATCCTTTCAGAGATTAGGTATATTGAAAAAAAAGATAACTTGTACAAAAAAGCATACAACTTCATTAGAAAAAGCTCTTTACTGAAAATTATTTCAATATAAAAAAACAAGTTTTAGCCCTTTAGCCATTAAACAGCCCCATTACTCCACTTCACCCAGTTTTTCTCAGTGACCAGTGGGGATGGCATCCCCATCTTAATGTGTTTGATGTCCCTCAGAAACTTCACTTATAGTGCAGTTATATTTTTGGACCCAGTTGAACAAAAGTTATTGAAGGAGAGGTGTAGCAAGAATTTCCTATAGCCTACCTGTTAAGAAGTGTTGACCACCTGTTCATGACACGTTCTAGTTTCAGCTTGATAGAGCTTGTGTCATCCTCCCTGTATTCCTCCACTAACTTGTCAGCCAGTTTCTTCAGACTGTCTGCCTTCTCCTGCCACTCCCTTACCTCACCCTCCAGGGTCTAGAAACCAAAGAAGTTGAGATCTTAGGCAGCTGAGAGAAACATATGCTAACGGTGTATACAGTGCAACTTCACTTATTCAGATTATTCAACACCAAATTATCTGAACATATTCTTCTCATTATAAATGCATTTTCGTCTTCTTCATAAAAATCACAATTTGAGTTAAAGGAAGACATGGTAACCGAGCTGGTAGCGCATCTGACTTGTCATCCAAAGGACACAGGTTTGTCCTTGGAAAAGGCACTTACCTCCCATTTCCTTGGCATGATATAAGCAAATACTGCCGAAATTGCTGTTTAAAACCAATTAACAGCAGCAACTGATCAAATTAGAGACACAAGTGATGCTACAATCATTCATCTGGTCCACATTAATGCATAGAAATTAAATAAAATCACAATTAGTCAGGTATCAATGTTAATAACCACTGATACTGGGATTACATCCAGCCAATTCCAATAAATTTATGCAATTATGCCAGACTGATTTTACTTTTGAAAACTTGAAATGTCTTGGCACTGGCATAAATAACCTTATACCCTGGTATTCCATAAACTGGCTCCTTTTTTGGGCGATATTTTGGGGGATAGTAAAATGGTGGGACAAGATAACAAATGAATGCACAGATAAGAACTATAACTGAATTTAATGCAAAATTCTTCAATAGTCTTTCAAATTTCAATAATGAGGAAATCCTTACTGTAGAATAGACTTAAACAAAATGACAGAAGATAAACCTGTAGTTGCATTAGTAGGTGGAGGAACAATGGGGTAGGAGGAATTGCAGCAATAGCAGTTGAGGTAGTAGTAGCAGTACTGGTAGTAGTAATAATAACAGCAGCTGTAGTAGCAACATTAGTTTCAGTAGTATCAGTAGTAGTATAAGAGTAGTAACAGTTGTAGTAACAGTAGTAGTAGTAGTAGTTGTTGTAGTTGTAGACTTTTATAGCCATTATTCAGCACAAGATAGGCTATACATGGCAGCCACTATAAATACTAGAGGAAGAACTTGGGGAAAACCCCAGAAAGAACCACCAACCCATGAGAAATAATAGCAGTAGAAGTAGTAGTAACAGTAACAGTAGCAGTAGTAGTAGTTTTAAAAGTAATAGTAGCAGTAGTGTTAATAGTGAAAGTCATAGTAGTAGAGGTAAATAGAGTAGCAGTAATATTAGTAATAGCAGTAGAACTAGCTATGGCAGTAATAGCAGCACTAGCAGTAGTAGTAGTAGTACTAGAAGTAATAACTATAACAGTCAAAGTAGTAGTAGTAACAGCAGTAGAAATATCAGTAGAAGCAACAGTAGTACTAATAGCAGTTCAAGTATTAGTAGTAGTAGTAGAAGCAATAGTAGTAATAGCAATAGTAATAACAGCAGTAGCATAAAAAGTAGTAGCAGTAGTGTTAACAGTGGAAATGGTAATAGTAGAGGTGAAAGCAGTAGTAGTAGTAATAGCAGTGTTAGCATACCATCAGTAGTAGAAGTACTAGTAGAAGTAGTAGCGACAAAAATAGAAGTAACTGCAGTAGTCAGATCAGTTATTGTTGCTTTGTGTTTAAGACCATTTTTCAGTGGATAATAGGCTATACATGACAGGCAGTATAGCTGCTGGAGGAAGAACATAAGAATCACCAACCCACAGGATGCTACTGCCAAGCTTTCTCACATACCCACACTGAGTCTAAGATTCCATCCCACGCAGAGAGAGGTGAGATGTGAGTAACTGGTAAATATGAGCATTTTCGACTACTCGGACACCCTGTAGTAGCAGTATATGCAGTGGTAGCAGCAGTAGAAGTAGTAGTGGTAGCAGTCATAGTAAATGTAGTAAAAAGTAGTAGAAGTAGTAGTAGTAATAGTTGCAGCAGCAGTGATAGTAGCAGTAGAAGTAGTAGTAGTGGAAGTAGTATAAGTAGCAGTGTCTGCAGCAGCACCATTAGATGTAGCAGTAGAAGTGGATGCAATAGTAATATAGTAGTAGCAGTAATAGTCACTGTACCTTATTCTGACTGATAAGCCTCTGTGTATTACGTTTCTGCGGGGAAGTTGGGTCAGAATCCAGATCCTCTTCCACCTGTGCAAGCCAGCGATCAAATTCTGCATACAACTCATCAAACTGGCGACACTCTAACAGCATGTCATCAAGCTCTGTTTGACGCTGTCTCATCTTCAACAGAACCTGATCCCAATCCTTCTGAAGTCTGTCTGCTAAAATAATGGGAAATACCAGGGTCTGAATTTTTACCTTTCTTGTGTTAAATGGTCAAAATGGGCTGTATGAGATTTCCAGAAGATTTTTGGTATCAAATTCTGTGATATATATATATATATATATATATATATATATATATATATATATATATATATATATATATATATATTTATTGCCTGTTTGAACAAAACCCTAGGACTCAATCAAATTTTTTTGCTTTAAAGCAGACTTTCATTTAAAGCAGTTCAAAAAATAATGATTTTAAAATTGTTACTTGAATTAGTACTCTACTGTATCTCAATCTAAATAAATGAGGTTGGCTATAAAATATATTCATGGTACATGAGCTACAGTGTGGAAGAATTATTACACAAAGAGAAAATTTCCTTCACATCACTCTAGTCTATCAGTAAGATAAAAATGGCACAGAAACTCTATTATGGAAACAATATGCAAGTTCAATAAAGAATAAGTTAAGAAATTTTGTTTTTGCTTTCAAATGACACCACAGCTCCCAACATAAAATCTGCCTTATGAAAACTCAGGGACAGATAGCCATATGGACCTTTACACGTAAATGGAGTTGATGTTTTATATCACAACTATAAATAGAATCTGAAAGAATGCAACTTCTTATAAGAAATGTGTCAAGTTGAAGATACAGCTGTCAATACAGGAGAACTCTGACTTTGGTTCAAGATACAAAAGAAAACTTCAAAGTCAATCAGGAACATAACTCCTGTCAAAAATTTTAAGGCAAAATTAAGTTTTGTATATTGGGCTTCCTGACACGAGCTTCAGATTAAATTTGTTAAAATTCCATTCAGGCCTTCAACAAAAGGCCCATGTGGGTCTGAGGTTACTCACATGGTTGATATCTACCTGATCAGCAGTTCAGTTAGCCAAGTAATCAGGATTAGCAGGATACTGTGTTCACTTCTTGTAATACTGTCAATTGCACTTGTCAAAGATGGTCAAATGCTGCTGAGCAGATTTTGAATAGAGTTATGTAATGTTTTTATATTTTTAGTAACTGTGGCCATATTTGAAGGCAGATCTATATCATGTGTAAACTAGGACTCCTTTTCTCAGATTTGGCTTAATTTTGTAAACTGCTTCTTTTTTAAAATAAGTTTTTATAAGTTTCTCTCTTAATAATATTGTGATCAAATTTGATTACAGATTTGGAGAAGTTGGTTTTATATTTTTAGTAATGGTGGCCATATTTAATGGTGGATCTGCATTATTTTTATGTACAAATCTGAAAACCCTCTATCTCCAGGTGCTTTCTGCAAAATTGAAGTCAAGTTCAGTTGAGCAGTTATTTAAAAGAAGATGTTTAAAGATTTTTTCTTCTATTTTTAGAAGTGGCAGGTGAACATTATTCATATAAGCGTGAAAGCCATCTTTCTGAGGCAGATTTTGTAGTTTTTGAGATATCATGTAAAGTATTTCCTATTTTTAGCAACTGCAGCCATATTTGAAGAGGATCAACATCATCTATAAAACAGGATGCTTTATCAAATTTCATCAAAATTTTGTTGACAAGTTTTTAAGAACCTCTTTAAAGCTTGTTTTATTTTAAGTAACAGCAGCCATGTTTGATGGCAGCTCAGCATAATTTGTACAACTGTGAAAAAACCCTACCACAAGCTGCATTCTGTTGACTGATTTTTAATAAGTCATTCAGCTGATTTATTTATTTTGTAGTAAAAGTAGAGCCATTTGTTATGATGGATTTAGGCATGATCTGTACGCCCTTTATGCCAGGATGCTTTTTTTCAAATGTCGTCAAATTAGGTCAAGCAGTACTTGAGTACTTGAGTAGTAGTTTATTGGTTTCCTTTACCTAATTGTTGGCAGGTCAACATCATCTCAACATTTGAAAGCCCTTCATGCCTGGATGATTTCTATAATATCTGGTCAATAAACTAATCATCATTTTTAGTAAAAGGGGCCATACTGGATGGTGAATTAGCATCTATTACTGTAACACCATGTGCAGATTAGGTGAACAGTCTTTTATAAAAGGAAATTGTAAACAATGATTGTGAACAGATGACACACAATGAACAATGGAATAAGGACCTTACCATAAGCTCACATGGCCTTATTGAACAGACTAAGAAGTTATGATGAACATGATGGATGTACAAGGGCAACAATATATACACCCTAGAGTGGGCACACAAAAAGTTTTCATAAATGTGTTGGACTGGTTCTGTCTTGATGTAGGTCTGAGACTTGCCTTTCTCTTTGACTGATTTCTTGTCTGCCTCATTGCCACTGTTCTTGTGGAAATTTTCTGCCTTGGATATGACTTCTTCCAGCTGAGGCCACTTGTTCTCAAAGTCCTGTAAGAGACTCTGCAGAAAATGGTAAGAGGAAAAAATCATAATCTTGAACAAATTCCTGTAAATTGCAATTAGCAAACCAAAATTCTGTAGTTATTAGTCATGACTTTGAAGACAAGAATTTTATACATTAAAAATGTCAAAGTCAATCAAGTTTTATGGGGGAGATAATCAATGTAACAATCTTTATTTGTATGGCCTATTACTAACATATATTAAATAACATTAATCAATTTTATTTCCTAATTATGTTTCAAAACAAAATTTGCATAGTTTGATTCAAGCCATATTACAGAAGAACCTTCCTGAAAGACCACCCTTTCTGCCAAAAATGGTATGGTCTCTCAAGACAGGTGGTCTCTCATAACAGGCCATAACACTGTATAATCCATATATATGTGCATTGAAAATAAGGTCTCTCAAAACAATGGAGGTCTCACATAACAGTGGTCTTTCAATACAGGTTTTACTATACTAACAAAACAGTTAAGATTTATCTCTGATCCATAAAATGTTTCCAAGCTTCTTAGATGAGTAATGTATATTATCTATCTTGGCATTATAATGCGTCATAATGATAGCATTTGAAAATACTGTTAATGCTGTGAATTTCTGGAACAACAGTCTTGTATCTGAAGATCAGAACATGCTAATGGTATTTCATGGTTTTAAACTGATTTATACACAGCCAGTTAAAAGAGATATTTTCAACAGTTACTAGATTAAATGCCCTCAGATTCCAAACTGTATTGTCTTGCTTATAAGTTGGCTCCAAATACAAGCAATGTTAACCCTGACCTGCCACCACAGAATGCACTGACAGATCAGGGTCTGTGTTGGTGTTTTCTTAATCCAAAGAATACTCCTAAAAAACTACACAGATCTAGATCTGATATTGATAATGTGCTAGCAGATCTGGGTCTATGTAGTTTGTCCAGACTTGTCGGTGAGTATATACAAGATTCCTATGCTCAGTCTTATAAAAATTCTAACAATACAGTAGCCCCCTCACTGTAAGTCTCTTCATTTTAACACTGCTCTTTTTGCAAGTTATAGTCATGGATCCCATTTTATTATGTAGTAGTATAATTGTATGTATAATGTACATCATAATAATTAGGTTTCACTATAGGGCAGTGCAATGTACATCGTTATAATGAGGTTTTACGATAGGGCAGTGTGTATGTTATAATGAGGTTTCACTATAGGGCAGTGTAATGTACATCATTATGATAAGGTTTCACTATAGGGCAGTGTAATGTACATAATTAAAATAAGGTTTCGATATAGGGCAGTGTGTATATTATGAGGTTTCACTATAGGGCAGTGTAATGTACATCACTATAATGAGGTTTCACTATAGAGCAATGTAATGTACATCATTATGAGGTTACACTATATGGCAGTGTGTATGTTATAATGAGGTTTCACTATATGGCAGTGGGTATGTTATAATGAGGTTTCACTATATGGCAGTATGTATGTTATAATGAGGTTTCACTATATGGCAGTGTAATGTACATCATTATGAGGTTTCACTATAGGGCAGTGTGTATATTATAATGAGGTTTCACTATAGAGCAGTGTACTTTATGGCTACCATGGATATGGACAAGTGCTGTATATGAAATATTATTATTCAAGGCATTATGTCCACCTCACCATCACAACTTCTACGCCTCAGCATTAATAAAGCATTATGTAATAGAGTACAACTGGGCTTTATATGTACTATAAGTGTGCTGTTAAAACCTTAAACATATTTACAGTAAGTTTATACTCGTAGTGAGAGCATCTTTTAAATTTGGGGCAAAAATCTCCATTGTATAATGCAGCGGCATTTAAAGTCAAGGATTTATAAACACACAACATGACCGATAGCTAAAGATTCTAAACATCTGTAAATTTCAAAATAAATACATTTTTATAACGAATAAAGCAATTACTTTTGTTTTCAAGACAAATACTGACTGCCTCCACCCATCCGATCATCACAACCCATGGGCAACATTCTGTCTCACTCCTGTGTCACCCCCAGCTGTGCTGATATTTCCTCACTTCTTATGAACATGCACAAAATTAACCAAGCACAAGTAAAATTTTCTCACCACTGTGACCCAACATGGCCTTTCACACTGTATAAAAAAGTCAAAGTTTCTCTTATAAACTGTCACCGATTTATAAAAGGAGACCTCCCACCACTGTGTAGGTTGTTACAATGTTGCTGAGGACATTCATTTAAATGTAAACTCATGCGGATTGTTACAATGTGTTATTGATGACATAATTTTGTTTATGCATATTCATGCAGATTGTTACAATGTGTTGTTGATGACATACTTTAATTTATAGTCATTTAGATTGTTACAATGTGTTGTTGATGACATACTTTAATTTATACATATTCATGCAGATTGTTACAATGTGTTGTTGATGACATACTTTAATTTATACATATTCATTTAGATTGTTACGATGTGTTATTGATGACATAATTTTGTTTATGCATATTCATGCAGATTGTTACAATGTGTTGTTGATGACATACTTTAATTTATAGTCATTTAGATTGTTACAATGTGTTGTTGATGACATACTTTAATTTATACATATTCATGCAGATTGTTACAATGTGTTGTTGATGACATACTTTAATTTATACATATTCATTTAGATTGTTACAATGTGTTGTTGATGACATACTTTAATTTATAGTCATTTAAAATTTATAGTCATTTAGATTGTTACAATGTGTTGTTGATGACATACTTTAATTTATACATATTCATTTAGATTGTTACAATGTGTTGTTGATGACATACTTTAATTTATACATATTCATGCAGACTGTTACGATGTGTTGTTGATGACATACTTTAATTTATACATATTCATTTAGATTGTTACAATGTGTTGTTGATGACATACTTTAATTTATACATATTCATTTAGATTGTTACGATGTGTTGTTGATGACATACTTTAATTTATACATATTCATTTAGATTGTTACGATGTGTTGTTGATGACATACTTTAATTTATACATATTCATTTAGATTGTTACAATGTGTTGTTGATGACATAATTTATACATATTCATTTAGATTGTTACAATGTGTTTTTGATGACATACATATTCATTTAGATTGTTACAATGTGTTGTTGATAACATACTTTAGTTTATAGTCATTTAAAATTTATAGTCATTTAGATTGTTACAATGTGTTGTTGATGACATACTTTAATTTATACATAGTCATTTAGATTGTTACAATGTGTTGTTGATGACATACTTTAATTTATACATATTCATTTAGATTGTTACAATGTGTTTTTGATGACATACATATTCATTTAGATTGTTACGATGTGTTGTTGATGACATACTTTAATTTATACATATTCATTTAGATTGTTACAATGTGTTGTTGATGATATACTTTAATTTATACATATTCATTTAGATTGTTACAATGTGTTTTTGATGACATACATATTCATTTAGATTGTTACGATGTGTTGTTGATGACATACTTTAATTTATACATATTCATTTAGATTGTTACAATGTGTTGTTGATGACATACTTTAATTTATACATATTCATTTAGATTGTTACAATGTGTTTTTGATGACATACATATTCATTTAGATTGTTACAATGTGTTGTTGATAACATACTTTAGTTTATAGTCATTTAAAATTTATAGTCATTTAGATTGTTACAATGTGTTGTTGATGACATACTTTAATTTATACATATTCATGCAGATTGTTACAATATGTTGTTGATGACATACTATAAGTTAAACATATTCATGCAGATTGTTACAATGTGTTGTTGATGACATACTTTAATTTATACATATTCATTTAGATTGTTACAATGTGTTTTTGATGACATACATATTCATTTAGATTGTTACAATGTGTTGTTGATGACATACTTTAATTTATACATATTCATTTAGATTGTTACAATGTGTTGTTGATGACATACTTTAATTTATACATATTCATTTAGATTGTTACAATGTGTTTTTGATGACATACATATTCATTTAGATTGTTACAATGTGTTGTTGATAACATACTTTAGTTTATAGTCATTTAAAATTTATAGTCATTTAGATTGTTACAATGTGTTGTTGATGACATACTTTAATTTATACATAGTCATTTAGATTGTTACAATGTGTTGTTGATGACATACTTTAATTTATACATATTCATTTAGATTGTTACAATGTGTTTTTGATGACATACATATTCATTTAGATTGTTACGATGTGTTGTTGATGACATACTTTAATTTATACATATTCATTTAGATTGTTACAATGTGTTGTTGATGACATACTTCAATTTATACATATTCATGCAGATTGTTACAATGTGTTGTTGATGACATACTTTAATTTATACATATTCATGCAGATTGTTACAATGTGTTGTTGATGACATACTTTAATTTATACATATTCATGCAGATTGTTACAATGTGTTGTTGATGACATACTTTAATTTATACATATTCATTTAGATTGTTACAATGTGTTGTTGATGACATACTTTAATTTATACATATTCATTTAGATTGTTACAATGTGTTGTTGATGACATACTTCAATTTATACATATTCATGCAGATTGTTACAATGTGTTGTTGATGACATACTTTAATTTATACATATTCATTTAGATTGTGACAATGTGTTGTTGATAACATACTTTAATTTATAGTTATTTAGATTGTTACAATGTGTTGTTGATGTGTTACAATGTGTTGTTGATGACATACTTTCATTTATACATATTCATGCAGATTGTTAAAATGTGTTGTTGATGTGTGTTACAGTGTGTTGCTGATGACATACTTTATACATATTCATGCAGATTGTTGCAATGTGTTGTTGATGACATACTTTTCTTTATGCATTTTCATGTACACTCTTGCAATGTATTGTTGATGACATATTTTTGTTTATGTATAATCATGTTCATTGTTACACTGATTCTCATGATATACTTTTGTTTATGAATACTCATGTAAATTGTTACATTGTGTTGATTACATTTTTGTTTATGCACTCATGCATATTGTTACGTTGATGTTGATGATGTACCAGTATTTGTTTATGCATACTCAATTAGATTGTTACAATGTTGTTGACTAGCTGCTTTTGAATATGCATACTCCTCTAAATTGTTGCACTGTGCTGCTATGTTTATGTGTTGTTAATGTTATATGGTGTTACCCTGCTATAGCACCCTCCATTATAACATGACTTTGGATATAACACAATTGTGTCGTGGCTCCAGAAAATTGATACACAGGTATGTTTCTCTTACACCAAAAAGAAATTCTTCTTAAAACTATGATATAAAACTTCTAAAATGTTTAATATTATAAGGAGGACAAGATTGTGTACAATTCTACTGTAAAATGACCATGGTGCAGCTCCTGAAATTTCATTTACATATATTTCATTCCTACATGAAAAAATATTTTCTTCTTCTTAAAAGTGTGAAAAATAGCATGTAAAAAAGTTTAATTTCGGATCATGCTGGGTTTCGCCAATGTCGCAAATGCAAATGTTTTTCCTTATTGGTGATAAAATATACCATCTAGCAACTGTTTGTGACAACATTGTTGCTGTTTAACTTTTATCTGCAGTCTTGTGTTTGGAGTGGAGAAATTCAAAGGCACCATGCAAGGATGCTGCAAACTTCGATATAGAATGCATTGGAATATATCTATTGTTACATAAATTCTTTTTTCATACTGACAAACCATCTTAACAATGCACTGTTATATCATAATCCGCTTACGCTGATATCTGGCCAGAGTACATTCCATTGTGATGCACATGAATAGCCATGATACCAGATTAGCTGCAATCGACCAATCTCAGGTGGCAAGAACAGAAACAGCTACAACCAACCATAAAATGGCTATAAATTATTTTTTTAAACGTACCCAGAAAAAATATTTCTGCTGAAACTTCAAAGAAAATGTATTACCTTTGAAGCACCAATCAATCTGTATAAATGACAAGCAAATGAAAAAAAATTAGTCTTCATCAATGATCTACAATTATTTTGATGTTGCCACCACAATTACAAATGGGCATTTGTTTGGACCTACAAAACAGGCCTTTAGCGGTGACTTAAATAACAGGTACACCTTTCATCAAAGCAAACCGATTACAATCATCAATAGAAATAAAGCACCTTTCATCAAAAGATGTCAGCACCAAACATAAATAAAAGCAATGTAATCTGATAGTTGCATTTTCCAAAGTTACTGGAACATGTTTATTTTGACATGAAAGTTTCCATTTTGCAGGAAAAAATGTTTATTATGCTTATGATCGCTACCAACAGCAGCATAAAATGCAAATTAAATTTCCAATCTTATGAAACCATAGATATGCTACCATCAAGTCAACTGATGGTGGGTTATCTTTCTGTTTGATAAACGTTGTAACTTGTTCTTGATTTCATTTCCCTATGAATAGCCTCATCCAATGGGTAACCTTGGCAAGATGATGGCTGTCTCCAGCTGACCAAAATCTAAGCCAACTGAAGTACATGTACACGGTGCATGTACTGGCGACAATGAATATCATAGTAAATTGTTTATATACACGTGTTTGTTGACAATGGGATATAGATTAAATGAGGACTACCAACTTTTACATACGTGTTATTTGCTGTTTCTAATGGGATGTGACCGAGACATGAATTTTATAACATGATCTATACTTGAATACATGGATATTTCATACACATGTATAGTAGTACTTAATGCATTATGGATTGTACTACACAAATGTAAGTTGTTAATATACGAGTTTATTTCAGACTAGTTCTATCTTCATTTAATCTAAAGCATGTATTGATGTGTCAACTTTTATTACTTGCCTACCCCTTTTTCTTTTGGATACATGCATCATTTTCTTCAGCTAACTGATATGGGTTGGTTAAAACACCATTTGGTACATAAAACAGTTGGGTTCTACAGACCCCAAACATAGTGTTATAGCGGGGTCACACTGTACATTTTTACTCTTTGTTATTGATGACATACTTTGTTTATATATACTCATGAAAATGGAGGACATTTCAACATAGGCAGAGACAGGTGGATAAGGAGTGAAGTGGATTGTTGCTCATAGCTTGGAACAGTGCTCAACCACCGAGTTTAACTCCAGCTCCATTTGTTATATGCAGCATATACAATTTTTTGAAGTTATTAAAGTGGTTTTTATTACTAATGAACCAAGTCTGAACAAAAGACAAGATCCAGCTAGACAACAGGTGTGAAACATCTGTCTGTACCTGAAGATGCCTAAGTTGCCATGCAATGTCTGACACAAGTGTTGAAACGTCTTCAAACTCAACCACACCAATAGCAAGCAGCAGGGAAGTCGTACAGACCAGGTGGCTCAGATAAATTTAAGCCTCCCACCAAACATTTCTCCGTAGAAGCCTCAGAAAGCAAAAATAAAGCCTCCTGCGCAAATTAATCCGCAAAATTTCAACCCAAAGTGCATTTTCAGACATAAAAAAAAACAACAAAATTTAGGGGGGGGTATTGTAAAATTTGTTTGTGCCATAATTGAATTATGGTGGGCTGCGGATATTAATTTTATTTCACAATAAAACAATATAGTTGAAAATAAGATGAGTCGAAAAGTTAGCACAGTTGGAGAGCCTCAATCTGCTAGATTAGCGCGAGATCAATTAGCGACATTAAAGAAGCTAATTCCGACAAAACGATTATTTAAGAGAAATGTTCGTGGTTACGAAGATATGCAACATGGAATTTCAGAAACTTCGGCAAAATGGTTGAAGCCAGTAACCGGAACAATTGAGCAGGTTGTATATGGCGACGAAAAAGATCCAGATGCTAGAAAACGTGGAATCTTTCCTATGTTGAAAGGTATTGAGGATCAATCACGAACATTACCCGAGCGATTAGCAATAGCAGCAGCGGCGCAACAACTTGCAATTACTGATGGAGGAAAACCTGGAGATGGAAAACCGGGAGGAAGAAAAATCGCAATGATAAAAGGGAAGTTTAATATCGATAATTTAAGAGAAAATTTCACCGATGAGGGATGGGAAATAATATCGCAGCCCCTCTCGACATTGTATAATATAGATGAGATTGGCCAATTTGCGGAGGAATATTTTAGTAGTCGAACTGAATTTTTGACTGCAGTGGGGAAAAAAAGATATGCAACTCGCGATAATTGGTATGATATGGTATATAAAATTTACACACAAACAACATCAATAAGTAAGACAGCGGATCCGCGTTACAGAAGATTTTTAGAAACGGCAAGAGATACACAAAGATATAATAAGCAAGAGGCGGAAGAAAGAAAACAACTGGAGAAAGAAAGAAAACAACTGGAAAAAGAAAGAAAACAACAGGAGAAGAAGGAAAAAACTAAAAAACGAGGGAGAAAAGAAACATCACAGGAAGATATTCAACCACAGGAGCCAATATTTCAACCAGAGGAATTAGGAGCTAGACCAAAAGAAAGAACTCCACCTCAGAAAAAGGAAAGAAAACCAAAAAAGAAAAAAGATCAGAGTGATGAACCGATAATTGTACCCGAATATAAATCATCACCGGCTATTAGTTCGTTTACAATTGATCCTAGTGTAACAGCGGATAATTATTTGAATACAAACAGGTTGTATTTACTTGGCAACTATGATTCAGTAGTTCAAATGACTGCGGATGATTCTACGGAAAATAAAAGATTCTTTTTGCGAAAAGAATTTGATGCTGGTAAAGTTAAAACTGTTGATTGGTATGCGATAATGTATTTTGGTAGTTTAGGAAAACCAGTAAGATATTCCGATGAAGATTTTGGGAAATTTATATCGGATGTTGGTAATTACAGAACAGAGTTATCAGAGGGAAAAGCAATAGCAAGAGCAAGAGCAAAAGAATTTTTAGCAACATCTAAAAAGGATATTCCTGCATCAACATACTCCTACCTCGATCCATTACCTACAGATGTTTCTACTTTATTACAACCTCTTCCTCCTCGTCCCACTCCTCTTTCATTACCTACAGGTAAGGAAAGTTCGCCACCTGAGAGAAGTGGTACTCCTGAAAAGGCTCAACTGGGTAATCTTCTTACTATAAGGGAAAAATATCCTAAACAAGATAGTCCTATAGGGGATTTGCCACCGAAGTCATCGTCGTCAGGGTTATCGTCGTCAGGGACATCTTCATCGCCGTCAGACGAAATATTTTACTCAACGCCATTACAATCTCCAGAAACAAAAAAAACAGGAAGCGGATATTCAGTTTGTCCCGATAGTGTTGTCAACGATGTATCTCGCCTCGAAGTATTAATCGGAGGAAAGCGAGCAGGAAATAATTCTCGTGAGATAGTCAACGAAGCATCAGATATTTGTCAGCGATTATTCCGTGGTGGTATCATCGATTCTCACATTTATAAAGAGTTTGTCGATGAACTCATCGATTAAATCAACACAATTGAAATAATATGATTGTTCATAAACATCAACGCAGACCTAATCAGGTCCGCATAGTAAACTCTCGATTGCCAGTATACAAATATATTCACGGTAATGGATTTGGCGATATCATTGGAAGTCTTGTCACGCGAGTAATACCTAAAATTGGACCAATGGTAAAACAACTAGGATTAAAAGCAATAGGAAAGATAGGTGAGACTGCTGTTTCTGGTATCGGTAATTTGGCCAGTAAAGGCTTCAACGCTATCAAAGATAAAATATTAAGTTTAGTACGTAAAAAGCAACCCGTCAAATTACCCATTACCAGCGAAATGCCACCCGAAGTCAGTAAGGCCATAAATGATGCGGCAAATAAAAAAATAAATGATCTAGCACAGGAAGCTGCTATAACAAATCTAGCACAGGAAGTTGCTAAGACAAATCTAGCGCAGGATGTTGCTAGGACAAATCTAGCAAATACAAGTTTTGTTTCAGGCGATGGTCTTCGTTTTAGACGATATTATTAATAATAAATGTTCTCACAAGTGTCAAATGAAGTATTTGACATGGATGAACCAGTAGGTAGGGATACATCAGTGCGAGATTTCCAGTATTTCTCGTACGACACAGTTACACCAAATACTGATAATCGCCTGGAAATTCAAGTTCACGATACAACAAGATATTTTCTTCCATCTGAGGCATATATCGAAGTTACCGGTGAAATTACTAGAGATGACGGCGTTACTCTCTATGGAGCAGATTTTAGAGTCGGATTTGTTAATAACGGTATTATGGCATTATTCAAGAGCGCCACTTACATGATTGATGGAAAAGAAATTGAGTCAATTACCAATGATGTTGACTTAGCAACAACGATAATAGGTCTAGCGAGATACTCGGATGATTTTACCAGATCAGCTGGTCCGGGTATGATGTTTGCCAAAGATAATTCTGATCGTCCCGATAGTAGACCGCTTGATATTAGACAACCCAACGATCGCGCCGCTCCCAATCCAGGTCTCGCAGCTATTCAGGATATTCCAGTTGGCACTAATCCTGATTATAATCTTGGATTTGCCACGAGAAAATCCATGTTGTGGGATATACGTAGAAAATTCTCTTGTGCTATTCCGTTATCTCATATATTTGGATTTTGCAGGCATTTTAGAAAAGTTATTTACGGAGCAAAGCATACCGTAACATTTATTAGAAAAGCAGATAGTAATGATGCTATTTGGCGAGAAGGTGATATCAATTACCAAACGAACGTGGTAGGTGCAAATGATACCACGAATCATGGAGGTAGGGTAAGATTACTAAAATTTACCTTGTGGATGCCAGCGATGACTCCATCATTAATCGTGGAAGAAAAATTATTATCATTTATGAATCAAGGTGGTAAATCTATCATGTCATGGCTAACAACAACAACAGATTCCACAACTACTGATATTGATGGTGATTTTACTTGGCGCATTGCATCGCAGCAAGGTACCTCTGCGCCACGTCATATCTTTGTCGCTTTTTTGCATACACGAAGATATCATCAATTATATAGCCACATGATATTCGATAATATTCACGCAACAAACGTGTCACTGAGAGTAAATGGCCAACAGGAGCCATCCGAGGAAATATCCATCAATTTTGAAAATTATTCGACAGCTCGCGCATATCATCGATTGTTAAGTTTCATGGGTCGCGATCAAAATATCGATACTGGATTGCAAATATCACAACTAGATTTTAATAAACTTTATCCTATTTATTACTTTTCCTTGGAACATCTCGATTTGATAAAGCAATCCGTCGTCGATATTCATTTCAAAGCTAGAATTCGAACAGGAAATAATTTATATAAGGTATTCGCAGTAATTCTCAGTGATAGAACAATGTTCCTGGAAGGCATCAGCGGTAGAATGAGAGTTATCGACGCTCCCGTAGAGAACATGTAATAAATTCTAAATTTAGATTAAGTGATTATTAATATGCCATACGATCACGTCAGTGTAACTCTGACCCCCGGTCAGGTGAAAAAACTTCATGCAGCAACAACAGCGCGACGAGGTTTAAGTTTAACCTTAAAAAGTAATCAACTTCACGGTGGACCTAACAAACTATCGTTAACTAAAAATCAACACGGACATTTCACCAGAGCCAGATCAGCAAATACTGGTATTCGCTTGAATCTCTCAATAGGAGCAATCAGAGATATGATCAAAGTAGGTGGTATTTTTCCATTGGCTGCGCTTATACCCGCGTTAATAGCAGGCGCAAAGGCAGTAGGATTAGGTGCACTTGGTGGGATAGGTTCCGCAATAGCAGGAAAAGTTGTTGGAAGAGGATATCGTAAAAAAAAGGGAGGGTTTATCTCCCCCTTCTCTCTTCTAGCAAAAGTGCTGCAGACGCAACAAGGATCCGGCCTTTACCTAAGACGACCCCCGTACGGATCCGGTCTAAGTCGAGCCTACCAGCCTCAAATTTAGATTTAATCAATGAAGCAAAAAAAAAGAAAATAAAATTTTTCAGAGGCGTATTTATGCGAGATCAACTACCAGATAAACCAAATCTCACCGAGACAGGAATAATAAACCTTGATAAAAATTCCGGCCCTGGCACTCACTGGGTTGCGTATGCGATTAATCCTCGCGAAGTTATTTACTTCGACTCATATGGATTAGCACCGCCAAATGAATTTATCAAATATGTGTCAAAACTAAAACTTCCGGTTTGGTATTCAACACTTCCAACACAAACATTAGCAGATCCACCAATATGCGGCCCGGAGTCAATTAACGTCCTTGATGCAATTTCAAAATCATCTCGTCCTTTTCGCAAAATTTTATTTGAATATACCGTAGATAAATATCATGGTTGACATTTACGGTAGGTCTCTCTTCAGAAAAGAAAAAAAAGACGTAGTCGACATCGATACATCAAAGTTTGCAACCAAGAGTGATATTAATAATCTTTTATCGCTGTCAGAAGTTGATCCTGGTGAAGTTGCTGTATTTCAAAATACAGAAGGGCGATTACAAACTAGTAACGTTAAAATAACTGACATAATCAAGCGAGACGAATACCGCGATCACATTAGTCAATTTACTCGCCAATCGGAGATGGTATTAAAATCTGTTGTTGATATCGCCGATATTATAGCAAAATTACCCCTGAAGGCCGATAAAACATTACACGACGAACTTCAAGATAGAATGACAAAAAGACTTAACAAACTAAATAACGATCTTAAAAAACTTGACGATATTTTAGCTAAATTTAGCAAAAAATTTGACGAGAATATAAAAACATCAACTGATACTTCCTCCGCATCAGATAAAAAAGCCGATGACGATCTCAGCGAGAAAATAAAAAAAATCAACGAGGAAATTACTGGTATTCTTGCCAAAATTAACGAAGTAAATATCTTGATGAGCCAGAAACCATCGATCGGCGATATCAACAAAAAAATCAACGAGGAAATTATTAAACTCGGCAATGTTGTTGTTCCTGAATTTACCAAGGGGATTAACGTGATGCAAGGACAAATAAAATCCATCAACGATGAAATTAACGTGGTACGTGAATTATCGCGTCAAAAGGTCGATACATCAACGTACGACGAAAAAATTCAAGATTTAAAAACAAAAATATCGTCAATGAACCTTGAAGGATTATCGCGAATTTCGATACCAAAAAAAGTAAAAATAAAAAATGTTACCTGTAGTGTGCCATTTGTGGTAAATACACATAAAGGTATATGGACACCTGGGGTTGACCCATTTTTCCTTCAAGCGCCAATTACGGGTATTTATCGAATATATATTATCTCCAGGATAAAATTTAATGCAAAAACCACTAATGCAAATTTCGTTGAATATTATCCCGGTTTTATTATTGCACCCTTAGATGAAGGGCAAGTATTTTATATCGAACTAGTACCACCAGATAGAACCATAACAACCCAAATTCATTTTTTTGTAGTTTTCGAATATTTATCCGAAACACCACCAGAATTGTATAGAGAATTATTTATATATGAACGCATCGGATTACCGATATAATCAAGCGCGATCATGGCAGGATTCGTTGCGAAAACAACTTGACGATTATCAAACAAAAATAAATAAATACCAGCGCAAATTAGTTATCATTGACGTTGCAGTGTACGCGGTATCTGCTGTGGTCGCTGGTGCAGGAATAATTCTATCCGCGGTAACAATGATAGCGCCAATCGTTGCAACAATAATAATCTCGTCAACAACAGCAATCGCGGGTGTTCTTAATATCATCGCGAAAAAAATATCATCGTGCACAAGTGAAAAATTATCATCGTACAAAAGTAAACTAACTAAAGTTAGTGACGCGTACTCGAAGTTATCATTGTTACTTTCTGAAAGTCTCAACGATGGTATTATATCCGATCTAGAATTTTCTTCAATGATCAGTATTTACTCGGAGATTGAACAAATGAATATTAATAATGTCCGAGTTAGCCCAGATCGTGACAAACACGACACCGCCAACAACAACGTTAATATCGCTAAGTTCAACGAAACCCGAGTTTAGTATTAATTTCTCAACACCAATTAACGTTAGCGAAATTGCATTAACACAGTTGCGTGTCTACAACAGCTGGCCCAATGTTAGATCAAAATCATTCGGTAATTTGATGTCAAATAATTCACTAGTTTTTGCAAATAAGAATAAACCCGATGGAACACCGGATTGGATCGTTGTTGGTATACCAACGGGCAGTTACGAAATTGATCAGCTGAATAATGAGTTTACCACTAGAATATCAAATATAACCGGCGATGCTAATCCGGGAATAAAGATATCTTCACATGATCCAACATTGTCATCGATCATCGAAGTAGCGTCGCCGTATATTGTTGATATTTACCAATCGTCGATTAGAACCGTATTAGGTTGGCCCGAGGTTGCACCTCTAGCAGAACCAAAGAAATCGGATGTTATTATTCCAGGTTGGTATGATGAAACCCTTCCAGAACTACCGGAACCAAAAAAGGAAGATTTTACAACCAACGAAGGATGGTATGGAGATATCAAACACAAACCTCTGATCCACAGCGCCATCAATCTCATGAATAACCACAAATTTAACCTGGTAATGTTCGCTTTCACTTTTATTAACGAAAGAATTCTCTCATGGTTGCCTCTTCCTAAAATCCCCCCAGATGTGAAAATCTTCGACGCTACCCACATTAACAGGATAATAGCCCCCATAGACGGTATCTTGGTAAGAAGAACTCTAGACGAGTTTATTCAAGAACACGAATTACAATTAAATTTATTGCGCGGATCATTTCATGAATGCATCCTAAATAAATCTAGTTCATGTAGCGAAATTATAAAACACGTGAAAATTTTAAATCAACTTGCGAATGATATTGAATATTATCATGATATGTTTATTCGGGCGATAGTCGACGATATATCAATTGCCGACTATGTTCTTCCTATTAGCAAATTCGAGTTGATCAAGAACTCGGGTGAAAAACAAAAATTCATGAGAGTATTTGAATTAACCGAGGAAACACTGCCAAATTTCAAATTTCCCAATTCTGATTTTGATGCGATGAGAAAATCCGTCACTGATACCATTGATGATTTATTTCCAAAATTACATGCTTCATGGACCAAAAAAATATATTCAGAATTGATTCTTAAACACAACAATGATCCTTCCAAACTTGGACGACATATCTCGCCGGGTATCGTTAATATAACGGATGTTATCGCGATTTATCTTCACGCGGATGTTGTCGAGGGTAGCTATAATGTTGATTCGTCAGTGTCGAATCAAGCGAATCAGGGATTTGTATTGTATTCATTTTCACCTAGCGCATCTCCCGGTTATTTGATAATCAAGGAGCCAATGAATCCGTTTTACCTGCGATGTCATAATCGATTTTTGTCAAGAATAAATTTCAAATTAACGGATCAGAAAGGAAATTTACTTGATATACGAGGAGAAACTGTAAGTATCAATCTTTTGGTGAAATCGTGAGAATCTCTGATTCCTGATTTTTAAATCGCAAGTGAGATTTTCCAAATCTGTCTCCGTGGGAAAAATGGGCGAAAAAAATAAATAAAACCCAGGAGAATTTTCAAAATTAATCTTTTTTTTTGTTTTGCGGAGATATTCAATTATTCTTCGTCACTCTCCGAATCAAATATTATTGGTACATAGGAGAATTTGATCCACGAATCAGCATCATAAGAAAATGTTGCGTTGTATTTTCCTTCTGCCACAAATTGTACTGATCGTGGTTCAATAAAGAAATGTTTTGCTGCTGCACTCATCGATGTAAACGCGATTTCCTCACCTGTTGCCTGATTCACTGATTTAACAGTCTTCGAATAATTAGGAAATCCACGGTTATTACCAAATCTTGAATTTTCACTCTGGGTTACCGCGCGCAGATTGGAAAGTTTATTGTTAAGTTTATTACCGTCAATGTGGTCGATAACAAGTCTTCTCTCTATTGGTCCTTTGTAGCATTCGAACACAAATCTATGATTCGAATAACATTCTGTTCTTTCATTTCTTTTATGGACTGTAAATTTGAGATATCCCGAATTACAAATACTACCAACACGTTTCTTTGTTTTGATGTTTCTGACATTACCATCCTCAGATGCTTCGTAACCTTCGATGATGGGATGCGATTTATACTCGCATGTGATTTTCATTGTGGGAATCGCTGATTTCATTTCCATATATGATATTCTCTTTGTTTAAATCATAATTTGCTTTGAAACGATTAATATAATCTTCTTCGCATTTTATTACCGAGGAGGATCTTTTTTCATAATATCTCCGTAACTCACGATATTTTTTTCCTCCACAAGAGAAACATAATCTTGTCTTTCCTCGAATGCCAACTTGGCAAACTAAACATCGCTGTGGTCCTTTGTTACCTCGTCGAATTTCGTATATATGAGCGCCACAATATTCACCTCTGCAGGATTTGTTACATGATTTTGTTGATCCAACTGTTATCCACGCGCATTGCTTCATTATAATTTAAACATTTGTCTAAAATATAATAATGGATTTATTTGATCTTGATGAGGCAGAATATATCATTCCTGAAGTTGATAGTGCGAAGAAGGAATTTTTTGATGATGGAGCGATTCATGTTTGGTCGACATGGAAAACTAATTTCGTTGATGCTACGATGAATCTGGAGCGAGCGAAGAAGATAATCGAACATATAAAAAACTCACACAAAGAAGAGAGATTTATTTTCGGAATAAAATTTATTGCACAAATGCCCGATGATATTTGGATTATTCGCGACAAACGAGATCCAGTACGTGGCGGTAAGAAAAATGTTGTTCTTGATAAAAATTCGAAACCAGGATTGCTACTAGGGATTGATGGTCCTTATTATGCTAGGGCGTATCCTTCTAGTGCTGTTGTCTATGGAATTTATCGGCTGAATAATAATCCTGATATGAAAAACCTACCTGCGATGAGGGAATCTCCGATAATAAATTGTGTAGCTGAACGAGTTATCGAGCATATGAGGAATGCCCGTCGTGGATCTGGTCTGACTCAATTGAGATTGGATAAAATTAATTCATGGGCAAAGACAGTTGCTGATGGCGCATCAATCGATGATGTTGCTGCGTTAAGTAAGAAACTTAAATTTCCTATTACGGTTAAAACACTATCGGGTGAAATATTATATTCATCGCCGTATAATTCTCGAGGAACACCAATCGAAATTGTTGATCATAATTCACATGCGTGGAGTCAGTCGGTAATGATATTTCCGCGAGATCGTGTTGTTAAGTTTTATCCCGTGGAATCCAAAGATAGTTCCGATGCAATGTTTAGATATATCAAACTATTAGCCAAGTCCGATCCAATATCGATTTGGTTATTTTCTAGCGAAGAAAGATACGATCAATTTATCCTGCCACGAGGAGATATTTACCGAGATGAAATATTACATGAATCAATGAGAAATATCGCGGTGAAGTATTCATCAAATCCAGATCGATTACTGACAAATTGCTTTACTGTTCCGTCTGTTGCTGCTCACGCTGCTAGAGAGAGAAACTCGTGGAAACCTACGAGGAATGAGTTTCTTAATGATATTCAACTTAGCTGTATCGAATACGGCCATGGAGGATTATGGAATACCAAATACTATTTCGAGGATATGATTTCCGTTGATATGAGCGCATGCTATCCTGGAAGTTTTCTCGGATATGGCGATTGTGCAAATTACTTTGCTAAATTTGGCCATCCTACCAACGAGATGACGAGAGTGGCAATTAACGGACCGTTACCTGATTTTGTCATGACCGGATTCGCTCATGTTACTTCATTCGAACTTGCTGAAAATTTGCATAAAATTTGTTATATTTGGTTTGGTCGGCATTTATCTCAACGCAGATGGGTCCCTACGGTATTGTTGAGATTTATGTTGGATTCGTCGATGTTGATATCATTGACGGTAAGTGAAGCAATTATATCGTATAGAAAGCAGACCGAGGTGTGGTTGCCGACAGATTGTGAGAACGCGAAAGATATTGGAAGAAAAATAATTGGTAAATTTACTCAAGGAGGATCAGTTGATCATAAACATCGCCACGCTAGGTTGTTTATCAATGATGCCGAGATGGATTTTATTATTGCTGATACAGTGTCTCGTGGAATATTTTGCAGTAGAGAAAATATTATTATTGATGGAGAAAAATTGGGTACAGTGATAACTTATCTCGATGGAGAATCCGCGCAGTATACTCATTTAAGATCATCGATGCTCGCTTATGTGAGTATCAATTTGCTGTCAATGATAAATAAATTTTCTGATATCGCGGTAAGGGTTGCAACGGATTCATTTTATATTGATAAAAAATATCAGTGCAGATTAGAAAATTTAATCACCGATGGTTCTTGGGGAACTTGGAGAATAAAAAACGAGGATATTCTAGATTATTGTGAGGACGCGGATGTAGAAGATTGCGATAAATTTCATAAAGATAAATGCGATGAAGTATCAACAGCAGTATCAGTGTTTGATCCAATTTCACGAAACAAATTCGTTTACCTAAATGGTCCTGGCGGCAGTGGTAAAACAACACGAGCGATAAACTTATTTTCAAAATCTGATATGATCGTGTTGACTCCAACTCATAGATTAGCGCGAGAAATAAAACAACGTGGCGTTAATTCTTGTACTTATCACAGTTATTTCAAATATAGTGGTGGATTGTGGGATCCGGCTCGAATGGGAAACAAGTACGTTAATAAGATTATAATATTTGATGAAATTTGCACAGTAAATTTAGTTATACTAAAATCATTCCTAAGTTGGTTGGAAGAAAAAAATACTGCAGTAATAATGTGCGGCGATCATGGGCAACCTGATCCTATTGATGGTGAATCTCCTCACAGGTGGCTTAGAAACTTTGTAGATTATTATGAAGAGATTGATGCTGATTATAGATCTAATGATAATTTATTGACTGAGTTTAAAAAAATGATTCGGCTGCAACCTAATAAGTTTCAATGCGATGTGATGAGAAAAATAATCGACGAAACTTCGATGGATCTTTTTCTAAATTTGTGGCGTCCGGATCATCTGATTGTTGCTAGCAGAAAAATTGTTCGCGATGTTATTCAGGAAATATTATTCAAACTTCATTGTGATAAATTTCCAACGTTGCCGGTACCATTATGCTATAGGCCCGCTGATACTAGAAAACAAAATATTAATGTTACTTTGCCGTGCGGAGAAGAAAAAATATTAGTTTTGAACGATATTATTTTCGTTGATATTAATCTTGTCAATGATGCAATAAACGCAGAAAGATCACCGTGGAAACTTGGATATGCAGCAACGATTCACTCGTCACAAGGATTAACAGTAGATGGTCAAGTTTGGATCGTCGATGATAGAATTTCCTGGTCAAATTTAGTTTATCTAGCAGTTTCTCGAGTAAGAAAATTATCTCAGTTAGGTAGGATTAAATTTCACATTAACGAAGATGGCGGTAATTGAGTATCCTTTGGTATTATTTGTAATTCTTCTTTGGTAAATCCGCGTTGTGGCGCTAGTGAATCTAGAAAATAAATCGCTGGCCTTCCTGATGATCTTGTTACAGCTGATATTTTATGTGTCGTAACACTCCAGTTTGGATCAGTTGCTCTTTTTCTGCCACCCTCGGCTTCTCCCTCCTTATATAAATATCTGACCGTGACGCTACCTAACACAGGTGGAATAGTAGAATCTCGCTTTAGTGGTATTTTTGTCTTTGTAATTGCAATTGCGGGTTTCATTGATATTGTTCGTGTTACTTCGTTATTTAGTGCGTTAATCACGTGAGGTAATCTTGTTACCCAATCGTGAGATCGTTTATCTTGGATAAATTCTCTCGCGTACTGATATCCGAATAATCGTTCTGCAAGAGTTTTATTGAATCTCTCAACGATAGCTTGATTGTGATGAACACCTACAATACCGCGACGGATTTTAACATTATTCTTTTTCATCAGTGAAGTAACCGCGCCAAGAAATTCTCGACCTGGATCAACCTGGAGAAGCTTCGGCCATGTTAATGGAGATCGTGAATAAATTTCGCTAAACGCCTTAGCAATATCTGTTGCTGTTTTATTCGATAACGGTTCCGCTTCCTTGTATCTGCTAGCAATATCAACAACCGTCAACACGTATTTATATGTGACTCCGTCGACGGTATCGTAAGGAAGAAACATAAGATCAGCCTGATGGACTTCATTAGGGACGCTGACAGAGAAACTCGCATATGATATTTTCTTAGGCGGAGGAAGATAAATTTGCCAGACTGCTTGCCTCGATAGCCACGATTCAGCGACAGATTGCTTTACTTTTGCTGCCTTAGCAAGTTTGGCTATTGCTGATTTTCCTCGCCAAAATCCTCGCGGAGAATAATATATTTGCTCCATTATAAATTACCAGCACCTAGTACTAATTTACCTTTCATTGCTCCTTTTATCAACCAAGTTGCCAATTTCTCTTTGAAATTTTTATCAGGAATAGCATCTATTGCGTGAATTAATTTAATATCAGCGAGATGTCTTTGTTGTAAATCTCCGCTGCGATATGCAAGATCGTGATAGTAGCATGCGTTATCGATAGCGTTTACTGGATCCTCGCCAGGATTTGGTTGATTATTATCGTTAAGTCTTATATCTAGCCTTGTACCAGGTCCGCAGTAATTATATCCTGGTAAATGTTTCTCTCCGGGATATTTCGCCCAGGGAGCTCCAGGCAGATTTGTTAAGGAGGCGGCGATGTCTCCTCCGGTTCTACTTTTTTTTTTACAAATCTAAACTTAATTGTCTTACAAACTTCACATTCTCCCTTAATTGCATTCCTGTTGTTGCGTGTAACGACTTCGATTGGATTTATCGTAGCAGTTCGAGTGCGACACTTAACACAATATAAATCCATAATATTCTAATAACATGAATGTAATTGATTTTTCAGCCACAAAAAAACGCGAGCAAGTGAAACACATCGATGCATTACCAAATTCGATAAGAATGATAATCATTGGACCATCTGGTTCTGGAAAAACGCAATTGTTGCTAAATTTGATAATGAGATGGTTAAAATGGGATAAATTATATTTGGTTGCGCCGTCTGTTGATGATCAGCGATGTTATCAAGTACTAAAGGAATTTAGCGATAATACTGAAGATGGCACAATAGAATTTATAACGGATATTAATGAAACTCCATCAGTGGAAAATTTAGACGGTGATGCTAATAATCTTGTTGTTTTTGATGATGTGATGCTGGATAAGCAAACTAACCCAGCTAGGATATTCTCGCGTGGCCGACATAAGAACACCGATGTGATTTACGTGACGCAGCGATATACGCAAATTCCGAAGGTAATTAGAGATAATTGTAATATTTTATCAGTTTTCAATGGCGTTGATACTCACACGCTGAGGAATATTCATCAAACTTGGTGCAACGGCGACATGGATATAAATAAGTTTAAAAATTTCTTTAGTCACGCTCAGGCAACACCACACGGTTTTGTTACGATTAATCTTCATGATCCGCGTAGTAGGTATCGAGTTGGTCTTGATCAAATTTACTCATAAAATTGCAACCCACCATAATTCATTATGGCACAAACAAATTTTACAATACCCCCCCCAAAAAATTGCTGTTTTTTTTTATGCCTAAAAATGCACTTTGGGTTGAAATTTTGCGGATTAATTTGCGCAGGAGGGTTTATTTTTGAAATCTGAGGCTTCTACGGAGAAATGTTTGGTGGGAGGCTTAAATTTATCTGAGCCACCTGGTCTGTACGACTTCCCTGCTGCTAATAGCATGCAAGTTATCTACACAGCTGTGATGCGTGGCAGAGTTAGTGCAACAAGCCTACAGAACAGGAAACAAGCATAGTATTTAGTATATCATTAGTATAGCATTAGTATACATCACTAATGACTAATTGCAGGGCCTTCTCTTGGCAATGTACCTTGTTCAAGCTATACATTTTTACATCCCAAGGTGACTTTGTTATAAATAATTATTGTCCTAAATAAAACATTAAATTGCACATAATGAGACCTATCTAATTTACTGTATATATTAGCTTATAAGTTGACTCAAACTGCAAAAAACAAAGATCCTGATCTGCTGTAGCATAATGTGATTGCAAGTCAGGGCCTATGTTGTTTGTTCCATTGGAACTGCACAGACATAAATATGCCCACGCATTATGCAATTGCAGATCGGGTTCTGTTTAGTTTGCAGTTGGACTCAACTTATAAGCAAGCATGTATGGTATCTAAAGCATGGTACTAAAATTTCAATCACATGTTTTGCTTAATATGAAGGTGCAACAAAGAAAAGCCATAAGAAGCACTGAATTAAATATTTTCCAGCCTTTTAAATGGTTGATCAAAAATGCTAGATTATTAGTATGTTCAAATAAATAAATACCAATCAAAACTTACTTAGCTTACCTCTACTTTTTACTAGTTATTCCTGCCATTGGAAACCATCTCATGCAGAAAATAAATTCACATTAAAGAGATACTGGTCCTTTTTCTAACTAAAGATTTTAGAATCTTTTATTAATGTTAAAAGTGAAATTCTAAATTGGCATTATATGGATATTATTGTAGTAATATTGTTTACCTACTAACTACCCACCGATATACTGAATTATTTTCACATGGCATAAAAGACAAAAGAAAAAGATAAAAAAAGAACATTCTTTTCTATCACATCAAAGCAAAGGTAGAAAAACCAGTTGATAAAACCAGAAAATAATGTTTTTGTCTTTTTTTATGGTTTTAATCACCAATCTTAAAATTTATTTGACAAGATATTATCAATGTCCACTCCTAGAAGCCAAATTTTATTGGGATGAAGTTAGCCAGCAGTACATAGTTCTGGCATAAAAAAAATGACCTTGACTAACCACTATAAAAAGAGGCTTCATGTTTCAGGCATAAAAAAATGACCTAGACTAACCATTACAGAAAGAGGCTTCATGTTTCTGGCATAAAAAAATGACCTAGACTAACCATTACAGAAAGAGGCTTCATGTTTCTGGCATAAAAAAATGACCTAGACTAACCATTACAGAAAGAGGCTTCATGTTTCTGGCATAAAAAAATGACCTAGACTAACCATTACAGAAAGAGGCTTCATGTTTCAGGCTTAAAAAAATGACCTAGACTAACCATTACAGAAAGAGGCTTCATGTTTTTGGATAAAAAAACAACCTTGACTAACCACTACAAGAAGAGGCTTCATGTTTCTCCAAGACTACACTTCCCTGATCACATTAATGCTAGGAAGAAGCTCCTCTATATTTCAATCCAGCAATCACAAAAAGTCCCAAATATTTTTTCATCTTTCCTGTAAATACATCATCTAGATGGGAAGAAACTCTTGCAGACCCTTCCCATTACCTCCCCTTACCACCACAAGGTGTTTACTGAGTCCTAGTGTATGTGTGTGTGTGTGTGATTTGGATTTTTAACATAGCTTTAACAATTTTTCAGTCATATCGCTATGATGTCTGCAGTTGGGCAGTTAACAGCAATGTCTGGGCCATTATGCTGCAGTCTTAGTGTAAGTTATACCTCAACATGGCTTCTTGCATTTGTGGGAATGTGAATTTTTTTTACATAGTAATATGATTGGTTAAGCATTCTCTGAGAAATATAAATTACTAAAAAATGTGCTTTCTCTTTTCAATACAGTCCCCAATCATATTAATGCTAAGAAAATAAGTAATAGGAAGAAGAAATGGTGACCATTATACCTTTACCATGGGCACCTGTCAGGGCACGAATGCCCGGATTCTCTACATGATGGATAACCTGGTCTCTAATATGACAGCAGCATAACCAAAGGTCACAAAACCTGTGATGACCTTACACATGTAAAAAATAATAATGAATACTTTTTACTGATAAAAATTCTGGGCAAATCTAGTAAAAGTGCTAAACCAATTCCAGTGAGGAGGCTGTGCTGACGTCAAACTGAGCCCAGTGTTCATCTGGTACACAGCACTGGACCTGCCAGATTCCATTCTTGTCACTGAAAAGCTAAATCTGAGATGAAAATTCAAGAAAGTTGATTCAACATCCCAGCCATCAGCGTCCGCAATGTTTCACATTTAAACATTATGCCTGAAGACTAAGCATGCAGAAAATCGGCTAATCTCATGAGCTGAGATAATAGGTATGGCCTGCTGGACTGGATGGTTGGCAGTTTACAGCACAAAAGGATGGTGATAAAAATCATCAAGATCATACTATGACTTACAGGCCTAATTGCTGTGCTCAGACATGGATGGGGGGGACTCATGCCAATTGGGCTGTCAAAGATAAAGAGGAACATGCCACCATGAACTACAAATCGTCCCAGGAAATTTGCAATGGATGTATGAACAAATACTGTCACAAGCCAGCAAATGTACCATCAGTTCTTGCATTGGTCATCAGTTTATGCATCTGCAACACTATCAGCATCTAGGAAAAATGTGGAGATAAAAACAACATAACCCCTTATTCCTCCAATTCGCTGCATGTAAACATCACAATCGGCCTCTTTTGAGGGGGGTAGAGGCATACCATCATGAATTCCAGGTCGGTACAAGCAGGCCAAAATTGAAGGAGTCAGAAGTCAACAGGCAAGTTATTGGCAGGTGTCAGTGGGTGGCAATTCAGTGAGGCTTGTTGGGAACTTTGAGATGAAATAATTCTTGTTTCCTATCCCATTTATTGTCCTGCTTCAAGAACAGAAGAGCCAGAGCCTGCTGCTGCCTGCAGTTAGAGTGAGGTCAAAACTTTTCGAGTAATGTTTGGTCTCCACCTAATCATCTATCAATTGCTGATGAGAATGATTTGGCCACAGTGCCACTGGAGAGACAGTTCCTGTGCTGCCTGATTCCACATACATGTGTGTATGTGTGTGTATGTATGTATGTATGTATATGTATATATATATATATATATATATATATATATATATATATATATATATATATATATATATATATATATTCTGACACTAAACAACAAAGGCGTACCAAAGGAAGTTGAAGAGAGAACCAAGGAATAATGCAGATTCAATGAAGACAAGCAGACACCAGCATCTTGTCTCGCCAGATTGAAATTTGTTGATACTGTTAAAATCGTCACATGTGCCAATCCTGAAACTACTGATGTCAAAATCGGGGACAGGCCATTATATTCGGAGGCAAATCATATAAGCAATTAAATTTAGATATACTGTCATGGTAAAATTGTCTGTCTTCTCATTACAGTACAACCCTGCTATAGCACACTCCGTTAGAACACGAATTTAGATATAACACGGTCATAGTGTGGCTCCAGAAATTTCATATACATGTATTTCTCTTGTACACAAAAAGACAGTTTTTTCTTCTTAAAAGTACAAAAATTAAGGTATAAAAAGTTTATTCAGAGATCAAGCAGGGCTTCGCCAATGTCGCAAATGTACCGTCTGTGATTGTATTTTTTTATTGGCATTTTTGGCTGTTTAAACTTGTATATACAACCATTGGTTTGGAGTGGAGAAATTCAGAGGTCCCTTGAAAGAAAGCCACAAACTTGATATGAAAAGCACAGAAATTTATCTATTATTACATAAATAAATTCTTCGTCCATATTGACAAACCATCTTAACAGTGTATTGTTTTATCATAATCCACTATGTTGACATCTAGCATGAGTACTGTATACTGTGAGATATCTGCTTTTTTGTTGTTGACATTTCTGGTAGTGGAGATCGACCGGATGAGGCATTATCTCATAATCTATCTTTTGTCAGATTTTCAGCTGCTCGCTAGTAATTAATATATTAACATAGACTGACATTTGTGTGTGGATCATAAGTAAAATTCCTCTTCTTTTCACTCAGAAATAAATCCAACAGAAGACTCACAATTTTGTTTGTAGTAATCCCTGTCATCAGACCAGAACACCTGCGTCTGTATCATCTAATATGACGAGAACACATTTACTGTGTTGTGAAAGTTTCCTTTTTGCTGGAAAAATGTTTATGCTTACGAATGCTACCAATGGTGGCTTAAGACCCCAACTTTTACTGACTTGATATGTACTGAAAAGTAAATATGCTTCATCATTCGTTACATGACTGTGATATTTTTTTTACACTGACTTCAGACCTATATGACCTGTGACAAACTTACTGAATATTTTAAATGTGTGTATGCGTATTTTTGATGGAATTACTTGTATTGTGGATTCAATGTATGTGATGAGATTCACGGATGAGTACACGGTGTTGATACTCTATTCATGCTATACATGAGACATGTATATATAAATAGTATACACATATATGTACCAATGCAGGGTTCTCTGAATAATATAAAATATTATATATGCCTTCTCCGTTTTCACTACAGGTATATTTCTCATTTAATATGCATCGATTTCAGATGGTAACTGTGCCAATGAAGCACATATTTTTGAGCCTGCATTTATTACCTACACATCCCCCCATTCTGGAGGGTACATGCATCATTTTCTTCAGCTAACTGACCTGGTTGCTTATAACATGGTTCAGTCCATAACATGGTCTGGTTCTATGGCTCCCAGATACTGTGTCATAACAGGGTCAAACTATTATTAGGACAAATATGAAAAGTGTGTTTCCAACTTTTGAAAAACTCATATCATGTGTGCTCTGTTTATTATAGAAGGCTGCTCCAAGACTAGGTGTCTGCTGTGTAAACAATATTTATTATAACATATGCCTGAATATAAAACAGATGGCTGTAGCAGGTGCCAACATTCATTATAGAACACACAATTGAAATAAAAGACTTTTTAATCCTTCTCACTCTACTGTATACATAATGTATAAAAGCTTGTACTATATTACTGTGTAAATTATGTACAAAAGCTTGTATTATATATATATTCAAAAGGGCTGGAAGGCCTGTAGTGACCTGCAGTAGGCAATATTCAGGTTCTTAAAGTCACTGTCCTTGTATGTTCCCTGCCTGGAGTTGGCAATCTGAAGAGCCTCTAATGTCCCATTCTACTTCAAAAATCAGTTCTGATTTTTTACAAACTAACAAGAAAATCGCAATGAGCAGTGGCACATGGAATTGTTACAATGGAAACCATTACAGCTGGCAGCATTCAAAATTGGGTTCTCCATCCTGAAGCAGTGTCCTGGTATTTCCCCATTTCACATCTACTTCACTCAGCAATCCATGCCTTGGGATAAATGTGTGTGTACAGTTTCATGGCAATCTTTCATGAAGATAGTTTAGCAGGAGTAGCAATAACGAACTTGTGCTAATGGACGGACGGACGATGGACAAACAACAAGTCATTCCACGAGTTCTTCTGATCGAGAGCTGTCTCTTAATCTTTCTGGTCAGCAAAGCTAAAAAGAAACAAGGCTATTTGGCCCAGATAATCATGTGCATGTTTGAAGCATGAAATAAATCAACATTCTGCACACAGTGTATATTAGCAGAGTTTACATGCAAGACATAACAAAGCATTACATCTTAGCTAAGCTGTGAAAGTGAGGACGGCCACAATGAAGCATACAACTTGTACATTAGCAATGCTAACCAAAGTAGGACAACTTTAGCAAGACTATTTTATCCAATGCAAAGAGTTATCTTTCCTTCTTGACTGACCTTCTGTTTTTGTATCATCTGCTCAATATCATTGATGTCCCCAACAGTCACATGCTGTGTGTGAAGCATCCTTTCCAAGAGAGTCAGCCAGTCTCTCAGCTCTGCAATGGACTTGTCAAAATCTGGCCATGGGGAAGGTGCAGACCTCTGGGCCTCCACTTTCACTAGAAGATAACAAACTGCAATCTGCTTTACATTATTCTAAAAGCAACTGTAATTATACACAATCAAAGCCTCTAATGAACTTGATTTGATTGTTTGCTCAAGTTGTTTAATTTTCATTAATACTTGTGTGTGATTTCTTGCATTTTCTTAAAAAAATTTAAATGCAAAATTATTGCAATTTTCCTGAAAACAGTAAAAGGTCACACAAGTCTCAATAGCAACAAGACAAAGTAGCTGCATTAAACCCTACAACAACAACAACAACAACAACAAAGTGGTAAGTTGTGACCTACATGACCAATGCATCAAAGGGACTGCAACATTCACCCAATATGACAAACTTGTCTCCAACCAATCAGAATTTTCATATTACTGTAATGAAAATTCAACTACATACCTAACTTTCTACAACAATCCTACAGTGATACACCAAATCACACACCAGTCAGACTGTCTTTGGCAGTTTCAGCAAATATTCAATGTTTCAAGAATAAAGGGTTATATTAAATACAGGTCAATGCTAGATAACTTCTACCAAAACTATCAGAACTATAAACTCTTGAACTGTCTCATTATTTTAGTAATTAAGACTTAGCATTCTATACAAGAAGAAATAAGTCTTACAATCAAGCATTTTTAGTAGTATTGCCAATCTCGGAAGATTTAATGAGTGGATTCATTTATATAATTTAATCATTCATTGTAATTACAGTGCTCTTAATAATTCAGATTAACTGGAATAATAGCCATTTGAAATTACTGTGAATTAGTTCAAAGACATCTTATTAGATATTTAATAGCCATTATGGAATTATTGTAAATTCATTTCATGACATGAATTTATAGATGTATCGGAAATGCTATGAAATCATTTAAAGCTTTATTCAGATTCTATTGGTATGATTCATTCAGTACTATTGGTGCATAAATACATCATTCGGAATACCTTTAGAACTCATGCAGATTACTTGATCGAACCATGTTATAATTAAGGATTTCATTAACCATAGTATATTCACCATAGTGTAAGTTATTTTTATTTTCTCACTTGGTATTTTAGGGAAATATATAACATTTTTCAATATTACAAAATTTGTTGGCTTTCCTCTTTCCTGTTACATATTTTATGACCATACTGTCATAACAGTAAAACAGTTAATACAGACCCTATATGCTGGCCATTGCAGATCAGGGTCTATTTTGTTTGCAGGTGGACACAAGTATATATGACTGTTACAAGTTTTGTTTTAGGGAAATTTTACTACATTTTATAATACCTTTAGTAAGGACCTCATGCACTGAGGAGTCTAAAGGGACTGGTTCAAGGGCTTCTGCCAGCTCTCTGGTAATTTTCCAATCTGAATTCAAAGCATCTATTCTTTGCTGTAGGTTCTCCTGGGGAGAACTTCCTTTATCTCCAACTGGATAATTCTGAGTCAACTGTGTAAATGTCCGATTCACTTGGTCCAAGTTTGCTTGATGGGCATCAATAGCATTCTGGGTGGTCTGAAAATTACAATAAAAAACTCAACATCTCATAGAATTAGGAAGTTATTTTAAAAATTTCCATCAGAATTTTTATAAAGTAGATGTTAGAAAGTACAACAATTTTAAATTTTAAATTTTACATACATGTATAGTAATGAAACCAGCCCAATAAATCCTAATGATGCATCTCTATTCTGCCATGTCAAGGCAATTACACCTCTCCCTTGATAACTCCAAAAACATGCACTGCAGCATGAGGACACGAGTTACTGAGAAACCTCTGAAAATTATGGGCTGGGCATTGACATTGCAATTGGACAGAACATAATGAACTGATCGGGTCGAGACGAATTTATTTCTGTATAAACTGTATTGAGAACTACTTGTAAAAAATATTTATAAATAGTCATGTGCAATGTAACCAATGTAAACACTGCAAGAGAAGGCATACATATTAGATGCCCTCACAACACCAGTAACCAAAATGATTTAAATCTCTACAAAAGTAAGATCTCGTATGCAGACAGCTCTCTAAGCGCTGGGAAACTCGAAATCTACCAAGGAAACTTTGGGGCTACAATACTTTCACTGTAGCTCATTACAATCGAGTGTGTGTGAGTGTGATTTAGATTTTTAATGTAGCTTTAACTATTTTTCAGTCACACTGCTATGATGTCTGAGGTGTGGCAGTTTATAGTGATGTCCAGCACTGGGGCATCATTATACACAGACATGTAGCATGATGTCCCACCCAGTCACATTATCCTGACGACAGGCTGACCAGTCCTAACACTAACCTTTTAATGCTGCATGACTAGTGAGGCAACTATTAGTACCACATTTTTTAAGTCTTTGGTATGACTCAGCCAGGGTTTGAACATGCAACCTCATGCATCTGAGGCAAACGCTCTAACCACTTAGGCCACCGAAGCTGTTGTTAAAATGAAATTAAAATTGATATGCAAATGGATATAATACTTGGAGGAGAGGGTCCAAAGTCTATAGTTACAACACGTTTACCCATAGTCCTACAACGTAAGACACCAACCATGATGGTAATGATGGGGGTAGGGGATAGATACCACCCTTCCCCCATCGTAACTGTCAGGATAAATGTCTTACTGTGCATGACTATTGGACTTCATCATTATAACCATTTACAAATAGTCTTAATCTTATCTGCCCCTGTAGTTAGCCTAGCCTGTTAACTCATTAACCCCTGGAGATTTTTGTCATTTTCATCTGAAATGCAAGTAGGAAATACATTTTGGAGGCCACTTCTGAATACATCACAATAAATCAGCTTGCAGGATAATTTAGTTTAGACTGTGGTCTAATTGTGTTAGAAACATCTTTCATTGGCTATTTCGCTCACGCATGTGTGGAAGGGTAAAAATTTTGCTTTTTTTTTTTTTTGCTTATTGGACCCATCATTTTTGTCTCCTGGCCCATTTTCACTCCTGATCACCATCTTATCCCACTGTTTGTAAAGGTTCTCGTGTCTGTGTGCAGTTCAGACCGGTCTGCCTTAGACACAAGGCCCAAAAGTCTAATATCCGGACACAAAATCAGATTTCGACCCTAAGCAAATTTTGGGTGTAAAAAAAAGTTTGTCTCAAAAAATACTTTTTTCGCTCTGTATTTTGTAATGCTACTAGAAAGTCCACATTATCTGGTACCATTGTAGAGCTACATGTCTATTTTTCTGAAATACCACCCACTTTAGTGTATCTTAAATGACCTTGATGCTACAGAGCTCAGAAATAGGTTGTTACCTCCTGACACTTAAATGGGGTGCCAAAGGTTAATGAGTTAATGAACACAAAAACTGGTTTAACGACATAAAAATTGGTTACTTACAAGTCTGAACAATAATGAATTGTCCAAATCATGCTGAAAATATCCATGAAAGCATCAAATCATTTTTATGTCCAGCAGAACAACACATCCTTTGCACTGAATATTGTGCTAACACACAGAATACATTTGCCCATTTAGATAAATCATTAAGACCATGCAGTGAAATGTTTAAAAACTATCGCTTACAGTGTATTTTAGTACCACCTACACAATAGAATTGTAATTATACAAATTTAATATTGTTGTTATCATGGTATAAACTGTCAGTTGCTGAATCACACACCTTACATAATGCCCAAAATGGCATTATGTAAGCAGTGTGATTCAGAACTAATCCTTTATCATCCCCATGTACTTTTTAAACAAGAGTCCCTTGATGGGACTAATGCTCTACTGGGTGAAACGAATTTCCCAGAATTCAAGATATGACCATTCCTTCCTTTTCACTTTCAATTGTTGAAACCATATCTAATATGCTCCAGCAATAAAAACATTTTCAAATTAGCTCATGTGTTAGATATGTTGGATGTCAACTTGGCACGGTTTCATTTAGGAGCATTTACAAGTATTTTGGTGAAAACCAAGTATCGTAATGATGATCCATTCAGGGGAACTAGTGACAACATAGTTTGTAAGTCAATTCTCATAAGAGTCTTATTAGATGTATGACTGGCTTCATTTTCATGTTAGTAAACGTTTGGTCAGTTATTGAAAATCTCGTCATAATGATCATCCATCAACTCAGACTTCAATATTTATTTATCCCACCCTACATCTTTTATTATTTGAACAATAGCCTTGGCACCCTAAATATGCACAAAGCCATCAAAATATAAAACCAGTCAAAAAAGAAGTAGGATCTAGTAAATGCACTTATTCCAGTCTGAATGGTAATAAATCAGAAGCTTCCACCCAAAACACTGGCCATAATGACCAAATATGTGTGCTACAATTACTTGTGGATCAACAATAATGGAGTCCAGTTCATCGAGAGAGGTTGCAGACTCTGTGTGCCGCTGTTTCTCCAGCAAGTTTCGTGTATCTGTCACCCAGGACTGTAACTCCATTAGTGATGCCAAAAAGGAGCGAAGTTTTTGAAGTCTTTCCTCAACATCATGCCTCCTCTTGGAGATCTCACCCACCACCTGAACAAGAAAATAAGCAAATATCAAATTCCCCAACATCATGTCTCCTCTTGGCAATCTTGCTTTTCAACTGTAC
The DNA here is from genome assembly GCA_028554795.2 of Sinohyriopsis cumingii. Lineage (NCBI taxonomy): Eukaryota > Metazoa > Mollusca > Bivalvia > Unionida > Unionidae > Sinohyriopsis > Sinohyriopsis cumingii. Next base: position 3,900,372 of record JAPYKE020000076.1, on the reverse strand, counting down.
AAGAACTAAGTACATATCAAATTCCTCAACACTATGCATCCTCTTGGGGATCTCTCTTATCAACTCAACAAGAACTAAACAGTTATCAAATTCCTCAACACTATGCATCCTCTTGGGGATCTCTCTTATCAACTCTACAAGAACTAAGTTTTTCAAATTCTTCAACACTATGCATCCTCTTGGGGATCTCTCTAATCAACTCACAAGACCTAAGCAGTTATCAGCCTCTTAGGGATCTCTCTTATTAACATACAGAAAGGAAGCATATATATATATATATATATATATATATATATATATATATATATATATATATATATATATATATATATATATATATATATATATATATATATAAATATAAATTTTAAAAAGAGACAATATTGGAATAGCACCAAAAGTTAAAATTTCCAAATCCTTTATGACATCATATAGTATTTCCAGGAGGGGGAGGGGAGAGAGAGAGAGCAGGTGTGTCTGTGTGTGTGTGTGGGACAAACACCTTCATATCAAAAGAGGCTGTGTAACATAGTGGTGGGTTCTGAAGACTTACTATTACAAATTATGGGTTCAAGTCCTGCCCTAGGCATTTTTGTTATAATATTTAGCAAGGCAGACAGGACTAGCTGCAAGATTCATGTTAAATGCTAAAAAAATAGCACTAAATTATAAACAGACTGCATGAAATTTAGGCATCACATCTGCAATGAGGTGGGGAAGTTAGCTCAATGGAATGGACACTCATTTGTTCAAGTTTACCCAGCTATAAATAATCACCAGCATTTGTTAGTAGTTTAATCTGTTAAGGACCAACATTTGATCCAGGAAGTCTTGCACGTTTTAGGCCCATTCCTACAGCAAAGCAAGGTTTGCAATACATGCCACACAAGCCAAGAAGTAGTGTCTGTACTATGAAATTACTCTGCAAACAAAAATCTTCTGAAGATGTGTATTTAAACCTTTGGAATATGCTCTAGTTTGTAAGGCAGGACTCATTCCTCCTGCAGACTTCAGGATGTTGAATAGGCCCCATAGGCCCAACAGGTCCAATAGGCCAAACAGGTCCAATAGACACAGTAGGCCCAACAGGTCCAATAGGCACAGTAGGCCCAACAGATCCAATAGGCACTGTAGGCCCTCTCACAAGTCTTAAGAGGCAACTAAAACCTTTATCACGTTAGATATTTCCCATGGGGATGTTCTAACTAAGTGCTGGGACATTTTAATATTTAAAAAATTATACTTTGTATTTTAGGGATTTTACCCATATTTGTTTTTATTTGGTTTTTTGTGTTTGTGTTTTTTGGGATACCTAAATTTATGTAGCACTGAATAGGCATGATTGTGTTGATATGCTATTAAACCAGGCATCCAGATATAAACCTTGCGAAATATCAGCTTTTTCCCTTCATACTGTGTCTCTGACACTGTCAATGATCCACTTCCAGAGAAGATGAATTCATGTTACAAATATTTAGTATGCACTGGAAGATGCCAACAATGAATGTACTTGTTTCATCAAACAACGAATAAACTGTATTGAGATTTCAAATGAAACCTTAATATAATACTGGACATGTTGGATATAACTTAGTTACTAAGATATTGAACAGCATAACTGTACTGTCACTAGACAAAAGTACAAGTGACCAACAGAAAGACAAACATATACATTCTGAAAGAATCAAATGACTGATGGAAGACATACAAAACAATCAAATGAATCATCAAATATATTGCACATGGAATGATGGAACATATATGCAGGCAGTTCTTGATTTTGAATCCATTGATTTATTTTCAATGAAATGGCGTTTCTATGGTTATTTTATTCTTACTGGTGCACAAAAGTACAGGTCATTTATATAAATCATTTAAAGCTGATGTAAATGCAATGACACGTATTCTGTTTATTCTCAATTTATCTATCCATTCTGTGTTTAGTGTAAACTGAAAGTATTCGATGAACCCGAAAGTCAGAGTACCAGTTTGAATCTCCACTCCAAAGTTAATCCAAACTAAGCAATTTAATGGGGTCTTATTATTAAAGAAAATTTCAGCAGCCCATAATACAAGTTTGAACTTGTAACTATCACATAACCATAAATGGTGAAATAACTGATTCAGATGCTGACCTGTAAAATAATTTTGTAGTATGCAGTACTTACCTTTGTCCACCTGCCATTGAGATTCTCCAGGTCCCTTTTAATGTTTTCCTTGTCCTGAGGGGACAAGGTATCTTGGCTAAGTAGGGTTTCTCCATTTCTATTTATAGTATCCAGGCTCTGTTGTTTTACAACTACATCATCTTCACGGTCCTAAAAGAGAAAGACGCTAATGATTGCATTGATGTAAATAAGAATGATTATGACATTCTTAATATGTATTACCAGAGAAAGTCAGGATTTTAGTTTTACAATAAGCTACTATCAAACACATGCAACTAAGAAAGGAAGACAGGACTGTTTAATGATAATGTGTGTGTGACTAGGATTTGTAATGCAGCTTCAACAATTTTTCAGTCATATCGCTACGATGTCTACAGTTTGGCAGTTTATAGTGATGTCTAGCACTGGGCATCATGCCGCAGACATGTAGCATGATGTCCCCCCCAGTCACATTACTAATAATTCCTTATTTAAAAAGGACAACTCAAATTATAATACATGGGTCTCCGTTAACATACACTAGTCACTTGTCTCCCATGGGTAACTTGAATTTGAATTCACAAGTCTATTATGGGTAACTTGAATTAGCATAAACTAGTCTCCCATGGGTAACTCAAATTTGAATTCACAAGTCTATCATGGGTAAATCAAATTTGAATTCACAAGTCTATCATGGGTAACCTAAATTAGCATAAACTAGTCAAACAGTCTATCATCGGTAACCTGAATTAACATAAACAAGTCTATCATGGGTAACCTGAATTAACATAAACAAGTCTATCATGGATAACCTGAATTAGCATAAACTAGTCTATCATGGGTAACCTGAATTAGCGTAAACTAGTCTATCATGGGTAACTTGAATTAGCATAAACTAGTCTATCATGGGTAACCTGAATTAGCTAAACTAGTCTATCATGGGTAACTTGAATTGGCATAAACCAGTTGATCATGGGTAACTTGAATTAGCATAAACTAGTCTATCATGGGTAACCTGAATTAGCATTAACTAGTCTATCATGAGTAACCTGAATTAGCATAAACTAGTCTTTAATTAGCATAAACTCCTCTATCATGGGTAACCTGAATTAGCATGAACTAGTCTATCATGGGTAACCTGAATTAGCATAAATTAGTCTATCATAGGTAACCTGAATTAGCATAAACTAGTCTATCGTGGGTAAGGTGGCGCTCTACAGTTTCCTATTTTGCATAGGGTTAGAATTTTAAAGTAAAGGAATTTCCCCAGCATTCCTCACTGTTTATATTGGCTATTTAAAAAAGACCTTGTATATCTTAGGTATAATTCAAAGAACCTTTAATTCCCTTTATTTTGGTGTATGACTGATGGGTGTAATATGGGTTATAGAGTATACAGCTTAGCCTTACTCCAGATATGCACCTTTCAAATAAGTGCTAGCTCCACTTGGTCATTTTCACTTCCGGAACTTCAGAGGTAAATTGTATAAAAAAGAGCTGATAACTTTTTTCACATTTGATATATTTGGTAATTCATTCATTGCACTTTCAGAAGCTGGTATTGTCTAGTCTGGCAAAATTCATTTTCCCTATTTTAATAGCTGCTATGGATAGTGTACTTTAGACTAATTCAGGTTGATTGTTTAGCACAAGGGAGCAGTCATTTTAGTTAGCAGTGTGCTTAGATCATGTACAATTTCCAAAAGTACAATATCCAAAGACATATCATCCACATTACATTAATGTAGCATAGAGGTATGCCAACATTCTCTCCACTGTGCATGTTTTAAATGCAAACAACTTCACTTTACATACATCACTCTCTCAAAAGCACATAATAACTGGTGAGTGCCCCCTAACCTGAATTAGCATAAACTAGTCTTCATGTGCATGAGAATCTAACCTACATCAGATCATCACACAGTGAACAATAGCATGTCAATCCTTTTCTGCAATTATTATTAGCAAAACTGCTATTATAAAAACAGAAAATGACTGGATATTGTGGAAACTGGGTTAATTTAGGTGAAATATTGGTAACATTACCTTGACTTTCTCCAAGACTTCTTCCATGAACAACTCTTCGGGTTGGAGTGTTGTGCCTAGGATGTTTTCCGTCTCATCAATCCAGAAAAACAGCTCATCCATGTCCTCGGTAAATTCACTTGTTTTCACACCTTCAGCTTCCAGGCTGAAAAAAAACAACACAGTTTTTTTCTTCTCTATTTCTTCATCATGTGCTATTTTGGCACCAATTTTAAATTTATCAATGAGCCTGTTCTATTCAGTGATTTGTATTAGTTTTATCGAAGACAATACACCTATTAGGAATAGTGCAAGAGGAGCAAAAATATGCCCTTTACCTGTAAAAATGTCACATTGAAACAAAAGTCGCTCAAGTATGAAAATTAAATCATTGTGACCTACTTCATTGAGATGCATCCATTCTACTAATTTTCATGAATACAGGTCAAATTGGGTCCAAAATACTGAAGGTGAAATGGCCGGAAAGCTGGAGAAACAAAATACAAGTCATTCAAACAGGAAAATATTACAGTAACCAATTTTATTCCCTCAGGAATGAGAAGTAGGTCACAATGACCAAGGTTTGATAAAGTAGGATTGCTCACCTTTATCTGCATCCATCTTGCAATTTTCATGAGTGTAGGTTACATACGGGGAAGAATACTGACAGTATAATTAACAAATGGCTGTTAAATGGTCATTCCCATCTCTGATGCCCATCTCCATTATGGACACAACTTGATACGAGGCCAACTTGCCAGAGTTAGCACATTTCTACCATACTGTTCCTCTCAAGGGAAGCCACCCCATTTAGAAGGCCTGCTTTTCAGTGAAAAAAATGGTAGCCTTATAAAATGGGGACCACCGTAGTACAGAAGTTTCTCTAGCATGAAAAATGGATCACAATTGCCTAGTTTTGGTATGATAGAATTATTCTTGATGAGATATATATGCAAGTGAAATACGGTCAAAGATAATGACGGCATAATGAACAGTTGGCTGAAAATTTAAAAAAAGCTAAAGAATGGGTCACTGACCATAGCTATTACAAATGTAAAATTAACTTAATTTTACCACAAACAAAATCACCACTTAATTATTATACTCAATACTGCTATGTATCAACCATGTCAAAAATCAGAATTCCAGTCACCTAGAGGTTTTGATTTTTTGACACAAAATAAATTGGCAAGCACTCTATGCTTGAGTGAATACCTAAACAAGTGTCTATCGAAGATATTGACACTGCTGGCCAACAGGAATTTGTTGGAGTCGGTTCCTTCCCTATTTTTATTTTCATTCATATTCAGAGCATCTAGAGGCAGTGCTAAATATCGTATTGGTTCAATTTTGTGTTTTGATGAAATTCCGAAACAACCATCAGTTGAAGAAATAAAAAGCTGTAGGGAAATCCAAATCCCAACTCCAGGCAACTCCATTTCCTCACACAATGCAACCATGATGTTGATAAAAACTAACTGCAGAACATTTGAGGAAAGCTGTCTTGTTCTATGGAACTAAAAATTAACAATATTAGCTCCAGCAACATAAAGTGTTGATCTCTGGGACCAGTAATCAAAAGGATTGTGCCTCTGTCAAAGTGTAAACCACCTATGAAGTCTGATAAAAACTGGATTCAGGAAACTGTACTTAGATACAGTGTGACCCCACTATAACACTCCCCGCAATAAAGCAAATTCGGATATAACGTGGTTGTGGCATGGCTCCCAAAATTTCATATATGCACATAAATTTTCTTTTTTTCCTTCAAAGTACATGAAATAGTGTATTAAAAAAATTATTATCATTTTGGGGAAGAGATCGTGTATGAATTCAAATATATTAAGATCATGGCATGGCTCCTGAAATTTTAAATACATGTACGTGTATTTTTCTCATACACGGAAATATATTTTCTTAAAAAGTAAGTGAAATAGTGTATACAAAAATGTAATATCATTTTGGGGAAGAGATCATGTATGAATTTGATTATAATACAATCGTGGAATGGTTACTGACATTTATAAATACATGTATGTTTATTTTTTCGTACCGAGAATTATTTTTTTAAAATTACGATAAATAGTGTGTAAAATATTTATTATCATTTGGGGGAACATTTCACATACGAATTTGAATAAAATAGGATCATGGCATGGTTCTGAAATGTAACAATTTCACCAGGTTCTTGAAGTGTTATGACAAAATAAACATTATTGGAAATGTTACTTATTACTGATCCATGAGTAAAGCCAGTACGTTGTCTTTGTGATTGTCTTCAATTAATTCTGTATACAATCGTTGCTCAAACAATAGCCAACATGTCCTCATACCATCTCTTCAACAGTTTGTGTCAATATTTCTGTCTCACAAAGAGAAAATCTAAAAATTCTACAAGAATATCTGGGTACACATTCTGGCTTAGGTTCACCCTTCGGGAGGTATGCACGAGTCAGTCATGTACATCCAATATCTAACTGGCACAATACCATCTTATTTCTCCCTTCTGTTCTATGCAAGGGATGCCACTCTCCAGTAGTGGGTCAAATGATCTTTCTGTTCTATACAAGGGATGCCACTCTCCAGTAGTGGGTCTAATGAACTTTCTGTTCTATACAAGGGATGCCACTCTCCAGTAGTGGGTCTAATGAACTTTCTGTTCTATACAAGGGATGCCACTCTCCAGTAGTGAGTCTATTGAACTTTCTGTTCTATACAAGGGATGCCACTCTCCAGTAGTGGGTCTAATGATCCTTCTGTTCTATACAAGGGATGCCACTCTCCAGTAGCGGGTCTAATGATCTTAAGTTTGTTTGTGGTATTTTCATTCTACATATTTTGGTACGTATGCTGAACATGCTGATTTATACAATATTTGAGGTCCATATATAGATTCTTCCATTTTAATCTTCATGAGTGCATGTGAAATAGGCCAAAGACATTCAGGGCACAGCAAACCAATTAATGAAATAATGAAGGAAGCAATGACTAGATGGACAAATTTGTGAACAAAAGGGCAAAATATTAAACCCCTTGCCTCCTTCATTGGTGAGGGGACAAAAAAGTCAGCAACTGTTCCCCCTTCTGGTCTTTTGCCAGTGGAACTAGCTAAAAAGAACAATCCAGATGGTACTGCTAGATACCTACATAGCACAGTCTTTGTATATTTAGTACCATTTCAAAAGAAACATTCCAGCTAAATCCAAACAATAAATTGGTATTGTTAAGTCATTAAAATTACACAAACAACATGAGTATTGATTCTCTCTAACAGTGAGACCTGTTCACAAAAACTAATGATATTATTTGGCTGCTGCTCAGACTGCAAAATCCATATATTTTCTATTTGCTTAAACCTGAAATTGTCCCTGAATTGTATAATGGACATTTCCTTAAATTTTACAAAAGTATCAAACAAGTTATATAAAATTTTACTTGCTGCAAAAATCTTTTTCTAACTTGCACAGGTTGTCATGCCACAGATTTTTCTAGAACCCTTTATTAACCTAACAAGTGTCTACATACCTTTCCTGCCTGTCCAAAATCTCAGCATACACTCCTTTCCACTTCTGATTGAGTGCATTGAGTGACTCGCGGAGGCTTTGGGCATCTGGGGACTGACGAATAATCTCATTGCCTGCTGCATTCATACTGTTGACCTGACCCTGATGGCTACGTATCCCTTTTTCCAGTTCCTGATAAGTAAATGTAAAATTACTTCTTAAACAAGTTTTATATTATCAATGGTTACCTAAGGGAACAAAAGTTGTTTCACACTGCTCATTAAACCCTGGTTGTCCAAACTAATAGTTCTACTTAATTTAGCATAGTCTAAACTTGCACGATTCTCATAACATTTTCTGAATCTTTGTACTACAGATTCAGAATTTTCATGTCTCTGGACGATACTTAATGTATTACTTACATTTGATTCCACTTTATTTACATTTTTATTTCTTTATTCATACGATAATGTTTTGTTTATTCATTCATATATATCTTTATTTATTTATTTACTTTTTTATTAACTTATTTTTTATTTTAAGTCTAGTCTCATTTAACCTTCATCTGACTGGTACTTAAACATAATACTACAAGTGAGAAATATATTTCATTTCTGCTTTCTACAAGTCAGTATTCATTTAAATTACATCAAGTTTAAGCCATTCTTTACAATGAACTTTGGGGCCCCAAGTGGCCGAGTGGGCTAAAGCACCCTCCATTACAGATCACTGCCATCTTTCCTCTGTCTGCGTGGGTTCAAGTCTCAGATTCAGCGAATGTGGGTTTGTGAGAAAGCTTGCCAGTACCTTCTTGTGGGTCGGTGGTTCTTTCCAGGGATTTCCCGGGTTCTTCCTCCACCATTAATACTGGCTGCCATGTATAGCCTATTTTGTGTTGAAAAATGGCATTAAACCCTACTATAACAACAACAACAACAACAAACTTGACTGAAATTAGATTGGTGAGGAAAGACTGAAAAGTAATAATCATGCCCCCAGTCACATGTCCACACAGTTTTAACTTTACAAGAAGGCCAGGGCTTGTACATTTATAGTCTAAATCTCAAAATGACTTATCCATCATATAAACAAAATCCATCATGAGGATTTAAGAAATATAAACCAGTGTGGAAAAAATTAACCAAAAATATTCTCTTTCATTATGACCTTTTTTATATATAAAAAACAAGATCTAAGAGAAGTGCAAATAGTGGAATTAATCATTTTAGCTTTGATAATAATCGAGCCCAAATAAAAAGAAAACCCATCACGTTGCCAAGTAAGTAAAACAAAAATAACTTGAACCAAACCTTATTTATTGATGCTGATATCAACACCACCACTCTGTAAAAAGTGACTGCTGTGTCTACCTTGCAACAAACACATTCTCAACAAAACACTTAACACATGTTTAACCATATTCAGCAATGTCTAACAGACCCAAATGCAAACAGAACAGACACTAATCTAGTCGCATTAATGTACTGGCATATCAGGTTCCACCTGCAAGGCTTAAAACTGCTAGCAGAATGAACAGTGAAAATGAACATAAACCAGGATCTTCCAACATAACAGGTGCTGGCATATCTGGGTCTACAAATTTATACACCAAACACAACAGCAAATAGATCAAATACAAAAGCAGGTATAAAAGACTACCTGCTAAAAGCTGTCAATACAGTGATAGGTCATATTTTTCATGCAGCAGACCCTACAGTGCTCTTTTGCTTTCAAGATATTCAAGTTTTGTTGGATTAAGCCACATAAACCTAGATATAATTGGAGTGGTTCAGAAGATTAACCAACAGAAACCTAGATATAATTGGAGTGGTTCAGAAGATTAACCAATAGAAACCTAGATATAATTGGAGTGGTTCAGAAGATTAACCAACAGAAACCTAGATATAATTGGAGTGGTTCAGAAGATTAACCAACAGAAACCTAGATATAATTGGAGTGGTTCAGAAGATTAACCAACATAAACCTAGTTAAAATTGGAGTGGTTCAGAAGATTAACCAACAGAAACCTAGATATAATTGGAGTGGTTCAGAAGATTAGCCAACAGAAACCTAGATATAACTGGAGTGGTTCAGAATATTATGACACAGAAACCTAACTGTAATTTGAGTGTTTCAGAAGATCAAGTCACAGAAACCTAGTTATAATAATGGAATGAATCAGAACATTCAACAACAGAAATCTGGTATTAATATGAGTGATTTGGAATATTATGACAGAGAAACCTAGTTGTAATTGGAATTGTTCAGAAAAACATGAAGTGATAACAAAATATGCACGATATTTATTGCCTGATCATAATGTAAAAGAAACAGAACTAATAAGATATTACTGGGGTGGTTGTACCAATCATGTACCACCATAACAGTATATTCACATTTGGAAAAGTCCTAGAGAGAAATTATTTTTATCATGCCCTACAAAGTACTACATTTCTTCAAAATTCTGCACTACAGTATTCTCGCACCATCTCATGTGTTTGTAACCCCCATACCGATTTTAAAAACAGAAGGCATCAAGTATACAAAAAATGCACAAAACCAGTCATTTTATTTGCTGATTAATAAGTTCTAACCTGATTGTTGCCAGGGGGTCCCTAACACTGCCAACTTGTTAGCATATCAAATCAAAAGAGAGTATTTTAGTAACACGGTCACCATACATGCTTGGACATGTCTACGTTTTCAAGCAAAAAGATGTGATATAGTTTACTGTCTTTGAAAATCTCAATAATTCTGTAAATTTGGGACTTACATATCTTTGAACATGTGTACACAAGTTCCTATTTCTTTGTTCAGTTTTTTTAGAAATATTGAAAATCGACATTGCAAATATTGGACGACACAGTTTTTACTGAAACAGACTATTCGTGAAGCCAGCAACAGACAACGTGCAGTCCATTTGCCTGTTTACATTGGTAGCTTCCATTTGTGTTGAAATGCCAATAATATGAGAGTGTCAGGGATCCCATGGTGACAATCAGGTTAGAAATTATAAATCACATAATGAAATAACCAAGTTTTGTGCATTTTTATATCATTGATGCTATTTGTTTTTAAAATCAGTAGTCAGGTACAAACAAATGGAAGGGTGTGCTAATGCTTTAGTAGTGGTAAACAAAATATAAGATATTATTATTGCTTTGGAAGTTTGCCACTTGTCATCTGCAGTATTATCATATTTTCCTTGGACACTTATATACTTTTAATATTTTGTCAGGTACAGAAGTAACCTGTAAAACAATATTTATATGTCTGAATATCTAGTACACCTAAAGATTGCTACAAAATTGGATTTTTCATTCTGGGTCTTTTTCTCATTTAATTTTAGTGGCCACTCTATTTTATCAATCTGAGTTTATTATAACAATTCCCATTTGTTATTACAGTCTGACTCTACATCCCCGTGTGCTTGTATCCCTCTACCGATTTCAAAAATGAGAACGTTTAATGTGATAAAAAGTGCACAGAACTAAGTCAATTGAATCATTGCTTTATAATTTCTAACCTGATTGTGACCAGAATGACACTAATACTGGCATCCCCTGCAACATTTCATGCTTAACGGATTTTCCATAATAACACGGCGCCATATTGCGTACACTATAGGCTAGTTTATTTCCATCAGACAACATAATGATGTAGTTCAACCTATTGACAACTGCCGGATAATTCCGTAAATTACATAATGTTGAGAGTTTGAAATTATATCCCACTGCATATATAAACATATTTAACCGCTTGTTAAATCTCCATGAAAAGCAAATTTGTAGTTGTCATCATTTTTCTTTGCTTGATTCGGCGTTGTCAACATCAGAAGCAGACGACTTGTGTATGTACATCTGTAGTTGCGATGATACACCCCTTTGCTGAAAATGGACTTGTCCAAAAGCTGGAAATGGATCAGAGCATGTCTGCCTATTACACTGAAAACTTCCATTAAGCCACTCTACTCACAGACAGGTTAGACACTATAAATCAATGAATAAATTGACTAAGTTCCTTGCACTTTTTATCACATTAAAGGTTTCCATTATTTAAACTGGTAGGGAGGTACAAACAAACGGGTTTGTATTGTCAGACTATAATTATTTTTCTTTGAAACAAAAAATTCACTGATTAAATGCATACCGCTGCAAAAATTATTTCATTCCGTAAATTTATCCCTTTTGCTATTAATTCAATCTCAAAAACACATTATACTAGTAGGTATCAGTGACCTAGTATTACAACTCTGCAGACTACATCAAATCTTGAATGTTTTGATTGGCAAATATGTTGCATTAAAAATGGATATTAAATGTCATCTTAAAGTTTTCATTGCCTTCAGTGATAATTCATTTTCTTCAGTTTCTTTCTTTCCAAACCGAACAATGAATTAAATGCAGCAGATTTCCTTCAACTCATTAACCACTGTAGGTTTTTGTTGTTTTTGCCTGAAATTTGAGTAGGAAACACATTTTGTGCGTTATTTCTCAATACATCCTAATACATCAACTTCCAAGTAATTTCCCATTAACCTAATGCCTCGTTGTGCTAGAAACATTGTTTTTCATTAGCTATTTTGCTCGCACATGAGCAGAAGGGTAAAAGTTGGAGTGATTTTTTGTTTTGTTTTTTCTTTTGCTTAACGGATGCATCATTTTCATATCCAAACCACTCATTGTTCCAAATACCCATCTTATCCTACTTTTTGCAAAGGTTCATCTGTCTGTGTGCAGTTTAGACCAGTCTGCCTTAGATCTGAGGCCAAAAAGTCTAAAATCCTAACATAAACTCGGATTCCAACCATGGAAAAATTTTGGGTGGAAAAAAATTGGGTCCAAAAAATGAGGTTTTTCCCTCTGTATTTTGTAGTGCAACTAGAACTTCCAGATTATTTTTATCATTGTAGAGCTACATCTGACTACCTTACTATAGTACATGTACCACCCACTTTTTAAATTGGTGTATCATACATGACCATGATGCTACAGAGCTCAGCAGTAGGCTACTACATCCTGCCACATAAACGTAGCGTCAGGTGTTAATGAGTTAATCTCTTTGGAAAAGTAAATGCTTGTAACCATTTAAAATACAACTTACACTATATGCTTTCTCCAGTTCCTTGAAGTCTTTGCCCCACTGTTTGAGTTCCAAAAGCCTGGCCTCAGTCTTGGCCAGCCATTGTGTCAACTCCTTCATGTCACTGTGATACTGGCGCCACTGCTCTGCTGCACGACTCCATCGCCTGCACCACAAATACACCATGGTTAACCAAAACTATTGTCTAGATACCACAATCCCTTCCTATAATGCCATTCATTATAATGCAATTCTGGATATAACATTCTATTGCTACTGACACTGTGATCAAAATTAAACCAATGTACATGCATTGGTCAGTCAAACGCATGACAATATGTTCTGATATAAAACATCTTTTAAAAAACGATTTCAATTTTTTTTATGTACAAATACCATGAAGTTAAAAAAAATATTGACTTTATAAACTAAAATTATTACTTACATTTCACTAGCGTTCTATTTAATCTCTCAGCCCCCCCACCCCAACATTTTTGATGATTTGTGCTGTGGTTTAGTACATAATGCAGTTGGCAGTTTGGTACATAATGCAGTTGGCATTTTGGTACATAATGCAGTTGGCAGTTACAGAACCCAGTCATCAAGTTATAATGATCGAGCCAGTGCTATACAGTATTATCTAATCACAACAATTTGTGACTAGAAATTATGTTCCAGTTGATATTTTGTAAGAGCAGAAATAATCAGTATAATAACTGATACTAACATTTTTGCTGGAATTCAATACTAATTCTGAATATTTAGGTTTTGTGTTTGCAAGTTCTCACTGTGTTTGACTTCACAAGTTTCTGATGTTTTTAAAAATTTCTCACAATCTTTTCATCATTAAACAAACACGTGATAAGGCACAAAGTATGACTTCTTTCTCATAGTAAATAATAAAAATACCAGTTTAATTCTGTGGGGAAAAAAACTGAACCATGCTGTAAACAGAGCAAGTGACAAGATTTATTAACATACATATCTACTGATGATGAACATAATATGCATAAAGTTTCACGACAATCCACTAAAAACTAAGTGTAGCTGTATTAACAAAATTACACTGCATCCAGTTTTAAACAATGACCATAAAATGTACACATTTCATGGTGATCTACTGTAAAAATGTGTGACCAGCTGTGTTCACAAGACTCTGTCATGTACGACATCAGGTTCCAAATCAGAAAGAACAATTACAAAAGTTACAGATAAAAAAGCTGCATGAAAATGCTGACAATAACTCAAACAAAATGAAACTGTCGATGTGCATCTTCAAATGGTGATCTTAACATTTCCGAAGTTTCACAGCAATCGAGTTAAACCTGTGAGACCAGTTGTATTCCAAAGATTGTCATATGCTGTATTCAGCTACAAGTCAAAGAAAGGGCAATAACTCTAATAAAGTGATATTTAACACGTACATCTACAGGTGATGATGACAATATCATACTAATTTTCATGGCAACCCATCCAAAAATGGAACCAGTTGAAATAACAAGATTGTGTCCAAAAGTGCATCAGGCTACAAAACAAGAAAGGGAATAAATTATGGACATAAAAGTGATTTGTCCATATTCCCATTTCAGATGATGACCATAATATTTAAATTTCATGGCAATCAAGCAAAATATGTGGAACTACAGTGGTGCCCCCCATGAACAGCCCCCCACCCCAACCAGCGACCACCCACTCTTTGTGGCCAGAATCCCTTGACACCGATGAATTTGGGTTCAAAAGTACCCTTCAAGAAAGGTCACCCCTCCAACGTGACGAGCAGCCATCATATCACTGCACAAATGTAAAATTTACCCCTCACAAGCAGCCAAATTTTATAATTAATATGTGTCCAGAAACAATATTTAATTACGGTACGGTTAAGTTATCCAGTTATCTTTCCCGATGTGTTTCTGGATGTCAGGTTTTTTGTTACTGACAGAAGTGTTGGCTAAAGTACATGTATGGCACTACTAAAGTTATTATAACATTAACGTCAACGTTTACAAGAAATGGGGTCAGCAATGTTTTGATAAAGCTTTGGCCTTCACACAGCGGTTGTTTTGTTGTATTTTTTAATTGCCCATTACAACTTGACGTAATTGTCAAAATCATAACATGGTCAGATAGAAAGAAGAAATGGGGTCAGCAATGATTTGACAAGAGTTTGGGCCTTCACATAGCATTTTTTTTTTTTAATTGATTATGACCGGAATTAATTGTCATGATCACAACATAGAAATGGAGTCAGCAATGTTTTGAGCTTTGGGCTTTACAAATGGAACAATAGGCTAAAAATAGATTTTGTGGATTAACACACAGAGAGAAACAATTAACACTGAACAAAATAGGTTATCAGACAAAGACCAAAAAATCACATGACAGTACATCATTACATGTATCACTTCCTTTATAACAAGGTTTTTCATTTACGAAAGTTTCATCTGCAAAATTAAATTGCAGTACTGTACAATTAGCAACATAGGAATAAATCATCACAAAACTTTAACATGTCATCACGTTAATGAAGAAATAATACTTCTGAAAGAAAAAAATAAATTGATTAAACAACAATAGGGAGATTTCACTTGCCAAAAGAATATTTGTTGCCAAGATTCAAATAAAAAAGATGATAAAAGATAAGGAGAATATTCTGTAGCAGTGGGAAAATGGAGTAAATGGAAAGAGATTTTAAATACAATACAAAACAATATATGTACCAAGATTTAAAAAACGTTTTGAATGGTTTTGTAATGCACATATCAACAGTACCCCACTCACATTCCACGCCTAAGAATAGGAACTATTAATTTATGTTACCTTGAAATAAATGTTTTTAAGGCAAGAAGAACATTTTAATAATTAATACTACTTTTAAATGTCGATTTTAACTGCCTTAAGTTATATGTAGCTTTCCTACTATATACATATATATAAAAAAATATCTCACAAATGAAGTCCCTTTCTGGAAAGGCCATCCATCTTATAAGGAAACTTTCCCAGTGTAGAAGGGGTGGCTGTATAAGAAGGGGACTACTGTAGTTGTATTAATAAAATGGTGACATATGCAGCATTAAGCTATAAGACAAAAGAGACAATAACAACAACAAATATAAATAGTGCACAGTGATTTGTTGAGATGTGCATCTTCGGGTGATGGCTATATATTTACCAAGTTTTCATGGCAATCCATCAAATAATGTGGGCCTAGTTCAAGATTGTGTCATACACTACCACAAGATAAAATAAGATATAAATTGGTCAAAAAGTTCAGGTGTAGTGTGATTTGTCACCAAGTTCATGGCAACCCATCAAAAACTGACAAAAATTGTTTGCTGGTTGGAAAGACAGATAGATGGATTTACACAAGGATTACTCCATACCCTCCTATATAAAGGTAGTAGTAAAAATACAAGATACCAAGTATACATGTTTGAGAATAGAAATTACCTTGAAGTTTACTAAACTAGAAAGAGTGACACAGTACTCTGCATTGAAACAAGATGTAAAAAAACAATGAAGGTCAATAACTGTCCAAACTGAACAAGACAAAGTCCAAAAACCTTGAAGAGACAATATACACACCAAATTGCACAAGATTATGTTGAATAGTTCCTTGTCCCTGCAGGTTGCGGTGCAATGATTACAAAACCTTTGAATGGACTGACACATGGACCGAAAAAGTGATTTCTATTGGCCCCCCCCCTCCATGCATGACCTTAAGCCTACTTTAAAGGACTGGGAGCAATAAGAAACATTGCCATCCAAAATAGTGTTATAGAGCAATCATGACAATCAAAGTACATATAGCATGGAGAAAGTCTTTTGATGTTCAAGAATTTTCAACAAGAACTATGCAATTCTAGAATCTTCAGCACGAACTAAGTACTTGTAGAATCTTCAGCAAGAACTATGAACATGTAGAATTTTCAACAAGAACTACATACCTGTAGAATTTTCAACAAGAACTATGTACCTGTAGAATCTTCAGCAAGAACTGTGAACATGTAGAATTTTCAACAAGAACTATGAACATGTAGAATCTTCAGCAAGAACTATGTACTTGTAGAATCTTCAACAAGAACTATGAACATGTAGAATTTTCAACAAGAACTACATACCTGTAGAATTTTCAACAAGAACTATGTACCTGTAGAATCTTCAACAAGAACTATGAACATGTAGAATTTTCAACAAGAACTACATACCTGTAGAATTTTCAACAAGAGCTATGTACTTGTAGAATCTTCAACAAGAACTATGAACATGTAGAATCTTCAGCAAGAACTACATACCTGTAGAATTTTCAACAAGAACTACATACCTGTAGAATCTTCAACAAGAACTACATACCTGTAGAATTTTCAACAAGAACTATGAACATGTAGAATCTTCAGCAAGAACTATGAACATGTAGAATTTTCAACAAGAACTACATACCTGTAGAATTTTCAACAAGAACTATGTACCTGTAGAATCTTCAGCAAGAACTATGAACATGTAGAATTTTCAACAAGAACTATGTACTTGTAGAATCTTCAACAAGAACTATGAACATGTAGAATTTTCAACAAGAACTACATACCTGTAGAATTTTCAACAAGAACTACATACCTGTAGAATCTTCAACAAGAACTACATACCTGTAGAATTTTCAACAAGAACTATGAACATGTAGAATCTTCAGCAAGAACTATGAACATGGAGAATCTTCAACAAGAACTACATACCTGTAGAATTTTCAACAAGAACTATGAACATGTAGAATCTTCAGCAAGAACTATGAATATGTAGAATCTTCAGCAAGAACTATGAACATGTAGAATTTTCAACAAGAACTATGTACTTGTAGAATCTTCAACAAGAACTCTGTACATGTAGAATCTTCAACAAGAACTCTGTACATGTAGAATCTTCAACAATTAGAACTACGTACTGTAGAATTTTCAACAAGAACTACATACCTGTAGAATTTTCAAGAAGAACTATGAACAAGTAGAATCTTCAGCAAGAACTATGAACATGTAGAATTTTTCAACAAGAACTATGTACATGTAGAATCTTCAACAAGAATTATGTACATGTAGAATCTTCAACAAAAACTCTGTACATGTAGAATCTTCAACAATTAGAACTACGTACTGTAGAATCTTCAACAAGAACTATGAACATGTAGAATCTTCAGCAAGCACTATGAACATGTAGAATTTTCAACAAGAACTATGTACCTGTAGAATCTTCAACAAGAACTATGTACATGTAGAATTTTCAACAAGAACTATGTACATGCAGAATCCTCAACAAAACTATCAAGAATCATCAACAAAAAGAGTGTCCTAATTTGGCTTAACTTGCCAGTCAAGCCCTAACTTTATTAAGGGAAAGGTCATCTGCTGCAGTTTAACCAAAAACTACAATTTTTCAATAAATAATCTGCAAATGCTGTACAACATTATTACTTAAAATGAATACATAGATCTCTACCAAATTTTAAACTCCCCCTCAAGATGCATATTCCATTTAAAATTTGTCTTGTGAAACCTACAGCAATACTATAGATATAATAATTTTTTTTAATGAGCAATATTAATCTTTAAAGACTGAGAGAATAAACATGTAACAAAAAAGTGCAGCAATTACTGACCATGTGTGCTGAATTTTCCATAAAGTACATCAAAAGAAAGAGATGCAGTCAAATACTGCCTCAAGTAAGGAAGGGTTATTCAGGACAATTATTTTCCCAGTTGTGGTCATTTTAATTGATGCCTTTTTCTATGTGTGTTACCACTCCTCATCTTGCCTCAATTCTAGAAGGAGCAATACTCTGTGACACAGGGTTCTAATTTTCTGTTTATAGTATTCCACATCTTCTACAGGTAATTACAGTATCTTGGTATGACTACACATCATTCTGTTTACCTGGGCACTAATTACACACACCTCCTAAATTATCTAGTCCAGTTTTGTTTTGAGCCACTTGTTTACTCTGCCCAAATCCAATGTTTAGGACGTTTACACAAAGTATATCCATTTATTTTCCAATTAAGAGTATTATATGAAGAAGACAATAAAAATGCTCCAGTTTATAAATATATCAATCCAAGATGGGTATTCAATAATTCTGTACCATTTATTCCAAAGAAATCTAACCCATTTGCGCTGATGCAGTCCATTATGGCCACGTATAGGGTCTGTGCAAAATATGTTTACACAATCAACAAAAACTGACCCATGCACTAATTTTCTACCTTTTAGGTTTTAGTTTGGATTCTCTCTAAAAAGGCAATTTTTCAGCATGTTTCTCTTTTATTCTGATAAAAGTATACCCATATTTAACAATGAACAAACCAGCAATATATTGACATCAACTGATCATCACTTCAACTCATTTCTCTTTTCTGCCTGGCCATATGCATTAGTACCAGGTATCTTGCAAACAGTCACAGTACGGACAACAAAACCTGAAAGAAAACTGTTTAAAATATGGGCATATTTTCCAAATCAACAGGATATGTACTAGCTCTTGCCTGTTTGGCCCATTCAAAAATGCAATTACAGTTGTGTTAAATATAACGCAACTGTAACGAGACTAGATTATCTGCACAAGGCATTTATCAGTTTTGTTCAAAATTCTGCCATCAATCTGGAATACTGTAGTTTACTGGAGTTTTGTGTACATAACAAGTTTGTAGGTATTTGGTGCTAAAAGTCATCAAATTTATTCAAGTCGATATGTTTGTTAGAGCAAATGTTTTTTTAAAATAATTTCATAGAGCAGCATCATGCCATTGCAGGCAGTGCATAAAGAATTTTAATATTTGTCTCTAAAAGTCATCAAATGGATTCTGGTCAATGTGTATGTTAGAGCAAAAATGTTTTTCAAATAATTTTACAGATGGATCAGAAAAAGAAAAAAGAAATAATTCCTCCAAAGGTTCAAAGATGAATACATGAATGACATAATACAGCATTCCATTCTAGGGAAGCTTCATGCCCATTGCAGGCTGTGTGGAATGGATTTAATATTGGTCATGGTGGTAAATTTGATGTGGAAAAACACTTGAAAACCATCAAATTAGCTTGTCTTACTAACTTCTTTTGTGACAACAGAACTCAATTGTGGAAAGGAATGTTATATATGCAGATTTATTTTTAACCAAGTTCTTAATAGAACACAGACTACCCCTAGCAGTAGCAGACCACATTGGCCTTTGTTCAAATGGATGTTTCCCAATTCCAAACTTGCAGAAAATATGCATGTGCATGAACAAAATCATCTAATATTGTTTGGTGTATAGATGAAGATATTTCACTTAAAATAGCATAAACCATGAAAATTGGGCTCTTTAGTATTGTCACAGGCAGGAGTAGTGATTATGATGACAAAAAATTGTACTCAAGTCTGTCAGATGCTTTGACAATGAAAAGGGCAAAGTCAGGGTGTTCTTTCATTACCAGAATTACCAGTAGATTTCATGGAGAAAACATTTTTGATTTGCTTGATAGTGCTCTGAAGATGTATGTAAATTGACAGAACTGGATGGAGTTTTCAGCTGACAACGCATCGGTGATGACTGGATTTCATAAAGGAGTTGAATTCTGTATTTTGAAAATGTCTCCATCAGTGTACATGACAGGTTGTCCCAGGCATTTGATGCACCATGCTGTGTGAAAAGTTGGTAATATATTAGAAGGAGAATTCCTGAAGTATCAAGTTGGCATTCTACCTGACAATGAACTTCATGCAGAGCTCATGTGCAATGGCACCTTATTTCCCAGCTAAAAGACCCAATAAACAGAAAGATACAAATTCCCTCTTCTTTGTCTGGTTATGAAAGGAATATTGGCTCTTTACCATTCTAATGCTGACTGTCAGTATTGTTAACAAAAATAAAACAGAGTTCAGATCCAGGCTCACTAACCCAGTACTTAGTGCTCTACTGGTGTGCAAAAAAAAACATTATGGTCTCAGATGGTACAAAGTGTTTTGAAATGAAACATGACAGTATGTTGCTTTCCAAAGCTAAAAGTGGTACATACGAAAACGTAAAGCAGTAATTGATTTTAAAGGACCAGAGGGGTACCCAAAAAAAATCATTTTGCACGTATGTTCATTGAATCTTTAACATGTATTACATGTGGAATATTCTTTTTCTGCCCGGAGTACTCTTTTGTCCACATGGATTACACCTTTTCCTTGGCTGGGGTTTGCATGTATGGATAGATGGGTTCACATGTCGGTCACCAGTTTTAGAGTACAGGAAAAGCATTCCTTAGCTTATGTTCCAGCTTAAACTTTTCATTTTTGTTGGATTTATAAAAATAAATTTGTTTACTGTCTAGATATTTTTTGGAACTATTAAAAGTTATTTTAAAATTTTTTTAATATGGTACCTAGATTGTTAGAGGGTCCAGTTATTTAAGCTAATTAAGATACCATAAATTATGACCAAATACACAACCATTTTGCAGAAATGTAAATAGCAGTATTTACATGTATATTTATTCTGCTTGATGCAAATAGTTCCAGTCACAGGTTAAACACTACAGCGACTGTGATACACAGGCAAGGAAATGGAACAGAAAACAATGAACTCTGTGAGCGATTGCCTCTTCTGCATAGAAGGAATGGCCACACATAAAATGCATCTCCAGTGGAAACTACAGATTAAGTGAGAAAATTTCATCTCTGGTTCCTAAGTTCTTGGTCTATCGCATTTTCACTAAGCTGTCAGCTTTAAACATTAAAAACTGGCAGACTGTTTATTTGTAAATATGCAGAAGAACACAAGTAAAATTTTACCAGACACTCAACTTGGCTCAAATCCAAAAGTTAATAAAGAAATATAGTCAGACTGCTGAGAAGAATGTAAATATACTTTAGTTTTTAAATAGGTATTACCAGAGGACTTGTACAAGACAGATCATTTGGAAATACTTATGGAGCAATAATCTAAAAACCAATTAATCAATCAAAACAATTACAAAGGTAGTGTCTTATCAACATAAAATACTAGAGCTATCAGCAACTGGTGCATCACAAGGGACCTACTAAATACACTTTATCTGGCAAGTTCTTAAAGGGAGGAACATGTGTTGGGAAACCAAATGTTAAGTGAAGATGAGAGATCGTAACATCTGTAAATGATGATGTGGAATGCTGCAAATTAAACTTCTATAAGATTTCATCAGCATGAAGCTGTATGTCAGTTTTAGATGAAATAAAACATTCTTGAGTTAAGAAAAGCCGCACAAACCGAAGTCAGAAGGCTGGACATGCATTGCAATAGCTCTTGTAAATCAGGATGTAGAATGCTACAAATTAAACTTGTACATGACTGCATCAATATAAACCTGTATGTCAGTTGTTTTGTTTAAAATAATATGATCCTCAGTAAGGTCACAGAAAACAAAGTCAGAAGGATGGATACATAGGGGCTGTAACTCTTGTAAATGATGTCATGAAACATTAGAAATCAATCTTATTTAATGTCTAAACACTCCAGGAGAAACCCACTATAATGATCTTCATTATATTAAAACAGTTTCACATTACAACTCCTAATTTTTGTTTCAGATGTCCCTTGATACTATTCAGAACATTAGTCAAACTATCAAAACATAAATATAATTTAGATAAGCATATGCATCATAATGGTTTTACACAGCAATGATTCATTTTCATAGAGCAATTGGGATTACCTTAATCCCAAATGTTATATAAATTGGTAGGTAGTAAAATTACTGCATTTGACTGGCATTTGATAAATCCTCCAGGCCCCATAATCACTCATGTATGATCAACCTCAAAATACCATGGTGGTTTGGTACATAATGCAGAAGGCAATTATGGATAATAACTGGTTTAGTTAAAAATGAGGTTTCTCTTTAACAAGGTGGATGCTGAATTTAATAGCTGAAATCCAATAATCTCAAGAAATAATCAGAGGCAATGTAAGCATGATCAGGGGCAATGCAAGCATGATCAGGGGCAAGGCAAGCATGATCAGGGGCAATGCAAAGATCATTACTAGACAGGGATTGAGATCATCTTCGATCTCACTTATGAAATCTTTGAGACAGGAAAAACAATTTTGAACTTTCGTCAAATGCTTTTCTTTGCACACAGATATTTGAATAAAATGAAATAAAAAACTTTTGCTGACAAATACTCTACAACTGTATTTTACATTTAGTGCATTTGTGGACTCAATTTTTTATTTTTATTTTATGCATTTTCTATTTTATTAAAATTGCACTTTTATTAAGAAATGATATGAAAGCAGTATTTCTTTCCATTTAATATCACCAAAAATCAAAATCCTAACTTTGCTAAACTTCATTCCAAATGAACAAGAATAAAAAGAAATGATGATTAGCATGAAAAACAAAAAATCATAATGCATTTATGATGCCATAAATATTAAGCAACAGTGCAGAAATGCAAAGTGATCTGCATGTGAATGGAATGCATATTTTGTAATATTACCCATTTTAGGATGGAATGTGTATTTTGTAATATTACCCATTTTAGGATGGAATGTGTATTTTGTAATATTACCCATTTTAGTATGGAATGCGTATTTTGTAATATTACCCATTTTAGGATGGAATGCATATTTTGTAATATTACCCATTTTAGGATCTGTAGCAATAAAACTAATGATACCATCAACAAAAATGACAATAATACTTTCAGTAGCTGTAGTATAACATTTTTAAGATTTTATTTTATTATGTCCATCAATATTTTTTGACATCTGGAGTTGATTCTTACTGAGGATACAGACAAAAACTGTGCATCAGTGACACACTTTCCGTTTTTTTTTATAGGCATCATTTATGATGGGTTTTTTTCTTCTATTTTTACAAATGCTGGAATTAGATTAAGTGTTTATTTTCAACTTAAAGCATTATGAATAGTTAAGGAATTCAGGAAGCTAATTCTTCTCTGAACAATTGTACTGCCTCAAGGAATGCCTTTTTTCTGTGCACACAAAATCAACTAGCACAGCAACCGCTGTTACTCTAGCTGCATGCCAGTATATCTTATCCATTAAACCTGGCATTTAACTTAGCACATAATTCTACCCACTCTAGAAAAATAAATTGACAGCTGCTTGTAACACATGTTTCTAGGTGGAGTAAGTAGAATTTCAAATAATCAGATACAGAATAGATTCAATTTTATTTCATTCCATTTCTTTGACACTTGCCTTTTGATTTAAGATCTTAAGTACGATGATTAATTTGATAAAACTGTCACAAGTATTTTAATTCCATTTTATTAGGATGGAGATTGTATCATGGTTGTGAATGGGTACTATAAATATGGCAACAGGTTACATAACACCAGCAGTTGCAATAAAGCAATTTCCTTAATTACGATACTTATCTATACAAATGACATGTCCATCAAAGTAATATTACGTAACTGGCATTCAAGCTTACAAGCTGTGAAGATATGAACAGTAATGCATGGTTTTTGAGCAGCTCCTATATATAAACGATGAGATTTGGAGGAGTTGTGTTTAGACAGGGATAAAAATTATGGCCTGGTCCAAAATTGTCGAAGGCCAACTATTCCTGTAACTTGAAGTGTGCTCATCGAAAACAAATGCCCATTCACAATGACCTTTAACCAGCTGGATGGACAAGGATTACATGTTACAGCTGGTCCCTCATTATAACAGACCTCATTATAATGTGGTCCTTGATATATCACAGGATTAGATATAGCTTCCATTACACTAGTCAAGCTGTATTTTCATATTTACCTTAGTAAACAGCAACTCCCCCTTAACACAATTTCATATTTTCACACTTACTTCAATATATGGCAACTAACCCATAAACCAATTTACTTTATATTTTCATATTTACCCCAATATGTGGCAACCTCCCCATAAAACAATTTACTTCATATTTTCACATTTACTTCAACATTCTATAGTTCACATTTACTTTAACTCCCCATAAAACAATTTATTTTTATATTTTCACATTACAGCAGCCTCCCCATAACAATATTTACTTCATATTTTTATGTTTACCTCAGTATTTCATATTTACCTCAGCATATGGCGACCTCCCCAAAAAATATTATTTACATTATATTTCCCCATTTACCTCAGTATATGGCAGCTGATCGATAATATGATTTACTTCACATTTTCACATTTACATGTACCTCTGTATATGGCAAACACCACATAACACAATTTACTTCATATTTTCACATTTACCTCAGTATAATGCAACCTCAACAATAAAACAATTTTGTTTATGACACACCTGAACAGTGTAACATAGGGAGATCACAGTATTTCCATAAGAACTAACAGTTAAACCCCAGAGATGCAGTAAAATATTGAATAGCTGGCAACAAAAGCAATACCTAATTATCATGACCTTGCAGTAATAGCTTGAATTGATTTTACACAGCTATAAGATGAAGAAAAAAATAATGTGAAATAAAAGCTGTCTCACTGCCTAAAATAACTGTGTGACCTTTGTTAAGAAAATCAGGTTCAAATTATGAACACCATATATACCCACTTCTAAGTCAAGTCCAACTGCAAACAACAGATATCCTAATTAGCATAATGCTCATACAGATCAGGGTCCTTATTGTTTGGTCTACTGATTTCTCCCAGCAAACCTAACAAACCCAGATCTGCCAACGCATTATGCGACAGATGATCTGGGTATGTGCAGTTTGCAGTTGGTCTCATCTTTTAAGTAAGTACATACTGTATTTTCTTGACATGTATACATCTAAAACATGTAAATGATTTACTCCTTTTCTGCATGCAGATTTTGTTAGATGCACTAGCATAGCTGCTTAATGATGCACTTTTGCATATGACATTGTGACATGCTTACTGCATCATCAAAGACTGGTTTATCACAAAGAAAAATATTACATCTCTTTACTGTATAAACCAGTCTGCTTTTGCTGATCAAAATAGTGACAATCTATGTGTCAAGACTGGAGAAAAAATAGAGTAAGAGCAAGCAAGTAGTCCTTACAATCACAATAAAGCTGTAGGCTTTTTTTTTTTTTTGTCAGCTGGAAAGCCTTCTGAATGTACGAGTGCCGATTCACATTACCTCATAAACAAACTTTGTGACTGTATCAGGCAAAGAGTTTTATGTCCTATCACAGAAGCAGAGCTAAATCTGGCAGACATATTTACAAGATGCGCAATAAGATCTTGGCAGAAAATGTTGGAATAAAAAGTTGCACAAGTCAAAATAGCTATTATACATCTATTACCAATGAAGTCATCAGTAATAAAATGAACACAAATATGCAGTGATACAACAGTGTACATATGGTCTTATCCATTACCACTGTAACTAATGCAATGAAAGAACATCTATAAGAACCAATGCAGGATGTTATCCAAATTACATGTGTACTTTATGATATAACAGACAAATTGTATACTCTAAAAATGAGCAACAGATCTAGCAAAGGACTAGAGAAAACAGCACACAAGATGCATTACTACTGATATTCTTTCTGACAGAAACAGTTGCCAGGTGTATCGTAAATTTATATTTACATCATACAAAATGTACCTATTATAACTGAGCAGTTTTCGTCACAAGTACTAATAATATATACTTTATTTGATGAGGGTAACTCAGTTATAATAATATATTATTCTACAATAAAGCCCTAAGGATGAACAAAGTATTGTAAATAATAGAATTTTAAAAAAAAACAACTAGTAAAGTATGTCTTAACAGAATAAATAAGAGTGCATGTATTTCAAGAATTAAAATTAAATCTCCCTGTCGAGAAGGTAGTCACACGATATTCATCTGAACATACATAGATTTATTTGTGATCTAATTTGTTTTGGGGAGTTCATTCCACAGAATCACACCCGAGTAAGCAAATGATTTTTTAAAAAGTATTTGTATTTCGTAATGGTGTTTTGCTAACATCTGTTATTGACCTCAGTTAATTTAGGTCCTTGGTACTGTTCTTCTGGGACTGCTCCAGTGGCATAGTGGTTAGAGCATCCAACTCGGATGCGGGAGGTCATGTGTTTGAATCCTGGCCGAGTCATACGAAAGACTTATAAAAATGCTACAAACAGCTGCCTCGGCTAGCGTGGGTACGTGGGAAAGCCTGCCAGTAGCTTCTCGTGAGTGGTTCTTCCCTGGGTTTTCCAGGATTCTTCCTCCACCAGTTATACTGGCTGCCATGTATAGCCAATCTTGTGCTGAAAAATGGCATTAAACCCTAGAACAACAACAACAACAACAAACAGCTGCCTCACTAGGCATTCAGCATTAAGAGATTAGTGTTAGGACTGGTCAGCCTGGTGTCAGGATTATGTGACTGGGTGGGACATGATGCTACATGTCTGCAGCTACATGTCTGCAGCATCATGACCAGTGCTAGACCTCATTATAAATTGCCACACTGCAGACATCATAACAATATGACTGAAAAATTGTTATAGCTACGTTCAAAATCCAAAATGCACATGTGCATACACACACACACACACACACACATGCACATGCACACACACTGTTCTTCTGACTTACATTGAAATATACCATGCTAATATTGTGGACAAATTTCACTCTTTACTTTCCTACATCAACATGGATTTCTGAAAGGATAATCTGTAATCAAATTTCACCCATTCAATTTCAAAAATAGAATTCTGGATGGAGTATCAAATGGGAAACTTAAGACAATTCTTACTTCCACTTTTTAAGTTTGCAGATTGTTTCAATATTGCTATCTGTTGTATTTCCCCAAACTGTGCCCCAAAAGATGAATCATGAAAGCAGTGAAAAATATTTTCTGAGTTGTAGATAAATTTTATCTTATGAAAAAAAGAAATTATTGAGTTCACTGTAAAACCATCATGTTTTGTTTGCTTACACCAACCTTGATTTGTTGTAGATATACATATCAATATTTAGATTTCTGTTCTTTAGTAGTTTTTGCTTAGTTCCAAGCAACAATGATTTGCATTTTAAGGGAAAGATAAATATGTTATTCAGTGAGTACCAATAATCAACTTTAAATAAATTTTCACCCAGTTTTTTGTTCATAGTTATGACTTTAGAATCAGATTTATTCAAAGTAGTATCATCAGTATATAGATCATAGATCAATTTTTTAAAATCATTTATAAACAATTTAAATAACACAGGCCCTAAGACAGATCCCTGTGGAACTCCTTTGCTGACAGACATCAGCTCTGATTTAATTTTCAACAACAAGAACTTGATGGTTTCTGTCAGATATGTATGATTTGAAGCATGAGAGTGATAAGTAAGAAAATTATATTATGGTCAACTAAGTCAAACACCTTCAAGGTATAGAGTTCTAACCAATTCCACAAGTAATGGATTTTGTTAGCACATACTGACAACAGTGATTTTGTCTAAATCCAGATTGGGATGGGTGAATTAAATGGTGCACTGACAGGTAACCAGGTGCTTGCAAATATGTATTTTAAACAGTTTGGATATGGTTGGCAGATTAGATATTGGTATAAAATTATCTGGATTTGACTTTCATCCCATCTTATATGCTAGAATAACCATGGCTGCCTTCAGCTGAGATGGGAAGATTCCCTTAGTAATGCTTTCATGAATTATGAAGGTAACAGATGGAGTAATAATATCTGTTTTGGATGAATGGACCAATCTGGTTCAATCCACTCAATTTCTAATAATTTAACTTTTTCAGTTCACTTACAATATCTGTACATGATATAAATGGAATATTGAATTGTACATTTTCAGGAATTTTAGACTTAATAAAATGTTGTAA
The DNA here is from genome assembly GCA_028554795.2 of Sinohyriopsis cumingii. NCBI lineage: Eukaryota > Metazoa > Mollusca > Bivalvia > Unionida > Unionidae > Sinohyriopsis > Sinohyriopsis cumingii. Next base: position 3,871,801 of record JAPYKE020000076.1, on the reverse strand, counting down.
CTTATTTTCTTTTCTTTTTTGCATTAGTATCTGAAATATTGGAATTCACATCTGTTATATTAAATCTGTCAACAATATCATGCTTATCATCAATTACTGTTCCATCAGTTTTTAGTTGATTTGGGATCTTACTTGTTCTATCTGGAGTAAAATCATTCAGAATTGTCCACATTTCATTTGTATTTTTCTGCATTTTCAACAGTTTTAAAAAAAAATCATTTAGCCAAATGAATCATGGCAGTAGATATGTTATGCCAGAATCTGTGAGAGTGCATGTACACAAGAACTTCACACATGAAATTCACATACGTATAATGATATTTTTATTGTATGCAAACAAGTAAGAACTTCACACATGAAATTCACATACGTATAATGATATTTTTAAGTCTCATCATTCTGCAAAATACATGACAAAAAATTCTGAGTTCTCCATATAATTATGAAAAGCAGATTATGGTTTACCAGATTTGAAAAACATAAAAAGCAACTAGGCTAGATATAAATGGTCAAAACTTCTGAGTTCTTTAATTATTATGAAAAGGAGGTTATAGTGATCTACATTTGAAAAGAACATATTTTTAAAAAATGGGCTACATGTAAATGGTGTGATCACTGAAGCATGAAATGGAAGTCACTTAACCTTTACTATGATATATGATTCCAGGATTGTGATCACTGAAGCATGAAATATGTCAATTAAACAACATGTACATTAGATAAGATGATTACTATAGTTTTAAGGTAGTTTAAAATCTGTGCATAAAAATTCATCAAAATTTATAAAGCCACCATCAGCATTATTATTCAAAGACAGCGACATGTAAAAGTGTGAATAGCACCCTACTGAATGACCCTCATCATGTGCTTTGCACAGCCTTATATCAAACTCATCACCACAAACAATACAGATAATATCATCATCATTAAAAGTTATACTGTATTACAATTCAAACTATATACACTCCACACCTCAACACCAGTCAGAGAAAGGCAGCCTTAACCATATTGTGTGTGATTTGGATTATTAATGTTGCTTTAACAATTGTTCAGTCATATTGATGTCTGCAGTGAGACAGTTTATAGTGATCTTTAGCACTGGGGCATCATGCTGCATACGTGTAGCATCATGTCCCACCCAGTCACATGATCCTGACACCAGGCCAACAATCCAAACACTAACCTCTTAATGCTGAGCACCAAGCAAGGCAGCTGTTAGTACCAATTTTATAAGTCTGTGGCATGACTTGGCCGGGGTTCAAACCAGTGACCTCTCACATCCAGGGTGGATACTCTAAACACTAGGCCACCCATAGAAAGCCATGCATCCAAAGTTGCCCCATGCCACGAAAACCAGATAATCTGAAATAATGAAGCCTTGGATTGGAAAAACATGAAACTTTGCATCCTCACCTGTGCCTGTCCTTGTGGAGTTCATTAGTCTGTTGCCACTGTTGCTGAAGATCTGCAAGGAGTTCTTGGATCCTCCCCACCTCTTCAGGCCTGCTGTCCTTCAAAACCTCCTCCTTCTCCCTTTCCAGGTCCTCAATTCCTCTCTTCAACTCATCTATACTCTTCTGCACCTCCTGAGGAGTAGAATTAAAAATGGCTGAATCCAACAGGTGACTCACCATAGTATATACCAAGCTTTATCATATACCCACATTGGCCAAGCTGAGAACACACATGGATAGAGGTGAGATGTCAGCGATCTGTAATGTCAAGAGCTTTAGGCCAGTTGGCCACCCAAGGTCTCAAAAATGAAACGATGAGTGATAAAAATAAAAAACGCTGAAACTAGGTAGTAGTACTTTCTTGTTTTTCAATGAAGCAAACAATCCCAGATATAAGTATGTACAGTGTATATTACAAACAAAATTTTGTTAGCATAAAAATTTACCAGTACTTCCTTGCAATGCATTAATACAGAAAGTATCTGGTACAGAATTGGCAAATAATAAAAGACAAAGATGCAGTTAAAAAATTCCCAACACAGCCTGGAGATGACAAGTAGATCACCTTGCTTTATCTTTTAAATCTTTTCTATGGAACCCTCAGAATTCATGCACATCTTGAGTTTACAAAGGGAATGCATGACAGCAAGGGTTATACATGATAGCATAACCTTGGCCTTATTGTTGAACATGAAAAGTTGTTCATGATAACCTACTTGTAATGAAGCACTGTTGGATGGACCCTTTAGTGTGCATGTACATACCATGTTACATGCCAGCAGCCAGATGTTTAAGTGTGTAGTTAATGATTTCCTATGTAAATCTCAGGTAATTCAATTTAAAAATCATTTTGTAGTTGCTGAAAATTCCAAATGTAATTGGCAAAAAATGGCCAGTTTGTATCTAAATGCCCATCTCTACTACCAATTATTACTCAAGGTAGAGACTTGAAGGCACCAGTAAACTATTATATACCAACAAGCATGTGATGATCTCACTAATGCCTACAGTCTTTGAGAAAACTGCAAACGCAATGTCTGTAGATAATCTTTCATACATAGACTTCATTCTTTGGATATATTACAGAAAAATGAAAGAACACTCAAAGTAACAAATATTCAGAATGCCACAGATCAGACACAATTCACAAAAAAATCTTTCTCTCTTTAAGAAATGCATGTGAAAACCTTTGCAGTGAACCCAACTGACTCCACCAAAGTTCTTTGGTGAATCCAAAAAGCTTCCAAACCATTGCTATGGTAACAATGCATTATTAAATACCATCCAGAAGAGCTAAGTAACCCTACTCCACAATGGAGTCATTAATGATACCCAGGTAATGGCTGATAGCAATGTCCATTCACAACAGTGGAGTGTGTTGAGGAATATTTTAAAAAATGTTATAATCAATCTAAGGCAAACTTTTATCTTCATTACAATCTGAGACATCTTAAAATAATATTTCATCCCAAAGTACCCTGTAATTTAATATAAACTTGCTAACAACTGCTGCAACTTACCATGGCATTTTGCTTCTAAAGTCTAACTTTCAAAAATATTTCCGATTTTTCTGAAAATCTGCTGAAAATATAGTTAAGAAGATAAAAGATTTTTGATAATTTTGCATTTTTCAATTTCCTCATTAAGGATGCATCACAGAAATTTCTAATTGTGGTACTTTTGAGCAGGGAATAGGACAACTGTCTATACATGGACTGTCAAGTCCCAGTTTTGAGTTCCTATCTAAACAGGGATTGTCAAGTCCACGTTCCTAGTCCCATTTCTATACATGGACTATCAAGTGCACCACATTCTGAGTTTTGTTTCCATATATGGACTCTTCCAGTCCAAGGTCTGAGTTCCATTTCTATACATGAACTGTCAAGTCCAAGATTTGAGTTCATTTCTATATATGGACTGTGAAATACAAGGTCTCATTTCCATTTCTATACATGGACTGAATGTCAAGTCCATAATTCTGAGTTCCATTTTTGCAAGTTTATCGGACTGGATATAAAACTACTTTGTACCAGTCACTCTTTATATTTTTTTAACAATATTAGAATGATAAAGTCAGATTTCAGGGAATTTATTTCAACTTTCAAAATGTTATGCTGTGTTTTTGTTATTGTTTAGTAATTCTACTGGATCACAATGTCTAAGTTTACCCCCAATTCAATCCCATCATGCAATGCAATAATAGATTTGTTTCTACATGTGTGATATAATAATAATAATAACAATAATAATAATAATAATAATAATACTACTACTACTACTACTAATAATAATAATAATAATAATAATAATAATAATGACTTAATTTAAAGAGGGTAACTCAATTAGCTAAGAACTAATCTATCCTGAAGCCCTCATACAAATGAATTTATTTATTTCAGCTGCATCCCTGAAGCATCTGGATATATTGGGTTTGGAAGAAGGAAATAGAGAGGGCATACAGTATGCTTTGAATTGTATATTAGTACATTATGGTACAGATCCTGTCTGCACATGTATCATGGTAAATTATTCAATAAACCTATTTTGCAGTATGTTTTATCAAAAGTGTATTACTGGGTAAATACAATTCCACTTCAACCTTCATTTTTTAAATTTTCTCTCTTTCAGATGTCTGTTTTTTAAAAACCACAAAATGATTTTGAAAGCTGTGCCAAGAGATGACTAAGCCAATGTCCATACTTCATTTCACTTTGTGCTAATGAAAGGTGGTAGGTATACATAGTACATATGGAGATTTTCAACCATGTTGTCTTATTCTGTAGAGTTTTGATTCAAAATAAATAAATGATAATGCATTGTTGATTTTGTTTATCATCTTCTTGAAAACTTTACTAAACAAGCCAACGTTCAAATGCTGTTCAAGTCAATTTATACCATGTCATTGTGTAGTTACAGAAATCAGAAATGGCCACTGACAAGGATGCTATACCATCCCTTAAGCTGTCTGATATTGAGATGTCAGACTGTGCAGTTCAATATTGCAGGCACTATTGCTAACATGGACATATCCTCCATGAAAAAGAAAAAACGATGCACACAAAGTGAAGTTGTTGTGTACAGCCCGTAAATAAGCAAGGTTTGCTTATCTTAGCAACTGTAAAAGTGTTGGAACAACAAACTTAACCCTGAAAATACAGATCCTATGCATGTATTATTGGGTATTTGCCCAAATAATTAATAAATAATTAAACGTAAGCTTCTGAAGAGAGTACTGCTTTTGGCACTTTAACTTTATGATAAGTCACCCTGTCAAGATTTCACATTGGGAGAAGAAAACATATACTGCTGTCCCAAAGGATTTATGCCAAAATCAAGCACACCCAAGGGTTTGCCTAAAATACATATCAGGCCTGGTTTCATACTAATTGTACTGGGAAAGTTGTTGTACTTATGATGTTGATTTTAACTGATGATGCAATGGATATGTCTAAGCTTTACAGGAACTTAACTCCTTTTTTCTGGGCAAGATATGGTAAATATGACATGCTAAAAATGCTCATGAAAAACATTTTTTATTATAAATTATTAGTCTTAGACTGTACTGATGAATACTGCAACTTTACCAGACAAAATTGGACAAATATAACATGGCCCAAGTGCCGATTAAATTAAACTTGAATATTTACTCATGGGTCCGTGTTTATTTGTGTGTGGGTGTGAAAAAAAATTCATATGCAGCTGACAAAAACTTTATGACAATAAACAGTTTATTAGAGCTGCATTTCTGCCCATGTATAGTCAAACTTTATTATCTTTAAACAGACAAGTTATAACTTAACCTGATGGGCCCCAAGTGGCCAAGTGGTCTAAAGTGCTCTCTGTTACGGATCACTGCCATCTCACCTCTGTCTGCATGGGTTCAAGTCGTGGATTCTGCCAATGTGGGAATGTGAGAAAGCTTGCCAGTAGCTTCTCCAGTGTCGGTGGTTCTTTCCGGGGATTTCCCGGGTTCTTCCTCCACTATTAATACTGGCCACCATGCATAGCCTATCGTATGCTGAAAAATGGTGTTAAACCCTACAACAACAACAACTTAACCTAAAAAAAAAATAAAGAAATAGTAAATAAATAACTAGTGGGGTACTGGACTTCATATCCAGGAACTGAAATGATTATGCATTGGCCCCAACATCTATGTACTATGGGTACAGACGGAAAAACAGTTCACCCATAAATTCACACATGATTGCAACTCATTGGAAGAAAAAAAAAGTTGACAGTTAAACATGTCCCTATTTTTAGGCGTAGCCATGGTGAATATCTGCTCACTAATTTTAACAAAATTAAGAAGAATGAAAGAAACCTCCACCCCCTCAAAGAATGCCAAAAATACATTATCTCTTAGGAACATAAAATTCCAATGTAAAATTAAGTAGATGAAATGTTCTGGAGAAAAACTTTAGTAACTTCATAACACAACGAAGAAGAAGTTATTTCGAATCTGTTCAAAATACCTAATAAAAATAGGAAATTCAGACCAGGCATAAATGAAAAGACAATGACTTTTTTTAATCATGAAGATTTTTAAACATGATGTTTTTCATTTTGTCTGGACAGAATTGAAGGAAAATGATTTCATCATATCCATGCATCTAAAAGATGCATCTTTTGGTGTTCCATGATATGAACATTTTCAAAAATGTATATACAAATGTACAAGTTTAGGTGGAATGTGATATTGTAATGCTTCATGAATTTGCTTGCTTAGTCTTGGAGTTTCCAGCAAGCAGTGGGTCATTACCAAAATTTGAAATCAACATATTTATAGTTCCTACAACACATATTAGTTGCTCCGGCTACTTTGATGATAACTTCAAGTTATTCCCCAATTTATGCAGAAAAAAATACAATCAGGTACACTCCTGTTCCATCTCTGAAAATTAACTCTTTCAATTTCTCATTGATTTAGTCAATGCCTTTTATTATAGATAAAACAGTTTGAAAAAAAACGACTTTCATGTACATTGCCTGTCAGATCTCCATCAAGAAGACATTCTTTTCTACCAGACAGCATCTTTAGTTGGTTTAATAGATGATATATTTGAACAAGTTTTAGCGGTAAGCGGTAAAGTTCTTGATACCAGAATATATATATATATATATATATATATATATATATATATATATGTGTGTGTGTGTGTGTGTGTGTGTCAGATACAATATTCAGAGAATTGTATCCACCACATGTATGTAGCCTGTCATGTGCTAAAGACAGGCATGACACACAACAATAGATCTGGTAATATCTCTGTCATCTGGTTCAGATTATTTATATATATATATATATATATATATATATATATATATATATATATATATATATATATATATATATATATTTGTACTCTAACATGGCTATACATGCGAATTGTTCTCAATTTGTTATGTCACTCAGTTGAGGGTAATGAACTATTTTCCTAAATCTACATTGTAGAGGTCACTGCCTTGCAAGGGATGAATATATTTCTGGCATCTGTTTTCCATGAGAACATCATACTTGTGCCGATTTTTACTTTAAGATATTTTAAAAGCTCTACAAAGTGGATGCTGAATAGAGAAATTTTGCTTTTAGAGTTTTAAACTGATAAATCTTTCATAGAACGCAGAACCTTTATATTAACCATGTCTAAAGAAATGTCATTAGTTCCTTTCTGCACTTTCATGTTGATAGAAGTACCATGTTAATATGCAGTTGAAAGCGGCGATATGAATGTTGGGAAATAATTAAAAGCCATTCATATCGTGCAGTACTGACATTTGCTAAATAGAGGCAAAGTTATCTTCCCTTTGAGTAATTCATAAAAAGGCAGATTGGACATTATCCAAGAAATCTATAATAAATAAATAAATAACAGCATTTAAATTTAAACAAGAAATTCTATACAAGTGATTTTACATCAGGAGTTGCAGTAATTGATTTTAGTAGTTTATTATTTTCATTTAAACATGCTAATTTATACATATGAAGCTGAAGACATAGGAAAAATAATGGACCCCCATCCAAGTATAATTCAGATGGGGGGGGGGGGGCATTATTGGAGTAAATCATTGGCTGAGCGTGTATAAACCATCCAAATGCATCTTTTCCTACCTTGCTGTTTTTCTTCTCAGACAAAAAAAAAAATGAGTTTAAAAATATGTATGAGCCGGTTCAGAATAAAAAAAAAAGTAGTCACTTGTGTTTCAGCATTTCGGGGTTGACAATTTCCAAGGAAGGTTAAAAAGTTAATGATAAACTTGCAATTTCTCAAAAATGTAATGCAGTGAAATTCATAGGTGTGATGACTAAATTGACTCCAACATTTCATAAATTTATAAACTAGTGTTCAATTTCATTTATTTTTAGAATTCCATCGCATAGGCAATTACTTCTTGGCTTAAAACCAATAAATGGTGCTGAAATATTGCAATGATAAATAAGGGGGATTTTTATCCAATTTTTGAAGTGTTCTGAATATTGCACAAGTCACTGATTAACAGATGATACTGAAGTTTAAACTTATTATAAAAAAAACTGTTCAAATGTCTAATCTGTCTAATATGATGTTAAAAACGAACATTTTAATGGTGATTAATTTTGAGTGATAAGATATACGAGTACCTGATAATTTGCATCTTTCCAACGACTTAAAAGAAAATTCTTTTACAAAACAAATTCTTACAACTCAAATCTAGACACTATTCAGATGATGAGATTTTAAAAGATGAATTCTTTTTAACTTTGTCTTTACATTTATTTTAGACTTTATTCTGATTTTCCGAATATGTTGCAATATGTATCACAAAACCACGTATTCTAGCAATATCCAACCTTACAGATTACCTGCCAATCTCCAGAGAGCAATTTGGAACATTACTTGGTTATTTTGGTCAAGCCGAGAAACTGCCTCGGCTATAGTTGTATAAATGTTGCTGATTCACCTTTGGCAGAGTGCACCACGTATGTTGCAAAAGAATAGGAAAACAATGTTCCAATTGTGACTTTGTCATTTTCTGCTACCATATTGTGCCAAACGAACAAATGCAGTTCCAAATATAATTCTCAGTGGTGGTGAATTACATTCAAGGTGTCTTTCTCAACCTGACAGAAAAGCCTGGGGATATTCCAGCTGGCGTAGGGAGATATCAGCATAATCTATGGACAAAATGTCTAATTTGAAGTATAATCTACATATCACATACCAGTAATAAAACCCATTTTTATATCTTGTACCATTATGTTATAGACTGACAATCAAATTTTCTTCATTAATATGGTTTTCAAATTGATGAACCAAACCTGTTTTAAAGGAAATTTGTTACATAATGATTCTATAAAAAGAACACAAGAAATGTACAAGGATAATATGCAGTCACGCACTTTTACAAATACAGAATCAATACATATCGACCTTCTTTTCTATAATCATCTCACATATAAATTTGGGAATAACACTGGTTTAAAATATGTCAAACAGCATTTTATTTTTTTTTTAAAAATCTTGTATTTAACAATGTACCCTTTAGCACAATTGTGTACTTCAATGTATATAAAAATCACGATGGTTGGCAGGTGTGCTGTTATATTTAACAATGTACCCTTTAGCATAATTGTTTACTTCAATGTATATAAAAATCATGATGGTTGGCAGGTGCACTGATCGCATAGGTTAATTATTACTTACAGTAATTGTTCTTCGCAATCTGAAGAAAGGAAGTTTGACACAACAATTTCCCTAACCCATATCAAAAATACTTCCTGAGCTTTATCAGATTCACACCAAAATATTAATTACATGCCTAGCTACAGACCTTCTAAAATGTGTATGATTGAACACCTCCTATCTTGTACTGCCTTTACAACAACCCATACACTAGTTTACAGGAAAAGGATTTGAGAATAGCTGTATCACTGCCAAACTGTTTAATTAATGCATACTTTTCTATTGAGGATATTATCAAACTCCCACCAAACTTTGTTTCTTTATATAACTGCCATAGGGACAGTTAAACCTGTTGATATTATGTTTTTAAGTGAAGTATTTCTACAAATAATGAGAAAGAGTAATATTATACACGGTATGTACAATAAATGACAATAAAATTACTTTCATTAACTTGTGTACCAGTCACTTGAGTATTATTATAATAGTAGCAACTTAATAAAGTGTACATGATCTCCTACTATGGTTCAAAAACAAATCTACAAAATAAAAACATTGCATAGATTTATATTAGTTTGCAATGCATATTTGATTAATACTGTATGCTTGACCTTTGTCCATAATTGAGGGTGTGTGGACAGAGTTTCGGAATACCTGATGCGCGCACGTGCATGCGTGCGCGCGCGTGCGTGCGTGTGTGTGTGATTAGGATTTTTAACGTATCTTTAAAAAAATTTCATTCATATCATTACAATGTTGGCAGTTTTTAGTGATGTCTAGCAATGGGGCATCATGCCGCAGACATGTAGCATGATGTCCCACCCAGTCACATTATCCTGACACCAGGCCGACCAGTCCTAACACTAACCTCTTAATGCTGAGCACCTAGCGAGGTAGCTGTTAGTACCATTTTTGTAAGTCTTTGGTATGACTCAGCCGGGAATCGAACCCACAACCTTCGCTTCCGAGGCAGATGCTCTAACAACTAGGCCACAAGAGCAGTACCTGACTTTTGTCATATTGTGATTGAGGGACATGAATGGACTTTTTGCCTATCTGAATTTTGTCATGATTGGAAGCAGTAAACATGATGTGTACTAGAATCCGAGTTCAAGAGTTGTTGGAATTTTACATAAAAATTATTAGAATTCCAAGAAAACTGTATTGCATTGTAGGTCAAGTGGGGATTTGTATATATTGGGGATTATAAACAAATTATTCATTCCTATTTTATGATCAGCCTGTGGAATCATTTGTGGCTGCATATAACTTGAGAGGAATTATTTAAATTATTAATTGGAATTACAACGTGCTATTGACATTTTGGACTAAAATACTATTTTGGGGATTATTAAGAACTCATTCAAAGTCGTGGATTGTATCATTGTGGTACATTAGGACATTCAGGAGTATTTGGGCTCGAATTTAGAATGTTGTAAGTGTCCCTCACATTGTATCCAGTCAAAATAATTCATTTGTTGATTTTACTAAGCTTGTTGGTTTTGCTTCTTTCTGTTACATAATATAAGACCTAAAGTCGTAACCTAGTGCACATAAAACTGTTTCAGTTATTCTTGGAATTTTAAGTTGCACTATTAAAAATGTTACAGTACAGTGATGATTATGAAATTGTGATCTACATGTACTTGGGCAATTAGGCAAGGGGATGATGAATACGTTAATCTTATAATTTTAAGTGTAATACACACTAACAACTGTGTCTGCACTTTTTAAAAAGCACTGGGGATATCATGATAATCAAGCTGCATACATTAACTCTTGCTTTTATTATACACACTCCATAACCACACCCTGCATACCAGGTCATTAAAACTGTCAACATCGGAGGGTCAAATAACATCAGCCAGAGCCTGCAAGATCATTTAGTTTTAAAAGATGATGCAGGAATAAAAATGTACAGCTTATCAAGGAGGTCTGATCTTGCAAAGTATCTTCTGCACCCTCTGTCATCATGAAACTGCTGATTCCTTAGCTATAGCATTGGTTCACCCTCTGGCAATATTTATTTTGAATTTGATAAGCAGGATGTGATAACAGATAATGGAATTTAGTATTTTAATACTAAACATGTTAAAATAAACAGTAATTATTGCCATCTTCATATAATGTGCATTGTTATACTCTCCTTAAGAGGGCCTCAAGGGAGAATAGTCCTTGACTAATGAGTCACCCTCTATAAATAAAGCATTATTATTATTATTATTATTATTATTATTATTATAAACATGTTCTAATTAGCTATCTACAACATGCTTCAAATTCCTCACTTGTACACATTTGATACTGTAGCCATTAGGTTATATGACAGTGCAGTCATCATGATAGTTTTATGAAAGCTATCTTCAGTCATCTTTTGATCACTGTAACATGGCATGGGGAAACTGTTGCCAAACTTGCCATCGATGACTTAACTGTCCAAGGCACCAAAAACGAGCATTTAAGATTATATTATGTGAAAATTATACTGAATTATACAGATCCCATTTATTCAATAATAATTTATGAAGCAAGTTTTTCATAATCAGGACTGTTGACTAGAAATAGTTTACCTAAATATGTGCAAAAGCACTCATATAAAATGCTTTTAAAAAATGGATGCATGATACATCTGTATGATTAATAAGTACAGTCTTTCACTCCTCCAGTGTCTTCCCTTTTCTGTTCACCTCAGCTTTATTGACATAACATTTTCTTTTAGATTCTAGCAGAGCCAGCCATGTACTTTTGAAATTGAGCCATTTACTCAAAAAGCCAATCTTCCTAATTTGACATGAACCAAGATTAACCAAATGAAATGTTTAACATTTTAAAAACAGGTTTATTTTTATTTTTTTAAAATTCTCATATTTAACCCTCAAGAATTATCTCCCTTTATCCTTCCATAAGTTGTCATGCTTGCAGAGACGGTACAATATTGAATCAATAGGATGGTACAATATTGAATCAATACTGTTCATGTTAACAGGTGCTAGTATTTATAGTTTGCTAATGACTGTGGTTCAGTTCACCAAAGCTTTGCAAATGGGAGAAACTTAGATGCATCTGACATTTAAAATTTTCATACCTGGTGTTATGAAAATATTACTGCATGTTAATGGATGGAGAAGGTGTAGAGGTTAATACCATATATACTTGATTACAAGTCAAGTCCAACTGCAAAACTTCACAGACCAAGATCTACCGTCACATTATGCACCAGCAGGTTTGCATCTATGCAGTCTGTTAGGAGTAAACAGTAAAGCAAACTCTGAACACATAATTGACTTTATCAGGCCAAGTAAATATGAGCCGAGAGCTTTTTCCAAGTACACACTGCAGCGGCCAAACAAGGCTGGCCTGAATAGGCCTAGAACCTGTGACCCCTGATTTTTAGTCCCATGCTGAACTATAATGAGCAATAACCTTTTTGATAGTGTCTTGCAGGTTTATGGAAAGAAATATCTTCAAATTGAAATACAATACTTGAACTTATCAACTTTTGCAACTGAGTTACTCCCGTCATTCCCGATGAATGTTAACCTGTAGATTAGCTTTAAAAACTGAATGGAAGCTATCCACCAAGAAGATTTTACAAGTGCTCTCATACAAGACCAGCTGTTTTAGATGGTTTTAAAAGAAAACATTGCAAAGTGAGTGGCAGGGTGAACAACAGATCCTGAAGTTGCAAGTTTACTGAGTCACTGGTCACTTGTAAAAGACCACTTGTTATAGATAATGGTTAAAATGAAAAATATTGCTAAGTGGGGGGCAAGGCAGACTAAATATCTGCAAGTTGCAAGTTTGGAATATAGGCTAGGTCACAGCCATTCAGCAAAGGTGCTTGACCTAGATTGCTCCAGTGGACTCAAATGGAACTAGTGCTACTAAAGTCTGCTATAGGTTAACCTATCATGGACGGAGTTCCTTTCCAAACCCTATATTCTTGAATATTTCTGTACACAAAATCTGAGCTCAGTCTCAAACTGAAACATAGTAACTAAAAGCAGATCTAAACTCAAAGAAATTTAACATGTTATTATTGTAGCCATTAGGGCCTAAAACTGAGAATCTTGTGTTGAGAAACTGAAGTCAGGAAATGATGAGTATTAAGGGGCCATAACTCCTCTAAAAAAACTTTTGAAAGTTGGATATCCAATTTCTTCTAGGTCATATCACAGGAAGCTACTAGCAAACTTTCTCACACACCTAAACTGGCTGAGTCTGAGACATAACCCACGTAGACAGAGATGAGATGACAGTGATCATTACAAGGTGAGCGCTTTAGACCACTCTGCCACCTGGGCCCCCTGAATCTGACGAAGTTCAGAACATCTTTGTTACGTTACACTGTGCAATCAGCACATTATAACTCTTCTAAATAATAATAATAATAATAATAATAATAATAATAATAATGTTGATGAAGCTGCAGTATTTACATGGGTAAATGGAATAGTTAAGCTTACTGCCTCCCAAAAACCTGATTTTATTTATTTCCTGGCATTATAAAAAATTAAGAGTGCCCACCTGCTATATTAACATGGCGTGTCCTTAAAGAGTTTATCTTTAAAGCAGATTTTCATTCAAGGTGAACAAAATTTCAGAATGTTTCTACAGTTATGTTTTGTGGTTGTTACGGCCATTTTTTCAGCACATGATTGGGTATACAATTTGGCCATTACATCTGGCGGAGAAGAACCCGAGAAGACAACAGGAGCAACCACAGACCCACAGAAAGCTATGACAATCTTTCTCACATACCCACATTGGCCAAGCCTTGATTCAAACCAACATGGACACAGGTGGTATGGGGTTAAATATTAGTAATTTACTACTCTTTCCAGAAATTTCAAAATAAAAACATCACACTCAAGGTTTCCTTGAGGCAAATTTCATAATACTTTCCTCTGGCAGGCTGGATGGTTAACTCATTCATAATATCAGGCAGGCTGGATGGGTAACTCATTCATAATATCAGGCAGGCTGGATGGGTAACTCATTCATAATATCAGGCAGGCTGGATGGGTAACTCATTCATAATATCAAGAGCCCAAGCTAGATTTAAGCTAGAATTAACAGGGCCCCAGGTTTCATCCAATCCGTTTTGAGCTAGATCTAATATGGCCCCAGGTGTCATCCAATCCGTTTAGAGCTAGATTTAATATGGCCCCAGGTGTTATCCAATCCTTTTTGAGCTAGATTTAATATGGCCCCAGGTGTCATCCAATCCTTTTCAAGCTAGATTTAATATGGCCCCAGGTTTCATCCAATCCTTTTCAAGCTAGATTTAATATGGCCCCAGATTTCATCCAATCAGTTTAGCTCTAAATGTCAAGATCTACAAGATCTTGTGTTAAACTTTAAAGTAAAATAAAGAATTCTACATGCATTGGTTCAAATCCAACAAATCTTCATTAGAAACAAATAACGCTGCAGAAACCAACAGTAGTTGATTGACTACCATAACCAGAACTCTTATTTAATTATGTTGAGAAACACTGCAAATACAGCTAATTCAAGGTCAAAACAATATCAAGCAGCACACCAAATCAGATTTAAATCCATCGACACTTAGTCACATAATGCTGCAGACACCAATGTCAGCAGGATCTGGGGCCGTAACTTCTGTAAATGTTGTGGACTGCTGGACATCAGGATCATCAAAGGACTTAAAGCAATATATAACAGGTTACCAAATTTAGTTGAAATCCTATAAACCTTGGTTAAATCATGCTGTGAAGACGAAAGTTAGCAGAATCGGCAAAAATGTTGTTGAGTGTTGAAAATAGACCTCACTCCAGGTCTCATCCATATTGTTTTATTTGGTTGGAATTTCAAATATCTCTGGTAAGTTAAAATGTGTAAATGAATGGAAGTGATGCAATCAGAGGCCATAATTTCTCTCAACAATGACACAAAAGGCTAACTATATTAAGGAATTATTATCATAAAACTGAGTACCAAATCTGGTTAAAATCCATCAAGTCCCAGTAAAGTTTTCACACAGAAACCAAAATGTTAATAAGCTAAGGGAAGGCTGGGCAGGCACAATTAATGTATGGCTCTGAGAAGACTGAAGAGAAACCTTGTTTAAATTTTTAAAGATAAATGGTGAGGTGTCACATACCTTCAAAAGTGGTTCTTGAACCTCAAACTGGTTAAAGTCCTTACTCCCCAAAACTGGACCTGACAAAGTCCTCTGTGCCTCTAACAGCTGATCTCGTTGACAACGGATCTGATTGATAAAATGAGCCAGGGTTGGACCTCCAACATCTCTGCTATTGGCGGTGACACTGTAAGACGTCCTTATAACATGTTCTCCATCTGAAGCATCAAGTGTGAGCGCTGGCTGTGGAAGGCGGACAACCTGGCCACGAACATCAGATAATCGATGTGTCAATCTCTGAAGTTCAGAATCTACAACGACCCCAACCCCTCGCTCATCTAATCCTTGTCCCTGCTGTCGTAAGGACTCCAACTCTCTATGTCTCCTTTTTAACTCTTCGTCGAAAGCCTGGAGTAGAGATTTACGTTGCCATTAAGCAAAATGAAAAAGTCCTTGATAACTGCTTCTGGAGAAATTTTTTAAAATGCAAATAATACAAGAAACTGAACAGATGTTTTTTTTTTAATATACAAAAACCACACCTGAATCGTAACCCAAACCAAAATGCACACTTACCACAAGCTTGCTGCAAGCTTACAACAAGCTAGCTGCAAGCTTACAACAAGCTAGCTGAGGCTGCGCAAGCTTGTTAAGGAATTTATCTAAGCCTGTAAACTTGCTGCAAGCCTGAAAACTTGCAAAACCAGAATTTTTCTAAGCATGCAATATTCAGTCATGAAAGTTTAAAGTTGGCAACTCAGTACTTCCTGAAATGCTGAAGAATATGTTGTGACTACACTGTCAAATTAAAAGATGCTCTCTTGTTTTTTATTCATATTATCTAATAAAGCATGCAAGTTAAATATATGCATATACATTTTCAAGCTTGCAAAAATGATAAAAACTTGAATTACTTGTACTTTGATGCTTTACAATTTTTTATTATTTCAACATTTCTTCATGTTTAAATTAACTATGATCATTATTAATATGTTTCAAAATAAACTGAATTGTTTCTTGTCCTAAGCTACTTTTTCCAACAAATATCTTTTTTTCCGGTTTAAAATCATTTTTTAAAGTATTAGTCATGTTAATAAAAAAAGTTTTTTGCATAAAGGAAATTCTTTAAGTGATTGTACACTCAATTAGCTATGCAGTCATTTTGTCATTGAATGGAAGACTGGATAAAGAATCCTGTAAAATAGATAGCAACTGAATTGCAACGCTATTTACAGATTGACTTAATACAGCAAGAAATTTGAAATCAGGTACTAGTAAATGCTTTTTACCAACAATGTATGCATTATCAAATAGTCTCTGTAATTTTGTAATGATAACTTCTGGTATCAAGTTGTTGGAAGAATGTTCCTATATGTTTCATTGACAATCTGCTGCCATTAGAAAAAAAAATAATTGTCAGTTATTTTCATAATAAATACATTTTTTAAAATATATAAAATTGAGTGTGGGGGGGGGTTGAGAGAGAGAGATCCATCCTACTCTGACATCATTCTATAAAGAATTGAGCTCTGTGAATTTTTCTTTTTAAAAAAGAAATGAAATAATAGAACCATGCAAGATGAAATGTGGTTTTCATGACAGAGACTTAATTTGGTGTCTAGGTCTTAACGGCACTTACTTTCCTGATTTATATAGTTGGGAGACTGGTTTACACACAACAAATTTGATGGACCAGAACACAAAACTACCATGGTAGCCTTGCAATGAAAAATAGGCACAATTTTCAAGAATAAACCATAACAATTTTGTGTGTTAATTCTGGAAATTTCATTGCAAGCAGTACCAATTTATGAGCAGCAATTGATCCTAGAACCGCAGATATAATTTTAAATCATGGTATTATAATGATGTTGAGTAAACTCAAGAGTGTGTCATGTTTTGGCAATATACTGTTGCACTTTTATAATTTGCATATGTCAAAAAACATCTTTGTAATGTTGCTTCAAACAATCATCGAGATGACAACTCTGCAGATCATTTTTAATTACTGCTGTGCCTGCTCAACTGTAGTAATGGATGCAATGCTGTCAGTTATCAACAATAGGGTCTTGAGATTATAAATTTACACTCATGCTTGTTGATCTCATTTCCGTAATTCTTAGGGTCTTTAATTTTGTCTTCTTCTAACATATCAAATTCAACAAATGTTCAAAGGTCGTTACATCTAGTTCTTTTCATTCTCAAAGAAGATGGAAGTTATTATTTCAAAATGTCATAAGGCATCAAGTTTCAATGCATTTTTGTGTTTAAAGCTCTAAAGTACCATTTGTTTGACACATGTCATAGCCCTTTCAAAATAGATGGTAAAACTAAAATTTGGGAGCTCTTTAAAGGATGGTCTTGAATAACACTAAAAAGGTAAACAGTCAAATTTCTTTCCTGGTTACATAGTACATGCTGATGTAGTCTACATCAGTGGATGGTACCTGAATCATACCAGAAGCAGGGGAGGATGGAGAATTTTATTCTGAGAGGATTTTGTTTAGGCGAGGTGGTTCAGTGTAATCCAAATGGTTAACATTCTTGTTTTTCACCTAACAGTGTACGATTTTGAAAGATGAGAGAGGAAATTTAACCATTCAACACCATCCTCCCCAAAATGGATTTCTATATGGTATGGAAGTGAAGTAAATGTTTCTAAAGCCATACAGAACAAAAATGTAAAGAGTTTCCCACATATTTCCCATTCATAAGCTCTTCTAATTTTTATTTCAGTGAATATTATTAAATGATTTGGTGACTATATTCTTTTCCTAAATTGTGATAAAAAGATTTCGTACTAATTAATGTATACCACATATTGACATTTTTATTTTAATTTTTTATATTACTCATACTTTCTGCACAATAATGTAGGCATGTGACCATGTATAGAATAATGTAATCAATGCCATATCAATTCTTCTGATGCAGCTAGCCAGGCCAACTTTGTTTGCTAGCTTGTGCAACTTTTTAATTGGTAAGCTTGTGCAAGCTTGCAATTGGTAAGCAAGCCTGTAATTAGTAAGCAAACTTGTGATTAGTAAGTTTGTGTGAACTTGTAATTGGTAAGCAAGCTTGTAATTAGGAAGCTTGTGCAAGCATGCAATTGGTAAGCAAGTTGCAATTAAGAAACTTGTGCGAGCTTGTGATTGGTAAGCAAGCTTGTAATTAGGAAGCTTGTGAGAGCTTGTAATTGGTAATCAAGTTTGTAATTAGGAAGCTTATACGAGCTTGTAATTGGTAAGCAAGTTTGTAATTAGGAAGCTTGTGTGAGCTTGCAATTGGTAAGCAAGCTTGTAATTAGGAAGCTTGTGCGAGCTTGTAATTGGTAAGCAAGTTTGTAATTAGGAAGCTTGTGTGAGCTTGCAATTGGTAAGCAAGCTTGTAATTAGGAAGCTTGTGCGAGCTTGTAATTGGTAAGCAAGTTTGTAATTAGGAAGCTTGTGTGAGCTTGCAATTGGTAAGCAAGTTTGTGATTAGGAAGCTTGTGCGAGCTTGTAATTGGTAAGCAAGCTTGTAATTAGGAAACTTGTGCAAGCTTGTAATTGGTAAGCAAGCTTAAAATGATCTATGTATGCTTTTGCAAGCTTGCGAATTAGGATTGTGCAAGCTTGCTGCATGATTTCAAATCTGAGCTTGAGCAATGTTATACTGCAAAGTTCAATAGCCACAATCTTAAAAATAAGCTTGAAATTTTGGTTTTGGAAAGTACATCCACTTTATCAAAATTCCACAGGTGACAAAAATAGCATTGATCTGACCTCAGAACTAGTTCTGTTATTTAATATCTGCACATTTTCAACATATATATGTGGTTTGAATCAATTGATAATAATGAATGAGGTTGGCATAATTAATAAAAACAAAAAAACATTTTCATTCAAGGCAGAAACATTATTGAAAGCAGACAACCAGTTCATGACAGGTTGTACAAGTTTAATAAAAAGAACACAAAATTATTTTTAACTCTGAAGTAGCTGACAAAATGTATTCTTTGCATAAACAAAAAGATAAATTACATAAAGTTACATGTATTAAACATCATTTTACAACATACCATCAAATGGTATACAATGAACCTTACTTTCAGATCAATATGCTTTACTGATATATAAATTATGCACAAAGCAATTAGACTGCACTATTTTTTAAATTTATTAACCAATGCAATTTCCAAAATAAAATGACTCATTTGGTTGCATGTAAGTGGCAAAATATTGTATTGTGTGTCATAGTACATATACTTCTGTTATGTCCAGAATTACTATCATTCATATTTTTGCATTCAAGTGTTGCTCTGTGCTTCAGCACAGTGACATATGAATTGTCTTTTGTTTTTCAATGTCGATGTCATTCAGAATATCTCTGAAAAAATATGGTAACAAACCTGGCTATGAGAAATAAATACAACTCATTACAAATGTCTCTCCCATAGCCCAAATCTATTTATTCAAAATGAAATTCTGATTCACAAGGTTATATTACACTGATGCACACAACGATAAAACTGGATTGGTGCCTCCCATCCCAACTGTTTTCCTCTCTTTGATGTACTTGCTACAGTCATATCTTTAACTTGTTTTGGTAAGAAAGATACCTGGATATAAATGATCTGAGAAATCTTAACAAAAAGGGTCAAATTTTACAATTGTACCTTTTATTTATATATATATATATATATATATATATATATATATATATATATATATATATATATATATATATATATATATATATATATATAAAGAAAAGTGCATGGACAATGTAATTTGGTATCAGTGCATACAGGTTCCTCTTTGTTTATGCAATTGGTCCAAAACAGATCATCCAATTTACAATAAAGACTTGAAACAAAGATTTTTGGAGAGTGGTACAAATAATTCAATTAGTCATGTAATAATGGTATACATTGTCTACACACAGTGCTTAAGAATAAAGTGTCAGGCTATAAGAGCGAAACAATAAGGTAAGTTCTTATCTCTGCATTCAGTCTTTTTAGATGTGTGCATAATTTGTTGCACAAGTTAGCATCTTTCCTTTATTTACATACTAGACTGTCTGTGCATCTTGCTGCGTGGAACTAGTTCTACAATTACCTTAATTATCCTTGATTCTATGCAGTATTCTTGTTACCTGCATAGACAAAATTCATCTTACATTAGGTGTATGTTTTCTCTGCAATTTCATGAAGTACTACGCAGAGAAAAGAAATAATTGTTGGCATCTGGTACAAATAATTTACATTTATCTGAGATGCGGTTACCTTTTCCCTTCATCTTTTGAATAAACAGACATGACCATTTGACTTTTCTGCCACTTAACACTACAGAACTTTGACACAAACTGATCCTTAAGAGATCAAGTGCAAGTTCGCAAAAGATTTGCCAATTAACCATTAAAAAAAAAACAACAATATTAATTGTAATGATCTTTGTTAACTTAGCATGGTGGCAATAGCAGATAAATTGCAATAAATTGTGTCTTGCACCTGACTGCACACACAGGTCTTGCTTGCAGACTGTCTTAGGGGAAGGGTGTGGAATTTGGCACATTACCAGTAATCCATACCAGCTTAGTCATAATTATCACAACCTATGGATGATTTGATATTAACTGCAGGATATGAGAGAGGAATTCTAAATTGGCAGATCCAACTCAGCAAGCACCATGTCCATACACTATTTGTATAATCTCTTCCAAGATCAACCTCATTATCCTAATCTTAAATTACAATCAGAGGCACAACTGCAAGGTTGTAGACCTATCAATGCCAAGTTTTCTCTTTGAAACAAAAGTCAAAAATTGCTAAAAACTGTTTATTTAGCTTTCTTTGCCATAAGAAATGGAAATACTCATCAGTTTGAAACCCAAGTCAATGAATTTGCAAGAAACAATCCCCTAATGAGCTATGTTTTATGGTGTTTCAAAATATGTCAAGAAGTTAACTTTTCAAGACACGTACAAGATCTATTTCTATTCTTAGAATCTTTAACAACAAATGTTTAGCTATTCATAAATAAAGCATATATACTGCAGCTAAAATGTCCTAATGTCAAGTGACCAAAAATTGTTCAATACTGCCTACACTATATTCTAATACCTGACTGCCAACAGTATATTCTAATGCTTGACTGCCTACAATTTATTCTAATGCCTGACTGACTACAGTATGCTCTAATACTTGACTGCCTAAAGTGTATTCTATGCCTGACTAGACTACAGTATATTCGAACACTTGATGGCCTACAGTATATTCTAATGCTTGACCGCCTACAGTGTATTTTAATGCCTAAGTGACTACAGTGTATTCTAATGCCTGACTGACCACAGTACATTCTAACGCCTGACTGCCTACAGTGTATTCTAAAGCTTGACTGCTAGTGTATTCTAATGCCTGACTGACAACAGTGTATTCTAATGCCTGACTGACCACAGTGTATTCTAATGCCTGACTGTGTGCAGTATATTATAATGCCTGACTACAATGTATTCTAATGCCTGATGGCCTACAGTATATTCTAAAGCCTGACTGACTACAGTATATTCTAATGCCTGACTGCCTATAGTATATTCTAATGCCTGACTGACTACAGCATATTCTAATGCCTGACTGACGACAGTATATTCTAATGCCTGACTCATTACAGTATATTTTAATGCCCAACTGACTACAGTGTATTCTAATGCCTTACCAACTACAGTGTATTCTAAAGCCTGATTCACTGTATTCCAATGCCTGACTGACTACAGTGTATTCTAATGCCTGACTGCCTACTGTATATTCTAATGCCTGACTGACTGCAGTGTATTCCAATGCCTGACAGACTACAGTATTTTCTAATGCCTGACCGGCTACAGTATATTCTAATGCCTGCCTGACTAAAGTGTATTCTAATGCCTGACTGACTACAGTGTATTCTAATGCCTGCATGACTACAGTGTATTCTGATGCCTGACTTACTATAGTATATTCTAATGCCTGTGTGTAGTATATTCTATTGCCTGACTGATTACAGTGTATTCTAATGCCTTACCAACTAGTGTAATCTAAAGCGTGACTGACAACAGCATATTCCAATGCCTGACTGCCTACAGTGTATTCTAATGCCTGACTGCCTACAGTATATTCTAATGCCTGCCTACCTGCCTACAGTATATTCCAATGCCTGACTGCCTACAGTGTATTCTAATGCCCGACTGCCTACAGTATATTCTAATGCCCATCTGACTACAGTGTATTCCAATGCCTGACTACAGTGTATTCTAAAGCCTGACTGCATACACTATATTCTAATACCAGACTGACAACAGTGTATTCTAATGCCTGACTGACCACAGTACATTCTAACACTTGACTGCCTACAGTGTATTCTAATGCTTGACTGCTATAGTGTATTCTAATGCCTCACTGACAACAATGTATTATAATGCCTGACTGACTACAGTGTATTCTTATGGATGACTGTTGGTATATTATAATGCCTGACTGGCTACGGTGTATTCTAAAGCATGACTGACTACAGTGTATTCCAATGCCTGACTGTCTACAGTATATTCTAATTCTTGTCTGACCACAGTAAATTCAAAATGAAAACAGTTTAGTGACCTCGTGTTCCAGTAAAAGCAGTGATTTCAGAAAATGTATAGACTTTGCAGAGAGGGTTATGCAAGAGTCTTAAAAAGGACTAGACTTCTTGATGGTCATAGTATTCTCAAGGAAATATATAGCCTTTGTAACTGATCTATGCATAATGCACAACTGGCTTAACACATACCAAGAGATACATGTGCATAATACCTGTACAATGGTAGATCCGACAGTTGCATATTACAATGGCATATCCAACAGTTGCATATTACAATGGCATATCCGACAGTTGCATATTACAATGGCATATCGACAGTTGCATATTACAATGGCATATCAGACAGTTGCATATTACAATGGCAGATCAGACAGTTGCATATTACAATGGCATATCAACAGTTGCATATTACAATGGCAGATCAGACAGTTGCATATTACAATGGCATATCCGACAGTTGCATATTACAATAGCATATCAGACAGTTGCATATTACAATGGCAGATCAGACAGTTGCATATTACAATGGCAGATCAGACAGTTGCATATTACAATGGCATATCCAACAGTTGCATATTACAATGGCAGATCAGACAGTTGCATATTACAATGGCATATCCGACAGTTGCATATTACAATGGCATATCGGAGAGTTGCATATTACAATGGCAGATCAGACAGTTGCATATTACAATGGCATATCTGACAGATGCATATTACAATGGCATATCCGACAGTTGCATATTACAATGGCAGATCAGACAGTTGCATATTACAATGGCATATCAGACAGTGGCATATTACAATGGCAGATCAGACAGTTGCATATTACAATAGCAGATCAGACAGTTGCATATTACAATGGCATAACCAACAGTTGCATATTACAATGGCATATCAGACAGTGGCATATTACAATGGCATATCAGACAGTGGCATATTACAATGGCAGATCAGACAGTTGCATATTACAATGGCATATCCGACAGCTGCATATTACAATGGCAGATCAGACAGTAACCTTTGTAACTGATCTATGCATAATGCACAACTGGCTTAACACATACCAAGAGATACATGTGCATAATACCTGTACAATGGCAGATCCGACAGTTGCATATTACAATGGCATATCTGACAGTTGCATATTACAATGGCATATCCGACAGTTGCATATTACAATGGCATATCAGACAGTGGCATATCACAATGGCAGATCAGACAGTTGCATATTACAATGGCAGATCAGACAGTTGCATATTACAATGGCATATCTGACAGTTGCATATTACAATGGCATATCAGACAGTTGCATATTACAATGGCAGATAAGACAGTTGCATATTACAATGGCATATCAGACAGTTGCATATTACAATGGCAGATCAGACCCCATAACCTCTAAACATTTTGAGCAAGAACTCAAGCTCAAAAACATGCAAATTTAATATGATGCTTTGTGTGTGTGTGTGTGATTTTGACTTTTAATGTAGCTTTTATAATTTTTTCAGTCACATCGCTATGATGTCTGCAGTATGGCAGTTTATAGTGATGACTAGCACTGAGGCATCATGCCACAGACATGTAGCATAATGTCCCACCCAGTCACATTATTTTGACACCCAGCTGACCAGTCCTAAAACTGACCACATAATGTTGAGTGCCAAGTGAGACAGCTGTTAGTACCATTTTTACAAGTCTTTAGTACGACCCGGCCGGGGTTCAAACCTGCGACCTCACCTCTGAGGCGGATGCTCCAACCGCTTGGCCACCGGAGTGGTGATATGATGCTTTGGGTAAACATCCTGTTTATACTTGCTGTATAACTAATATCAAACTGTGAACTGTTATTTGAAGAGGGGGAGTAAAATTAATTATAATGACATAATGCCTACATATTCCTATTGCATAGCTAACTCTTTCTGGGACAAAAAAACTAACTTTTTCTGTATCATGAGAATTCATCCTCCCTAAAAAGTGATTTCTATTATTGTCTTGATGTAGACTGTGCACAGTCTTACTGTCATTTTCCAAGGACACAGAATACCAACAGGACATCAGTATAGGTAGAAGGACATCTGGCAATAGCAAAAGGTAGTGCTGTATCATTGAAATCATGTTACCACCACCCACCCATTTTAATACCACTAATATTTTACCTATTGCTACTGAAAAAATGAAGTTGCCAATTAAATGGGAGGCTGATGACCCTCAAAAATGGTAAAAGAAAAACAAGGGAATACTCAACCTTATGTTAGAAGTATCCACTGCTGTAAAATGGTATCCACTTTGGTCACATAATGTGCCACAACTATGGCCCTGGAGAAAATATGCTTCACTTTTGGTGTGCCAAGGAATGAAGGTAGAAGGAGGAGAAGGTAGTTTGAGATTTCCAAAATGCAGTTTTCATCTCAGCCTTCAATGATGAATGGGTTAGATAGGCCAATGAGGTAAAAATAGATAGAAACCTGGTAGGCCTTAATGAATGAAAGGCCCATGAGGTAGCAATAGTTAGAAACCTCATAGGCTGCATCTTCATAAATGAAAGGACTCTCTTGGCAAGGAATTGATAAACTCAATTCATTGCTGTGACAATCCTCCTGGAAATATCAGCTGAGCCATTAAGAGAAATACAAAGATGCTTCCTACCCTTTCTTCTCCTTCAGCAGCAGCCAGATAGAAACAAAAAGCCCTAACAGGGTATAAAAATCAATCTTGACCATGCATCCACAGCACAGATGTGACTAAGACTGGAATCTGTATTGGGGATGGAGCTACTGACAAGGTGATTTTTTGCTTTTTTAAAAAAAACACATGGTTGGAAAGAAAAAAATCCAAATCACAAGCGCCACTGAACCCAAGACAGCCCTGTTTTAAGGACAGGGCACAAAGCTTGCTCCTTTGTCTCATCGACGCTAATGAGAGTAATAAACACTGTCATGTGGGTATGGTTCTTGAAAGAAGCTTCACCCAAAGACTCAAAGGGTTTTTTAATTAAAAACAATGAGACACACAAGAGACCCTATCTAGGCATTAGACAGCAAGACATTGGTCTCTGTAGCTTAAAATAGCTTGTCAGGTCAGCAAATATGAGAATCCAAATTGATGGCCAGGCCTTTTGAAAATCTGAGCTTGATTGATACAGCTGACCACAGACCTCAACATAGTAACCAAGTATCGTCTCTCTTTAAAAAGGATGAGAAGTAAATCAGCCACTGCAGTCTTGGAGGGACAGCTGGGATTAAAACACATTTTCTATTACACCAGTTCGAAAGATTCTCCAATTGGCATCATACACCATAAATGCTGAGTGTCAGAGTCCTGGCCTAATAATACACTTGGCAACATTGCTCAAACACTTGTCATGGCTTATATATTGTTAAATGTGAACCAGGTGTTAAGGTGGAGAATCTGTGGGCTGTTGTGTAGGAAACAGCCCCTGTACTCTAAAAAAAAGTTCCTCCTTGAAGGCAAATTTCTGCATGGGCTGGTCTACCAGCAGGTCAAAAAGATCACTGAACCACAATCACAGATTCCACAAAGAGGCTATCAAATTAAGCTGAGCTGTGGATGTCAGATGTTCACTAAACAAAATCAATGAAAAGTAGTCCCAACAATTTTGGCATGATATGTGACCCAGTACATACGCACAAGTCCTGAATAATAACAAAATAGCAACAGGATGAACAAGAGGATCACCCAAACTCTACTGGACAGAGTAACAATGGCTATGGTGAAAAATATAACAGCAAAATGGCGTTAAAGTCTCATGACAGCTAATTTGAATGAATGGATATGCAATAGATTAGATGGCTGATGTATGTTCCTGACCTGAGCAGGCAGCAAAAGATCTGGAGCGTTTTAATTGAACCATTACAAAAGCGCATCTTGAAAAAAATATGAGGATGACTGCACATGGGCCAGTAAAACAGGGTAAACTTATCGAAAGTTCTAGAAGTCCCCTGTTGCAAGCATGAAATCTAATCATCACGGAAAGTGTGTGTGTGTGTGTGTGTGTGTGTGTGTGTGTGTGTGTGAGAGAGAGAGAGAGAGAGAGAGAGAGAGAAAGAGAGAGATTAGGATTGTTAACATAGCTTTAACAATTTTTCAGTGCTATGATGTCTGCAGTATGGCAGTTTATAGTAATGTCTAGCACTGGGACATCATGCTGCAGATATGCAGCATGATGTCCCACCCAGTCACATTATCCTGACACTGGGCTGACCAGTCCTAACACTATCCTCTTAATGCTGAGCACCTAGCGAGGCAGCTGTTAGTATAATTTTTGTAAGTCTTTGGTATGACTCGGCCAGGGTTAGAACCCACAACCTCCCCCTTCCAAAGCAGATGCTCTAACCACTAGGTCACCAGGGCGGTCCCCGGAAGGTGTGAGCTATGCAATAGCAACAGGTAATGTACTACTAGTATTAAACTGTACAGACCCATGCCTGCGATCGAAATGTCCTAGCTGATATGAGTCTATGCAGTAATCAATAGAACAAACAAGATGGACCCTGATTTGCCAGCATAATATGCAACAGCAGGTCAGGGTCTATAATGTTTGTAATCTGACCTGATCTTTAAGCGTGTATATAAAGTATGTCACAGAAATTTGGCAGCCTGGTAGAGGAACCCAAGCTAAGGAATAGCTGAAGTTTCTGTTCTAGATTCTATAGACTGTCAGAGTGTTTGACTTTGAATTTGAGTTAATTGTTCAAAAGCCTAGAAAATACAGGGCCAGACCTCTCAATCATAAAATTTTACATCTAACTCAAATATACTCAGACCTATCAAAATCCAGCATTTATACGTAAGGAGTAGGACTTTTGGAGTGAAATGTATTAATCAAAATGTTTATATTCCTATTCATTCTACCAATGATTTCAAGGAACGAGATTAGACCCTCATCTGCTCACCCATTATTATTATTATTATTATTATTATTATCATTATTATCAATTTTATCAAGTTTTATGACATAGTGTCATTTGATTCCAACACAGAGCCTGCTCTTGGGATCCTATGTGCATTATTGGATTATGATCACAGATGATCCACAAGGAATCTCCCAACATTACAGGTACTTCATGTCACTGTTTTCAGAAAACTCACAAATCTTGATTAGACTTTGCATACAGAATGCGAAGGTTATACTGCACTTACTGCCCATGCCAAGAGAAAATTGGAGACACATGGTACAGTAATTTCTTTCCCAATGTGCACTTAAATCTGAAGCTGTCTTATGTTAAAGTATCTTAAAATAAACCTCACCCTCATCAAACTGCACCATGATAACTCAAAAACACAGCAATAATGCAATGAGATCTATGGATTCTATTTTTTTCTTCATGATTGTGCGACATACATTAAGAAATAAATTGATAACCAAGTTACTGAAATTATATACTAGCTTATATAAAATGAGTCCAACTGCACACAGCATAGCCCCAGATCTGCCGTTGCACCATCAGGTCTTGTCCTGTGCAGTTGGGAGTTAAATCTGCAGAACAAGTAACACAGACCCTAATCTGCATGTGCATTACGATATGGCAGATCAGGAATTTTTTTGTTTCAATTTGACTCAACAAATAAGTGAATATATACTGTAAGACGTGATTATGGAAAAGTTCAATCACACTGAGAACAGAATATTCACAACACATTTTAAAGATTACAATGTCCAATTATCTTTTGATATTAAAAGGGAAAAATGCAGGAAATGCATGGAAATATCAGTATATGAATGTTATTATTGAAACAAGACTGCTTGGTTTAATGTCTCGTGATGAAACAACAACATTGTGTAATTAAATGAATTAAAACACCTTACAGCTAAATCTGTTTTATTTTGACAACTGTAGGGAGCTACATTTTCCTTTGATATGCTGCTAAGTTAGCAGATTAATTGGTTCCAGGAGTTTACAATACATGAAAGGTGCCAACAATAACAGCTAAAAGACCTTGTGGGGTGGTGGTTAAGCCTAACTGCTTGTTAAAAGTATACACTATAAACAACTTGCAAGTTTTTGACTTTGACTGTTCTAGTAGCTCATTGCTACAATATATTCCTAAAAATATCTTGGAAGTTTGAAGAAAAAAAATGCCGCTTTATGTGAATTTTCTTTTCTTTTTCTTCTTTTCCATCCAAAATCGATGTAATAGGTACACGAGAGTGCAGTCTACCAACTTGTTTATTACTACATGTATAAACACAATGGTCATCTTACATGTAGGAAATAACAAAAATCTAAAAATTTTGCTATCCCTTGAGTAAAGCAACTACTCTATGCCAATAATGTGTGGTTTCAGCAAATTCCATGCATTCTTCTGACTACCCACCAAACATATATGTCCACATATCTAAAATATTATCAGAAAGGTTAGAGGAATCCTGGTCTAATGACATCACATTACTTTCATCAATCGGTATCAATATTTTCCCAAACATGTGGAAGTCAAGATAAATGGGTATTATCAATGGAATAAATGAAATAATTGCTTTGCATGAAACATTCAGCTGTTATATCACTCAGTTCTTAAATGCACTTATTTATGAAGCCATTAAGAACTTGGATATGTCTGGAGCTTTATCGTATCCTTCATACAAATTGAGAACATTCACTGTGAAACCGTTAGCTGAACTGCACTGATTTACTGTCATTGTTGTTGTCATCTGCCTTGATCATAAACAGACCAATGTTGCAACAAAATTTATGTTACTTTTCATAATAATTATCAATAAAGATCACTTTCTGACTTTCAAAATCGCTTGGATTTCAAAGGAAAGTATGAATGGAGCAAAAAATTTCCACATACTTTTTCCGTCTGTCCCAATGTAGAAATAAAATCAAACAATACAATACAGGCATATAGTACACAGCGATAATACAAAAATAAATAAAGAACCATTAAACATGGCTTTTTTGTTTATGCATCTTAAAGGACACAAAAATGTCCAACCTAAAAACACAAACATATTTTTTAGCTACTATATATACTCTCTTATAAGACAAGCCCAACTGTAAACTGCACAGACCCAGATCTGTCATCACACAATGAACCAGCAGATCTAGGTCTATGCAGTTTTGTTTACGAGTAATCAGTAGAACAAACAATATTGACCCTGTTCGGCAGGTACATTATGATATGGCAGATCATGATCTTTCTTGTTTTGCCGTTTGACTTGACTTATAAGTGAGTATATATGGCATAGCTGGTGACAAAATGCACATAATTACTAATATGAAATAAGGAAAAAAATCAACACAGTGAAGTTTTGTTCTCTACCTAGCTAATAGCAAGGTCATGATCCTTTCAAGGCTAAAAAAGACACAGTGGAAGAGAAGATGGGAAACTTGCAATATTAAGCCTTTGACCTTCAACTTGAAGATAGCCCCCCCCCCATAATACCCTGTCTAGTGGTGATGTATAAGTATACCAAATATTAGTCTCAGATTGAAAATAGGTATGTATGTGAACCTAGAGTATTTGAACATGTTTCTTTGTAACACCCACTCACTCTACTGATTTTTTAAAAAAGCATCAATGATGTAAAATTACACAAAACTTAGTCATTTCACTGACTGATTTATAATCGCTAACCTGTCATCAATGGATCGCTGTCCTTTTCTGCTTTCTAGAATAAGACCATTCCAGTAAAAACTGTGTCATCTGCATTCAATATTTACAATGTCAAGTTTGAATACTGACAACAAAATGAACAAATAAAAAGTAAGAAACCTTACGTGTTAAAAGAGATTTAACTCCAAAATTTATGGAATTACTGAGATTATCAAAGATGGTGAGCAAGTTCACATCTGTTACTTGAAAACAGATTAGCCCATGCAATTATGGTGACTGTGTTCCAAAAGAAACTCCCATTTGATTCAAAATACCAACAAGTTGACAGTGTCTGAAACCTCCTGGCAACAATCCGGTTAGAATCAATAAATCAATAAATGAAATAAGTAAGTTTTGTACATTTTTTTATATCCTTGATGCCTTTGTTTTTAAAAGCTGTAGGGGGTTACAAACAAATGGCAGGGTGTATGGATACTATAGTAGACTAGAAGGGAATGGATGATGAAAATATCAAGTTGTAACTTGGCAGGGTGTATGAATAATATAGTAGACTAGAAGGGAATGGGTGATGAAAATGTCAAGTTGTAACTTGGCAGGGTGTATGAATACTATAGTAGACTAGAAGGGAATGGGTGATGAAAATATCAAGTTGTAACTTGGCAGGGTATATGAATACTATAGTAGACTAGAAAGGAATGGGTGATGAAAATATCAAGTTGTAACTTGGCAGGGTGTATAAATACTATAGTAGACTAGAAGGGAATGGATGATGAAAATATCAAGTTGTAACTTGGCTGGGTATATGAATACTATAGTAGACTAGAAGGAATGGGTGATGAAGATATAAAGTTGTAACTAATGACAGGGTGTATGAATACTATAGTAGACTAGAAGGGAATGGGTGATGAAAATATCAAGTTGTAACTTGGCAGGGTGTATGAATACTATAGTAGATTAGAAGGGAATGGACGATGAAAATATCAAGTTGTAACTTGGCAAGGTGTATGAATACTATAGTAGATTAAAAGGGAATGGACAATGAAAATGTCAAGTTGTAACTAATGGCAGGGTGTATGAATACTATAGTAGACTAGAAGGGAATGGGTGATGAAAATATCAAGTTGTAACTTGGCAGGGTGTATGAATACTATAGTAGACTAGAAGGGAATGGGTGATGAAAATGTCAAGTTGTAACTTGGCAGGGTGTATGAATACTATAGTAGACTAGAAGGGAATGGGTAATGAAAAGATCAAGTTGTAACTTGGCAGGGTGTATGGATACTATAGTAGATTAGAAGGGAATGGACGATGAAAATATCAAGTTGTAACTTGGCAAGGTGTATGAATACTATTGTAGACTAGAAGGGAATGGATGATGAAAATGTCAAATTGTAACTTTAATGCTGCATTAATATTTCAAAATAACTTAAATTTTTAATTTTGGGGTTACCTAAAATTTTAGCAATCCATTACGTTTATGTTTTTACAATCAAACAGTCTTTCCCTGAGAGAACTTCAGCTTGCAAGATGTGAGGACTTCAGTTTGCAAACTCAATTTTGATTAAAATCAGATCTCCACTGTCTTGTGTGAAGATCTGACAGTGACTGCTTAGGGGTCATGTTCTAGTGACCTTTGGATTAGCCAATGGAAATGCAACTTTTGGAAATTTTAAAGTGAATCAAATCGTTCAGCACACATTAATGCTCTTCGGTCAC
Organism: Sinohyriopsis cumingii; assembly: GCA_028554795.2. Classification (NCBI taxonomy): domain Eukaryota; kingdom Metazoa; phylum Mollusca; class Bivalvia; order Unionida; family Unionidae; genus Sinohyriopsis; species Sinohyriopsis cumingii. Next base: position 3,839,691 of record JAPYKE020000076.1, on the reverse strand, counting down.
AATACTCAGTCTCGCAAACTTTAAGATTCAAGACTTCATCTGATACGCCGATAAAATTATGGTAATAATATTGGTCATTTGAACATGACCCTTAAGTGGTCATTGTCAGATCTTAACATAAGATAGTCGAGATCTGATTTTTTTAAAAAATGATATCAATAAAAAGAAAGAAGAAAAATGGAAAAGAAGATTGTTTGTAAGCTATGAAGACTTTCGGTTTCATAAGCTGTGAGGACTTCATTTTGTAAGCTGTGAGGACATCATTTTGTAAGTTGTGAGTACCTCAGTTTGAAAGATGTGAGGACTTTATTTTGTAAGCTGTGAGGACATCATTTTGTAAGTTGTGAGTACATCAGTTTGAAAGCTGTGAGGACATCATTTTGTAAGTTGTGAGTACATCAGTTTGAAAGCTGTGAGGACTTCATTGTAAAGGACAGGATTAGTAGAATATGCTGCCATATAATTGATGCTCAGTTTTTAAAGCATTATTTTCTGCCAATAAAGTTTCATACCTATATCACAATAATGGCAATCAAACTACCAGCAAGGTATTCATGTCACATGTAGGAGAAACAAGGTCATGGACTGCATTGCAAGTAATGATCAATGCAGTGATGTGAAACAAGTGACCTTCACTCCAAGGTCAAAAATGAAGAACAAACATGTCAAAAAATGATTTATTTTAACTCCATAATGATTCATGCCAAACATAATAAGAATATATTAAGGGGTTAGGAAATCTATGCAAATGAAAAACTAAACTAGGACCTTAACAAACTATTGCTGCCACCATCTGATGAAATGGGACTGCTAAGCTGACCTGCCAACCCTGAGAAGACATCTGTAAGACATTTACATCTACCCCTGCCAACACTGATGAGACATCAGTTAAGACATCTACATCTGCCAACCCTGACAAGACATCAGTAAGACATCTTCATCTACACCTGCCAACAATGATGAGACATCAGTAAGACATCTACATCTGCCAACCCTGACAAGACATCAGTAAGACATACACATATACACCTGCCAACCCTGACAAGACATCAGTAAGACATCTACATCTACACCTGCCAATCCTGACAAGTCATCAGTAAGACATCTACATCTTAAGTTAGACCAGTTCTCAGTAAAGTTTGATAATATATCATATATTGCTATTTTTGAATTGGACGAGTTCAGAAGTGTGCTCCATTTCACCACATGCAACATTAACTACAATTAAACGGTTTGTAAAATACCCTTACATATGACGTGTCCAACCTGCAGCCCACAGGCCACATGCAGAGCAGTCCTCCACATTGTGCAGTCCCATGGCCATGTAGGCATCCTTTGTTGAAAATATGCATTTTAATTAATATACTTAAATAGTGATAAGGAACTGTTCTTGCTCATGTGGCCCATGACCTTAAGCATTTTATGGTTTTAGCCCCCACCAAAATAAGACTGGATGCCATGTCTTAAACCTTATAAATGTCGATGGAACTGCTGGCAATCATTTCTCCCACCATAAACAATACTGATTTTGGCCAATGATAAACTTTGTTCTCTTTTCTGGTGTTTTTTTTCTGCCCAAGAATCTGAATATAATCCTTTCATACATATGCGCTGACTATTTGAACCTTTTCAATGAGGTTTTTTATCTGTATTTTGTAGTGCAACTAGATATTCCAGATTATTTGGTATCATTGTAGAGCTACATCTGTCTACCTTTCTATAATACCACCCACTTTAGTGTATTATGCATGACCATGATGCTACAGAGTTTGGCAGTAGGCTACTACCTCCTACCCCATTAAGTCGTCGCTAGGGGTTAATGTATTAAGAGGCTAGTTTTAGGACTGGTCAGCCTGATGCTTCATGTCTGCAGCATAATGACCCAGTGCTACAAGTCACTATAAACTGCCATACTGCATACATTGTAGTGATATAACTAAAGTTGTTTAAGATATGTTAAAAACTCCAAAACACGACACAGAAAATATCTATGGTACTCCTATAAAGTTATCCTGGTTCCCTGAACAACTCCCTGAATCTAATATGAAGACCTGCAACCAAACCTAGACAAGCCAATATCTGGATTGACCACTACTACTGCACTTGGTATTTTTTCTACTATTTTGGAAGTCCATAATTTAAGGGTCATTTCAGTAACATTTATGATCAAATTGTAAGGACTGTCAGGCCTAGTTATGTTTTGGTTTGCACTGAGGCAGGCACAGCAAAAGCAACAAAGGTACACAATTATCCATCATTACCAGTGAAGTTCTCGTCTTTAATAGTATGTGTGGTTTTGTCAATGAAGGCAGAGTTGAACATTATTGGTTACTGAAATTATTTGCCTTGGCAACTAAAGATGTTGATGCCACATCTGTATCAAAGAAATGCATACAATTTAGCACATTTATTGCTCCATTTATTTTTTATAAAAATGGACCTGTATAATATTAGTATTTAGATCAGGCTAATTACAGTTGAGGCTATGGGTCAAACATATAAGCAGAGATTTTTCGTGCCTTCTCATCCAATATGGCTGCAATAACAGTTCTGGCAATGTTATATATCTGCTAAAATCATTGGGTATTAATCCTGTTGAACTCCAATAGTGAAAATAAAGGCAGAAGTGCAAAAGAAGACATTCCACCTGCTTCACTCAATCTGGAACTAGCTGCAAGGTAAGAAAGGGATAGATATTTTCCCCCATATTTTAGACTCATTGGGACTGCCAACCCCAAAATATCAAAGGAACTACATTATACATAAACCACATGTGCTTAAAATATTCCTGTTCTATTTATGTAGCTAACACAATGAGACTCCCTAAGGCCTGAATGTCAGGACTTATCTATAACTGCTTCCTGAATAATTAGAGATGGTCTCAATAGGCAGCATGGGAGATCATGGCTTAAGGTGCTTGTAATCTGATGAAAGATGGATAATGTTACTTCTTTCATAACTATTTTCATTGGTACGGAAGCAGCAAAGCTAATTCTGTTCATGTCAGATATTCTAAAAGATTATGATAATGGTGATGGTGGTGGTAGTGGTGATGCTGCTGCTGATGAGGAGGAGGAGATACTTCAATTTTCAAAAGTGGGTATAAAAATGAAACAAAAGGCCCAAGAAAGCCCTATGTTGCTCATCCAGCTGATGCATGCCTAATATCCTAATGCAAAGTAGGCTGGACATTTAGAGGCTATAGGTTGTTTTTCCCTCTAAAGACTGTTTCCAAGGCTGTTATGGCATATATTCTGAGGTTTCAAGGTTTCTCTTTACTTTCCAAAATATCTGATGGCACTTCAGCATCATATTTCCAGTTTTTCAGGATGCTTTCTCTTCCAGCTTTTTTGACATAAAATGTTTTTCTTCTTTTCATAACATGGACATATTTGATTGGGGATTGGACTAATTGCCACATGCTTTAAAATCCTTCAAGCCAGAGTGCTCTGATGTTCTTGTTTTCTTGGGTTTAATGCCATTTTTCGATACATGATAGGCTATACATAATGGCCATTTATCTGGTGGAGGAAGAACCTAGTAAGAACCATCAACCCATGGGTGGCTACTAGATAGCTAACTCACATACTCATGCTGACAGAGCCAAAGACTTGAACCCATATTTATAAAGGTGAGATGTCATGATCTACAAAGGCAAGTACCTTAGACCTCTCTGCCACCCAGAGCTCCCAGTGCTATCTGTCAAATTTTGTCAAATTCTGTTAAGAGCTTTTGAGAAGATGGCAAATGTACCTCTAGATTTAATAAAAGCTACTATATTACTTGTATGAATCTGAATGCCCTTATGTCACAAAGTTTGATAAATTCTGTTGAATAATTCTTTTTAACCAAAATATGATTCAAAAGCTTTGCTGTTTTTTTTTTTACTGCTCCAGTTGCCTAATGGTTAGAGTGTCTGCCGAGTCATATCAAAAATTTATAAAAATGGTACTAGCAGCTGCCTCTCATGGCACTCATCATTAAGAGTTTAGTGGTATGACTGGTTGGCCTGGTATCAGGATAATGTGACTGAGTGGGACATCAAACTACATGTCTGCAGCATGATGCCCCAGTGCTAGACATCACTATAAACTGTCACGCTGCAGACATCAGAGCGTTATGAGTGAAAAATCGTTAAAGCTATCCACACTTTGCTGTTTTTTAATACCTAAATCTATATTTACTAGCAGATCTGCATCATTTGTGCATATTTGAAAGCCTTTCATACTAAAATGATTTCTAGCAAATTTGGCTGAATTCTGTTCATTGACTTTTACAAAGAGATCATTTAAATGTTTACTGTTTTCAGATATGATAATCTCTATCAATCTGAAATAGCTCTGAATCTTAATATTAACAAGACCACAATGAATCCACCCTGCTTTAATAGTCCCCTAATTCAAGAACTGAAATTTTGTACAGAAACCATTTTTTCTCTTTCAGACAGGGTAAGTCTACCTTTGCCCTCTCAATCCAAAAATGGTAAGCTTCTCCATTACCCTAAGTGCAATCCATGCACAAAGTTTGGGCCAGGTCTGTGTCAAAGAAATAATGTAACTGTGCAGAAACCATTTTTCTTCCTTCAGTCAGTGACCCTGACCCATGACCTTTTAAACCTGAAATGCTTTGTTTCTTGGGTTTTTTTTATCCACAGTAACAAGCTATCAACAAAGTTTGGTAACTGCAGATGGTGGAGAACTCTGAGTTATTGTGCACAGACCATTTCCCTTTTTTACAGTCAGTGACCTTTATTTCAGTCAGTGACCTTGATTTCAGCTTTTGAGCCTCTAAATTTATATACATCTTTCTAACTACAAGTACAAACCATCCATAAAGTCTGGTAACTGCAGATGGCAAACAAGTCAAGTTTTTGGGCACAAATCAAACTGGTAACAGATGGACAGACATCATAACATTATAAACTTTTCCACATGGTGAATGTATAAACAGCAATAATTCATCATTTTATCCAGCAATTAATTTTCAAAATTAAATCTTACTGATTTAAAACCTTTTTTTGTGTTCAAATGTGATTGCTACAGTAATCTTTCTCATTATGTGCCATGCTGAAGTGTATTTAAAAAAAGCAAGCATATCTGGTTTTGGAACGTATGTAACGTAGGGAGGTCTAATCCTCATTAGTCGCATTTGGTTCAACATATTTCTACAACTTTCTCAGACAAATTAAGCATACATGAGTAATAATTTCACTTTTCTATTTATATTTCAAATCTGAGCGCTGCATCTAGAAGATTATTCAAGTTGTTCTAATCTGAAATTAACCCATCACAGCATTCTCTAAACAACTCCTGATATTTCTTTAACATTAAGAAACTTTAAGATAAACAAAATTTCAAAATGGTAGCTTATCTAAGTAGTCAAATGGACTAATATAGTAACCCAATAGAGTCACTCAGGTTGTGACCAAAATTGTGCAAAATAGAAAGCCAACATTATAATTTTCTCCCTGTAAATGCAGGCCTAAGTTGATGTGATTTCTGATTAATCAGTACTCAAAAAAAGATTCAAGTGTGAAACAAGCATACAATTTTGCTTTAACAAAGGAATTAAAACCTAAAAATCAGAATCTGACACAACGGATCAGGATGACATAATCTGTGGTTAAAATTTACCAAAACTGTAGCAGCATGTGCCATGTTTCATGGCAAATCAGCACCATTTGTAAAATTCAGAAAGCCCTTCATGCTAGGATGCTGTCAAATTTGATCCAATTTTGTTGAGGAGCTGTGATAAAAAAATTCTGTTTTAAGTACTGGGTAATGTGGTCATAATTGTTTACAGAAGAACATCATTTGTACAAGTCTTAAAGACCCATATGCCATTATGTTTTCTTTCCAATCTGGTTAAATTCTAATAAGCAGTTTTAGAAAAGTTATTTCAAGTTTTTTTTACAAATAGTAATGATGGCTACATTTTAAGGTGGAATTGTCATCATTTGTTCAAACTTGAAAGCCATCCTGGCCAGGATGACTTCTGTTAAATTTTGTCAATTTCTGCCTATCTATTTTTGAGAAAAAGTAATTTAAAGGTTTATCCACTTTTAGTAATAGTGGCCATCTTTCTTTATGTTGGATTGGCATTATCTTTATTAAATGAATTTCCATTTTGTCTGGATGCTTCTGTCAAATTCTGTCAAATTCTCGTCAGCAATTTAAAAGAAGTTATTTAATGGTTTCTATTTTTAAAAATGGTGGGCACATTTTATGGTGGATTGGCATCATTTGTAATAAGTTCAAATGCTTTTATCTGAAAAGCTCAGACAGCTTAAAACAATTAGCATTATTTGGATTCTTTCAGCAGGACTATAGTAGAGCTAAAAGTCCCTTGTCAAACAATACAGAATATGGTCTGTGAACACTCAAAAAAACCATGGGCATAAGTGTATACCCTAATTTGGATAAACTCAATTGTGATGCAACACCTGGGTCTGTATACATTACAATCAACTGAGCTATGATAATGCAACATTGCATTTAGTAGACAATATGCACTCGTAAAGTCGGGTCTTCAAAGTAATGCACACAGGATCTGTACATATTAATGGGAAAATGTGGTTTGTTTGCACTTTCTGCTTATAAATGTTGTGTTCTACTGTCTCTTTGATTGACCCCGATACGTATCTTCCTTAGATATGTCAGACATCATTCAAGTGTACTGGAGGATAATGCAGAGCAAGAGTTGGCAAAGAAGCAGGAACTTAAACAAAGGTATCACAAAGTACTGTTACATGCAATGATGAGCAAAATCTTGACAGTGACATATGCAAACAAAAGAAGAAAAAAGTGCAAGTGTGTGTTTATATACAGTATAAATGATGGAGGAAGAACCCAGGAAAACCATGGAAAGGACCACCGCCTCACAAGAAGCTACCAGCAAGCTTTCTCATATAACACACATAGACAGAACGGGGCAAGGTTCTCAAAAGATGCTGCTCCCAGTGGTTCATAAGGGAGTTTTGACAAAGACTACAACATACACGATACTTCATCTAGGCACTAGCAAGGAAATATACTTGTCTCTGCAGCTCAAGATGAGAAAGATGGGTGTGTAAACCAATGTCTAGGCCATAAACTTGTACATGTTAGGCAGGGTTGCCCTACAACCCTTAATGACAACCAGTCCTCCTTCAGAAGTCTTTGGTAACAAACATTTGAGCCTTAAACTCCAGTGTCTTGACTAGAAAGCAAGAAGTCTAGAAGGTCACAATCAAAATCCCCATTTCTATTCACCTTGCAGGAGGAGGGGGTAGAGGAGGAAGAGACAGTGGCTTAATAGGCCAGGTGGGCAAGTGAACCCTGCAGCTGAATACTGAAGCCAGCAACTGAAGCATAGTGGGTAACAGACAACCCCCTGTATTGCCTAGCGATTTCCTGGCCCTTAGCAAGGGCTCTGGTAAAGTTCTCAAACCACATTCAAGGAAGAAAGTCTGGTCTTGATGTAGCCCCCAAGAGTCTCACCAAGCTGGAGAGGATTTTTCGTCCTCCATGCTGGAGGGCTTGGGGCACAAATCAGGTGGGAGGAAGCAGCAAACCTCATTTACTGAAAAGACTAGATATATTTCTCCCCTCTCAAAGAGCTAGTGTGGGAAGGGGAAGGAGACCAAATAGGAAGAAAATCCATCTCAGAAAGATCCACAACAAACTCACTCAAGTCTATCAAAACATCTCCCAAGGTCAGACAGGCCTTTCCAATCCAGTATCCCTCTGATAAAGGAAGACCTGGAAGCTTCTTCCTGCAACTCCTTACAGTGAGTGGTGGAACCTTTCCCGATAGCAGACTTTGTCGTAAAATAGGAATATTTCTCATCCCTACTCTGTAGGTATCCTCATTCCTTAAATGTACCGATTTCATTTCATTCACCAGTAGTCAGTGCTTGAAGACCAGTGACCAATTAACAGTGCGTGGTGACCAGTAACTGAAAGGATATACAATTTGTACAAGTGAAAAGTGTTGGGTACATATCCCATGTGGCCTTTTTGTGCCCATCTTATCCCAAATTTTGAGACATTCCTGAAGTAAGGGTAAGGGAAGGGGAAGAATACAAAAACAAGCACCGCCAACTAAAATGGCAGAATAAAATTGCCCAAGACTAATAAAATAGAATATAAAATGAATGAACTTTGCAAGGACGGAGGTGACAATGACTCAATAAACATGGAAATTTCAATTAATATGCTGAAAATCATTTTAAAACATATAGATAAGGCAAATATTTGAACATGGTGAACATAAATATTTTGAAATATTTTCTCAGCATTTTATATAAACAGAATACTTTTGCAATTTCTTTTATCCTAAAAGCAAGTCAGCTTATCTACAAAGCCACCTATGGAGGAAGTTTTTTTTGTTTTTGTTCCTGGAGGTAGTTTAAGTTCAGTATATATCAGTCAAGACTGAAAGGCAATATTTCAATTCACAAATGAAGCCAAAAACCTGCTGGCTTGAGATAATCACAAACAAAGCTACTAAAATAAATCTGGCTCAGTCAGGTGCATATGTTGGCTTCATTTTCCACTCATTCATAATTTTAAAACCATCAAGTAGTTCACTTAGTGCTACATAACAGAATGACTGGTATTGTAAAACCATAATCAATAACAATATATGCATATATATAAGCATTTATTGACATGTCAGCACAATAACGGCTATATGATTCCAATTCTTCATATAGTTATAAAAATATAAAATTGAAGAATTGCACAATAACTTTAAGAAGATAAACACTTCAACAAAATGAAAATACACCACACACTGATATGTTGATGTACAACAAGATAAAATATAAAAGGCAAAAATGTTAAAATTCTGTAAATGGTTCACAGCATACAAAGATACAGACCAAGACGAAGCATGTACAGTTAGTTCATGATTGCTGGACTGATGTTGATTTCAGGATGGCCACAGATTATATGCATTGTATAAAAGATCAAGTTTATTTTGTCCATAAATTCATGCAGATATGCCTATATATCCACTGATTTTCAGAGAACATTGATTTTCTAGATTTGTATTGGGGGGGGAAGTATCTGAAGAAAAACAACTGCCACAAACAAGGCTTTCTTGGGTCCCCAAAAACTGTCCATTTTAAAGAGTTACCCACCATTTACAGGTTGATTTAATCAATATTAGAATGGTCTTTTAAAAAACAACAACAAAAAAACCCAGTTCATTTGTAGATGAAACCAGGTTATGCAGAAGTCAGTTTGCAGAGGAAGCCTGACTACACAAGAGCGAAGTCCCTAGGTTTTATGATATTTATATTTTAATTCTTTAATTTCAGTGACTGACTTGTGTTATAGTAAAAATACATGTACAACATGTATACAATTTCATTCATAAACCTTGGCTGATTGCCAAGGTCATCAACAACTAATTCAGTCAGTCAAGTACACCATTCATTTATTTGGATGGAGGTCATGAAAACATCACATTATACAAGGAACGCATTTGTTCTATAGAAACTAATTGCACACCCTATTTTTTTTAATGTTTTCTAATTTCATGGTGTTTGTTTTTGTAATCATATCATTATATGTTTTTTATCTTATAGGTGTCATCTAATATTGTAAAGTGCTTAGAGCTTCTAAAGATTAGGCGCTATACAAAGTCCTCATTATTATTATTACATGTATTATTATTATTTGCTGATTGGCTCAATAATTTGTGAAGGTCAGAAAACTTGACTGTTAGATTATTTACAAACTAATAATTTCAATGTTCAAGAATCTGTAATGATTCCAAGTGTTGACTTGGTGTGCACATAGGGGCTATATAAGTACACCACATTATGATTCTTCAATTCATATGCCAGTTTTGTAAGAGATTGAGGAAATCGTCATTTAGTTATTATAAGTTTGTTGGACTTAGAGAGACTGGACAATATTTATTCTAAAATAGATAGTGCTTTGAGGATTATGTGAATTTATTCAAGGACTGGAACAATTAAATAATTCAGTCAGATTATGGGAAACTTTCAGGGACTTTAGTGATATTCTACTTTCGCATAATTACCTTAAAGAAATAACTTTTGGATTTTAACCAATTCATCAGTGGTCTTAGCATGTTAGCACATAAACACATTAGAACCTTTAATTGGAATACCTTTGGATAATCTCTGGATTTATGTGAAATTGGTAGTAAAATTTAGGATAACATTCAAGGAATTCATAGACTGTAAGTTATTTTAAATTCTTTCACTCTGTTTGATTTTATAGTTTAGGGAAATAAAAGTATATTTCAGTAACTTATATGCTTGTTGGGTTTTACCTTGTCTTATCATTTAGTTTAAGCCCCTAGACATAAAGCATTATGATTAAACAGGAGCCACTTTATACAGGAAGACATATTAAACAAGATCCAATTTTGCAGAAGTCAGTTTACAAAGGAGCCAGATTGAAGAGAAAACCAGCATACACAGAAACCAGTTCTAGAGGAAGGAATATTACAAACAGGCCAGTTTCTACTGGAAGCCATATTACACTGGAGCCAATTTCTACAAGACGCCATATTACAGAGAATTCAGTTTCTACAAGAAGCCATATTACACAGGATCCAGTTTCAACAAAGAGGCCATCTTGTGCAGAAGCCAGTTTCTGATGGAAGCCATATTACACAAAAGCCAGTTCTAGAGGAAGGAATATTACACAGAGGCCAGTTTCTACTGGAAGCCATATTACACTGGAGCCAATTTCTACAAGAAGCCATATTACACATGAGCCAATTTCTACAAGAAGCCATATTACACAGAATCCAGTTTCTACAAGAAGCCATATTACACTGGAGCCAGTTTCAAGAAGAAGGAATATTACACAAGAGACCAATTTCAATAGGAAGCCATATTACACAGGATCCAGTTTCAACAAAGAGGCCATCTTGTGCAGGAGCCAGTTTCTGATGGAAGCCATAGTACACAAAAGCCAGTTTCTAGAGGAAGTCAAATTACACTGAGGTCAGTTTTAGAGGAAGCCATATTACAATGGATCCAGTTTCTAGAGGAAGTCAGATTCCACTAGGGTCAGTTTTGGAGGAAGCCATACTACACAGGATCCAGTTTCAAAAGAAATCAGAATTCCCAGGAGCCAGTTTAGGGAAGTTTCAATGTATCAAATGACAGATGAAGAAAAAAAATCAACATGGATAACAATGAACCATTTTTTAACAAAGAACTCCTAATTCCAAAATTGTAACAATGCTGATCGCTTTTGAGACATCTTATATTCAAAGCACATATTTACAAAACTTCAATGAATTTTTAACAGTAAAAATAGGATTAGTAAGCAAGAAAATCATAGTAAAGTAACTTTAACATGTTTTCTGTGTTGTTAACAGCACCTTCAACTTTTTATTGACCTGAATAAGACTAAGTGCCTTTCCCAAGGACATACCAAGGCAACTGACCCAGACTGGCCTGGCCACATATTGAACCCAAGACCCTTGGATTACAAGTCTGATGATCTGCTACTTAAGCTACCATGACTTCCTGCTTGGGTTCAAACAATTATTTAAATTTACCAATAACCTGAGCTGGCCTGGACGGCAACCAACCCATCAACCCTTGGATTACAAATCTGACGCACTACTATTTGAGCCACCAGCTGAGGTCCAAATAATTATTCCACTGCAATTTTCCGTCATTTCCTGAAACAAGTTTGGCTTCTATTTTTTTTTTAAAGATCAATTTCAACTACATTGTTAAACATAAAGCACGTTTTTGTGGGTAACCATGGTCACTCTTCCAGAGGAAAAATTACAGCTGATGCTTACATTTATGGCTTGATGAAAAGGGTCTTCCTCTTTCTAAAGAAGGATATGCTTCATTAACAGGTCTTGAAATTCACATTTGCCACTGAAACCATGAAATCTACAAAAATTCAACCAAAGAAAACAAAGGAATTCAAATTAAGACTATGCAAGAGAACTACTCCAATTCACCTTTCAGTCAAAAAGGAAGACACATATAAATTTGCAGACCTATGAAACCTATCAATGCATGCAGAAACACTTTACTGATATCAATGTTTGTTTGCCAACCATTACTCTCTATGACTGGCACTGCTTGGGCTTGATTGACAGCAGGAAACAAAAAGCACTGAAACTATTACAGAGAGGTGTAAGAACTCTATCAAGCTCACAAGTAGATCATGTGACTTACATGGGGGGGTGATATAATTTTACATGAGGACTGGCAGACATATTGTGACGTTCTGTACAAATAGTAATATCCAATAAGATTATGTGCAGTATCTGTCCCTCTCCATAGGTCAGTCACTAGTGGTTTAATGGATGACCGATGCAGCTCACTGGGCATCAGTAAGCTTAGCCTTTTCAGGATTATTGTATAGACCTCTTCAAAAAGGAGAAAAAATTAAAAAATTTGTGAAGATAGAAGGAGTCATTGTATAATTAATTTTTATTTTTTTGGGTGAGTGGTGAGTTTTGGTTTTTAATGGCACTTTTATTACAAAACTGGCTGGGAAATGAGAGTTTAGTGCCTTTCACAAGGACACACCAAGGAAACTGACTGGGTCTAGCCTGGGTTGTAACTTTATACATTTTCATGTGTAAATTTTATGACAACGTTTCTGATACTTTAGTTCTCAATTTTACAATTTTCTTTTTTTAAGCTTGTTAAATTGTTACAAATCTACATTATTTGCAACATTCCAACAATTCTTAAGTTTCCTCTTCTACCAGCCCCCTCTCAAGTGAAACCACCTTCCTTGTATGAGGCTTCTTTACTCTGCATCACAGTAATGTATTAACACCTCATCTGGTCCTCCTCACAACCAGACCTTCTCTTATGAGGTCCCTTTCAAGTGAAATAACCTTCCTTATGCAAGGCACCTTTGTTCTGCATCCAACCAATACATACAATTTGGTCCTCCTCACATCAAGATTTTCTCTTATGAGACCATCTTTCATCACAGATGGGGTAATTCTTGCAAAAAAAAAAGGGGTGAGGGAGAGAAACACTGAGTGAATTAAAAAAGAGTGTTTTCCAGATCTTTTACAGGTTTGAATAAGTCCTTATTATATAAATAAAATGTAGCTCAAAAGTAACTCTTAACTTACTTTCGTATTTTCGTCCCCAATCTAACTAAAATGGAAATGTAAAATATCTGAAGGGTTGTAAAAAAAAAAGCCGTAAAGAAAGAAAAGGACTGTTTTTGCATGAAATCAAAACCAGTCTTCATATTCCATGAATAAGTGGAAATGTGTGTGTGTGTGTGTGTGATATTAGGATTTTCTTCTATCCAAGTACCATATATATTCACTTACAAGTCGTGTCCAGCTGCATACTGCACAAACCAAGATCTGCCATCACATAATGCAATCGCAGATCTGGGTCTGTGCAGTTTGTTAGGAGTCATCAGTAGAACAAACAAAAGAGACCCCGATCTGCAATCACATTATGGCATGGCAGATCATGATATATGCTGTTTGCAGCTTGACTCATCTTATAAGCAAGTATATATGGTAATATGGAAGAGATTGTTAAAAATCAATTAGATTCATATGGGAAATATTATCTCACCCCTGATAAATGCCTTGATTTATGTCATTAAGAAGCGCCCCTTCAAAGCCCTGTGTTGTGAACAAGGTGATACCATGGATAACATGAAGGGAATGATGAATGGGCAAATAATGTGCAGATGATCAGAGAAAATAATCTTGGATGCCTATGTTTGTGGAGTGCTGGTATCAAAGCAATAAAACAGTAGGTAATGAAGAAAAAATCTACACAAAACAAAATACAACACCTATTAGGTTTTTCATATGCCAGGAAGCCATGGTGGCTCATTTGGTAGGATGTCTAGTCCTAGTTTTATTACCTGCCCAGGCCATGCTAGATCAGCTGCCTCAGTGTCTCCTTTTAAAAGACATTTAGCTCCAGTTTCTACAGTATGATACAGCCAATCATGTCCCATTAAAAGCCAAACAACCAACCAACACAGAAGATCAGATAACCAGTCATTTGGATTAAAACCTGCATGGCAAAATTACATATATACTGTATGGACAAGAGACAATTGCTGAAAAGCATTAAAAAATAAAATGTTAAAATATTCAAATGGATAGAAATAATGTAAGTTTTCTCATTTAAAACTATGACCACAGAATAAGTGAAACTGTGCAGCTTTTAAACTTTTGATCCTAATCCCTCACTGCCCATCATTGTTCCAATGTATTTTGCCATATTTTTCCATGCACCATCCCAGTACTATTAGGTCCTCCCAGTCAAAAGCCCTAACACCTAAAGTCCCCTATCTAACACACCAACACTTTCCTACACCAGTCCATCTGTGATCTGGACTCTATAACTGACTGGGCTATTTGGAGATATCACAGACACTTATAAACCTCATGTTTTGCTTAACATTAGAATTATTTGTCCACTAGATTTTAATGCAGATCAGATAAAGTGTAAAAAAAATTGTTTGGGAGAGTTTTTGTTAGCAATAGATGTGGTACAAAAGAATTGTTTAACTTTCAGCTGAAATTTTGGTGAATCAAAAGGTCAAATAAGCATGCCTTTGTATTGGTGTCCATCAGACCTACCCTTGTATTGGGGTCTGTCAGACCTACCCTTGTATTGGATCTGTCAGACCTACCCTTGCACTGGGTCTGTCAGACCTACCCTTGTATTAGGGTCTGTCAGACCTACCCTTGTATTGGGTCTGTCAGACCTACCCTTGTATTGGGTCTGTCAGACCTACCCTTGTATTGGGTTTGTCAGACCTACCTTTGTAATGGGGTCTGTCAGACTTACCCTTGTATTGGGGTCTGTCAGACCTACCTTTGTATTGGGTCTGTCAGACCTACCCTTGTATTGGGTCTGTCAGACCTACACTTGTATTGGGGTCTGTCAGACCTACCTTTGTCATAGGGTCTGTCAAACCTACATATTGATAAGTATATCTCACTTTGAATCAAAATGGCTGACTGAACAAAATAATATGGCCATAATAAAAGTGTTCTAACACTTAAAAATTAATGAAACATCTATATAGTGGTCATTCTAATAAATTTGTAAAACACTGTGTCCAGTTTAGTTAAACTTCACTGAAGTAAGCACTTTACTATCCTCAAAATAGAAATAAATTTGTTATCATTTACACAAACCATTTAAGTACAGATCTGATATAATTAAAATTGTTCTACTTTTTCTTTTCACATACATCATCTGTTGCAAAGTTCAAAGTTTTTGTTTAATAAACTATTTTTGTTCCCCTTCTCAAAAGAATCCATCTTTCCCAACAAAGAAGTTTTTCATGCCTAAAACATGCATTGACCAATCTGAGTCTCAATGTAAAATAAACATACATTCACATATTTTTGTCTTACAAATACAGACACTGAGATGGTGGGTGGGTAGGTAGGTAGGTAGGGATGCATGCATGCATGCATGTATGTATGTATGTATGTATGTATGTATGTATGTATGTATGCATGTATGTACATATGTGTGTGTGTGTGTGTGTGTGTACATCAACACAATAATGGCTATACAGTGCTCATTAAAACTATGGTAGAAAATGCTACAATAAAGAATTGCAAGCACCCCTTAACTCATTAACCCCTGGCACCACATTTATGTGGCAGGAGGTAGTAGCCTACTGATAAGCTCTGTAGCATCAAGGTCATGTATGATACACTAAAGTGGGTGGTATTACAGAAAGGATATATTTCTCCTTTTTTTATTATGAAACTTCTTAAATGAATTCATATGAAAAAGCTTACATTTCACAGAGTGAAGGTCAATCCACTACATAAGACTGGTGTGTGAGGTGTGTTGTCAGTGGACACACTGGCAAAATAGTATGCACAAATGTGAGCTTTGTTTCATAAGAAGGATGCCATTCTCCAATAGCGTGTTTGATGTTCTGAAATTTGTTTGTGGAATTACCAATATGTTACCATGGTGAAAATCGAGTTGTGCTCAGGCTTTTTTTGTAACATTGGCAAGATACTCTACCACCTGATTTTATAATCCGAGCTGATGTCACCTTTGCTGGTTACTATTGGAAGCATATCTCAATTAGAACTTTTGATGCAAATATTTTCATTTCGGTTACGCTTAATGTGTTCTGAATAAATTATAACAAGAATCCAGGTAAAACACATTATGTACCTTAAATTATTCTGAACTTTCTAAAATAAATACATGGTTCTGGATAGTGCATTAGTAACACACTAGCTACACACCTTCTCAGTTCCAAGAAGGATCCCCTAAGCATGGAAATGGAAGGTTTATTATGATTGCCTATTTGAGTTTGAATTGGTTTTCTGTTTTCCATATTACTTCAATGCAAAAGGTACGTGATACCACCAAATGTACTATCAAGTATGAATTGGTTTTCTCAGATTTTCTCACCTTCCTTCAACGCAAAGAATACCCAATACCATTAAATAAGTCATCAGGAATGATTATTGTATAATCTAAAATATTAAAACCAATATAATTTGAAATATACAACTTTCATTACATATTTATTTCATCTTTACAACACCGACATACAATGTTATTATTTAACTGTATTTCTACATTCCAACTTGGTTCTTGTCACTGCGGTCCCATTTATCTTTCTTCCTAATACACCAAACTGAACTTATATAAAGCCAATTTATTTTGCATTCCATTCATTCTGTACAGTGTAAATGAGGGTTTATATCATTAATGAATTTACTATATTCATATTTTATTTCCTGTCAGGCGAAATTAACTTATTTATATGGGAAATGAAATTGTTGAGGCAAGGGCCTGATGAATCCCTATACCTCATCAAAATTTGTTCATTGCAATCACTTGGAACAAAATAAATGTATTTTTGCGCACTTCTCAAGATAAATGATTTACAAATGGATACTTACATTTCGGAGTACAAAAATCCCAAATCCCAGTGTTCCCGCCATGAGACAGAGAAATACAAGAGACAATAGAAGGGTAAGAGATGAAATGAGAGACACAAAGATATTGTCGTCTGCCATCCTGAATCATCCCAATGATTGAGAAAGATACAGTTTCTATCTATAGAATCAGGTTTCCATAATAAAACGAACAACTTTTCAACAAAGGTTTCTCTCCAAAGGTGAAGAAAAATGACGAAACTTACAGGGAAAAAATATTTTAGCAGCATAAACATTCCAATATTAGCTTCATGTGTACTCAACTAGTAAAAGCAATTTCTGGTATGGACAAGAACCAAATAGTTGTCAGAAACACTAATTCAACAACAGCTTGGTATTAGTTCCCAAATTACCAAACATATATCTTTGAAAGAATGTCAATATGTTAGCAATCCAAAGAAATAACCACAAAAGACAATAACATCAATAATCGAAACTCTGTCAGCTAACTAGAGATTTAGTCCCTTCCAATTCTCTTGTGGGGAAACACTACATCTTTGGTGCAGAAGAGTTAAGGGCAGAATTTTTACATTCTATTCCAGGAGAATATATCCAGCAAGTTTAATATACAATTCTATTTCCAAACATAACACAGAAATGTTATGGAAACTAAAAGTTTGTTCCTGACACCACTGCCGACAGAATGCCACTCACTGTTGTTGTTTGCATCAAGCCTCCAAGAATCTTTTTTCAAACATTCTCTCAACTTGACAGCGCCATAAAAAAACAGACATGGAAGTTTCCTATCAGAATTGTAACACTTGTATGCTGGTATAGCATCTGACCAAACGGGAAGATATTGCATTTCTTACACAGGAACAAAAATTTGCAAAATAAGCAATGAAAATTTCACTTAATGCTCCATCCATGGAATTAATTATATGCCTCATCAGAAATTTGTATCAAGGTGGGAATAGCTCTCTCTGGCAGGAAAATTATTTCATGGTTTGGAAAAGATATCCCACATGAACTGAAAGTGGTTTTATATGAACAGTAGTGGTAAATTAATCACATACAGGTAAAAATACATTTTCTTTCGTTATCTCAGAAAGCAGTTTGTAACGTGTAAAACACAATCGCAGATAAACTTCCTTCCTTTCTCATCAAAATATGGGAGTGAACTGCAAGATACAGATCTTAAAATCAGGGTAGGCAGCCAAAACAGACATGATAGAAATGTCATCTGCCACCCCACTGAAAAGCAGACGACATGCTGTTGCTAATGGTTCTCTCACAAGCAGCAGGTAGAGAGTGGTAACAAGTCTGGCTCACTGATCATATATTACCTATATACATTAGTTTAACAAAGCCCCCCTGCATCATAATGGTTGCTACTACATGCAGCAATAGACACTAAGAAACATCTACAAGACTTCAGCATGCTTTTCCTAACTGCCAGTAGATGATCCTGTCTCTCCAAAGGTTACTTCTCCACAATGTTACTGAGTAATGTTTTTTTCTTTGCATGAATGCAAGAAACCAATGCTCTGGAGAAGGCTATTAGCTTTGAACAAAAAATTCACATACCTGGTTCATACACATGATGACCAATGCAGGCATGTCAGTCAAAATGAGCAAGCAGTGTTGGAATGTTTTGAAATTAAGAATAATACATGTTCCAAAGCTCTACTGAAGGAGGCTAACTGCCACAAATCTACTGTACAAGAAAAAAAGCCTTTTTCAGTTACATGTATTAAAAGTATTTTATTCCATGTACTGTATACCCATTTCAAAAAATGGCACGAAAATCATAAATATTCCAATGGGTAGCCAGGTATACATCAATTCTTCATAAATTAATTTCTAAATTTATTTCTAAGCTGACAGGCTATGAGAATTAATAGGACAAATACTCTGTCCTGCATGTTAAAAGAGGCAACTATTGGAAGCAAAAGCCACATTGGTTAAGTGACTAGTGTGCCAGATTCACTTCTGAAAGGGTGCAGGATGAAATCCTCCCATCTGATCACGTGCCAGAGGATCTGGGTCTGTGCAGTTTGTAAGGTGTAATCAGGAGAACCAACAGCACAGACCCTGACCTGCAGGCATATTATGCTATGGCTGATCAGGATCTTTGCACAGTTTAAATTTTGACTTGAGATACAAGATAATGATTAGTCATCCCCATGACAATCCTGATCTGCAACACTTGCTTCATGTGATCACCTTTGAAGACATGGGAAAATACCAAATACATGCAGATATGATTAGACCAGATTGAGTGTGTGTGTGTATGTGTGTGATTTGGATTTTTGTTGTTGTTGTTGTTGTTGTGGGGTTTAACGCCATTTTTCAGCACAATAGGCTATACATGGCGGCCAGTATTAATGGTGGAGGAAGAACCCGGAAAACCCCGGAAAGAACCACCGACCCACGAGAAGCTACTGGCAAGCTTTCTCACATGCCCACATTGGCTGAATCTTAGACTCGAACCGCCGCAGACAGAGGTGAGATGGCAGTGATCCGTAACGAAGAGCGCTTTAGACCACTCGGCCACTCGGGGCCCCCGATTTGGATTTTTAACGTAGCTTTTAACAATTTTTCAGTCATATCACTATGATGTCTGCAGCGTGGCAGTTTATAGTGATGTCTAGCACTAGGGCATCATGCCGCAGACATGTGGCACACTGCCCCACCCAGTCACATTATCCTGACACCAGGCCGCCCAGTCCTAACACTAACCTCTTAATGCTGAGCTCCAAGCGAGGCAGCTGTTAGTACCATTTTTGTAAGTCTTTGGTAAGACTTGGCCGGGGATCAAATCCACAACCTCCTGCATCTGAGGAGGATGCTCTAACCACTAGACCATTGGAGCAGTAGACCAGATTGAAGTTGCAAATTCAAACAGAATATAAGGTAAGCACTTTTAATACCTATTATGAAAGATCTGTGCATTTTTCTCAATGAATCATACTGGCAAAGAAAATATAACAGTTAAGTATGTGTTAAAGTTGCAGGTCAATTGTTATTTCTATTATGGAGCCTTTCCTAACTCTACTTTCTTGCCAATACAAACACACCACAAATAACTATGTATCCAGGTGATGAAATAACAGAAACTTGTCTTCAACAATATTATAATTGTTGTTTACTATAAACACATTACCAGTTCTTCTGGCAGAAACTGCAAAGAAAACAGTCTGCTAGAAACGTGGTCCAAATCTGCCTCCATAAAGAGTGAAAATTTACTTCTTATACTGAGAAATTCAAATGTAAGCATGAAGTGTTTGCTTCTAAGTTCACGAATTCAACACACATCAGATAATTCCTGATTTATTAGAATCTGTGTGTTTTATTAGCATTACCTGACCTGACATTTTAAAATAAATATTTTCCCATTTTATAAGCTTTAAAAGATATGTCCTTTCATAAATTAGCCTGGTCCATGGACTCCCAGTAGTGCATGTAGAAAACCAGTTTCCTATTTAATCGAGCATGTTTCACGATGCAAACAAAACTCGAAATCTATTTAATACAATTTGCAATAAAGTCTATCCATGCAAACTTTTTTGATTGCTAAAGGTTCATTTTTTCACTTATAATTCAATTAAGACAACGGATGACTCCACTTTGAATTCTAAGGGTACATTTTTTCACTAATGATCTAATTAAGACAAGTGATGCCTCCACTGTAATGGTTACCTCAGATGCCTCACTATTCACTTGTGGGAAATTCTGTATATTTTTTTAGCAGCACAATCAAAACAGTATTACATATATCCATTACTAGATTTCTTTGATATATTCATGACCTAACATTGCACTTCAACTGATCTATATCACAGCAGCCACTGTACCTCCTTTTCCTGTGGTATACACCTTTTGTTTGGTCAAATCCTCTGGGATGTTCAAAATCACTGTAAAACTGAGTGAAACAAACATGAAACAATAACAGATGACCATTTCACTGTGCAGGCTTATAAAAAAAACACAACCTATGCAAACTATCTTCCAAATTTTTCATAACGTCGATTTTACCTATTTTACTATAGTCTGATAAAATTCTCAAAAAGATAAAGGCATAAAAGTACCATATACAGTCACTTATAAGACAAGTCCAACTGTAAACTGCACAGACCCAGATCTGCCATTGCATAATGCGCCAGCAGATCTGGGTCTGTGCAGTTTGTTAGGGGTAATCAGTAGAACAAACAAGATAGACCCTGATCAGCAGGCACATCAGGATCTGATGACTGCAGTTCGGAAGCAAATGTATATAATAAACAGGCATATGTATATCATTAAGGAATTGCTGGAAAAACTCTATGCTGTATATTTTATGCATTCAAGAACAATGTGTAATGGTAAATGGTTCTAAATCTGGTTGTTCCAAAGTAGCTTATGGAGGCCCTCAAAGTACAGTACTTGGGCCATTGCTTTTCTCCTTGCACATCAATGGCAGGTAGTTTGGAAACAATTTTAAACTTCTAGGGTCACTAGAGAAGCTGTACTAAAACTGCAACATTCCAATGCTGACACTGAAAGGACATTTTCTATCCTGTGGAAAATTCAGGCCAACTCCAGAGGAAACCTGCATCCAGTAAAAGTACATAATCACCAATGATCTGCCATAAATATAATCCAAGCAATGATTCACCACAAAAGGCTAAAATTGCTTGTGCTATATATAAGGACAATTCGAACAGCAACAAGTCATTAATGTACATTTTTTAATAAAGGAAAAGGAAATAATTTGTTCAAAGGTTGTCATTTTTCATCTACTGCATGCTAAAAACTGGGTCAATGAAAATCCTCCAGTTATCTAAGTCAAAACTCCTGATAACATTTTGCCTATGATCTGACCTGTGCTAAGCTGATCTCGCATGTATGGTGATGAATGTAAGTGTCTTAAGTGACATGCATACTTTATTTTCATGCATGTGACTATTAAACAAGTTTGATTAAATCAGATAAGAAAATATACTTGGTCATGTGATGAAACTTTCTGCCAATACAATGCAAGACAACAGCATTAGTATGCTTGGATCCAACTCATATTCATGCCCAACCACAAGCTTGATGAAACATGCCTATTTACCAAATGTGATCCAATTCCTATTTAAAAAATAAAACAGCAAAAACACTCAGCCTATCTAACACATGAAACACATACATATAAGTCTTGCTCATATTAAAATGTATCCAACATACACAATATTAGCTCATTTAACAAGTTTAATTACAATCTGGGCAGGAAGAATGTCTCTTAAGCATTAATATCAGCCAATCAGATTCAAGATCACCTCATTAATACACCTAGACTGTACTCATTATAAAAAATCATTAAATATCTTGATGATATAACCCTGTTTACCAATTTTATCACAAACAGTCACTGAAGTGCTGATAAGCTCATCCAATCAAATACAGAATTATTTAATTAATATTTATACATCTTGCTCATAATGATACTTATTTGAAAGTTTGATGATTTAAGCTCATTTATCAAGATCCAATTAAAAATACAGTCTCCATAAAAATGACATCCTGAGCCAATCATATGCAAAATCACCTGATGTGTGGATTATCAAACTTGTGCAAGATATTCATCATATTAGCCTACATTCAAAGTTTGATCAAAACTGGATGTTCACTTTCTGTAGTGGCAAGTTCAGCCAACCAGATTCAAGATCAGCTCATAAATATGCATCAATTTCGCTCTTTATTCAAATGAATTTTCAGGATACATATATATATTCAAACTTTCATCAAAACAGAACCAAAACTGTGACTTCTGGAGTGGTAACAAGCTCAGCTAATCTGATGCAAGTTCATCTCCTTATTTTGTATTCAAACACTCCAACCACTGAGTGGTGTCCAGAGCTCCAGAATGGTAAAAAAAAGCAAATGTTGAAAGGCAACCAGTGGATGCAATGCCATCCATAAACTTGTCTTGGATACATGCACTGTCGAGGTCCAGATGGAAAGGATCACAAAATCTCCACATTTCTTCAAAAATCACTGGGATAACAATATGACTAGTTTTATAAATTGCTTTAAAATTAAACAGCATACAACAAAGAAACAAGACAAATGACTGGACTTGTTTTAAAATTATCTTGAATTTATTTGAAAATCTTGTCCCTAAAACATGAAACTGCTGAATTAACATGCACTTTTAAATATAACAACGACGGCAATCAGAATACAGCCTGCACATATACTGACCTACGCATAAAAGGTGGACTCTTGTTAACACATTAATGCCTGGAGATTTTTGTCATTTTCATCTGAAATTTGAGTAGGAAACACGGTTTGAATGCTATTTCTGAATGCATCTGAAAACACCAAATCCCAGGTGATCTTTCAATAACATACTGCCTAGTTGTGTTATAAACACAATTTTCCATTGGTTATTTTGCTTGCGCATGAGCAGAAGGGTAAAAGCTGGACTTCTTTTTTCTTTTTTTTGCTAAACGGACCCATTATTTTTGTATCAAGACCACTCTTTATTCCAAATGTCCATTTTATCCTATTTTTGCAAAGGTTCATCCATCCACAGTTCATACCAGTTTGCCTTAGATCTGAGACCAAAAAGTATAAAATCCGGATACAGAATCGGATTCTGTATTTTGTAATGCAACAAGAAATTCCAGATTATCTGATATCATTGTAGAGCTACATCTGTCTACCTTTCTATAATACCACCTACGTTAGTGTATCATGCATGACCATGATGCTACAGAGCTCGGCTGTAGGCTACTACCTCCTGCCACGATAACTCGTCGCTAGGGGTTAATGTGTTAATACCAACACCAATGCTAGTGATGACGTCTACAACACCAGCGGTCCTCATTCACATGGTGCAAGTGAAAACTATATTAAATTTTTCCCTATTTAGGTGGCACCTGTTTAAGTCCTGACCTACTAATTTAATAATATGGAAAATGGCTGAAAAATTCAAACTCTTGTGATTTTTTTTCTCTGTTAAAACTGGGCTACTTGAATAATGCTTCATTTGCCCACCATTGGTTTTAGTTGTCTGGGCTAGGGAACTGTCATTCCCAGATATGCATTAGACAAAAAAAAAGCACAATGAAGTCAAGCAGACTGTACTCAGACTTCTACATAAAATATTTGGTCTACAATTAAGCATCTTTAGCAAACTTAAACATAACCCAGGTGTGGTTCAAATGCCAAGTATAAAAAAACACCTAACAGATTCCCTCATAAATAATCTTACAAAATCTGCAAAATGTCAAACATACATACATACATACATACATACATACATACATACATACATACATACATACATATATATATATATATAGTGTATGTGTATACAGTAAAACAGTTCTTGTGCAATTGA
Source organism: Sinohyriopsis cumingii (assembly GCA_028554795.2). Lineage (NCBI taxonomy): Eukaryota > Metazoa > Mollusca > Bivalvia > Unionida > Unionidae > Sinohyriopsis > Sinohyriopsis cumingii. Next base: position 3,815,447 of record JAPYKE020000076.1, on the reverse strand, counting down.
TTATGTCAAACCTGAAGATAAGTGCATACCTCAGCCTGATTTAATAAGGTAATTCTGCCTTTGATTCTCGGATTTAATTCTGCCTGGCAGTGGACAAAAATCTCTATTAGCAGAAATTTAACAGCTGTTCTGACAAAAACCTCTCTGAAAGTAGTATAAATTCCTCATTTTTTAATATATAAAAAACAACATCATTTAGTCAGAAAAAGAAAATGCTGCATTTCAAGATTTTTAGAATTCCAGCTACACATTATTCCATTTTTATTTCTAGTACAGTTGACTCCAGTTAACTGCACAGCCTCGGGCCCGTCACGAGACTGTGCAGTTAAATGGAGTGTGCAGTTAACCGAAGTACGGTACAGTACAGCTTTGAATCAGCATGGCATGAATATAGGTGAATAACGCATAAAGATGATTAGAATCCACTCTTTCAACGTTAACTTAAATGAAACAAGAATCTACAATGAACAGCACTAACGTCATATTGTTAAATCAAACACAATGAAATTGACGATTTCCAAAAGAAATCGGCAATTGATGTCTGCACACAAGTTTTACTAATAAGTTGGTGAACTGCCGACTCTATTTTGTAAAACGGTTCAAACAGCTCACATTCTCTCTGTTCCATGAATCTGCATAAATTCTGGAGTGACTGAATAGTGACTTTAGATGAAACCTGGTCATCTACTGCATCGTCATCACTTCTTTCATCATTTTCTTCTTGTTCTGTCTCTGTAAGTGCAACGATGGTTGAGTTGTCAATTTCACCTTCTGTCTGAAGACCGTCATCTATTGTAACATATGATTGTTCCCACGCTATTGCTCCCTGGGGGGCGGGAATATACATGTATCTACCATCTATGGCATCCTTTACATGTCAATCATTTACAAAGTCGCATTTACTGGCTTAATTGTCAGCTTATTTGAAGCGCTACAGCAGTGGACTGGCAATAAATGATCCTGACTATACATTGTTCAGTTAGCCGGAGTAAAATTGTAATGAATAATGTGCCACGGGCAGAACATTTATCGTGCTATTATCCAGAGTGTGCATTTAAGCGAAGTGCAGTTATCCTGAGTTTGTTCCCATTGAAAAGCATTGGGAAAAAACAGGACCAGCGTGACTACGTGCAGTTATCCGGAGTGTGCAGTTAACCAATGTGCAGTTAAATGGAGTTGACTGTAAATCTCAGGCACAAAGAAATAACTATTCTTGATTCAATATTCTGGACACAAATTGCATTTGTGCTTAACATACAACTAAACAACACAGAAACCATTTGTGATGTTTTCCACATACCTACCTACCTACCCACCCAACTACCTACCTACCTAGAGATGATTATGTGTGTATACAAAACATAACATCACATAAAATATATCCATTATTAGGAAAGATAACCAATCTTTTATTATAGATTTGTATCTGAAATAGTATCATCATATCTACAAGTTTCAATACAACTGTATTCACTGGCTGAAATAGTATCATCATATCTACAAGTTTCAATACAACTGTATGCATTGGCTGAAATAGTATCATCATACCTACAAGTTTCAATACAACTATATGCACTGGCTGAAATAGTATCATCATATCTACAAGTTTCAATATGACTGTATGCACTGGCTGAAATAGTACCATCATATCTACAAGTTTCAATACAACTGTATGCATTGGCTGAAATAGTACCATCATATCTACAAGTTTCAATACAACTGTATGCATTGGCTGAAATAGTACCATCATATCTACAAGTTTCAATACAACTGTATGCATTGGCTGAAATAGTATCATCATATCTACAAGTTTCAATACAACTGTATGCACTGGCTGAAATAGTATCATCATATCTACAAGTTTCAATACAACTGTATGCATTGGCTGAAATAGTACCATCATATCTACAAGTTTCAATACAACTGTATGCATTGGCAGAAATAGTACCATCATATCTACAAGTTTCAATACAACTGTATGCACTGGCTGAAATAGTACCATCATATCTACAAGTTTCAATACAACTGTATGCATTGGCTGAAATAGTATCATCATATCTACAAGTTTCAATACAACTGTATGCATTGGCTGAAATAGTATCATCATATCTACAAGTTTCAATACAACTGTATGCATTGGCTGAAATAGTATCATCATATCTACAAGTTTCAATACAACTGTATGCACTGGCAGAAATAGTATCATCATATCTACAAGTTTCAATACAACTGTATGCACTGGCTGAAATAGTACCATCATATCTACAAGTTTCAATACAACTGTATGCATTGGCTGAAATAGTATCATCATATCTACAAGTTTCAATACAACTGTATGCATTGGCTGAAATAGTATCATCATATCTACAAGTTTCAATACAACTGTATGCACTGGCAGAAATAGTATCATCATATCTACAAGTTTCAATACAACTGTATGCACTGGCAGAAATAGTATCATCATATCTACAAGTTTCAATACAACTGTATGCACTGGCTGAAATAGTATCATCATATCTACAAGTTTCAATACAACTGTATGCATTGGCTGAAATAGTATCATCATATCTACAAGTTTCAATACAACTGTATGCACTGGCTGAAATAGTATCATCATATCTACAAGTTTCAATACAACTGTATGCATTGGCTGAAATAGTATCAATAATATCATCAACTATAATTGCACAAGATTTTTTAAGTGCTTTTGCTACATGTAGCACATCTAAATCATAAAATAGGTAAACTGTGCAAAATACTTTCCCAAATAACATGGTTTCTGTCATTTCAATTACATACTGCATAATAAAACAAGTATTTCCTTCCTGCAACAAAGATATTAGTTACAGATATTGTTTCTTAGAAACCAAAGAAAAGTCTGTTATTTTTTGTACAAGCAAGACACAAACTGCTGCTGCCTCAATCAATCATCCCTTAATTAGCACTGACTTGTACAAAGTGGCATAGAGTCAGCGTAAATATGAAAACTGCTACATGGGGAAATGATAACTGTGGAGAAATCAATACCTATGGCATACTAAGAGTCCGACAAAAGAGGTGTGTGTGTGTGTGTGTGTGTGTTTGTGTTTGTGTGTGTGTGTGTGTGATGCATTTTAATTGTTGGAGAAGGCTACAAATATAGCATGCATTTTCAGTGATAGACGACGGAGTAAGTGATGATGAATATGCCATAGTTCACTATGAACTTTAAAGTGCAAGAGATCCTGAGGTAATTCTCTTTTACTTGAGATAATGTTAACAAGCATAATTTCAGTGAAATTTTGTTCCCCACCCCCTCCACCATGGCAAGATGTGACTGTGACCTTTATGATACAGCTGTAAATTTAGAGGGCTGGCATCAAAAGTAAGAAGAAAAAGTGCAAAAATTATACCAAGGTAATACCTATATTACAAATATTACAAATTACATACTAAATACTCTCTACCTTACCTGGCTTCTTCTCTAACATTCATGCCCTCTACAAAATGAGGTCACGGTAAAAGATGAGGTGTTCAAATTAGTTTGCAGAAATCACTTTTATTCTTTCAGTCTCAACAACCTTGATCTTTCACCTATTGGTCACAAATTCAGTATGTTTTTTCCTAAACTCACTAAGAGCTTGCCCTTTCACTTTTGACACCAAAATCAACAGGTGTCTTTCTCATCCTAAATGCAAGCCATTTACATTGTTTGGTCAAGATATCTGGTTTGTATATAAGTTCAATTATTGTGTGGAAAGTTTTCCGTCTGATAGTCCCTGTGACCTTGACCTATGAATTTTTGAGCCCAAAATGGATAGGTTTCTTCTGTTCCCCAAATACAAGTTACTCAGAAAGTTTGGTAACAGAAAATGATGGAGAATTAATTGATGCTCAGCAACAAAACAGAGCAGATGCACAGCTAATTGCATGTATGAACAGTCATATAACATGATATACTCTGCTATATGGCAGATATATATAAAAAAATCTTTTGAATAATTGGAGCCAACTTTTTCAAGAGGCTCTCCAATAACCAATCTTAGTTCATGTAAAGGTAAAGATAGGTATTCTGAAAGCAATAGTTTATCATTATCCTGGCAACAAAAAGGTTAGGAACTCTTGTCGAGATTTTCTGCCATATCTGAGGGAAGGGTGAGAAAGGTAAGGTTCACTGCCTGTGTGAGGATACTGGCAGTATTATTCTACAGCATTGCTATTTTCCTCTCAATATCCAAACATTTACTGCTTGTTCCTCCCATACACTTGTTCTAAAAGTAAATGAACATGGATTCTGCACAACACAACGTATCCGCTATGAACAGCATTATGATACATGTCATGTTACTGTAGTCAAACTCAACACTAATAATGAACAAACAGTCTCAAAATGGACGATGCTGGCATTGTTGATGTTACCAGTATAATATTTACATGCCACTGCAAGCAGTCTATGAGCAATCAGTCAAAAAACAATCGGTCAACAACAGAAAATTCTAGAATATGATAAAATGTGGTCTCCTTCAACTAAGACTCTTGACAAAAGATCTAAAGCTGAGCACGAGCCTGGTAAAAGTTAATATAATTTATTGTGATCACCAAAAAAGGCTTATAGAAAATCCAGAAAATAATATTGGCTGTCATTATTAGTCGTTGTTAATTTAAAGCACATAAACGAACGTTTCTACATTTTTCTTTTTCTGGTACACAATGAATATACATCAGATAATAAAGAATTTTACTTCTTCATGAAAATTTTGCCGTGTGTAATGACTGTGACCCTCGCTCATTGTGAACATTATTATTGTTGTTGTTGTTGTGTGATTATTGCCATTTTTCAGCACATGACATGACTATACATGGTGGCCAGTATCTGTGCCAATAAATGCCATGTACACTCAGGTATCTTGAGAGGAGTAATTAAGAAGCCATCACAAACCAAGCCATGCAATGCAAACTTGCCATTTCTAACTTCATGTTATGGCTCTCTTTGAGATTCAACTTTGGACTAATGAAATACAGGTGAGCTCCCACAAGTACCTACAACATCATGGTAATTATATACAGGTGAGCCCCAACCATGGTTTTAAGTACCTGGTTTTCTGTCAAATATTTGCTGTTAAACAGTAATAGTGTGGTATGGAATGCCTAACTGTTTTTATGATCTGCTGCTGCTGCTGTTGTAGGGTTTAACACCATTTTTCAGCGCAAAATAGGCTGCCTCCAACATGATTTTGATATTCACGATGTCACTGCTTGATCTTCATGGACTTTCTAACATTGAACAGTCACTAAGAGACAAAGTGTTCTGCTAAAAAAGACATTATTACATGCTTCTCATTGAAACAATATAAATGAACAACAGAGTATTAACAATGTTTTTGGAAATTTACGACAGATTCTGAGGATGTCAAGGAATGGCTAATTCTGAAATTTATTTGCAACACTGATGCACAAAAGATCAAATACACAAGGAATATTTGAATTTGGTGACATAAAAATTCGCCTATTAAAGAAAAGTCTTTTTGCAATCCAAAGTTTGAAATTAGTTCCCTAATTTATGTGTCAAAAGAAACCAAGTTTTCTTTTAATCAATATTTAATAATCATTTAAACGGCCAATAAATGCAAGTATTTCCTTGTGTGCTTTAAATAAATACAAAGGCACCATGAAGATGGTGTATTGTCATAAACATACATCAAAAAAGCACTTAAAAAGTGATTAAACATTAACATTAGCTAGGGATGGAAACAAGAATAAATCAAAAGAGTTGTCATCTACATAAACACTGCTCTTTCATCCACCCCATCTGCATATTGTTGCATGTACGAATGCAGCAAATACACATTATATTCTGAGACCATGTAAAAAGATCCCGACCAAACCACATTTTGTTTTTCTTTTTGAATGGATGCCCCAAATAAAGAAATGCAATATGAAACTTAAAGGAGATAACAGATTAGATCATTTATGGGCAGGTGTCCTTTATCTGGGGGTTAACATGAGATCATATAGCTGGTGTCCTTAATCTTGAGGAGCTAGCAGATGAGATAATTTATGAGCAGATGTCCTTTCTCAAGAGGGATTAACAGATAAGATCATATATGAGGTGGTTTTTATGTGGAGGGGGTTAACAGATTAGATTATTCATGAGGTGTCTTCTTTATGGAAAGGATTAACCGATCAGATTCATGATATGTCCCTTATATATAAGGGTTTACATTATATTTATGAATAAGTGTCCTTAATATGGAGGGGTTAACAAATAAGATCAATAATGAGCATTTTTTCTTTATATGGCAGTGTCCAGGAACACAGATGCTCCTGCACTTTGACAAATGTTCAACAAAAAGTGTAATACAGGCTTTAATATCAGTTCTGTCAATTTTACCACAGCTTGGCAGTATGAAAAAAGTTTATGCAAAGTTTTTAAGATTTAAAGCCATTTTTATAACATGGCAGTTTTTATAACATGGCAGTGTGTATATTTGGTTTAGGAAGAGTCTGGGAAAACCCATGAGAAGCTACTGACAAGATTTCTGGCATACTAGTACCCACACCAGTCAAGCCAAGACTCAAACCCTTGCGGACTGATGTGAAATAGGAGTGATCTGTCAACGCATGTACCTTAGACCATTCATCCACCCAGGACACCAAAAAGTGAAGGAAGTACTATTATGTTGTATATTTTGGTTGAAAATATCACAAATGAATGAAAATACACAAAAGTTTCTGAAAAACCACTCAAGAGCTTCATGTTTTTGATAAGTCAAAACCAAATTTATTGCGAAAGAGAGGACCATTAAAGGCAACTATATCTAATATTATATAATGACCTTGTGATATGGGGCCCAAGAAAGGCACACGTTTTTGTGATCTTCTAGGTTTAATGCCATATTTCAGCACACAAAAGGCTAATGACAGCCTCTATATTTAGCAGAGGAAAATCCTGTGAAAACCCCTGAGAGAACAACCGACTCATGGAAAGATACTGCCAAGCTTTAACACATACCCACATTGGCCAAGCAGACTCGAACCCAAGCGGACAGAGGTGATATGCCAGTAATCTGAGATGGCAAGCACCTTAGACCACTCAGCCACCCAGGTCCCCTAGCACAGATGCAGATTTATTGTGTGCACTCGTGTGTGTGTGGCAGTTTATAGTGATGTCTAGCACTGGGGCATTATGCCACAATCATGTAGCATGATGTCCCACCCAGTCACATTATCCTGACACCAGGCCAACCAGTCCTAACACTAACCTCTTAATGCTGAGCGGCAAGTGAGGCAGCTGTTAGTACTATTTTTATAAGTCTTTGGTATGACTTGGTCAGGGTTCAAACCCATGACCTCCTGCATCCAAGGCAGATGCTCTAACCACTAGACCACCGGAGTGGTCAGACTTATTGCAGTATTATTCAGTCATATATCATGTGTATGCTGTTGGATTCCAATGTAATGCTAAAAAAAAGATCTGATAGCATGTTATCTACTTGTTCATGTTTGCAGACTGTTATCCCCTTGCAAACAGCACTTTACCAGTAAAGATTTATTTTAAATCATTCCTCTATGTAAAACTAGGTCAACATGACCTAATTTGCATGTCTGAGTAACTTTTTTTTTCCAAATTTGTTTTTTTTACACCATCCAGTATCTTGAAATCTATGTCACCTACATTCATGCAAGCCAGTATACAGATTAACTCAATGAAAGTCACTCTACCATATAAACATATTTTAAACTTGATCTGATTCTGATCTTCAGTGACTTTTGTATTTTCAGCTGATCACTTGCTATACTCCCAAAATTCTGGACCTTTATACCCACTCACAAAAACTGACACATGGATACAACATGACAAAAGTAACTCCACCATATGAAAATCAGGTCAAACTGACTCAGTTTTTATGCTTGAGCAAATGTGGTATTTACACCTTGTACTCAGTATCTCAGAATCTACACCAGGAGTGGGCAAAATATGGCCTGGGGGTCAGATCCAGTACTTGACAGGGTTTTATCTGTCAATTTATATCACAGGGTGTGGTTTTAAAAATCACTTATCTGGCCTGTCCCCTACAGGATGTTGCCCACACCTGACCTAGACTCACAAGAATAGGTATTTGGATACATTTTAATGAGAGTAACTCAGTCAATGTGAGCATATATTCATTGTTGGGTACCATTTTTGTATATCCAGCTGTTTGTCACATCATCAATATGTTAGATCCTATTTCACATGAAATACTGCAATATGGATGCATATTATTGTGAGTAATCCTACCATATTAAAACTTGCTCACTGTGTCCTAAACTTTAAGACTTTTGCATTTCCAGCTATCCATTTGTTATACCATAAATATTTTTTTTTTACTTGCAGGCCTGATATCTGGCATGATGGAATCTGTGAAGATGGAAAACATACATACCAAAATTAAGTCACTGTAACTTAATTTTCAGGCTTGAGCAAGTATGGCATTTTCCTCTATAAAAGTCTGTATATTGTCAGCTTTCCAAATGTGCTCCTATTGGTGAGAGTATTTATATTTACAAATGAACACACATTGTTACAACTACTGCATTTAGCAAATGGGCATGAGATAACATTCTGCAGGCTAATTATCCAAAACATCCACCACATCAATCAACAAATGAAACATTTATTTCTGATGTTTGGATAACCTGCATTTGAATGCATAATTAGTAATTATTCTGAACATGCTGCTCTTGGCAGAACTATTCATATTTACCAATGAACACACTTTGCTACAACTATTGCATTTAGCAAATGGGTATATGGTAATATTCTGCAGGCTAATAATCCAAACATCTATCACATCAATCAACAGATGAAACATATATTTCTGATTTCTGGAAGACCAACATTTGCATGCATAATTAGATGCACTGTTGGAAGATCCTTCACAAAAGAAACAAAGGTATGCATAATTCTCAGAACAAAGATAAGACCAGCGACAAAATTCTCGAAAAACTTATACATTTTAGACAAGATTTATGTGTGCTGGTTAGTATTTTTTACTTAGAACCTACTAATTGTGATGAACCATATGTGTGAATGAATAGCCAGCCCTAAATATACCTATTTGAAAAACATGAAATACAGCAACTGTGATCACTCTTGATAAAAAATCCATGATTTGTATTATTCCTGCCATCCCACCCTTCTGTAAGCAAGCTCCTAGACAGTGACCCAGTGGTCATTAAAACTGACCGATATATGATGCAGCTTTATGTGAGGATTTTGGTCAGAAAATGTCACTGTAATTCAATTAAACTCTACACCTGACCACTGACCCTCTTCAAAGGACATCTGGCTTGAAACTACGAATGAATTTCTTATTGCTGATGGTAGGTAACATAACGACAAAGTTGCAACAAGTTCCACACTGCCCTTTAGGAGTATATGAAGCTGATGGGTGGACAGACAGACGGGAGAGTATCACAAGCTCAATACTACTGATACTGATTATCTGAAATATCTCTGCAAAATGACGAGATTCAACCTCTGCAGACTCAGTGATAAATCAACTCAGAAAATGAATTAGCATAATTAAACCTGAATGGATTCAAGACAACACAAATACCCATGCCAACATAGTACAGACCCTAACAAGACACTAATACCCATGCCAACATAGTACAGACCCTAACAAGACACAAATACCCATGCCAACATAGTACAGACCCTAACAAGACACAAATACCCATGCCAACATAGTACAGACCCTAACAAGACACAAGTACCCATGCCAACATAGTACAGACCCTAACAAGACACAAATACCCATGCCAACATAGTACAGACCCTAACAATACATAAATACCCATGCCAACATAGTACAGACCCTAACAAGACACAAATACCTATGCCAACATAGTACAGACCCTAACAAGACACAAATACCCATGCCAACATAGTACAGACCCTAACAAGACACAAGTACCCATGCCAATCTAGTACAGACCCTAACAAGACACAAATACCCATGCCAATCTAGTACAGACCCTAACAAGACATAAACACCCATGCCAACATAGTACAGACCCTAACAAGACACAAATACCCATGCCAACATAGTACAGACCCTAACAAGACATAAATACCCATGTCAACATAGTACAGACCCTAACAAGACACAAATACCCATGCCAACATAGTACAGACCCTAACAAGACACAAATACCCATGCCAATCTAGTACAGACCCTACCAAGACACATATACCCATCCCAACATAGTACAGACCCTAACAAGAGCAATTGCTATTAGTTAAAACAAAAATTAAATGCATAATGAATACAAATGACACGAGATGCAAAACGGAAACTGAGAATGCCAATGCAAAATGCAGAATGATAAATGATAAACAAAACTATAAGAAATATAAATGCATTTAATAAAGTCATTTAAAAGTGTATCTCTATTTCTGGTATCCACGAAATTTCTACAGTCAAAAGCCCTTCTGTGTGATAATTTAGGATCTGCAGTGTGACAGCTTATAGTGATGTATTGCACTGGGGCATCATGATGCAGACATGTAGCATGATATCCCACCCAGTCACATTATCCTGACACCAGACCTCTTAATAATGTTGCCAAGCATGGCAGCTGTAGTACCATTTTTGTAAGTCTTTGGTATGACTCGGCCAGGGTTACAATCTGCGACCTCCCGCATCTGAGGCGGACGCTCTAACCACTAGGCCACTGGATCGGTGCTACTGCAGTTGCAGTTATATTTTTATTTATTATAAATTCAATGCTGTCTTTGATTTTATGCGTTTTCTTCTGTATGATAGATTTTTAACAAGACAACATACAAAAGCAATGGACTCTCCATCACACCCAAATAACTTAAAAACCATTTCTGTCCCTAAAAAATAACAAAAGAATTGGCCACTATTTGTTGAACGTGAAGACAATTGTGATCAAAACTAGTAAATGAAACTTTGATAAATTGCTTGTTTTATGATCAAAAACAGTGATGAGTGCCAAGAAATCGGATTCCACAAGTTTTAATAAGAAGTAATATATTTTGTTCAGTTTTTTATACAAATTTTTTTCTCCATTTAATTAACAATATTACATGTTATTCTGACCAATGAAAATGTCAGTAATGACAGCTGGTGGCAGAACTTTAAAAAGATGCTAAATTAAAAAAATCTGTCAATTGAAATTCATGTTTTAGTTCTCTTTTCATTCTGTTTCAGTGTAATCATCATAAATGCTATACACCCTGTTGTACTCAAACAGGAAAAATGTCAGTCTACCTTATCAGCTACATCTTGGAGTGGTTCTGTGCAGATTGTGCTCTGATCTTTGATTTGCAGAAGTGCTTCTTGAATTGTTAAAATGAATTTTAAAAAAGTAGACCTGCTTTGTATTAAGTTAATTGTGTCTTTTGTATCAAATCAAATGAAGGGAGTGTAATAATTATAAAAAGAACTTAAAAGGCATGCAAAACCAACCAGTATATCCTACCAGAATCAGCTAGAAGTCATGATAGTGAAAGGTCAACTCATTTTAACACTGTTATAAATACTATCATGTAGACAACATAAAGTATCTAACATTAATCAGTAATTTATCCGACTAATTTACAAATGTGATCAAAACTATCTAGAAAAGTAAATTGAAATCAATTTTATTTCACAGATACATTTCATTATGCAGATTTGAGTTTCAAAGCTAATAGTGCACTTAAATTTCCCCATATGGCACTCAGAGGTTTTGCTCAAAGATGATTAGAAATGTCACTACTGCAATGAAATCATGATATCAACATTTTACTAATACAGTTTTAAAATCCAGAATTTCAATGTTGAGAGTTGTTTATTCAGTAATTAAATGACCTTCATTTTGAAAAACAAAGGAAATCAGTTTTTTTTGGGGGGGGTTGTGATTCGACAATAACACTTGATTATATCCAAATTCACCTGCAACAAGCAGTAATATTTTAAAATATCTTTCACATTATGACCATCTTGAAAACAAAGGTATTTTATGCAGAAAAGCCAACAACTTCATTACAAAAATTCATTTATTGACAATTATTCCCAACACAAACATCAAATGAGTACTAACCATTTAACAGCCCCACCCCCTCATCTTCTTGCTGATGTCCAGCTGGGAAAGCATACCCTTCTTAAATTTTCATAGGTCCCTTACTAACTTACACCCAAGCTTAAATTGTGGTCTGTGTTTTTGGACACTACTGTATAAAAATTATTGAGGGACAGGGGTGGTCTTTTCCATTTAAAACCATCAATGACATAATGTCATTGTTACAGTGGAAATGAAAGAAAACGATGAACGGAAGTGATAAATACAAAATCAGAAAGCAGCTCTCAAAGAAAGATCCCGAGATAGAAGCTGAAATGCAAGATGCAAGTGACATGCTTCATTAATGTAAATAAATGTGCAAATGAAATGAAAATGACAGTCAAAATATACCCATTTCAGGGTATAACTGAAAAACTCTGTTTCAGGCTGCATGAACAAACTTGTCAAGTCAAGAGTGAGGTAAAACATAGGCACTGAAAAGAACTTTTGGACTGGAGAGTTACATTTGTTTTCTGTGAAAAGTGAGATGCTTCTGAAAAATTAAATTAATCACCCTACTGTAAAATGGCTATGAAAACTAGAGTGCATGTACAAAGACCCCTACAACCCACTCCTACTATATGAAGGTGTGTGATGTGATTTTGGATGAAGGTGTGTGATGTGATTTTGATTTTTAACGTAGCTTTAAGAATGTTTCAGTCATATTGCTACAATGTCTGCAAAGTGGCAGTTTATAATGATGTCCAGAACTGGGGCATCATGCCGCAGACATGTAGCATGATGTCCCACCCAGTCATATTATCCTGAAATCAGGCCGACCAGTCCTAACACTAACCTCTTAATGCTGAATGCCCAACGAGGCAGCTGTTAGTACCATTTTTATAAGTCTTTGGTATGACTCAGCTGGGGATCGAACCCACGACCTCCCACATCCGAGACATCTATGACAAAGAAAGCACACAACTCTTCTGAAAACCGTGTGAGCACAATGATCTGAAAATATGCATATCTACTGATAATGACCATAATATGTACTTAAGTTTCACAACAAAAAATAAACAAGAGACCCTCAAAGGGACTAATGCTCTACTGGTTAAATTTTTTTCCCAAGAATTCAAGGTAAGACCATTTCTTCCTTTTAACTGCTAAGTGTTGAAACCATATCTGATATTCTTCAGCGATAAGAAGATTTTGAAATTAGCTGCTGTGGGATACATACTGCATGCAAGCTTGGTGCCATTTTCATTTAGGTTAAAGTAGACTTTTAAAAGACTTTTGATCAAAACCCCATGTCACAGTGATCATCCATTCAACAGAAGTATTGATGACAAGATTATATAAACAGTTGTCATCATAGCCATATTTGATGTACAACTGGCAGCTTTTTGATCTAGGACTAACTAGGTATCATAAGAAGTCTACTGGTGAAAATCCCATGTTGATATGCATCTGGGAGGAATAGGGAGCAATATTTTCAAAATAGTTGCCATAGTGACCATATTAAGATTTAGTCATTTTAATTAGGACCAACTAGATACCAGAAGAACTCTTACAATTGAAAGCCCCATGTCAAAATGACTTTCCATTTAGGAAGAATAGCAAAAACCATATTTTCAAAATGGCCATATATTAGATATCAGATCAATACAATTTTAATTTAGGATCAACAAAACATTATAAGAAGACAGTTGGCAAAAGACCCCACGATGATATGACCATTCACTGTGGACTAACAAGACATCATAAGAAGTCTAATGGTGAGGAAAATGTCATATCAATAGGACTTTCCATTCTTCTGTAGTGATAACAAGATTTTCAAGCTGGCCACTGTGGAAGCCTTACTGGACCTCAGATCAGACCTTACTGGACTTCAGATCAGACCTTACTGGACTTCAGATCAGACCTTACTGGACCTCAGATCAGCAACAGTTTCTCTTACAACCAGCTAGACAACGTAAGTATTTTGGTGAGAATTTTATGTCAATATGAAATCTTGTTCAAGAGTAGTAACGATATTTTCAAACTGGCTTCTGTGGTTGCCATAATGGATTCTGATTGATACCACTTTCATTTAGGACCAACTCGACATCATAAGAAGTCTTCCTGTGAAAATTTCATGTTGAGATAACCATCCATTTACGGTGCAGCGATAACAAGATTTTCAAGATGGCCACTGTGTGGCAGCCATACTAAATGTCAGATCGGAACCATTTTCATTTAAAACCAACTAGAGAGCAAAATAAATCTTTTGGTGAAAATCCCATGTCAATATTACATTCTGTTCAGAATGAGTTGACATAACAATATTTTCAAGACAACTGTCATGGTGGTCATACTGGACTTCAGATCAACACCATTTTAACTTAGGACCAACTAGACATCATATCCTGTAGTGAGAAGTAGTGGTATTTTCAAGATGGCTACTCTGGTGGCCATATCAGATGTCAGGCTGGTACTATTTTTGTTCCGTATCAACTAAACATCATAAGAATTATAAAAACATCTGGTATACCTGTGCATTTCATCAGGATTGCCAACACATTATCTTTCTTGTGGGAAGGTAACTAATTCAAATTAAAAGTTATGTCAAAATAAAAACAGATCCATACATGCAGAATTTAGTAAGTATATTCAGAGTAAAACTTGGTTTTATTTACCTTTGTCTGGGCTGGGTTTTCATGGACTCTCATTTCCAAGTCATCAATCTGCTTGGAGAGATTTTGTGAAGACTCCTGAAACTGGTACCACAAAGGTGCAATGATCACCAATGCCTTTCTCTTTGTTTCAGTCTGCAATTTCAAACTTTCCAGTCGCTCCTATGAGAGAAAACAAAATGCTTTTGCATCAGAAACATAAAATACATAAATTCCTTCAAACTATTTCAGACTGTTTTAATTTCCTTGACTCTATCCTACTTGTTTCTTTTCACATAGCTTCAGCATAGTTTCACTTGATAATTTTGTTTACTTTGATTGGTTCTGTTTAGTTGTAAATCACTATACTTAATTCTGACTTATTCTTATTTGATGTATTCCCCTCTCTCAAAACTTACCTACATTAGATACAATGGTGTAAAAAGCTGCCGACACTGCTTTATTGCAGTTTTAATAGCAAGCATCAGTATGGAATCAAACTGGAAATTGAAACATTTCAATGTAATGTATATCCCTTTCCTTGGCCCCCTCCTTGACCACATTTATAACCTTATTTAGTAAGTTCCAAACCTAGCAAAATGTATTATTTGTTAAACTGTTTGGTTCCTTAAATCTTTTACTTACCGAGACAAATTTGAATTTTTTTTTTGGTGAGATGCAATGTATTTTCCTCAAACAGGATAAAATCTGTTGCATCACATTAGTGATGTTTACGTTGCATTAGGATGCAAATTATGTGATTACACCCTACAGTGTCACATTAATGATCAATTAAGAATAAATTTTAAGGTAATTACATAGTCATAACAGGCAGTTTATAAGTCATCAACTCAGAACCATATGCAAAACTAAATCACTGGCAGAGAATTATTTAAATATGTTAAGGAATGGCACTTGAAATGAGTATCATTTGCACTGTGATGAGGAAGGTGTGAGCACTTGCAGAATTGCTAACACTGTATAAAAATCTCAATCAATAGTGGTGAGATACTTTTTTAACAAAATTCAGTGCAACATGTTCTGTGGAAGGTTTCTACAGAAGTGGTCAGTTATGTAAAAGTGGTTCATGGTGACCCGGTCCTATTTTGGCTCATAAAAAGAAACGGGAGGCATAGGTCTGCAGATTTGACAAATTAGTCTGTCCCCCTGCCAGTATGCACTTGCTGTGTCATCCTACACAATAGTTCCAAAGTTCCAATATACATTTTACTTTCTATTTAGACGTTAATGCTGCTTAAAATGCAGATAACTTTCTTCAATGCAGAGCAATTCTTCAGGAAAAATCAGATAAATTATTAATGGTTTTCTTAGGAACTATATTAGGCTGGAAAAACTGCTCACTGGCTCAGTTAGTACAATAATTTTCATTTCCTGCATACAATTATTGACAGCCATTTCAAGCATGACATATCCCTGAAATAAAATCTGATGAAACACTTCGGTAATAAGTAGCTTCACAACTGTTGTTGTTGTTGTTGTAGGGATTAACGCCATTTTTCAGCACACGATAGGCTATACATGGTGGCCAGTATTAATGGTGAGGAAGAACCTGGGAAAATCCCGGAAAGAACCACCGACCCACGAGAAGCTACTGGCAAGCTTTCTCACTACCCACATTGGTTGAATCCGAGACTTGAACCCATGCAGACAGAGGTGAGATGGCAGTGCCCCGTAACGGACAGCGCTTGAGACCACTCGGCCACTCGGGGCCAAGCACTTCACAACTGCATGAATTCTGTAAACTGTGAAACTTAGTAGCTCCAAACAATCAGGCTAATAATGCCTTGACTTGTTGCTAAGGGAAACAATTCAAATAACATAAATAGATGGTTCTACTGAATCAAAACAAAGATCTAAATCAGTTAACTTCACTATATGCTTTAATACAAGTTATTTAAAAATCAAACTAAGAAAAAAATATTACACATTCTTCCACTATCTCAACTTGCTAATTTTTGTACAAGAAATTGGCAAAGATTAAAAAAATATGTTGTGTGGTACTTCATGAACCCAGGGTCTCTTGAAAACAGTTCATGGTTAAAACAGCTTGTAAACATAACAAGGAATGTACATTTTGTTAATCACACTTTAAAGCAAAATCAACATCCATCATTGTCATAGTGTCACAGGTACTAATGCCATAATAAAGTAACATATGCATCAGCCCAAGCATGACAAATTTGAAAACACACATTTTCTATCTAGGAATTTCAATGTGGCACAATATGAAAAAAAATATACAATGAACATTTTCTGTCTATGTGTTTTAATGTCACAGTATGAAAAAAAAAACAATGAACAATTTTCTATCTAGGTTTTTCAATGTGGCACTGTATAAAAAAAATAACAATGAACAATTTTCTATCTAGGTTTTTCCATGTGGCGCAGTATGAAAAAAAAAAAAACAATGAACAATTTTCTATCAGCCATGTTTTGAGTGACACCAAGAAACTGCACATTAGTTAGCAGCATGATACAATAAAGCCTGAGTTATTCCCCTTACCTTGAGCTTCTGAACTTGGACAACAATCTTCTGACTTGTTTTGGGGTCGGAATATTCGATCTGAGATACCAACTTTTCCCCACAATTGATGACGGATTCCATCTCTGCTCGAAGTTTCTGAACACCATCTTCCAAATTCTGAAGAAAACAAAAAGAGTTGAATGTCTCTTCCTTTGTTTCAAACCCTTTTTATGAATCAGTTGGGTCAAAAAGTGATGGTAAAACATAACAAGAAATTAAGGGGGAGACTGTGTTTCCAAATCTAAGTAAATTTACAATATTATTACATTTCTGTGGAGCTGAAATAAATTACTTTGCTAAATATTTGTCCTGCACAGCACAAAGTTTTATACACAAATGCAAACTTTCGTGGGCAAGCCCAATATTCTCAAACAATTTGAGAACAAAACCCCAATTTAAAATAGAAAAATATTAGTATTCTGCAACTTAAATTAGATTAATGTGTAACAATGGTACTTTCAACAGCTTCTGAATTTTAGCTCCTCATGCAGCATTCTAAATTTCAACAAAGGGGATGTACTCAAAATATCATCTCTGATTGGACAATTTTGTGCTCGAACTTTTAAAATATTCTGTACTTAAAGTGTTTCCAGAATATAAGGTCAAATGTCATTAGTGTTTCATAAATTTGTCCCAGATCTTGCAAAAATAGTTGTAACATCAAACTGTCTGAAACTGAAGATAAAGAGATGATGTTTGGAAGCAAAATATTAATGCTCTTTCCATGGCGCAAAATCAAGTAGAAAGTGAATCATCCCACCATGGCATAAAATCAAGTAGAATGTGAATCATCCCACCATGGCATAAAAACAAGTAGAAAATTAATCATCCCACCATGACATAAAATCAAGTAGAAAATGAATCCTCCCACTGTGACATAAAATCAAGTAGAATGTTTATCATCCCACCATGACATAAAATCAAATAGAAAGTTTATCCTCCCACCATGACATAAAATCAAGTAGAAAATGAATCCTCCCACTGTGACATAACATCAAGTATAAAGTGAATCATCCCACCATAGCATAAAATCAATTAGAAAATAAATCCTCACATCATGTCGTAAAATCAAGTAGGAAGTGAATCATCCCACCATGTCATAAAATCAAGTAGAAAGTGAATCATCCCACCATTGCATAAAATCAAGTAGAAAATAAATCCTCCCAACATGGCATAAAATCAAGTAGAAAGTGAATCATCCCACCACTGCATAAAATTAAGCAGAAAATAAATCCTCCCACCATGTCATAAAATTAAGTATAAAATGAATCATCCCACCAAGACATAAAATCAAGTAGAAAGTGAATCATCCCACCATGTCATAAAATCAAGTAGAAAGTGAATCATCCCACCATGACATAAAATCAAGTAGAAAGTGAATCATTCCACCATAGCATAAAATCAAGTAGAAAATAAATCCTCACACCATGTCATAAAATCAAGTAGAAAAGTTAAGTTCCATAGGGCTGTCTTATTGTATAGATCTAAATCAAGAAAGACAGCAAATGTAAATTATTTCTCCAAACTTCATATAAAAAACTGATTTGTGTATTATCCATGCCAATCTGTACAAAATGTATCCAGATCGATCTGATCATTCCAGTGCTGATAGACAAAATTGACAGATGGATAGCCAAATACTAAAGTCAAAGTCAAACAAATTCAATAACCAGTATGTTGTCCAATATCAACAAAGAAATTTGAAGTAAAAACCCCATCCCAAACAATCTGCTTGTTGAAAACAATCTTTACATCAAGCTTGATATTAACTAATTCTTTATTTCTGAAATTACTTACTAGAAACCAAATGCAAATCATATATAAGCAGATTAGCAATAATACTGTGTGTGGGTCCCCCATCAGATGTAAAACTGTGAGGAAGGGGGGCAGGCACAAAAAAAGTTTTCCTTACCTTGGCATTGTCCTGGGGATCACCCTCCATATCTCGGGACCTGATCTCCCCTTTGAAGACGACATTGTCTTCAAAACTCTGCATTGTGTTCATGGCATGGTCAAAAAGTGTCTGAAACTTGATGTCTACCTCCTGCATCTGCTGAACTTCACATGATGTGGTTACCATGGTGACTGTAGTTCTCGGCATTTCTATGGTGTCAAACTGCACTGGTCGCTGAATTTCCTGCATACATGAATATCAAGACTCTTTGTAAATGATAGATCCATTATTGCTTTAAACCCACCTATATTCATTTTCATACAAGTCCCTCAATAGGACTGATGATCTTCTGGCCAAAACAAATTTCAAGGTCATTACAGGTCATTTTCTTCTATCAAACTGCTGAGTACTGAAACCTTCTGTGCTTTCCCAAGAACCCCCAGCATACCAAATCTGGTAACAAAACTATTTTCTTATGCTTGAGTCAAAAGATACATGCACGGGCAATACAAAGTTTCTTTGTCATGGTCTTTGACCCTGAACTGGACATCATGGATAGAAGATCTCTGAACATGTCTCCAACAAAGCCAAGAGATAACTGCTTTTTTTTTAATCTATAAGTAATATATTTGGGGGGAGGAGGAACAAAGCTACAGAAGTGGCATCATTCATGGTGCTCAGATATTTCCACAAACTGAGGAAAAAAGCAAGTCTCGAAGGAAGAGATGCTCTAATCGCCAAAATGAATTTCCAGGACCAAAATAAGGTTGTTTCTTCTTTTCATGTGCCAAGAGTTGAAATCACCCCTAATATTCTTCAGCTATAACAAGACTGTAAAGACAGCCAATGTGGTGGCCACATTGAATGTAGATTACAAGTTGATTAGAAATCCTAATTGATAATTCATCTCTTTGCAATAAGAATAATGCCTGATCAATGAATTTCAGGCCTTGAGGCAGTGTCACTGTGAGAGTCAGTTTTTACAGGTAATTTTTACCTCTGTTATTAAAAAAAAAAATCTCTGTATCTGAACTCAAATACTGGATTGTAATGGTCCAATGTATTGGTGTATTCATTCATCCCTAGAGGTTTTGTTCTCAAGTGGATATTTCATAATAATGAATGTTGTAATGAACACTGTTTATAAACAATGCCGATGTTACCTTGATTTTATTTTCCATCTCCTCCCACCTCTGGTTGAGATGGGTCAGTTCTGGTTCCACCATCTTAGTGTAGCGATCGCTTTTGCTCATTGCCTCTACCGCTGCATCACGCACCTCATCCACCTGGCTTCGTGTTTCACTAAACTGCAGCTGTAAGGTCTGCAGACATAAAAAACAAATATAAAGATATGAAAGAAAAGGAATTACATCAAATATTAAATGATACTGTAAAATAAAATTATTTTAATGAGAAGACTATTACTAAATATTATGCACAATGTTCTTTCACTATCATGAGCAATTTTTTTTTTCAGTTACCACACATGATGATCATGTGATTTTACTGTTGCGGCTTTTTAGTCCTGGTCACAAATTGCTAAAGTTTAACCTTACTTAATTTAAGTAATTTAGTTGGAAATTCAAAATATGAAAATTAAACATATTCTTTGAACGTGGAAAATCATAAAACATTTCACACATTGAGTTTAGCAGTATATTTATATCTTCTGTACTCAATCAACACATGTCCAATAAATGTAATTATAGGCCATCATGCTTTTTATCTCCAAGAAATCTGAATATTCATTTTTGTTCTTCTGATCAACACATGTCCAATAAATGTAATTATTGGCCATCATGATTTTTATCTCCAAGAAATCTGAATATTCATTTTTGTTCTTCTATATTTTCTTTTAACATCTTTAATAAGGCATATTATCCCCTTCATTTTGAACATGAGTAGCTTTTTTGATGCCATTTTATAAAAAAATAACAGCTCATGCAGATATTTTACACAAAAAATATACGAGCAGTCTAGATCATCGAAAGTACTCCCGTAAAGTTAGTCTGGTTCCCTGACAAACTCCACTAGATCAGTTAGTCTGGTTCACTGACAAACTCCACTAAATCAAATATAAAGCCCTGATCCAAACCATATACAGACAAGCCAGTAATCAGATTTTACCACAACAATTGTATTTCCATAAGGGTTGGCAGGATTGCATCTTGTGTCATTGTAAACAAATATAGATACTAAGAGAAGTTCCACAAAACACTTTCCCTTCTTACTGTGCTGATGCACCCAAACTGTATTGACTTGCAAAATCTTTAATTTGACAGCATCAATGGACATAATACCAAATTTACAACCATTTGATGGCATCAATGGAAGAGATACCTATGTACAACCATTTGATGGCATCAATGGAAGAGATACCTAAATACAAACATTTGATGGCATCAATGGAAGAGATACTTATGTACAACCTTTTGATGGCATCAATGGAAAAGATACCTACATACAACCATTCTATGGCATCAGTGGAAGAGATACCTACGTACAACCATTTTATGGCATCAGTGGAAGAGATACCTACATACAACCATTTGATGGCATTAGTGGAAGATATACATGTGTACAACCATTTGATGGCATAAGTGGAAGAGATACCTACATACAACCATTTGATGGCATCAATAGAAGATATACCTACATACAACCATTTGATGGCATCAATAAAGTTATACCTATGTATGGATATGTATCTCGTATTATTTTATTGCACCTCAGCCCAATAAGGACTACATCAATTAAGTTATACCCATCTATGGACATGTGTCTCGTATTATTTTATTGTACCTCACCCCAATAAGGACTACATCAATTAAGTTATACCCATCTATGGACATGTGTCTCGTATTATTTTATTGCACCTCAGCCCAATAAGGACTACATCAATGAAGTTATACCCATGTATGGACATGTATCTCGTATTATTTTATTGCACCTCAGCCCAATAAAGACTACATCAATGAAGTTATACCCATGTATGGATATGTATCTCGTATTATTTTATTGCACCTCACCCCAATAAGGACTACATGGTGCCAACCAAAGATAAAGTTCAGAAATGTAATACATCATCGGAGGTGATACCAATGTAAAGCCACTTGACATCACTGAAATTTATACCCATATAAAGCCATTTATTAATGTAAGCAATGAAATGCACCTTTGCTTTATCCCTCCATGTATCTGTGGCCTTTTGTGGAACTGGCAGTTTATGATAGGTTGCCAAGGTAACTTCAGCTTGGGTTAACCAGTCCTTGACCCCCATCAAGGTTGTCTGGAACTCCACAAATAGGCTGTCAACTACTGCTAAGTCAGCCTAGAAAAACAACATTCATTTCTTTGAGCTACAGAGATAACATTTCTATAAGAGATCTCCGATTATTATTGTTTTAATACATAAAAGCTAAATTGGTCAAATTCGGGAAACTTAATAGCCAAGCAATCTCCTGTCCTATGAATATGCATAATCACAAGTAAAATTCCAATAACCTCTAACCCAATCAACAGCAAGTGCAGTAAATTCAGTATATTTCAGAGACTAAACAATACCCTATATACATGATTCCAAGGAAGAGTTAAAATGAGAACAAAATAAATTTCAAAAGTAAATTATGAAGGTTATTGTTTAAACCTATTTTTTAATCTTCCATACATGAAAACCCCATATTTACTGTCATTCTAACTTTCGATTACATCATTTACAAATAACATTTAAAATATGACCCTCAAAAAGGTTGACATGGGCATTACCTGCCCCTGGCATGAATGTGGAAGTGGCACATTACCATAACAAAGAACTCACTAATGTCAAGATTATAGTCTAAAGAACTTGCGACAGATTATGAAATAAACAGTAATCCTTTAGAAAATTGAAGAAACTGAAATGACTAGTGCTACACATACAGTCAATATGGTCAATGACAAATGGAGAGAAAAAAATTATGACAATTGTTGTAAAGAATTATGATAATGCATTACATTCAAAGCAGAATCACAATCTCTTCTAAACCCCCCCAAACCCCCTTTAAATGTAACCTCATACCTCTAATGTAATATTTTGCCTTATTTTACTTGATATTTGTACAGTTATTTCTCCATCATAAACATACCAACCAATGGGTTTAAAGAAAGACCGATGTATGTGGTTAAAATACATGTACTCCATTCAAGGGAATGACTTATTTTTCAACAATCTTCTTCTGTATCACTCTCCAATTTACTTCTTTTGTCAGTTTCCTAACATGAATGCATAAATGATAGGTCTTGATTCTTTTTTCTATGTTTATAAGGATTTGTGATCATTCATTTACTTTCATTATGACTGTAAAAAAATAAAATACTTTTTTAAAAAAGGGAATGAACTGTGCCAATTCAGAATGCTCCTCATAATACTTCAAGTCTGACGCATTTCAGTAGGTACTTAATCATTTTATGGAAATTAAATTTAGAGATCAAAGAAAAAGGAAAAGGACCTTTTTCTATTTTTGGTCACAATGGTGTGATGGTATGCTGCATAAATACCATGTTTTTACTTGAAATTGATACACTTCTACTTTAAAGGATATGCAGCTCAAACCAAGGGAAATAATACTTTAAGCAAGGGAAGTAATGCAATTGATAACTTTGTATAATCTAACTCTCCATTTATTTTAATGCTATATTTTGAGGAATTATGTTTGAGTCAAGTTTACAGGAGAAACAAATTTTTAATCTATACATAGTGTTCAATATCAGCATAACAAAATTTACATTTTGAGGTCTTCTCAATATTTGACCTTGCAATAAACTAGAAACATGTACATATGACTTGGATGCCCACCAATCAACCCAGTTTCAACAAGTGGAGCAATTAAGAGAATAGACTCAAGAAAAATGTATATATGTATGCAGACCTGCCAGCCCTAACAAGAGCTTCTTAGTAATGCTGTCAATTTTTTTTCTTCTTTAAGCTGGACCAGTTTTCAGTATGGTGTAACAAAATATCATGAACTGCTATTGTGAAATTGGAAAATATGCATTTAAAAAGTTCCATAGTTATATTTGCAACTGATGCAGCAATAAACCTTATGTTCAACTAAAAAGTTTGTAAAGTACACTTTTACCTTAATAACCTCCAGTAAAATTTCACAAACTGCAGTTCCAAACCATACGTAACTCAATGGCTTTTCTCAACTTTACATAATTCTTGGAATATTTTTTTTTATTTCACATGACAATGGCAATCAAATCTGTCACTAGTTATATTCAAATCTGACAATAGTCATATTCAAATATGTCACTAGTCATATTCAAATCTGTCACTAGTCAAATTCAAATCAACATGTCGAATAAATGAAATTGTTGCCCTTCCTGCATCTTTTCCCCCAAAAATCTAAATATTCCTTAATGTTCTTTTGTATGGACAATTAACACCTTTTAAGAGGTTTATTTTCCCTTCATCCTGAATATGTTATCGTTTGTTGGATGCTATTTTTGGAACATCCTATAAGCAACAGCTGATCATGCAAATGTTTTGCTTGAAAAAATGTGTTCAGTTTAAAGCATGTGAGGTATTCGTATACAGCTAGTCTGGTTCGTATACAGCTAGTCTGGTTCCATGACCAACTCCACTAAATCGAATATTAAACCTGGATCCAAAACATAAATGGATAATCATGTATTCTGTTTACCACAATCACATTTTCATAATGTCTGCTTTTATTCTGAGAGTCTTTTTTTTAAGTGTCATTTTCATAAGACTTGCAATCAAATGATCAGGTTGGAAGATCTGTGTATGAACTTAAAAAGCCCCATTTAGAATGGATAAAAAAAGAGAAAGTCAGAACTCTGAACAAGTGGTCCCAACCCTAATCGTCTAGCTAATATATATAATGACAATGGCAGCCCCTGACATGCTTTCAGTCAATTTTATACTGTTATACATTGTACAATGTCTGATACTATGACTTTCTTGGTAAATGTATACTTAATAAAAAAAATTATATTCTAGAAACATTGTAGCTGAAGATTGTTATGGGAGTCCAAACTCAGTGGTTCCCATACATTTTCATGTCAAGAGTTTTTTTACTCCTTGACATTTTTTCATGGGGTTCTTCTGAACCTCAAGGGGTTTTAATCAAAATAAAAAAAAATTCACATAAAAACTGACTAGGAAACTATAAGAACCCTTTGGTGAGCAAAACACACTTTTCCCTCCTATTCTTTCACACATGGTGCACACCATGTCTCCTTTTTCTACAAGAGAAAAGCCAAACGACTTTGGCCATTGCTGGCAATTCTTCTGGGGCCTTGGTTTCTGACATTGAGGAAACATAGTTTGATCAGGTAATACAGTTTCAGAAGTTTGCCTTTGCTCACCAGACTGAGCTAATTCCTTCTGTTCACTCAAATGAGAAACCCCGAACTTGAACATGTACTCTTCTGTACATGAAGCAAAATTTCTTCACCAGAAACGAAGCAAAATTTCTTGACCAGAAGCTATAAGATTAAAAGTTCCATACCCAATTATTTTCGCTTCAGTCTTTTCCTCTTGTCCAAAAATTTTCACCACAAAATGTTAATGTGAACAGACCTTTTGAAAAATAGTATGTTGTTCATGAAGCTATAATGTGAATTGTGCAAAATTTTACATAATGGGACCACTGAAACTCTAGTTAATTTAAGGTCAAATTCTTAATGCAGGTGTTAATTTTATCATGCAATGTGATGATCTCAAATAAGAGACCATCTTTCCTCAGATGATAAATTTTGTTTACAGACTATGTGGTCGCTTGTACTCTTGTGACATCAAACCAGAAGTGTGTTCTTAGAACAAAAATGCCCCCCACCAACCTAAACACAAAACTTAACAAGAAAGATTACAGAACATGGATAACTTTGTATATCCCTTCCGAATTTGTGGAGAGGCAGAAGCTGACCTCGATTTTACTTCTCCAACCATCTAGCCTGAATGTAAGCTGTGTCCATTGTTCTGAAAGGTTTTCTATGTTGTGCTTGGTCTCAGTTAGCTCCCCTTCCTCAGCTAGCTCTGTCAGCTGTGAGTGAAGTTCATGCATGTTCGTAAGTATCCCTTGCTTGTTGGTCATCTCATCCTGCATGCTCTAAAATAACGAAGGGATAAAATTACGAACTAAACAAAACAATCTGAACAATCATAAAAAAACTTTAAGTGCAATCTAGAACCTTTACATAAAAGCCAGGATCATTTTGTGGTGAGAACATCTACATTACTCAGTTCCTAAAATCAATCAATACACATAACTGTACTTAAAAGACCACAAACTGCATCCCCATACTGGTTGAAAATCATGGACAACATACTGTATTCTCCCTTGATAAGACCAGGGATCCAATTTAGATAAACTTCTCCAAAGTAAGATGTGATCTTATCAGGTAAAGGCATCCATAGTAACTATTTTCCTAAATTTTGCATAATAAGAAATATGAAGTGGGATGGATTATCATTAAATTTACTGTTTAGAGGATAAATACAATAATAAAGGTACTATGTTTTAAGTTTTCTGCTGTATTTTTGTGATAATATTGATACATACTTTAGTGGCAAAATGTTAGTGGTGCTGTTAAAACATTTGTGACAGTATTTCATCCAATATACCTGATCAAATCTTAAAACAGCATAAATCCTGTCCTGGAAAACTGTGCTCCCTAACATACATTGGAAAACTGTGTGGAAACATACAACAAAATACTACTGATTGTTTGTGGCAACATATCATTAAGGGATTCATGATGCTGCCATGGCACAAAATTTCTGACTATCCTGGATTTTACTGCTGCAAATTCAGATATTTAACCAATCAAAGCATGCATTACCTACATTTTACCATTTATAGCTTGAGTTAAGCTTGTTCAACCAATCAGAGCAGGCATTACCTACATTTCACCATTTATAGCTTGAGTTAAGCTTGTTCAACCAATCAGAGCAGGCATTACCTACATTTTACCATTTATAGCTTGAGTTAAGCTTGTTCAACCAATCAGAGCAGGCATTACCTACATTTTACCATTTATAGCTCGAGTTAAGCTTGTTCAATCAATCAGAGCAGGCATTACCTACATTTTACCATTTATAGCTTGAGTTAAGCTTGTTCAACCAATCAGAGCAGGCATTACCTACATTTTACCATTTATAGCTTGAGTTAAGCATGTTCAACCAATCAGAGCAGGCATTATCTACATTCTACCATTTATAGCTCGAGTATTTTCAACCACTCAGAGTGCAAGCTGTGTGCATTTAATCAATCAGTATCAATTGTATACTTTCAACTAATCAGAAAATGATGTGCACACATTCAACCAATCAGAGCATGAGAAAATTTCAGAACTATGGATATTTTTCAGACTCCAGCATTAAAAGTGCATTATTACTAGCGTATCAGAGAAATCTTTTTCTGCACCAGAAGGCTGGGTAAATTTTACAGAATTAATGTGTCAATGGAGATGAAATCAGTTTACTGATGAACATACAGTGACAAAAATCAACTCTGCATCTAGTTTGGACATATTGGCAGGGTCTTCTTTCTTATCAAGCTCCCGATTAACTCTGTTGACAAAGTCCTGAACCAATGACACCTCTTTCCGCAGCTTCTTGGAAAGTTTCATTGCCTTCTCCAGGTTGTTTTTGCCCGCTGTGACCTGGAACAATAAATTAATCTATTCAATTTCAAGGATGGAGTGAGAAGAATCTTCTTAATTTAGGCAATAATATAAAAATCCTATTATTGAGGAAAAGGGCTCAAACAAGATTTTAGCTTTTTAATTCTTACACATTACTTTGAGCAAGTCTCGAAGCTCAGAAACCAATTAAAGTTACAAATTTGATAATAATGAAAAACATCATTAAATTTACTCAAGCCTAAATGCATAAACAAATTCCTTATTTATCAAATTCTAAATGCTCTAAAACTAATGAACTAAAATGCAACTCTTACAGCTAAACATACAGAATGAATCTCATAAAGATGAGAGCTATAAAAAGAAATTATGACAGAGTGAGAAATCAGCTCAAGTCTACAGCCAGCTCATCAACTGGTACTACATTAAAGAAGAAATAAACACACAAGGCAAGATACAAGAACAAGTAAAAAGAATTATCTGGAATTTAAGATTAGATAAAGATTAGATAAAGTACTGAATCTTAAAACCATCACTAATATTCTTGAGCAATAATAAAAATGCCAAATTAGCTGATGTGGTGACCATACTGGATGTAAGATCGGCACCATGTTCATTTTGGACTAACTAGATAAGATGTTCCTATGTCAATATGACCATCAATTCAGCAGTGGTAACAAGATTATAAAGAAGGCCATCATGGTTGCCATATTGGATGTTAGACTGGCACTATTTTCAATTAGGACCAAAGTCTTTCTGTGAAAACCCCATGTCACTCTATCAAGGTGTAGTAATAAACAAGAATTTCAAGAAGGCCACCAAAGTGACCATATAGTATGTCAGACTGGCATCATTTTCATTTAGGACAATAATAATAATAATAATAATGAGGACTTTGTATACTGCATAATCTTTAGAAGCTCTAAGTGCTTTACAACACTAGACAACACCTATAACATAAAAAACATACATAATGATATGATTACAAAAAACAAACACCATGAAATTAGAAAACAAAAAACATGCTGAAAATATTTTGGGTAGGAAACATTATTAGGGCTTTAAGTTTGTTCTTGCAGTTGAAATAAGTGCCAAAGAAGTCTTCTAGTGAAAACCTAGGTCAATACGACTTTCTATTCAGGAGGTGTAGTGATAACAAGTCTTTTAAGATAGTTGTAATGGTGACCAGATCAGATTTCAGAATGGCACCATTTTCATATAGGACAAAACTAAGTAAGTCTTTTGGTGAAAACCCAATCTATGTATTTTCATCTATATCAGAGGATTAGCAACAGACTGTCAAGATGGCAGCTGTGGCAGCTATAATGAAGGCCAAATCTGGACCATTTTCATCTGGGATTAATTAGACATTGTAAGAAGTCTATGATTAAAAACAACCAAGTCAACAAGACTTTTGGTTCAAGAACAGTAGTGGTAACAAGATTATAAAGATGGCTGCATTGGTGACCTTACTGACATCAGACCAAACTCGTTTTCATTTTGGACCAACCAGACATAATAAGAAGTATTTTAGTTTATAAAAACATATTGATATGACCATTTGTTTAGGAGAAGTACAGAAACATTTTCATGATGGCTGCTATGATACTATTTTTCTTTAGGACCATCTACACCATGGGATGAATGTGTGTGAAAGTGTCATGGTAGTTTAGCACTAGTAGCAATAACAAACTGCTGCAAGCAGACAGAGACCATGGACAACAGATCATCCCAGAAGTTCTTCTGATATCTCACCAGTAGAGTTAAAAAGTTATAAGATAATTATTTCTTCATTAGGTCTGGCTTAAATTAAATGATTTTAGTGCAAGAAACACATCTTTCTTCCCAAAACCGGTGTAATAACATAAGATTTCTCAGAATTTACCATGTTCTTATTTTCTATATTATAAATTCTAATTGTTAGAAGCACTAATCCAAATGAACAATTGTTAATTATTTGTTTTGTATTCCCAAGTTACAAATTGATCATGTCTGTATGATACCGTCACCTGTTTTCTGTAATATAAAGGCACTTTTTCAGTTTTAGAAATGATTTTTTTCTCAACTGCTTAAACTCCGACTTGTATACTTTACCCATTCTGATTTATTTTTAATCACCTGTATCTTTATCTGACACATTGATTTTCCAAGACTCAATCCATGCCACAAACTTAATTTATAAGCGTATCTTAGAATTACCAGTGCCTGTATCGTATTGTTGGCATGTTTTTGTGACAATTTTCCTGTATCTTCTGTAAGTTTCTTTTCTCCGGAGTTTATCCCTGTTAAAATTATCTTTGCCCTTTTCCTTCTTTAATATTTTTACTGCCTTTGTATATACCTTTTTCCAACCTGAAATTTTTAAGTAACCTTGAAAGATCTGCCACAAACTAATAACTTTACATAAAATTGTAACTTGTCAGCAGTGTTGTTTCTAGGAATTAACAAATGCTTTTTACCTTGCCAAATCATCAATAGCTGGAATTAATCTTACTGCTGTTTTTCACTCCACTGAAGTGTTCTCTCTCTGTTATATCTAGGAAATGACCAGTGCCCCTATCTAATTGTGCTTTTAATTCATGTTTCTTTTTGTCCCCAAAAATTACCATTATCTTATTATAGGTGTACACATTTTTTCCTCAAAATTACCTGTGCCCCTATCTTATTGTATTGTTGTTTAATGGCATCCAGTTGTTTACTAAGTTTGTCTGGGAAATCCACCTGCTTCTTTTCAACAATCTGTCGACCTGTCTTTATAACAACCTCTACCTCCATCTTTAACTCGCTCATTGTCTTGTAGAATTTCTGGGAAGGAGAACAAGGAGAGTCTGTTGTTAGTGTAATTTAATGGAGCAGAAAAATATAGTACACACCGACTTAAAGAAACCAAAGTATCAATTAAATTGTTAAAAGCATAAAGGGTGTCTAAAGATTCTAGCATGAGAGAATAAAGAGCTCATCTTCTAGACATCATCTTCATCAGATTTGTGTTCCAAAACGATGCCAAATGTACACTCAGACATGTCATACTACGGTTTCTGCTAAAACATTAATCCATAGTGCTTTACATACAGTGTGGTGCTCTCTACTCTGAGACATGTCATAATATGCCTTCTGCTCTAACACCAACCCACAATGAATGAGGATTACATGCATGTGGTGCCCTCTGCTCTCACACATCATACTACGGATTCTATCTGAAAACACCCACAATAACTGGTATCCAATGCCTTGGTGCATTCCACTCCTAGTCATATCTGCCTGAACACAAACCCACAATGTACTGGCATCACATACACGGTGGAGTCCTCTACTCTCGAACAAGTCATACTATGATCGGGACAGGTGATGCTGTCCTTACTTGAACACAGGTCTAGATGGGTGTAAAGCTTAAGGTAGTCCACTTTTATAAACTCAGTGCTTACAGTGCAGCTCAAAATGATAGGATATCAACAATCTTACTTTTCTTATAGGTATGTGTTAGCAACAGAGCTCTGGGAGAGAGACAAGATGTAAAATGATGCTGGAAATCCATGTAAAACCTTCTTGCAATTTACCACTTCTGTAAATCAGTCACATGAGCTTTCTGTTGTAGAAAACTGATGTGATGTCGACATCCATCATACTGAAACAATTTGCTTACCATCATATACTTTTCTTTGTGAATTTGACAATAGGAGTCTATAACCTTTAACCTGTGCAAATCTGACGACTTTAAAAATACTCATTTAGCTTGTATTTTTAATAATTAGTGCAAGCATACTATTTCCCAAATATTTCTGTGTAATGACTTTTACTTGGAGATAGATATTCAGTTAAGGCAAACTAGCCAAAAAATAGTTTTGTGATATGGGACTTATTGGACCCTTAGCTAGGTAAACATAACTGTGAAAAAGATTGCTTGGAGGTAGATATTCAATTGAGGCAAACACAAGAAACTGTACACACTCCAATAAACAGTTTTGTGATTTTGGACTTGTTGGACCCGTAGCTAGATAAACATAACTGTAAAATAGATAAAACATTCCATAAGTGTACATTCTTAGTGTTACAGGTGTTCCATGGCATGCACTGTCTTGCCTTTTATGCTATTTTCTATTTATCTTGTTGTTTTGATCTTGTCAGATTGAATGCCATTTTTTAGCTCTTGATAGGTTATACATGGCGGCTAGTATATAAGGTGTAGGAACAATCAAGGGAGACCCGAACAAGAACCACTGAACCAAGGGAAGCTACTGACAAGGTTTCTCACATATGCATGTTGATTGATTCATGACTCGAATTCATGTGGAAAGAGAAGAGATGTGTTAGTGATTTATAAAGGCATGTGCTTTAGGCCACTCAGACATCCCTGGCCACTTATTTAGATGAGAAAGAACTTGCAAAGAGCATATCTTTTATATAATAATAAAATCAGAAAATGTTTTAGCTGAATGAATTAACCAATTAAGAAGATATTAGCCTTTCCAAATATTTCACACATCAACTTTACACTATTGACAATGATGATGATGTTGTCGCCGACACCATAAAAGATGAGATACCTGTGTCTCATGATCTACAGGGAAGCCAATACATTAGTGAGCCTAAATTAGTATGACCAAAGAACCCATTTACAATACAGACACCCACTAAATACAGACGGGCAATAGAGTTTAACATGTACACACCATGCACTGGTCAAACTTGTCCTGTAGGCTTTCCAAGTCATCACTTTGTACACTGATCAGGTACATTCGTTCCTCTATACCATCAAGCTCCCGCTTCACATGGCTCATTTTTGGATCGAAGTCAGCTGGTCGCTGGAATTTCTTAAACTTCGAATTCAGCTCTATAAAATCCTTCTGTGAAAGGGAAGATAAAATGTAACTATTTTATAATGTGACTATTTTAATGTTACGGATGAAGATAAAATGTGACTATTTTAATGTCATGGATGAAGATAAAATGTGACTATTTCAATGTTACGGATGAAGATAAAATGTGACTATTTTAATGTTACGGATGAAGATAAAATGTGACTATCTTAAAATGTGACTATTTTAATGTTACAGATGAAGATAAAATGTGACTATTTTAATGTTACAGATGAAGATAAAACGCGACTATTTCAATGTTACAGATGAAGATAAAATGTGACTATTTTAATGTTACGGATGAAGATAAAATGTGACTATTTTAATGTTACGGATGAAGATAAAATGTGACTATTTTAATGTTATGGATGAAGATAAAATGTGACTATTTCAATGTTACAGGTAAAATAAAATGTGACTATTTTAATGTTACAGATGAAGATAAAATGCGACTATTTCAATGTTACAGATGAAGATAAAATGCGACTATTTTAATGTTACAGATGAAGATAAAATGTGACTATTTTAACGTTACGGATGAAGATAAAATGCGACTATTTCAATGTTACAGATGAAGATAACATGTGACTATTTTAATGTTAACAGATGAAGATAAAATGTGA
The DNA here is from genome assembly GCA_028554795.2 of Sinohyriopsis cumingii. Classification (NCBI taxonomy): domain Eukaryota; kingdom Metazoa; phylum Mollusca; class Bivalvia; order Unionida; family Unionidae; genus Sinohyriopsis; species Sinohyriopsis cumingii. The sequence goes on along the minus strand of JAPYKE020000076.1, from coordinate 3,782,190 downwards.
CTATTTTAAAATGTGACTATTTTAATGTTACGGATGAAGATAAAATGTGATTATTTTAATGTTACAGATGAAGATAAAATGTGACTATTTTAATGTTATGGATGAAGATAAAATGTGACTATTTTTATGTTACAGAAGATGTGACTATTTTAATGTTACAGATGATGCAATTTTCCAAAACATTTTCAATAGTGCATGTACTGAATAAACACTAATCATGAAAGGAAAGAAGTCCTAAAAACTGTTGTCAATTCAACAAACAAAATTCCTACTTCAAGCAAGTAAATATCATACACTGACTTTGCTAGCAAAATCAAGTTAGTTTCATGCTTGTCTGTAATGTGCATGTGTTTGTGTGTGAATGCATGTGTATGTTTGTGTGTAAAATTGGGTGAATGTGAGTGCTGGTACATGAGAGCTAGTTGATAGTTGCCATATATTCTTACATATTTCATAAATTACATCAAACAATATGAAGAAATCACAACTGTTAAGATGGATGATGTTAGTTCGGTTTGGTTTAGTGGGGTTTAATGCCATATATTTGGTAGAGGAAAAACCCAAGCCCCCCCCCCCCCCCGGCAAGAACCACCAATCCACAAGAAGTTTTCGACAAGTTTTCTTACATAACCATGTGGGTCAAGCCAAGAATCAAACTCACATGGACATATGTTCGAAGCGTGTGTAATCTGTAAAAGTAAGTGCCTTAGATCACTCAGCTACTCTGGGCTCCATTTACAATATTGGTTTGCTTGCCTTCAACATAAATTTTTTAGATCAAATAGTTTTGTTCTAATCAAAAATGTGCTGCAAGAAACTTTCAACTTGCAACTAGACAATGACTGAACAATATCTTCTAAACCCATTAATTATACCTCTTGTGACAGGGGTAATGCTTGCAATTTATGTCACTCTAGTGACAGGGGTAATGCTTGCAATAAATGTCACTCTAGTGACAGGGGTAATGCTTGCAATATATGTCACTAGTGACAGGGGTGATGCTTGCAATATATGTCACTCTAGTGACAGGGGTAATGCTTGCAATTTATGTCACTCTAGTGACAGGGGTAATGCTTGCAATATATGTCACTCTAATGATGGGGGTAATGCCTGCAATATATGTCTCTCTCTTGTGACAGGGGTAATGCTTGCAATATACGTCTCTCTAGTGATGGGGGTAATGCCTGCAATATAGATAAGCACATGCATGTGAAAAAAATGCAAGTACTTTTCTCCTATACATACCCTTGACAAAAAAAGAAATAAAGTCCAGAAAATTGTTGTGATAAAATATTATCACAAAACTTGAATTAATGTAACATATACACCAGTGCCAACAAAGCAATTAATACATATTGCTTAATTCAAAATTAAGGTTATCAAAAAACAATAATCAGGTATCTTTTTGTGGAATTATGACCAGACAGAGAAATCCCAAAGTTTTGAAAATTCATCAGCAATGAGAATTTGCAAAGTTATGGCCCATGAAATCTGATTACATGGAGTGGTTTCTTATCCAACTGTAAACAATTATTTGCTGCCACTCCCAATAAAGAAGTTGGTATAAAAAACAACATGATAAACAATGGAAGCAAAGCAGATGTCAATAACATCATGACAACACAGGCCTGATGAAGTCAGGTAAATTTTAAGAATACCCACTGAATAGGCATACCCCAACTATTTACTTTTCTCACACCAGTAAACTGTATCCTTCCATGATGGCCTTGTGATTAGCCTGGCCATCTCACAGTCAGTAAGTTGTAAGTTCAAGTCCACCCAAACCAACCTCAATACACTGTCATGGTGTCTCTGGTCGTGTACTTTAGCATTAAGGAGTCTTTTATGTACTTGTGTGCTATTAAACTCATATCAAACAATCAAATATGCACAAGAATGAGAATGATATTTTAAAAAATCACTTGTAAACAAACCTTGATTGTTTGTATCTGGCGTTCCAGGCGAGTGCTGGCATCCAATTTGCCAGATGCTTTATATTCTGTCTCATACTTCTCAAGCTCTCTTAAGAGTTCTTCCTGCTGGCGAAATTCCTCCTTTAGTTGCTGAAATATGAACCAACAAAACATCAGGTAAATTCCTTGCTAAGTTTTAAAAGTAACTGAACAAGTGAATCAGTTTGTGCATGCTGGAGTGAGCTGTTTGAAAGAGTTTGGATAGCTTCTGTTATATCCCTATGGGACCCGTATGCATTTGGATAAAGATAATTATGATTACTATGAAATATGCTGAGGCCCTCTACAATGGCATGTAATTTGCCTTTCCATTTCACTTAATTTACCTCATATTCTTCAGGAACGTCCCCAGCCAGAACGTCAGCATCTAATCGGTTCTGGATCTCTCGACTGACCTCAACCATCCATTCAGACATCTGAAGCACCTGCCGCTCAATGTTCTGCATTTGGTTCATACTGTCCTCCAACCGACTCATTTTTTCCTTTGCCTGTAAAAATGAGGTAAAAATTTATAAGAAAACAAGGTGTTTACTCTAAACACAAATCCCTTTGCCAACAGGACTTTTTTTTTTACATAAGCCACAAAATACATCATGCATTTGGATCTGCCAGCATGTCTGCACAGTTCTGGCTAAGTGGTGCTGATAAAAAATTCTAAAAATGTAAATATAAAGATTAGGAAGAAAAACCATTCCAAATAAACATAAACATGAAGATAAAAGGTTAAAAATGTAAAACTTTTAAAAAAAGAGTCCATAAAATAAATCAAAAAGGTAAAAATAAAGTTTCTAAATTGAGTCAGATTGTAAATGTCTGTCACAAGGGGTGGAGTCAATGTAAGCATTAATTTGAAGTAAAGATATTTTTAAAAAACTTTAGAAACATAAATCTGTCCAAATAAGCACCCAAAAAATAAAGTGTAGATAATATATGCACTAGTATGGAAAAGTTTTACTGATGAAATGGGAGTCGAGGGAGTTTCAAAGACATGCACAACAACTAAGATATACACAACAACAACTAGTCCAGACTGCACTGGACAAGATTTTCCCCTTATGGTTGCAAGTCTAAGCTACTAACTAAACCACCATGTGGAGGCAGGAAATATTACTTCATACTACTTATTAAGATGAATCCACATACCAAGTTTCATGATTTTAGGGTCAAAATACAGTCTGATTAGTCTTGGTAAAGATATAGAGGATGAAACTAACAAATAACTGATATACAAGCATCAAGCATGAAAATTACATCGCAATGACCTAGTTTTCGTATGGGAGAGTTATTCTTGTTGAGATGCATTCATACACTAATTTTCATGAGTGTAGGTGAATGAGTGATTTGGATTTTTAACGTAGCTTTAACAATTTTTTCAGTCATATCACTACGATGTCTGCAGTGTGGCAGTTTATAGTGATGTCTAGCACTGGAGCATCATGTAGCAGTGTAGGTGAAACTGAGCCAAATATATTACAGGTGTAATGAACAGGTAGCTGAAATTAGAGTAAATAACTCGAGACTGAAATTAATTTAAATTGGTGAGTATGTAACAAATGGAAAGCTATAACTAAAAGGTTACTCAAGGTCACACTGACCAAAGTTTGATACAGCTGAGTTTATTTTTGTAAGAAGCATCAATACATTGATTTTCATTTCTAGATTAAATAGAGTCCAAAATATTGAATGTACAATGAATGAAATGCTGAGAGCTGAAAATTTAAGTCACTCAAGCATCCAAAATAAGGTCACAGTGACCTTTGATTGATATGGCTGAATTACCCTCCTGATGTATCCACATACCAATTATCAAAAGTGAGGTGAAACAATGTCCAGGATACTGATGGTGCAAAATCATTTTAAATGACGAAAACAAATATAAATAGGCAAAATGCCACTTCCCCACACAGCTTAGTTAGTTAGGCAAAATGCCACTTCCCCACACAGCTTAGTTAGATAGACGAAATGCCACTTTCCCACACAGCTTAGTTAGGCAAAATGCCACTTTCCCACACAGCTTAGTTAGGCAAAATGCCACTTTGCCACATAGCTAAGTCAGATCGCAAAATGCCACTTTCCCACACAGCTTAATTAGATAGGCAATAATGACACATCCCCCTACAGCTTGACTGGATAGGCAACAACGCCATATCCCCCACCCCACCCCAGTTTGACTGGATAGGCAAAAATACTACATACCCTCACCACTTGGTTGGATAGGCAAAGATGCTATATCCCCTCACAGAATAAAAAAAAAAAACAGGCAATGTTGGACAAACCCTATTACAGTCACCTGACTCTGGAATTTAGTGTTTGGATTTAAGTGGATGTTTACCAAGTCTTGAAACTAGGGGTCATGCATAAATATAAGCATTTAACCCGTAAAGTGCTAGTCATGACATTAGTTGTGCTGTCGGTCAAGGTCTTGTAGTGTTGGTTGCGACATTAAGTTGTTTTTCAGGTAAGCAAAAATGCATGCATCCTTTTCCTTCAACTTGCCATGTCTGCTTGTAAAACTATATTTTATTGGTACATTGGGGCCTGGAACAAACATTCCATTGTACTTTATTATGCATTTAGCAAAGAAGTTTTAAAATTTTTTGCTCTTGAACACATGGCACCTGTAAAAATTAAAATGGCTGATGCAGAATACAATGGTTATTTCTTTCAACAAATACTGGCTGCAGATAGTGATGATGAGAATGATTTTGAAGGATTTGAGGCAGATGATATTATTGGAGCTGGCGAAGTGCTGATGGAAATACCCATGAGTGATTTTCAGCCAGGAATGATGTAAACTGGAGCCTGATGTAAATGCTGGTTGGATGCAAAAAGATGGTGTGCCTGTCACCCCTCATCCACTGGTACTTCAAAATGTTGAGATGGCAAATACTGAACCTATAGACTATTTTTAAGACTTTTTTAAATAATAAGAGAAGAAAGGAGGGATTCAAAAGAAAGCTAACATCTTTCAGATTTGAGACATTTATTACTGACACGGATGGGTGTGGTTTGTAAACTTACCTCTGACATTCATGGAGTGGATGTTTATAAATCTTACCTTTTCTCTACCTGTGATTCTCACAATGCAGATATAACATTGGAACAGACATAACATGTCTAATAAAGAATATTTATTTTTTAGATATATTTGAAGATTTCCATTTTAAAAAAAAAATAGATAAAATACAAATGTAACTTGTCATTTTACCTGTATTTGCACCTGTACATGCAAATATGTTAAACTTACACATGAGCCTTGATGCTAATCTTAAAATTTAGACATCCACCATCATTTTTCATATAGGACTTGTGTATCTATTGTGAATATTATTAAAATACATCCAATTTAAACACTGTGCAGTTTTCTTTCTTTTTTTCTCAAACAATTCAGCATTGAGGGATCTTGCACTGCAGAACGATATAGCACTTTTAGGGTCAACTCATCATCTATGTAAAATTGAAAACTAGATATCAACTGGGTTTCTGACAGTATTCACTCCAAACAAAGGATTTATTTTTTGCATCATGATTTCCAGAAAACAGAATATTGAGAGAAAGTCCATATTTCTTGATGAGCATGAATAATCAAAACTGGCTGTGGCTACTACCTTGACCTCCATGGCCTCTCTTCTCTTGCTATATTGTTCCATCTCAGTCCGGACCAAGTCCGCCATAATACTGTTAAGGATCAAATCTTGAGCCAACTCCTGCAGCTGGCTTGGATTCTCTGTGCTGGTGTGTTCCTCCACGAGTCGCTCCACCTCCTGCAGAGAGGAAAATTCAGAGTCTAAACCGACACTTTCTGACTTTAGTGTTTGAATCATTCAAAAGATGCAATTCCCAATTAATAGAGTAAATCTGTCACATCATAATAAATACTCTATCACAAGCTAAAGCATAAATACATGCCAATATCATATGACAATGTCATAAACTAATGCAGTCTATTTAAAATTATCACTTGTTATAAAAGTATATCACATTAATGTTACTAACACACGTAATTTATCAAACTTGTCCATAATACAATATATGCAAGTTATTGCCTCATGACCATGGCATACAAAACAAAATAAACAAGTTTTAAAAATTTCATACTTAATAAATAATTGTATATGAACCCTCTGTATATCAGTTGAACTAATGCTGCGATAACCTTCTGTGACATTTGTTTTTATACAAGTTATATTATCATCTCTGTATACTCAACCCTCAATGGCAATTCTTTAATATCATGCTTACAGCCTCAAAGTAATTATTAGCAAAACACTGAATTAACAAATTTATACACTGTGTAATACAAAGTGAGAAAAAGTAACAACATGCTGTATTCTTACATTCTGTTAACAGATTTAAAGATCACTGTGGAAGGCCACCATCGCTAACAAAAATATAAATAAAAAACAAAATAAGTCTATTTTGAATAAAATAATGGAAGGAAAAATAAAACAAGAATCCTCAATTGCACTGATTCATAAAAATGATCTGCACACTCATACACACTTCCAGCATCTCTACATTCTGCAAGCCTGCTTGCTATAAAACTATGTTTACACGAAACTTTATTATCACATTATTGTCTGAGTTTTCCCTTGTGAGGCTTACATCAAACTGCTCCGAAAGTTCCTCCGCATCAGAATTCATTCCTGATGAATTTCTGACCTTGCGTTCCAGCTTGTCCAGGTAGAGGCGTTCCTCGTCCATCAAAGCTTCAAAGAAAATCAAGTAACTATGAATCTGACTGTAAATAAATTGATAAATAACAAACAAGAAAATAATGTAAAAAAAAAACAGGGGTCCCCCCTTTCCAAATGTGATATAATTACATTTCCAGATGTTAAGGGCAAAGTAAACAAAGCCATAACCCATTCAAATTTTCAGAGAAAAGGTAATTAAACCTGAACTGGGTCTTTTTAATAATAAATAATAGAAAACAAATTTGATTTAATTTTTAAAAGTCTTTCAAAAACAAGTGTGTGAAAAAAATGTATCACATATCTAATGCACAAGACTTCCTGATGTAAATGCACTGAATAGACTTTACTAACTCCTTCATTAAAACAATGTTGAATCCATAAAAGTCAATTTAAGACACAGGATAAAGTGAAACACAGGATTTGCCCATCATCCAATATCTTAAGGAATCAAATCTAAAATACTCTTCAACAAATATGATTCATATACGACACGATGAATCTACTTGTAACACAAATAAGATATCATATAATCAGCAAATGGAGCAATAATCTGTAATTTCTGCACAACAGACATTTATGGCTGTTTAACTGTTGCAATTATTTATAGTAAGTGACATTCTACGACATGAACAATCAAGAACACGTGAAACCAGATGAATGAATTAAATATGAACTTGTACAACATTTAACTAGCTTTCAAAACAAAATAAAGAATCTTTCAAAGGGACTGACACTTGACTGGTTGAAAATAATTCCCAGTAATCAATGATAAGTAACTCTTTAGTAAAAATCCCATGCTGATAAAACAATCCATTCTTCAGGAATAGCACTAACAAGATTTTCGATAGAAAAGAGTGTAATATTGACAACTTTGTATGGACAACTATATATTACAAAATGTCTTGTAGTGGAATCCCATCTCAAAGCAATCATCCATTCAGGACAAGTAACACTAGATTTTCAAGATAACTGCAATGGTGGTTGTCATTTAGGACCATCATAATAAGTCTTTTGGTTAAAAGTCCATGTCAATACAACCATCATTTACAAGAAGTAGTTGTGACAAGATATGCAAGATGGCTGCAATGGTACCTCATATTTGATGTCAGATCATACCCTTTTCATCTAGGACCAACTAGAGATCATAAGAAGTTGTTTAATGAAAGTCCCAAGTTGATGCAACAATTTGTTTAGAATTAATAGTAATATCAAAATTTTCAAGATGGCCACACAATGGCCAAAATTTTGATTCCATTTAGGACCAGCTAGACCATAAGATGAATATGTATGCAATGTTTCATGGCAATCCTCCTGCCAAGGAGTACCTATAACAAAATTGTGCTAATGAATGGTTACAGGTTACTGAAAAAAATCTTCTCTACTTTCTGATTTTAGAGCCTAAATGTTACCCCTGAACTGTTTCCACTGGTTGTCAGCATTTGCATACAGTCTGGAATAGTGGTCCACTCTCTGATAAGCATCAGTCCACAGAGCATTAAGGCGCATCAGGGAGCGTGCAAGATCCTGGAGGGAACCTGAGGGTGCTTTGTTCAGCATATCATTAGCTTCTTCATTAACCTTGTTCACTTCACCATCTTTCTCTGTCATCTCATCTTTCAGTTTCTAAAAATAAGTCCAAATATGTGGAGGGTTTTATGGGAGGGTTAAAGCTAATACCTACCAGTTGCTACTGCATAGCTGATAGTTTTCAAGTGGAAAATACACCAACCACATGATGAGAATTCATTCTCGCATTAAAACATTAGATCGCCCTTAGTCCATCTCACAGATACCTTGCCCAAACACAGTGTCCTTCATTCATTTTAGGACAAAACCTAAGTTAGTGGGATATTTATTGAGGTGGGGGGATGGCAAATGAAACAGGTAAGTATTATATCATAAAAATCAGTTATCTCCCCTCCAAAAATAGCATATTAATATCAGTGATACAAAACCTGTTGTTAATGCATGGATGAATTAGTCAGTTTGTTTGGCAGCAGATGATCCCACAACTGACCTTCAAATCCATGTGGGGAGGAAGTTTGTTTCCTACCCTCTCTTCTCCCTTTAGAAGCTGCCAAGTAAGAACAAACAACTCTAACTGGACACAAAAATCTAACTAGATTATAAACAGCACAGATTCAACTGAGAATGGAATCTCTAATGGCTTTGGAACAACCAACTTAAGTTGATGCTTGTTATATGCTTTGTTGGCAAAGGAATGAAACTGGATCATAATTCCACTGAACCTCGCACAGCCTGTGTCTATGAATGGGCTATGAAGTTCCCTTGTTTATCTCCGAGACACAAAGAGGAGTAAGAAAACAAGCCTAAGGGTAAGGTTCCCAAAGGAAGCTTCACCCAATGGTTCATAGGGGCTTTAGTTAGAGACTGCCAGATGCAAGAGATTCCATCTATATACTAGCAAGCAAGACACTGGACTTGAGCATTGTTCTCTTTGAAAGAGATTTGAAGAAAATCAGCCACTGCACTCATAGAAGGACAGCTTGGATCGACACATTTCCTACTACATTAATCCCCAAAGATTCAACACTTGGCACCATAGAACTCACATGCAGACCATCAAAAGGTAAAAACAGCTGGATAATTTGTGGGGTTTTGTGTGGAAGCGAGAACCTGTGCCTGACAGGAGGTCCCTCCTCTGGGTTAATTTTCTACCAGTTCGAGGAGCGGATGCGATGGAGAGGTATTGCCAGTTTGAGATACTGAGAAGCCAAGGAGGGTATGAGCCCCCCAAAGATAGTCTCTGTTTCAATGGAAGCAGCCCTCAAATGGTTCTTACTGCGTTATAGTAAGACATCAGACTTGTCCAGAGCAACATCTCCACAAAGTGGATATGCTCCACAACATAGATTCTACCCTCAGCAGGCTGAACAATGCTGCTGAAAAGTGGTCAGCATATGAGACTATGGGTACTAGTGACCAAGCCTTTTATCCTAAAGATTTTGGTTTAAACTTGGAGGCAGGTCAATGTCCACATGGAAAATACTTACTTAAGTTGGAGGTTTATTTGGAAAGGAACGGGTGGTAGGGGGGATTCTCACTTCTTTTTCTGTCAAATATTCTCTTTTCTGGTTGAACAAGTTCTGATCCTTACTAAACCTTTGGGAATGCACCTTAACCATACCGATGTGATGAGCAACAAAATGTCTGGTTGAGAGATAGACCAAGAGACTTTCTCAAAGCTGGAAAGAATTGTAGTGACACTAGTGTATGAAGACATACCATTGAAATTTTGTGGAATTATAGGAAAAAGGAGGGGGGATGCCTATCCTGGCATTTGTATATCCAATTCTAAATCCCCAAAGAGATGAAACTGCAGTTTGAAAAGAAGAAGGACTTGACCCAATCCTTATCCCCATATCAAAGGGGGCTTCCAATAACTGGTGACTAGTCAATGACCAGTGACCAGTCAATGCCTGGTACTTGGTACCCCATCAGACCCTTCCACAGAATGGATACTTACATATGAGCTTTCTGCTTATCAGGATGGCTTGAATGCATCATCAACAATGGGACATTGGGACTGAAATGTTGCTGCCCCCCCCCCCAACCAATATGGGGGTGGAAGGATCCGCACATAAGAAACTTTCAGCCAGCACCAAGCTGTTGGTGTAATCGAGGGTGATGCTCCCACATTACATGCTGGGGTGGAGGCATAACTCACTCTATGCCATTTGGGATGAAAGAGTGATTCTCCTACCTGAGCGGAAGGTGCAACTCTATCTCTGTCTTTGTGGTAAAGAGATGGTAGCATGCCTCCTTTCAAATAAGGGTGTTAACGACTCGCTTTCTATTCTCATGGAATGGAGAAGGTGATGCTCATCCCTAATGGAAGGGCCCAACTCACTCTCCACCCATTTATAACCTCCCTATACTAAATATGAGAATGCAGTAAATACACCAAACAATTTTTAACCAGAGTCCCTAGAAGGGACTGACACTCTACTGTCTGAAACAATTTCCAAGAATTCAAGATAAAACCATCACTTCCTTTTAACTGCTGAGTGTTGAAGCCACATATGATATTCTTCAATGATAAACAGACTTTCAAATTAGCTGCTGTGGTGGGCATATTGAATGTCAGGTTTTCTTAAAGACAAAGCTGACATAACCAGAAGTCTTTTGGTCAAAACCCCATGTCATAATGATACTCTATTCAGGGAGAGTAGTGACAAGATTTTCACAACAGCCATCATCGCAGCTGCATTTGATGTTCCAATGCCACCATTGTCATTTAGGACCACCTAGGTATCATAAGAGGTCTATTGCTGAAAACCCTATGTTAATATAGCCATCCAAAATAGCCACTTTTCACAAAAACCTCATGACAATATGACTACATTAGGAGGATTAGTGATAACAAGATTTTCAAGATGGCCACTGTATGACAGCCATATTGGATGTCAGATTGGTACCATGTTCATTTAAGACCATCATAAAAAGTCTGAAAAACGCCACAGCAATATTTCATTCTGTTCAGGAGAAGCTGCCATAAGATTTCAAGATGGCTGCTGTGGTGGCCATGCTGGACTTCAGACTAGCACCATATTTATTTCAGACCAACTAGAAATTACAAGAAGTCTTATACTGATATAGTGATATGACCATTCATTCCAGAATAGTAGCAATAACAAGATTTTCAAGATGGCCACTGTGGTTCCCATAATGGATATGCAAACAACAGTTTTAATCTAGGACCACCAAGTAGTTTAGAAGGAGTAGTGTTAAAAGACCAATGCATGATGGACCATCCCATAAGCTCTTCTGACCAATGACCTGGAGAGTTAAATATGATGTTGAGCTAAATACGATGCTGAGCAGCCTTATTTTTGAGAACTGGCAATGACTAATTTAGCAAAACATCCAGTTTGGTAAGACTGCTAATAAAAAGGAGCAAGATTTAATAATAATTAAAAGAATGAACTCATGATTAATAACTAAACACACAAAAGAAGGGAAAAAATGGTGTGCAACCTGATTTTCTGAGACTAATACATATAGCACAAGTCACATTTAAAAAAAAGTGAAATAGGAAGATTTGTTGTTGTAATAAAACAAATAAAAACAAATCAAAATTTTTTTGATTGGGATAATTCCATCAATGCAAAAATGATGCATATAAGAACAAAACTCAAACTGTGACATAAAACATAAAGCCGAGGCAATGTCTCTATGACATTTAATTTAAGCAACTTGTAACGGCTCTGGCTGGAAAAAGAATGACATAGAGTGTGCATGGACAAGGTATCAGCGGATTGGACTAGACGACCTCTCTACTAGAATCTTCTGGTTCACCCTAATGGGACTACAATTCTTGTCATACAGACAGGGTATTTTCTGCTCAGAAACGTACTCAGTACACAGCAACAACAGGTTACTAAAATTAAAAAGCTAATTACAGATATAACAATAAAAACTATCTACAGAACTAAACTCTCAAGTTTTTCTAAACTGCTCTATAAAAAACCAAAATACTTATATTTGTCAATTATTGCACCAAAGTACCGTGTCTTGAGTTATAAAAAGTTAATGCCTCAGAAGATTTAAAAATCAAAAGGTTGGGAAGGGAAGAAACTCTTACAAATATTTTGTTGCTGGTTATCTTGATTGCTAAACCAGATCTGCAAGTCCAGGCCCAGAATTCCTGAAACACCTCTACTTTTAGTCCAGGAGTTTCATGTTTATGAAACAGGATACCCAATTCATCAGAGAAATTTCAACTGCCATCATTAGCAAAATCAAACACAGATGATCCAAATTTGACATCTCCATGTCACTAATACTATTAAGTTTCTTTTTGAACAATTACATACCTTGAAAACAATGTGGAATCTTTAGAAAACATTTCACTTGCTTCACAATGAAATTAATAGAAATACAATTTGAAATTTAATGATCTGGAAACAGTTGAGCAAATTTTTAAAAACAATTCAGTTATATCAATCAATGACTTCTGAATATATTAACAAATCTTTGCCAACTGACTTAGAAATAGAGCAGCAGAGAGGGTGAACAGACCACTTAGGGGAATGGTCACCCTTGTGTTTTACCAAAAAAAATAGTGACCACTCATAGAGGTCAATTACCACGTCTACGATTATTGTTTGTCCCAAACAGAACCGTAGACGCCCCTCTCTGCTGCTATCAATATTGGGAATCATCATCTGAATCATGGGAATCTTCATCTGTTTCATCTTCATCTGAATCTTCGGAATTTGTTCTATGTTTCAAGTAATATTCAAGTTCTGATGGTGGTTTTTCTATTTTTGGATTTATGTTCTTTCTGTGTTTATAATATATCATCAAACTTCTGTATTCCTCTTCTGCTGATATTAATTAAATTATTATGTTATAATAAAATGGTACATCCAGAATCTCATACTGCAAGAACAGCACGAGAACGATTAGAAACAATTAAAAAATTTCTTCCTGTCAGAGACTCATTTAGAAAAAATCTGCAAGCGCAGCAAGAATCAAAAGTTGAGTATGAAGAGGACACTAAAAAACTGTTTAAACCCGTCACTGCAGCTACTGAGAAAGCTTCAGCGGCTGTTGAAAAAACTATATGGGGAGATATTGCGGAGGAAGATGAGAAGAAGAAAAAGGGTATTTTTCCGGTATTAGAACAAACTGCGTTGCAGGCTGAAAAAATAGCAAGAAGAACCAAACAAACAAAAAAGATTTTACGAGGCCTTCCACCTGGCATAGCCAGGGAAATAGCTGCAGCTCAACCTCCACCTGTTGGTGAGGAAATACTTGAAGGTATTGGACAACCTCGTGCTGAGATAGGTGATATGAAAGATCGTGAATCAACAAAATCAGAAGAAGGGAAAATGATTATGCTGAGCAATAAATTTACTAGTGCGGGTATCAAGTTCATAAAAGAAATTGAGGATATTGATACGTTATCAAAACTTGCAGTTGCAAGTTTTGATAAAAAGGGAGAACTTTTAAGACCTGAATTTAGTTCCACTCGTATTAGTGATCCTGAAATCTGGTATAAATGGATATATCGTATATATTACAATAAAGATAGAGTTTACTCTAGTGATGAGGTATATAATGATTATCGCAGAAAAATAGACATGTATCTTGCACAAAAAGAACCAAAATCTCTCAGAACAATAAGTGAGGAAGAAGAAGAAGTATCACCCTCAAGACTATTTAAGAAAAGATCACCCTTAAGACTATTTAAGAAATCAGAAGAAGAAGGAGCTACTGGCAGTGGTCTGGGAAATAATTTTATTTGTCCTGATAATATCATCAATGATGTATCACGGTTAGAAGTTCTCATAGGAGGAAAACGAGCTGGAAATAATTCACCAGAAATAACCAATGAAGCAGCTGATATTTGTCGGCGACTATTTCAAGGTGGCATCATGGATATCGGCGTTTACCGAGAACTTATTGATGAGCTCGTTGATGACTAGTTGTTAGATAAATGGTAAATAAAATAAGATGATTGTGCATGATAATCATCGTAAACCCACACAGGTTAGAGCGGTAAACTCACGATTACCAATCTATAGTGTTATTTACGGAAATGGACTTGGTGATGTCATTCGAGGATTATTCACGAGGATAGCTCCAAAAGTAGCACCTGTAGCAAAACAATTATCGATGAAGGCTATTGATATTGTTCGTGATAAAGCTCCGGGTGCAATTGTCAATGTTGCTGGTAAGGCGTTCTCGGCGATCAAGGAAAGACTAGCACGATTATTGCGACGAAAACAACAACCACCGGTGAAACTGGCAAGTACTGAGGTGATGCCCTCAGACGTAAGTAAAATAATAAATCAGGCTGCAAATCAAAAACTAGCGGCGATATCTGAAGAAGCAGAAAAAAATATAACAGCAAATTTAATAGCAGGAAGCGGTCTTCGTCGACGATGATCATCATTTGGAAAAATGGTAACTATAATAAAATGTTCAGGCGCGAATCAGACCCAGCATTTGATATGGAGGCACCTGTCCTTAAGTACGAGTCAGTACGTGATTATCAGTTTTATTCTTATGACGCAAGACAACCAAATCATCCGGGGAGAATCGAATTACAGGTTCATGATACAAGTAGATATTTCTTGCCCGCTGAAGCGTTTATTGAAGTAGAAGGTACACTTGTAAAGGGGGATGATACGGCATATGGTGCCAATCTGCGTGTTGGTTTTGTCAACAACGGAATTATGGCACTGTTTGATAGCGCCACATACATGATTGATGGAAAAAATATTGAATCAATTCAGAAGGATGTTGATGTTGCTACAACAATAATTGGTCTGGCGAGATATTCTGACGACTTTACAAGATCAGCTGGTCCAACAATGATGTTCGCTAAAGATATCACCGACAACGCCAACCATAATCAGTATATCAAGTTACTCACACCACAGGATACTTCTGTTGCTAATCAGGCAGAAGGTGCCAACCCCGATCGTGAAGCTAGAC
Source organism: Sinohyriopsis cumingii (assembly GCA_028554795.2). NCBI lineage: Eukaryota > Metazoa > Mollusca > Bivalvia > Unionida > Unionidae > Sinohyriopsis > Sinohyriopsis cumingii. Next base: position 3,767,051 of record JAPYKE020000076.1, on the reverse strand, counting down.
CAGGTGCTGATTTTGACATCATAAAAGATATTGCCCCGACTTACAACTTAGGGTTTGCAACACGCCGATCAGCGCTGTCAGGAAATGATAGAAATTTTTCGTGTGCAATTCCATTATCACACATCTTTGGATTTTGCAGAAATGTTAGAAAAGTCATCTTTGGAGCTAAACACACAATTGTGCTCGTAAGAAAAGGTAATGATAATGATGCAATCTGGCGAGGTGCTGGTGTTGCTGATGCTGGTAAAGTAAATATATCAAAACTTTCATTGTGGATGCCAGTAATGACTCCATCTATTACTGAGGAACAAAAATTACTATCTTTTATGGATCAAGGTGGTAAATCATTGCTATCATGGTTAACAGTAACCACAGATGCTGCTCAAAGCAATATTAATGGTTTATTTACATGGCATATAGCATCACAACAGGGTGTTTCTGCACCACGACATATTTTTATTGCACTACAAGATAATGCTCGGACGAATAATCAACAACGTTCACATATGATATTTGATAACCTTGGAGTTAATGAAGTTTCCTTACGGATAAATGGACATCAAGAACCAACAGAAAATATACAACTAAATTTTGTTCAAAATCATGTAGCGCGCGCATATCATCGTTTAATGTCATTCATGGGACGTGATCAAAATATAGATACCGGCTTGCAAATATCACAACTAGATTTTACAGGTCTATATCCAATTTATTATTTTTCACTAGAACATCTTGATTTATCCAAACAATCTGTTGTTGATATACACTTTCGAGCTCATGTTACTAACCCTCCTCCTGATATAGCTGGTCCACCAATTGTTCGCGGCGCCTACAAAGCGATCGCGGTCATACTTAGCGACAAGGCCATGTTACTTGAAGGTGGCAGTGGTCGAATGAGGGTCGTTGATGCACCGGTGGAAAATCTTTAATCGTGTTATTTAGAAAAATATATTTTATATAAAAATGTCGTATAGTCATGTTAATGTTACTCTGACCCCGGGTCAGGTAAAAAAGCTTCAATCAAAAACCGCCAACAAATGCGGAACTAAAATATCACTAAAACGAGATCATATTAGTGGTGGTCCAAACAAATTATCGTTGACAAATAATCAGATTAAACATTTCAATAAAGCCCTAGAATCAAAAACTGGAGTTCAATTCCGTCTCTCCCCGAGCGCCATCAAAGACATGGTTAAAACGGGTGGTATATTCCCACTACTTGCGGCCATTCCGGCATTAATAGCTGCAGCTGCTCCAGCCGTAGCAAAAGCGGCCGCGTTAGGTGCTGTTGGAACAGCCGCTGGAATGGCACTAAAGAAAGCAACAGGGAAGGGGTACAAAAAAAAGGGACGCGGTCTAAGATTACCGGGATCTCGTTGGGGGAGAGGCCTAAGGCTTCCAGGATCATTTCGTTAGACGTTCCAGCATCAAATTTTGATTTACTTGATGCTGCTAAAAAATTAAAAATATCCGCCTTTAGAGGTGTTTTTATGCGAGATCAATTACCGAAACAACCAAACAAACTAGAAACAGGTATTATTAATCTTGACAAACGTTCCGGACCCGGTACTCATTGGGTATCATACGCGGTTGATCCGCGTGGAATTGTTTATTTTGATTCGTACGGGTTAGCTCCACCTGTTGAATTTATCAAGTATGTCGCACCACTCCATGCAACAACCAAAGTTTGGTATTCAACGCTACCCACACAAACAATGACAGATCCGTCAATATGCGGCCGTGAAGTAATTAATGTACTCGACGCTATATCAAAATCATCCAAGCCGCCACATAAAGTCGTGCACGATTATACAAGCAACCGATTTGTTGCGCGTAAAGCATTTTAAACAACGGATCTTATTATAATGGTTGACATTTACGGAAGATCTTCTTCACGCGTTAAGAAAATAAAATCCGACGTTGATCTGTCAAAGTATGCGACTAAAGATGACCTCGCTGATATTATGAACTTTGCTGGAGTTGATCCAGATGAGGTTGTTATTTTTCAAGATCGATATGGTAAACTAAAAACCAGCAATATCAAATGGAATGATATAGTCCGGCGAGTACTTGGTGCAGTTACAGATAATATTCCCGTGTTTACTGACGGTGGTAGAATCAGAGATTCAAGTGTATCATTAGCAACCATCAGAGATGAAATTGCAAAAAGTGTTGCTAATCGCGTGAGAAACACCGGTGACACAATAACAGGTGAACTTAGCATGAACGGAAATAAAATAGTAGTTTTAAGAGATCCAACATCTGACGAAGACGCAGCAACAAAAAAATACGTCGACACCGTAGACGGTAAATTATCCACGTTACGGGCTGAGTATGACGTTCACGCAGGAACTTTCGGAAGATTTCGAAGAAATTTTCAAAAAACCGATGATACCATAGATAAATTCTTCGGTACTCCACGCGCCATTGACATGAAACTCGTTGATATCAAAACTGACCTAGACACGATCAAACAAACACAGCAAGACATCGTAGCGGGAATTCCTGAGATTGTCAGTAAAACCAATTTGATTAAAATTCCAGCTGCAATAACTCCCGGGCATATCACAAACATCGTATGCACGGTATCATCTGGATTTGCAACATGGTCGCAGCAAAATAATACTATCAAATATACCGCAACAGTCACTGGCGTGTACAGGCTGTCTGTGTTCAGTGCTGCAAAATTTGAAATATTTACAACGTTTCCATGGCGTCATTCCACAGACAGGTTTTCCGGGGTTGTATCTGTTGTATTAAATAGCGGAACCGAAGAAATATTTATTCTGGAAGCAGCTGATAAGAAATTAACCGCAACATCCTTCTGGTGGTGTTTGGAATTTGTAGCTGAAACACCTCAATTGGTTACGGCATAAAAATATATATGGACGGTGCACAATACAGATACAATCAAGCGCGTGAATGGCAGGCGGCGCTAAAAGATCAGGTCGATCAATATACAGTAAAAGTAAAAAAATATCGACGACGATTGGTTATCGTTGATGTGATTGTTTATTCAGTATCCGCTGTTGTTGCTGGAACCGGTGTAATATTATCAGCGTTGACAACGATGGCACCAGTAGCTGTAACTGTTTGTATTTCAGCAGCAACAACTATTGCAGGTGTGCTTGGTATCATCACAAAAAAAATATGTACTTGTACGAACGAAAAATTATCCGATTACAAAATAAAATTACATACAGCGACGGTAGCATACTCGAAATTATCCTCGTTGTTATCAGCGAGTCTCAGTGATGGAATTATATCTGATTTCGAATTTTCAATGATGACCAAAATATACGATGAAGGTATTAAAGATACAAGTATCAATAATGACAGAATTACTCCAGCAGATCGTGACCAACACAACTCCGCCAAAGATAACGATGATCTCGGTAAGTTCAACTAATCCTGAATTTAGTGTTAATTTTCCTATTGCAATTCCAGTAAAAGAAATAGCACTAGCACAATTACGAGTATATTACAGCTGGCCAAATATCAGATCAAAATCATTTAATGGTACACCAGCAAATAATTCGCTTGTATTTACTAACAAGAACAAATCCGATGGAACACCTGACTGGGTTGTTGTTGGAATACCAACCGGCAGTTACCAGATTGAAGAGATCGGTGAGGAATTTGCGCGTAGAATAAAATCAATAACGGGAAAAGAATCAAAAATATCAATAAACCTTCATGAGCCGACGTTGTCCTCGACGGTTGAAATAAACTCGCCTGATTATGCCGTTGATATTTATCAATCTTCAATCAGATCCGTGCTAGGATGGCCTGAAATATCACCACCGATAACACCGATACCACCAGAACCGAAAAAGTCTGATTATGTCACGGATAGACAATTTTATCATCAAATTTATCCATCATACGATGTGTTTCTAAGTATTTTAAAAAGTAAATCGATGCTTGGCGAGTTTTTCTTTCGCGAAGATATTGAGGCATGGTCTTTTATAAATCATGGGGAGTGGCAATATGATGTGAGGTTTGATCGGAGTGATATTATTGAATATTTTCGGGAAATCAATCAAGAGTGTAAAAAACAACTAGATCAACTAAATCAATATTTTAACGAACATATTTTTGACATATCAACGTCATCGCGTGAAAAAATCATCACGCGTGTGGAAAGATTAAATCGGCTTATATCAGACATGGAATATTTTAATAACCGAATAGTTCAGGCGATGGTTAGTCTTTTAAAATCACCTAAAAATTCTGATGCAAAGGCGTGGTTAGAAAAATATAAATTAACAGAAGCCGATGTACCAAATTATAAATTTCCCGGGTATAGTGTAACCGAGTTAAGAAAATCTGTCAGTGATGTCATTGATGAGTTTTTTCCTAAAATACTCGATGCATGGAGAAAATTAATTCCGCCTTCAACTGTTCTTAGACATGATAATGATCCACATGGCGGCGGAAGACACGTATCCCCGCGGATCGTTAATATAACACCGACGGTCGCGGTCAATCTGGTTTGTGACGTAATCGATGGCAGCTATCAAATAGATCTCGGAAGATCAAATCAAGCTCAACAAGGATACATCCTGTACACGTTCACACCACAAGTTCCCCCTGGAAATTTAATCGTGCAAGAACCAACTAATCCCGTGTATTTGCGGTGTCACAATAATATGTTAACACGAATCAATTTTAAACTCACAGACCACCTTAATCGCTTGATTGACATACGTGAAGAAGAGCTTGTAATAAATCTGTATGTAAAGTCCTAGGACTTTTGTCTTAAGGATTTCTGTCCTAAGACTTCCGTCGTAAGGATTTCTGTCTAAGGACTTTTGTCTTAAGGATTTCTGTCTAAGGACTTCCGCCGTAAGGATTTCTGTCGTAGATCTTCATGTGGAGGAGGGTTTTACACGCGAGGATTTCTTAACAGTTAGAAGAACATTTGTAACAGAGATCAGACTCAAATTCGATTAACCTAAAAAAATATTTTATTATTACTGGCACAAATTTGTGTTTGGTACAAATTAATCGGCCCAGGCAACTAAAAAAGCTAGTCGATGAAAGTAAAATTAAAATTTCTATCACAAAAAAAAATAATATTTATTAATTTTCCTGATTTTTACTGAAATTGTACAAATTACTTGATTTTGACTACCAACTACCCCCTCAGAAACATAAAAATGCACGAACTACTTGATTTTGACTACCAACTACCCCCTCAGAAACATAAAAATGCACGAACTACTTGATTTTGACTACCAACTACCCCGTCAAAATCAAGAAAGTTCTAACCTTGTCAAATTGTTCCTAACAAATTTTATTTATTATAAATTAATTTTATTTATTAATAATATTATTTTTACTGAGATTTTTATTTTTTTTTTTACTAAAATACAACGAAATTGCTCAATTTTCCTGATTTTGACTACCAACTACCCCGTCAGAAATCAAGTAGTTCGTGCATTTTTCTTTGATTTTGACTACCAACTACCCCGTCAGAATCAAGTAATTTGTGTATTTTTCTTGATTTTAGTAAAAAAAAAAAAATTAATTCAGTAAAAATAATATTATTAATAAATAAAATTTATTAGGAACAAATTTGACAAGGTTAGAACTTTCTTGATTTTGACTATCAATACACGTGGTCAGCGTTGACTTGGACCCCAGTTACCAAAACTTTCATTTTCATTATCACCAGTAACGAAGTTACCTTGGATCGTTTCACCAACGAAGTTACCTTGGATCGTTTCACGATCTGACATTATTTTTCTTAATAGTCTTATGCGAGTACTAATCGTTTTCTTTGCCTCATACTCGTGGGATAATAACGACTTAATTCTTTCTACGGCGGTAGAAAGAGGAACGAACTCCTTCACATGATCATCTTCTACGGTAGCTAGCGACTGAAACATTGCCGATTGAATCCGTTTCATGAGCCTGTATTCAGATGATAGTGTGTGTGTCCCCATGGTTTTACGTTCTTGTAAAATCTCAAAATCAGAAACTATTTTTTCAGGATTAAGTTCATCAGATATATTAATTCCATCTTTTTTTAATTTTTTAATAGCGACAATTACATCATTGATATTTTCATGGTTCATTATATAATATATAAATCTTTAAAATAAAAAAAAATATCCCTAGAACACCTATCGAGTGTATTAGCGAGTTCGTCGGGATGTTTCAGGGACAGCACAGCCAAGAACTCGTAGCTTGCCACCGCAATCTACCAAGTTCAATAGGCAAATATTCCCTCTACGAGAGCCCCTAACCCGCCAAACAACGGTCTAGAGGCCCAAGAGGGAGGACAGCACAACCCTCATTAAACTCGTAGCTTGCCACCGCAATCTACCAAGTTTAGAGGATATACATATAACATATATACAATGAATGAAGAGCCCCTATCGAGTGTATTAGCGAGCTCAGATTATGAATGAAACGGCACTAACTAAGGACAGCACAAGGACAGCACAGTCCTCATTAAACTCGTAGCTTGCCACCGCAATCTACCAAGTTTAGAGGATATACATATAACATATATACAATGAATGGTTATATACAATGAAATGGTTATATACAATGAATGAAGAGCCCTTATCGAGTGTATTAGCGAGCTCAGATTATGAATGAAACGGTACTAACTAAGGACAGTACAAACATATACGCTCAGCAAAATCACACCCACAATAATTAATCCAGTGGGTGATACGAAAATATGTATCAACAACCAGTCAATATTGTGGTTGTGAATTTGCTGAGCGGAGGGGTTCTTGCGGTTCCCCCCACTATTATAAAAATCGCAATTATGCGCACCACCGACAAATTGTCAGCCATGGGGATTCGATCCTGGACCGCGAGCGCCACAGTCCAATACCATACTGATCGAGCTATCAAACATTGTTACGAACATATGTTTCGGAAGTTAATATATAGCTAAGGAACCAATATTTACAGTAAACAGCGGTTTCTGAATAATAACGGTTTCTGTATTTAACAGTTTCTGTATTTGTAGCGGTTTCTGTATTTATAACAGTTTCTGAATAATAACAGTTTCTGAATAATAGTTTCTGTATTTATAACAGTTTCTGAATAATAGTTTCTGAATAATAGTTTCTGTATTTGTAGCAGACCGAAAATCAATAATATAGAGGTATTAATGCACCAGTCAAAGAACTTTCCAGAATTGTAAGTTCAGTGAACACACAACTGCAGGTCAATTACAATGAGTAACGGTTTCTGTTTACACACAGCTTCCTACGGATCAATAATATTATCATGTGTTGTATGATGGGGAAATATTTAAAAACCATAAATAATACTTATGAGTCTAATGAGTTAGGTTCGGCGGCACTATACGATGTAATTAGTTAAACTGACTAATTACGATCATAAAAAACCAACCATCTACGAAGAAAACTATATATTACAAAGTAATCTCCCCTTAAATCAAAAATTCAGTAGTGTATGGAGGACCTACTGTGACATAAATTAAAAAAATTAATTCAATGCGGTGATGATAGTTAATAATGTGGTGATGATAGTTAATAATGTGGTGATGATAGTTATTGATACTGAAATGTAATTTTCTGCTTATATTTTTTCGAGAGAGCAGATCTGGTTATATTATCTGCCACTCTTTGTACTGAACGCGAGTGAATATCAAAATATGTCGCAGCCGCGTTCATAGACTGAAACATAATTTCTTTACCGGTTTCTATGTTTGTAGAAATTACCGCCCTCTTTCCGATTGTCTTACATCTTCCTGTATTACCACATGCAGAGTTCACGCTTCGAGTTGTCACTCGAAGGTTGGATAAATTATTGTTTTGAGGATTTCCATCAATATGATCAATAACAAGACCGTCATTGATCAAACCCTTGTGACACTCGTATGTAAATCTATGACATAGATATCTTCTCTTTCCAACTGTAAATCTAAGATAGCCAGTATTAGAAACATTACCAACTGGTTTTTTTAACTTGCGGCGTCTGATGATACCATTAATATTTGATTCATAGTTTGTTATGACAGGATGTGGGACAAATATATTTTGCTCCATTATAATAATATTATATGTTTAAATCATTGTTTGTCTGAAATCTTGATATATAATCCCTCACGGATTTTATAGCGTTTTCACCGCTATTATTTTTTTTGTCATAATATCTTTTAAGTTCTCTGAACCGTTTCCCGCCACACTTTCCACATAATTCTGTCTTTCCTCGCACTCCAATACCACACCGTAGACATGGTATTGGTCCTAGACTTCCTCGTCGTATGTTTTGTGAGTGCATCCAACAAAATTCCTTTCTACAGGATTTGTTGCATCGATTTACTGAGCCGATCATCAACCATCTACATTGGGACATTGTATATATATATATAATTTTCTTTATTTAAATATTTGTTTTAATTATATGAACGAGTTTGAGAGATTATCCCAAACTAGGCCTGTTAAGTATAAATTCAACCTTGACAGATTATCTTCTGACTTGCCAGTACGAGATCTGGTTGATCCGAAAAATAAAAGTTTGATCTCGAAAATTCATGACGCCAAGAAAGAATTTTACACGGATGGTGCATCTCATACATGGTCAACGTTCAAGATTATACGCAACACTGTCACGGACGCCACAATGAACGACAAGCGAGCGGCAACTATCATTAACTACATCGCTGAATACGAGGGCAATCAAAAATATTTCTTCAGAGTAAAATTTATTGTATTAACAGAAACAGGTAGTTGGATTATCCGTGACAAATATGATCCTGTCCTTGGCAATAATAAAACTATCATATTAAGTAAAAATTCCAGACCGGGTCTATTGACTGGTATTGATAAACCGTATTATGAGCGAGCGTATCCTGTAACAGCAGTTATTTATGGAATTTATGAGATAAATAAAAAACCCAACGTTGATAAACTAGCGCCGATGAAATTTTCAAGGTTAAATTGTGTAGCTGAACGAGTAATAGAACACTTTACAAACGCGATGCGTGGAAATGGATTAACTGATTTAAGGCGTGAAAAAATAAACTCGTGGGCTGATTCAGTTAAGGATACTGGTGCTACAATAAAAGATGTTGCTGAGTTAGGAAAAATATTAAAATTTCCAATAACCGTAGCAACAATAACGGGAGAAGTACTGTACCAGTCGAAATATAAATCGAAAGGAGCTCCAATAAATATTATCGATCATAACGCGCACGCATGGACTAACGCAGTAACAATATTTCCGTGTGATCGAACTGTTAGATTTTACCCCACAGATATGGCTGTGGCAGATAATTCTGGGGCAGATATCAGTATGTTTGATTTTATCAACGAAATAAGTAAAACCGATCCTGTATCGGTATGGTTATTCAAAAGTAATGAGGAGGGTGAATTTGATCAGTTTGTCAAACCGAACGGTGAAATATATCGCACAGAATTCCTCCATGACGAGATGAAAAATCTTGCGACGTTTTTACAGTGCAAACACGTGGAAAATACTGACAAATTACTAACTAATTGTTTTACCGTTCCATCTGTTGCGGCTCATTTCGCCAGAGAACGAAATTCATGGAAACCAACACGATTTGATTTACTCGAGGACGTACGCGCAAGTTGCGTCGAATATGGACATGGCGGATTATGGAATACCAAATACAATTACAATGATGTTATTTCGGTTGATATGGTTGCATGTTATCCAGGAAGTTTTCTGGGATACGGAGATTGTTCTACGTACTTTGAAAGATTTGGTCACCCAACAAACGAGATGACGCGGGTGGCAATTAATGGACCATTACCTGATTTTGATCTGACTGGATTCGCCTGTATTGAATCATTCGAGCTTAACGAAAATCTTCACAAGATTTGTTATGTTTGGTTTGGTAGACATTTTTGTGAAAAACGTTGGGCACCTATAGTTTTGTTGCGATATATGCTAGATTGTGCGATACTGACATCGTTGGTGGTCAGTGAGGCAATTATATCATATCATGCACAGACCAAAGTTTGGTTGCCCATGTCAGATTCTGAAGTTATTAGCGAGTTTAAGGACGATATTCCTAATAAACTCAAAACCGCAAAAGATCTCGGTAGAAAAATTATAGGTAAATTTACTCAAGGTGGTGCATATGATTATAAAAGACATCACGCACGATTAATTTTAGATGATGCCGAGTACGATTTTATAATCGCTGATACAACGGCGAAAAATACATTTGTAAATCGAGAGAGTGTTTATTTATCCGACGGAACAAAATTAGGTACGATCGTTAGTTACATAAATGACGTATCCCCGCAATATACTCATCTAAGATCTTCCATGTTGGCTTATGTTTCTATAAATTTATTATCGATGATTAATAGATTTCCTGAGACCGCAGTCAGAGTCGCAACGGACTCGTTTTATATTTCAAGTAAATATTTAGAATCTGTTATGAAATTTACAAGTAATGATGAACGATGGGGTTCGTGGAGAATAAAAAAGGAACTATTACACAATTACACAGAATCAGCAGATGTTCCAGTGAGAGATGTTTATCGTGAGGGTAATAAAATATCAGAAATGTCGAAAGCACCATCGTTGAGTGATCCAATAACCAGATATAAGACAGTATATCTCAATGGACCTGGTGGATGCGGCAAAACAACTCGAACGATTAATGTTTTTAGAAATTCAGATATAATCGTGCTGACACCCACACATAGACTCGCACGTGAGATGAAACAGCGGCAAGTACAATCGTGTACGTATCATAGTTTCTTTCGGTGGCGCGGAGATACATGGACTCCTGAACGGATGGGAGAAAAATATATACCTAAAATAATTATTTGGGATGAGATATGCACGGTGTCATTGGATACATTAAAAACGTTTCTTGATTGGTTGTTGACGAAAAATACCGCCATAATAATGTGTGGCGATCATGGTCAACCTCCGCCTTTTGTTGGACCATCTCCACATGATTGGTTAAAAAATTTCGTTGATTATTACGAAGAAATAGATGATGATCATAGGGCTCTTGATGCAAATTTGAGGGAGTTTAAAAAATTAATCAGATTACAATCAAACAAAATTCAGTGTGAAATAATACGTGGAGTGATCTCAGAGACATCAATGAGTGATTTTTTGAACTCATGGAGACCCACCGATTTGATCGTAGCAAGTAGAAAAATAATCAGAGACGCTTTACAACAACAGTTATTTCAACTGCATAAAGAACAATATTCAGAACTACCCGTTCCGTTATGTTATAGACCATCAGATACACGAAAACAGAATATTAATGTTGATATTCCAGGACCCTTGACAGAGTCAAGGAAACAGATTCTCGTATTAAATGATATTGTCACCGTTGATATCAGTGTGGTCGAAGATGCATTACGCGCTGACAAATCTCCATGGGTGTTGGGATACGCCATGACAATCCACTCGTCACAGGGATTAACTATTTCTGATACACGAGTCTGGATTGTAGACGATCGCATCGAGTGGTCAAATTTAGTTTATTTGGCGGTATCGAGGGTCAGAAATATATCTCAATTACGTAGAATTATAATTCCTGAAATCGTTGATAAATTTAACATCATCGATGATGATATAATAAGAAAAAAATTAATCGGATACAAACAATCTGACAAAAAAAATAAATGTGACTTTGATCTTGATGTTGAATTTATTATTGAGTTAAAACAGCAGCAGAACAATCATTGCATCAGTTGTAATTGTATAATGTTATGGCGATATTCGAGTAATGATTCAAGACAATTTACCGTAGATAGAAAAGATAATAGTCGCGGTCATACACGAGAAAATACCATGTTAACCTGTCTTGAGTGTAATCGACGTAGAGGCGCTAGTTAAGTAATCGAAATCACCGGAGTGATCGCGGCGGTAGTTGTGTATCCACGGGAATTATTTGTAGTTGTTCACGTGTAAATCCACGTTGAGGAGCAGCAGAATCTAATCTGTAGATTGCAGGTCTGGAAACGCCTACATTTCTTCCAGTGGATCTTGTCACGGTAGATATTTTGTGTGTGGTAACACTCCAAATAGGATCAGTTGCTCTCGCGCTACCACCTTCAAGTTCACCAGGCTCATATAAATATCTGACTGTGACATCACCTAATATTTTTTGTTTTCCAGCATCTTTTCGTTGTGTTGGTATATTTTTTTTTGTGACCGCGCTAGTGGGTTTCATGTTGATTGTTCGTGTGATCTCATTATTTAATGCAGCTATCACGATTGGTAATCTTGCAACCCATTCACGAGATCTTTTATCCTGAATAAATTCCCTCGCGTATTGATATCCAAATAACCGTTCAGCAAGTGTTCGATTGAATCGCTCAACAACTGCTTGATCACGGTGAATTGCAGTATGACCTCGTCGTATTTTGGTATTATGTTGTTTCATCAGCGATGATACTGGACCAAGAAATTCCTTACCAGGATCAACCTGTAACAGCTGTGGCCATCGTAGACCACCTCGTGGTCCACCACCTCGTTGATAAATTCGTTCAAACGCATCGGCTACTTCAGATGATGTTTTCGCTGATAGCGGCTCCGCTTCTTTATATCTACTTGCAACATCAACTACGGTTAGCGCGTACTTGTACGTTTTTCCACGTACAGTATCATGCGGTAAAAACAGAATATCAGCTTGATGAACTTCATTAGGAACACTGACATCGAAATACGAGTACTGAATTTGTTTAGGACGTGGTAGATAAATTTGCCATATTGCTTGTTTGGATAACCACGTTTTAGCAGTAGAATGTTTAACCGCTGCTGCATCAGCGAGTTTACCAATTGCTGCTTTGCCTCTCCAGTATCCTCTCGGTGAATAATAAATTGATTCCATTATTAATTACCAGCCCCAATCGCTAATTTACCTTTCATCGAGGATCTTACTAACCAATTAGCTAATGATTCTCTAATATTTTTATTTTTTATAGAATTTAATGAATGAATTAATTTTACATCTGCAATATGCCTATCTTGTAGATTTTTACTTTTATAAGCTACATCATGAGCATGACAAGCTCGATCAATAGCGTTTATTGGTTCCTCGCCTGGTTTTGGTTGATCTTGATTATCGAGCCTGATATCGAGTCTGGTACCAGGACCGCAATAATTATATCCTGGTAGATGTTTTTCTCCGCTGTATTTAGCCCATGGAGCACCTGGAAACTTTGACATCAAATTAGCAATATCACCACCGCGCTTATTAGGTAAAAATGAAAATTTCTTTCTACCGCATACAGAACATTTTCCACCGTACGCTATTTTTTTGTTTTTTGTTATAACTGTAGCTAAATCAGTAGTTGGAGTTTTAACTCTACAGCGTAAACAATATAAATTCATGTTATAACATATATGGATATAATTGATTTCTCAGCAACTCGGCAACGAGAGCCAGTTAAGCATCATCCTGCGCTACCGAATTCCATCAGAATGATTATCATAGGACCATCTGGATCGGGTAAGACGCAATTATTACTTAATCTGATAATGAGATGGTTGAAATGGGATAAGTTGTATTTAGTAGCACCATCCGTTGATGATCAGCGATGTTATGATGTACTTAAAGATTTCAATGAAAACGCGCGATTACTGGATGAAGATAATGATGTTATAGAGTTTATAACCGATATTGATGAAGCACCATCCGTAGATTCCATAGACGGATTTATTAATAATTTAGTTGTATACGACGATGTGATGCTAGATAAACAATCAAATCCAGCCAGAATATTTTCCCGAGGTAGACACAAAAATACAGACGTGATCTATGTTACTCAACGATATACACAAATACCAAAAGTGATCAGAGACAACTGCAACATTTTAGTTGTGTTTAATGGCGTAGACACACACACATTGCGAAATATTCATCAAACTTGGTGTGGTGGTGACATGGATATAATTAAATTCAGAAATTTCTTCTCACGAGCGCAAGCTACCCCACATGGATTTATAACAATAAATTTACATGATCCAAGAACAAGATATCGTGTGGGTATTGATAAAATATTTGGGTAACAGGGGTGATGATAAAATTAAATTTAATTAAACAGATATCATTAATATAATGAACAACTGTGCGTGGCTGCGTCAAGGAACCACTAACAATTGTAATAAAAAATGCCATGGAGAATATTGCAAGAAACATAATTATCTTATAAAGAAAAATCCTCATGCTGGTCCACGAAGATGTGTTGGATGTAACAACGGCGTTAGAGGATTATATCAGATTTGCAAAAATTGCGGTGGAGATCGATATCGAAGTTTGATGATATATTATAAACACAGAAAGAACATAAATCCAAAAATAGAAAAACCACCATCAGAACTTGAATATTACTTGAAACATAGAACAAATTCCGAAGATTCAGATGAAGATGAAACAGATGAAGATTCCCATGATTCAGATGATGATTCCCAATATTGATAGCAGCAGAGAGGGGCGTCTACGGTTCTGTTTGGGACAAACAATAATCGTAGACGTGGTAATTGACCTCTATGAGTGGTCACTATTTTTTTTGGTAAAACACAAGGGTGACCATTCCCCTAAGTGGTCTGTTCACCCTCTCTGCTGCTAATAGTTAAGCTCATTTTTTGACCAATTTCTAATAAAGTTCTATTCCAATTTTGTTTATTACGCATACATGTACAAAGGGTGCATCCCAGCTGGTTAAATAGAAAATCTAAATGCACTGTTTGTGCATGGCCTAATGCAATATATTTTAAGATCAAGAAATAAGACAAACCTTGAATTTCTTGGTTTTGACATGAAGGTCATTAGGGTTTTCAACTGCATAATCCTTGTTGGAAAGGTCCTCTTTGATTGGTTCCAGCCACTTAATTAATAACTCAATTCTCTGGTGTATATCTTGACTAGAGTCGAGCAAACCTTTCAACCGCTCATTCTGCTGTTTTGCAAGGGAAAGCACTCTGTCCCACTTCTCATTTAGGTCAAGCACCTCAGCAGCCATCTTTTCCCTAAAGGAAGGTTCACTGTTGACTTTCAGTTGAGAATAAAGCTCATTTATGTTGCTCACATTCTGCTGTAGGGTTTTAATGTCCTCTTGAACAGCCTACAAAGGCAAGAAAAAAAATATTGATAACTGACTAGGAAAAAGGGGGGAGATATATAAAAAAACTGAAATAAAAAGTGTTTTCATTTTAAATAATTTTATGATGTTATAAAGGGAGGCCAATCAACCATAAGTGGTTTACATATATATCAGGGATCCAGAAATTTGAATGGATCATGCCAAACACTTTTTGCACCAAGTTAAATGGCTGCAGCAAATATTCATGAAATTCAATATAAAAGCATATTAAGGTGGTCAAAGAAGCTGTAACAATAAAAGAAAAATATTTTATATATTTCATTCTTAAATACTTTATGATTGTTGCTGCTTTAATATGACTGTCATCCTTCCATGCTATACTAATTTACTCTCAAACTATTTATATAAAAAAATAATTTCCTTTTGGAAAGCAAAACATTGGAATTTCACCCAATAACTGCATTTTATGCCATTCAACCTTTTTAAAAAATTAATTACTGACTGATAACATGCAAACTTACAAATCTGAAAATACATAAAACTAACGGGCATGTCCAACCATGTAAAGTTTTCGTTTGATCAGGTTCTTAAACAAGTGTTAGTGGATGATATTAAAAGCTAGCTGTTGCTAGCATCTTTTTCCTGGCTAATTAGGGCCTATGCTACATATGCTTTTTTTTCCAAAAGCCTTATATTTACCGACACATTCGCACTCAACATAGTTCAAAATCATCAAGATGCAAGGAATTAATGTGACCCTGTGGCAAATGTTAGTAATAATCCAGGAGATAAGCTGTCACACTTCATTCTGTTGTGTTTTGTGGCTAAAGTGCTTCAACACCTGAGAAAACATAATGACCAAACAAATGTATGGAATAATTATGGGCACCCTACATTCAATGTCCAGTTTAGCAAGTTATGATACCTTGTATATAGTGAAACCTGTAAATAAATGTCAGTCAAGGAATTGTCCTTTAGAGGCAATGCCCTAGCAGGGGACTATGGGGCAATTCCCCCCAAAAGCTCCTGCAATTATTTTTATTTTAAACCCCTAAAACTGACCCAGAATTACATGCCTCCGCATTTGCTATCCTATCACAAACTGGAAAATATGTATGACTGACAGTTGCCGCTGCAGTGTCCAAGGTACCGTTACCAATATCTTCTCCAAATGGTTTGGTTTTCATCACTAAACTGTTTAAACAACTTGTCAATACTATAGTGTGAGCATTTATGTTTTATAAGTGACATGTTTCGTTGGTCCAACATAATCTTCATGAGCAACTGAGCCAAGATTACTGCAATTTATTTTCTTTGTACACAAACTGCATCTTGCCTATCCCGGTAAGTCGCGCTTGACAAAAGTGTCACCTAGTTTAACTGATATGGTTCATCTAAACCCATCTTCAATTTTACATAACGTTCAAACTATTTGAACGAAAATTTATTTTTCACATCTTTGTCAATTTCCTTCATTCAAGAATTTGTGTTTTTCATTAAAATACTTTTAAATGTGTTTTAAATCATGAAAATTTCTTCTGTTTTTGGCTTCTTTTTTTTTTTCCTTACAAAGATTAATGCAAAACATTGTTTGATTAGTTGAATATAACATGCGTGGTGATTGGTTAATAATCTGACACTGTCATAGATACACCTCACAACAAAGTGCAACAAAGTGACACTGCTATAGAAACACCTAACAGCGATGACATATAATGCAACAAGGTGACACTGCCTTAGAAACACCTGACTACAACATGAAGTAGTGCAACAATGTGACACTCCCATAGAAGCACATGACAACAATGTCACAGTAATGAAACAATGTGACACTGAATTAGAAACACCTGATTAATGTTGAAGTACTGAAACAATGTGACACTCCCATAGCAACACCTGACAGCAATGTCATATAGTAATGCAACAATGTGACACTGCCTTAGAAACGCCTGACTGCAATGTCGTCAAGTAGTGCAACAATGTGACACTCCCATAGAAGCACATGACAACAATGTCACAGTAATGAAACAATGTGACACTGAATTAGAAACACCTGATTAATGTTGAAGTACTGAAACAATGTGACACTCCCATAGCAACACCTGACAGCAATGTCATAAAGTAATGCAACAATGTACACCCCCATCAGCAATGCCTGACAGCAATGTCATAAAGTACTGCAACAATGTACACCCCCATCAGCAATGCCTGACAGCAAAGTCATAAAGTAATGCAACAAGGAAAACATTCAATAATACAATAAGGCCACTCAATGAATGCAACTCAAAGATTCTTGTTATATTATTTAACTTCTTTTATATATTCCATGTATAAAATGAACACTCATGTTCAGATCATCTTTATGTAAGAAATTGTATCCTTACATTACTCTCCTGAAGTTGGGCTTGTAATGCCTGCAGATCACCAGTCACTGGGTCCTCAGTGTGAAGAAACACATCCATCTCCTCCATCCAGCTGTTAAGGCCAGTAATTTGGCTCTGAAAAATAAATCAAATGAAAAGACATGGAATTACAACAGCCATAGATTTCTTTGATCATCTAGTTATGTGTCAAAATAATCATAAATATGAAATGCAACAATTTGGCTTAACAACTATTGATCTTAAATACTATGATGTCAAGTACGTGTGCTGAGTTGCATGCATGCATGCGTGCATGTGTAATATATTCTGTAAATCACACATAACTATTTAGCCTGAAGTAAAAACTGAATCATAAACATATTTGACATGCAAAATTACTTTAAAAAAATTTAAACTTAAAAATATCATCTTAAACTATGCAAGTCCTTAGAGAACATTGATATGAACCATCTTTAAAACATTTTAAAGCCCAACAAATTTTTGGGAAGTACGTTATTAAGTTCTATACAAAAGAACTGTCAAATGTTTTTGCTGGTTATATACATTCCACCAACCCATAATTCCTCTGGCCCTGTCCACTTTGAGCTGATCACTGTTCACTGATTGTTTAACCCTTTACCTCATACAACCGTCTTTGGACGCCTTTACAAAAGTCGCATAGAAGCGACTATTGACGCTTCTACAAAAGTCCCATAGAAGCGCCTTTTTACGTCTGCTGTAAACAACGGCCATTTTAAGCCGGTTTTCGTAGCGCCACCTTCGGGGAAAACCCCTTATTAGATACTACATTCATTTCTGTGAATGACAATTACGTCAGATCACGTGGTCACTGTTTATGTACTGGTCGATATCTGCTATTTAAAGTAACTGGGTCGTAATCTCCACTCTCCAAAATGGCGGTCGCGGATTTCATTCAGTACTTACGAAGTTTTCATGATTAGAATCACAACTATGAAAGATTCAATAACCTAGGTAAAGGCTCTGATATTGATATAGGCTGCAATTAGTTTTTATAAATTATCAAATTTAGGTGACTTAGTGATGTAGACACAGATGAAAAACTTGTAAATTTCGAGTATGAGAAATGGCAGCTCTACGGTTGGTCACACGGCCTCACTGATATGACGGTGAACGAATTCTCTCCAGATTTTAAAGCACATAACAAATTCTTCCGTGATAAATAATTACACAGCTGTAACAATCGGACTTTACTCTTAAATTGTTCCACATGTAATAGATGTGTACCAAAAATGTAAAATGGTTAAAATTGCTGTTAAACGTAACATACACTACATTGCTTAATAGTTCACAGGCAAGCTATGCGTATGCGGTCGACTAGGTAACCTGTGTTCTATGTACAGCGAGCTGCACTTTGTCACAATGCTCTATGAGGTAAAGGGTTAACAAAGCTACAAAACATTCCAAATCATATTCAAAGATCTGAAGTGTGTATCTATGAGTAAAACAGAATTAGCACAACATCACATCTCTTCTGTGCTATGACTCTTTGTTCATAAATTAAGTAATAGAAAAAAAGAAAAAAACCAACAAGTTTTATAAAAACTTAAATAATTTAATTATCAAAGTTATGAAGTGAGTAATCCTGACCAAGTTCTATAAAATTATAAAAAATAAGAAATGTTTCATATAAATGTCAAAGCCAGAAATGTAATGGTCTGCCAAGAATCGAGACATTGTCAAGATGGTGTCATCCAGAACTCCTCTGAATAATTCACAACAGTTCCAGAATAGTATAGTCCAAATAATGAGCACTTTCTATGTCCATTGAAACAGTCCATTCAATTGTTTTCCTCTCAAATAATATCTAAGTACAACATAAAACACACCTGCAGACTTATAAAATGGAACACGAGAAACAAGGGTAGCTCCAAAATAGGAACGAAACTGATTGCTTAGTTCTCTCCTTATATAAAACTGTCTAGTACAAATATATTTCACAATATAACTCACATGACGGATCATACTATTTAGCTTGCCTATACATGTCACCTAGTCGAGCTAATGGAACAGTCCAAAGCCCGTCAGCCAATTAGAAATGAATCCAAATCTAACATCAAGTCTTAATATCAAGATTATTATTAGTAATTGTCAACATATACATCAGCATCTATTTATAAATCCTATGAAATTGTATGCCCTTAACAGACTCAGGTCAAGTAGGCAAATTCTAACTAAAGATATTCTGTACAATTTACAATGATGCATTAAAATTACAATTTTTTTATTTTAAAAAAAAAGTGTACCAGGAGTAACAAAAAATATAGATATATGTAACAAATGATATAACCAAACATGTCTGGCAGCATCTCAATACCCTCATACCCTGGCCCCAACTTATAAGCAAGTATATACGGTATATGTACCTGATATTGTTTAACTTGACTGACTGCTTTCTCAACATCATCTAGCCTTGACTGCATTGCTGTAGTAACAGTGGACCAGCGACCATTAAGGCTCTTAAGATCTTCACTTATCTTCTCTGATTTGCTTCCCCTGGCAGCCATCTTGGCTACTAGATCATTTCCTGTTTTGTTGATATAGTCCAAACTGGCCTTCTGTTCTGTTAAATCATCCACCAGTGTCTGAAATTAGGTAGATTTTTCCTTACTGGCAAAAATATTCTATTCAAACAATTCATACACCTCTCCTGCAATAACTCGCACACAACGAGATCCCATAACAGTGACTGCACTCTAAGTGAGGATGCGAGTTACAGAGGGACTTTTTAAAAAAATTAATGAGATGCCATCTCTGCTGGATATTTCAAAAATGGGCAGGATGGGTGGGGGTAGGGATGGTACCAGGGTTGTTTAACGGCTGAACACTAGTTTTATAATCATACTGGGTATAGCTGTGAATTAAGAGCTACCAATAATGAATTCATATGTTTTAACATTGAATATTACAAGCTATTGTTGATTCTCAACAAAACAGGATTCCTTTTTTTTTAAATCAGTGGCTTTATTTTGTGAAACAACCATCAAGATTAACACCAGATTTTTTATTGTGCTATTAATAAAATGCTGATACCATGACTTCACTGCAAGTAATAGTGAAACTTCTCATCCTTGAGGAAATCTCTGTGTACCAATTCATTAATTTTAGCTCTTATACAGGCAAGATCTGCATGTCTTTTACCTTTTATTCCCTACCCTTTAACTGATTTGATACCAAAAAACACATAATTAACATAATACAAAAGCAGGTCTGATTTTCAATGAGTGTAACAATACTACAAACACTTTGCAAGTTTCGAGATCAAAATGAGGTCAGCACCTAATTAGGTTCTCACAAAAATGTCCCTGGACATAGTTGAGATGGTAGAATGATTTTTTTCACATTGGATGCATGACGGCATATTGCATTTATGATGATTATACTAAAACTGAATTATAAAAGGAGAACTAAAACTCGGATTTCACTTGACAAAACTTATTAAATTGGTATATATGTATTGAAGTGTTGCAACTAGTAAGCATTAGTGACATTTTCATTGATCGAAATTTCATCAAGTTGTTATTTACAGTGTACTGAAAATAATGTTTGGAAAGAAAGTTTATCAAACTATGATTTCTTATTAAAGTTGAGAATTTCATGGTGTAGATTTAAATTTTCAATGATAAAATGAGTAATCTTCCAAGGTATAATTCACTAATTCAGATTGTGATTTTTCTTCCCATCCAACAAATAGGGGCCAATTTTGGGGCATTTTTAGTAATAAATATGGGCTGGATCCAAACCTGACCCCATGTTATAAGTGGGTTTGAGAGTTATCTAGTGTGAGTTATCAAGGGAGTGGTGTATTTAGATGAATGTTGGTGGGTAAGTATATTTCCATCCTTTCACTACTTATCAATTGGACTCTTAAGATATCTTGCAACAGGAAACTACACTATGATTAACTTTCAGGTATACCAACCAAATCCCTTCACTGGACCCCAAAATAATTGTTAATGCAAATACTTGTAACTATAAATAAAATACCATGTTTTAAACACTATTACAAAAGATTCCTGGAACAAAAAACTTCTTCGCTTAAGCAAAACACAATTGCATTTCTTCACATCAAAGCATTTTTGCACGAAACAATTGTGCATGCCTGTATATAAAACCTTAGGTAAAAATGTATGAGTAGTAACTTTAACTTACTCTAGGAGTATAAAATTACAAACACAAAAAAAAACAATTAACCACAAGACAATATTTTAACAACTCTGTTAAAATTCTTTATAAATGACTACCAAGTCAAATTTATCCTCTTTTAAAAAAGGTTAAGTTAGCAAAAAATAGAGTAACCAAAACCATATTTCCCAGTCGAGAAATTTAAGGCTGAAAGATTGTTATCGTTTACCGTGAACAGTACAATATATTCCCATAAAATTTGTAATGTCATGTATTTAGGGAATTCCACAATTTCTAACTATTGTCCCTTTCTGGTATGATATTGTCCAACAGTAGTTATCCCCCCATACAACATGCAGATGATGTTGCATTTTTCTAAGATTTAAAATGTTTTTACAGAAGTAATTGTATATGGATATAAAACTTTGTACTTTTATAAAAGCACAAATAGCAATAGGTTTTTACATTATATTTTTATTATCAGTTAAATTGAGAAAAGAATTTTAATGCTTTTACAATGTACTGTATATCAAAATGCCTAGAGTGGGGACCAAACTTATCGAAAGGGAAGGGAGACAACTTCCCCAATAGTACAGAGGAAATATAAACATCTGTTAGCTGGCTTGATTTCCAATAACATCAACTAAACTGTTGGATAGGATGTTTTGTCAGGCAGAATATGTTTGTCCTCAACTGATGCTGTCTGAAATAAAGCAAGTGGGAAGCAGTAAAGAGGTATGTGTAATGAAAGCTACTAGGTGGAAATAATACAGCCTGAAGGAATGGTACAAGTTCTGATGATACGAGTACTGGAACTTCACCATATATATATAAAATTTAAAAGTTAAAGGAGTAGACTACAGCTAAACAAAGACTTAACTACTGTTTCTGTGCATGTACCTTAAACTGGGATCTCCGCTTTTCCATGTGATTAGTTTCAGTCACCTGGAAGGTTTCAGACTGCAGGACCTGCTCATTGTTGTTGATCCAGGTCAAGAGAGCGTCTATAGCCTCAAGATATGCCCTAGGTGGTGCTTTCTCCAAAGCTTCAGTAAGCTGGCGTTGTCGTTCCCCTGGCATTAAAAAAATATCCAATTGTATTTTTATAAATTTTATTCCTACAAAGTGCAAAACACCATGCTTCAAATACGGCAGTAGTCATAAGTCCAAAATTAGTCAGCCCTATGCTTCAAATACAACCTTCAAAACAGTAATAAATCCAAAATTAGTCAACCCAACTTTCACCAATTATAGAGATTTCAAACATCTAAGCCAGTCGTGACATCTAAAATTTAAATGGCAAAGGATCACTTTTCATCAATATTAGTGTACAATTACTGGGAGAGAAATAACATGGAATTACTAAGGTTTAATATAACCACTGGCTAAATTATTGTACAATTACTGGGAGAGAATAACATGGAATTACTAAGGTTTAATATAACCACTGGCTAAATTATTGTACAATTACTGGGAGAGAATAACATGGAATTACTAAGGTTTAATATAACCACTGGCTAAATTATTGTACAATTACTGGGAGAGAAATAACATGGAATTACTAAGGTTTAATATAACCACTGGCTAAATTATTGTACAATTACTGGGAGAGAATAACATGGAATTACTAAGGTTTAATATAACCACTGGCTAAATTATTGTACAATTACTGGGAGAGAATAACATGGAATTACTAAGGTTTAATATAACCACTGGCTAAATTATTGTACAATTACTGGGAGAGAAATAACATGGAATTACTAAGGTTTAATATAACCACTGGCTAAATTATTGTACAATTACTGGGAGAGAAATAACATGGAATTACTAAGGTTTAATATAACCACTGGCTAAATTATTGTACAATTACTGGGAGAGAAATAACATGGAATTACTAAGGTTTAATATAACCACTGGCTAAATTATTGTACAATTACTGGGAGAGAATAACATGGAATTACTAAGGTTTAATATAACCACTGGCTAAATTATTGTACAATTACTGGGAGAGAATAACATGGAATTACTAAGGTTTAATATAACCACTGGCTAAATTATTGTACAATTACTGGGAGAGAATAACATGGAATTACTAAGGTTTAATATAACCACTGGCTAAATTATTGTACAATTACTGGGAGAGAATAACATGGAATTACTAAGGTTTAATATAACCACTGGCTAAATTATTGTACAATTACTGGGAGAGAATAACATGGAATTACTAAGGTTTAATATAACCACTGGCTAGCAGTAAGTGGATTATCAGATACTTGTCTAACACAAAAATAAGGCAAAATAAAAATAAAAACTCAATGTTGTCCTTTGCCTTTCTGCACAAATAAACTGATCTTTTTCATTTTCAAAAACAAAATTGTAGGGTGATTTTTCTTAAACAAAGGAATATTTCATTGATTTCAAATGTTTTCTTTCCATAGATTTTGACTTTATAAAAACAGATCGAATTTATGCACATGTAAGCAAAAATGAATGAAATACTAACTAATAGTGTACAGTGTTTACCATATATCCTCTCTTGCAAGTCAAATCAAAATGCAAACAACGAAAATGATGGTTGGCCTTAGCTATATGTGCCAGCAGATCAGGCTCTATTACTCCTAACAAATTGAACAGACTCAGAACTGCCAGCACATTATATGATGGCCGATCTAGGTCTGTGGAGTTTGCAGTTGCACTCATCTTATAAGCGAATATTGATGGTATGGACTTCCAAGATATATTTTCAAGGAGTATTTTTCTTATCAAATTTGAACGTTCTCTAGATGTTACTTTGTTTATCATAATATGAACGGGTACAAAAGTTAAAATGCGTAACTAATTAATATGCCATTTCAGTAAAGGGATGCTACTTCATTTGGCAACAACCTGTAGATAATTTGATCCTGGTCCACTCATACATTTTATTCCATTTATTTATGTATTCATTATTTTTGGAAAATACAAATACAAAAGCAATTCTGAATTTAAAAATCTAACAATATGGCACCATTTGGATGATCTAGACATAGCAAGAGCTTGTTTAGAAAAATATGTTGTCCATTCAGGAGTAGCAGCAATAACCAGATTTTCAATATGGACACTGTAGTGGCAATACTGAACATCCAATCAGCATCATTCACATTTAATACAAACCAGATATCGTAAGAAGTATTTAAGCGAAAACCCTATGTCGACATTACCATTCATTCAGGAAGAACAGCAATAGCAATTTTTTCAAGATGGCCTCTGTGGTGGCCATATTGGACTCAGATCCACAACTAATGATGAGAAGTAATCTGGTGAAGACCCTTCACAACAAGCCATCTCATAAACTCTTCTGGTACATAACTAGCAGAGGCAAAAATTGGTGGGTAGTTTTTAAGCAATATATTTTGTTTAGTTTCTTACATATGTGAACCATTTATATATTAAGTCTTTCTATCAGACTTAATAGCAGATAATATTTTATATCTGTTGCCAAAAGAGTGAATACCAAAAATTTCCATTCACAAATTTTAAATCAAGAAAAATGCTGTACTGATAATAACTTTACGCAATAGGATAAAACTTTAAAAATTCTGCATTGTCTCCATTTTAACTGTATAAAATTTAATATTTATAAGATTTTGCTCAAATTAAATTTGTACTGAAGCATCATTTTTTTCTCGAAAAAATTCTGGTGAAATTTATGAGACTTAAGCCAACATCACAACAATGTATCCACCATAAAACTTATATGCTTGTTTTTTTCAGTACTTGCATATTACAAGTTTGAATGATACATATTACACAAAGAATAATTACCATATATACTCACTTATAAAAAAGTCCAACTGCAAACTGCACAGACCTAGATCTGCTATTGTGTAATGCACCACAGATCTAGGTCTATGCAGTTTGTTAGGAGTAATCCATAGAACAAACAACATAACCATGACTTGCAGGCAAATTATGCAACAGCGGATCAAGATCTTTGTTGTTTGCAGTTTGACTCAACTTGTAAGCAAGTATGGATGGTAAAAGTAATTTCTAAGGATGTGCTCTCCATCTTGTCAATAAATGACTGAAACTGAGTAATATACCATTATAATGAGAACGAAGTCATGACCACTTTGCCATTATCTTTACAATATGTGAATGCAACAAATTTTACTCTAACTTTTCAGAGCAAGTTTCTAGTTCAGAGATTGCATTCCGACGCTGAATATCTACATGAAAATGATAAATACATAAGATTCAAAACTCCTGTTACCATGAAGATCTCCATGCCTTCAGTATTGCCAGCTAGTTCTGACAACTTAGCTGACACAGAAGTGATTTGCTGTGCAGCTAGTATAGTTACTGAGTTAAATCATAAAGATGGGGGCCCGAATGGCCGAGTGGTCTAAAGCGCTCTCCGTTATGGATCACTGCCATCTCGCCTCTGTCTGCGTGGGTTCGAGTCTCAGATTCCGCCAATGTGGGTATATGAGAAAGCTTGCCAGTAGCTTCTCATGGGTCGGTGGTTCTTTCCGGGGTTTTCCCGGGTTCTTCCTCCACCATTAATACTGGCTACCATGTATAGCCTATCGATGGTTGGAAAAATCGCATTAAAACCCTACAACAACATCATAAAAATGCAAATGAGATCTCTTTGAATATAGGTGCAAGTTCATTTATTACTCTGTGATATATCTGTCCTGTATAGAATATGCAATAAAGACAAAGAAAATATTCCAAGCTGAAAGACGGATTTCTTTTGCACTACTACTATTGTATTACATTATCTGGGATGATAAAATACCTTTAAAATGAAGAGCTTTGTGAGGTAACTAAAAGGTATGGAAAAAGAAGATTATGGACTCAAAGTGACTGGTGATTAGTCATGCAGTGTAAAAAATTTACAACTTAATACCAAAAATGAATACAGAACATTTTTTTTAAAACTAGAAATATATAACATACTTAGTCATGCATAATGAAAACCAATTAGTAGAGAAGGAAAAAGTATTTTATGTCTACACTGCTATTTAGCCACTGCATTTTGAAAAATTACCATGGGCTCACGAATGATCACAATGTGTCATTTTATTCACTATTTTAGATACTGTACATACTCCTGTACAAACTGGATCCAATTTCACACTATACATAAATCTGCCATCATGTGGCGCCAACAGTTTGTAAAGAAAAATCAATAAAATAAACAACACAGGTAATGACCTGCTAACGCACTGCATGACTAAAGATCATGGTCTATGTTACCGGCAGCTGGAACCAACTTTTATGGGAGTATATATGGTATCTTCCTATTTTCCACTTACAGTCAAATTGTGTCGCTTAATTTGTATTTCTGCACGAAACTTATCTAAAAGTGGTACAAGTCAGGTTGGAATGAACATATATCTAAAACATATTCAATTATTATTATACAAAGAAAAGTTTACAAATACGATTGATTAAGCAATCCCTGACATGTCTACCCCCACAAAATCTATTAGGCATGATCGCTGTTTTATTTTTACCTTGAATTTATGCACACTGGACAGAACTATTATCTAACATTCCTTCAGTGAGCAAAATTTAACAAAATGACTTCGTAAACAAACCTAATGAATGATAAACTACATGAAAGAAATCATTATTTTTCCTTCAGTTGCCAAAATATTCCATAATTGACAGCAAAAGAAATCTTTGTACTCATATATTTCAATCGAATGTAGAACAGGTGTTGATCTTCCCCCTTGTTTGATACACAGTGTACTTAGAAACAGGACTCATGAGGTCTCAACCTTTATTTCCTAAGTCCAAAGTGGTATCTTTTTGCCAATGTAAGGTAATTGATATATGTAAGTAATAAAGAAAATACTTTGCTGCCATTTCATAACCATGATGAATTTGTTGGTATTCAGTGCCAGTACTTTGTCAAAGGTATTACAAGAAAATACCGTCTATACATTCTAATAAGTCAAGTCAAACTGCCAGCTGCATAGACCCATATCTGTCATTGCATAAAGCTCCAGCAGATCTACGTCTATGCAGTTTGTTAGAAGTAATCAGTACAACAAACAACATACACCCTGATCTGCAGGTGCATTATGCTATAGCAGATTAGGATCTTTGTTATTTGTAGTTTGACTAGACTTATAACCAGGTACTCGATGAATTCTCAAGGAGTTTCACACAGAGATAGTTCCCTACTGTGATTGTCATTTAAAGGGGCAGATTTAAAGAGAACAATATCACTGAATAGATCTCCTTATAATGTTTCAACAAACATCAAAAACTAGAATAAAGATAAAGTTTAGTTCTTTATCTTCATTAATGGCACAGTTGCAGCAATAGTTTCACGGGCACTACATCATGTGCCTAAGTGGTAAGAGTGTCTTCCTTGGATGCAGGAGGTCACGGGTTTGAACCTTGCCGAGTTATACCAAAGACTTATAAAAATGGTACCAGCAGATATGTTGCTTGCCACACATGGCATTAAGAGTCAAGTGTTAGGACTCGTTGGCCTGGTGTCAGGATAATGTGACTGGGTGGGACATAATGCTACATGTCTGTGGCATAAGTCCCAGTGCTAGACATCACTATAAACTGCCACAATGCAGACACTGTAGCGATATGACTAAAATTGTTAAAGCTACTTTAAAAATCTAAATCACACACACATAGTGTGCATTAGAACTATATGTAACCGCACAGCCATTACCACCAAATGCCATCTGCAAGAGTGCATGTCCATCAATTGTACAACACTGCCAAGTATAGCTGCAAAGATGGTTATAATAACTAGACAGTCAATAAAACCATCTCACTGCCCAACTGCAAAAATTAGCTTTTTCTGGCACTCTAAAACTCAACTGCTAATATGACTGGACTGAGTTTTATATAGGTGGACAATTTTGACATGCTCATTCATTTTGATGGGGAATTCATTATATACTATACTGATTTATGCAACCACATGTCAAGGAGAAACGAAAACACTGAATACTATTTGGAAATAGAGTATTATACTAATTTCTTTAAATGGAATAATTACTTTGTTCAAATAAAATTTGCTTCTTATAGGCCATTACCAAATCCGTGTAAATGTCAACACACTTTTTAGACATGCATATATATATATATATATATATATATATATATATATATATATATATATATATATATATATATATATATATGAATTTATTATAACATAATACAAGAATAAATCTAAAACACCGACTATCAGGACTCTTCAGAGGTAGATTTTGTCTTGATAATTGGATGTCTGTATGACTGACAGATGATTCTTTTATGTGAACACTTATCTAAAATGGCTTTGTTCAAGATAAACTAGCATCACATGGAACCAATTCACACCTGTGTCATTAGGTGATTAACCTTTATCAGCAGTTAAGAAACAATTGACAACTTGTGTACACTTAATTATGTAGGCTTGGACTAAAGAATGTCTTTGATCGGAACATTAGAAGTCTTTATGTGCTCCAATAGCTTGGGGTTTCTGTACCACAAATTATATAATGTCACAAAGCACTCATGTAATAACAAGTAAACTTTGTCCTTGTTTCACTCTCTCCAGCTTTCAGAATTACATTCCTTATTTATTTGTATTACCTTTGTAATTATAACTATTTGAGGCTATATTTTATTGTAAATGTTTCTTATTTCTGTTATTATACTCTGTGTTGGCATGGTAACAGGAAAATTACTGTCATTTACAGATACATATAACAAATTAAAATTTGAGGTGATACAGTAGTAGTCCATACAAGTGAATAATCTGGATAATTGCCATATGGCTGATCAATGTTTGACTGTATAGATGAATTTCCAAGTGCCTAACACACTAATAAATAGCACCTGCGAGATAACTAGTTTAAATGCAGCAATTTGTGACATGTAACATTTATGTTATCTAGTGGGGTTGTAGCATGAATCCAATTTAAACTGACAAAAATATAATAAATATTAAGAACGTCAAAATCAAAACAGAACTGTTATGTTTTGTTAGTCCATGTTCCACCTACTCACTGCTCCGGTGGCCTATGTGCTTAAAGTATATGACTCGGATGCCAGAGGTTGCAGGTTCGAACACGATCCAAGTCATACCAAAGACATAAAAATGGCACTAACAGCTGCCTCGCTAGGCACTCAGCATTAAGAGGTTAGTGTTAGGACTAGACATCACTATTAACTGCCACACTGCACACATGATAGTGAAATGACTGAAAAGTTTTTAAAACTCAATTAAAAATCTAAATTACACACATACACACCTACTGTACAAAATCTAATCTCTTTTGTGGAAAA
Organism: Sinohyriopsis cumingii; assembly: GCA_028554795.2. Classification (NCBI taxonomy): domain Eukaryota; kingdom Metazoa; phylum Mollusca; class Bivalvia; order Unionida; family Unionidae; genus Sinohyriopsis; species Sinohyriopsis cumingii. The sequence continues at coordinate 3,737,173 of JAPYKE020000076.1, read as the reverse complement.
TTAAATAACCAACATTTTCAAAATTTAATTAAATAAACTTCAGGTTGGTTCAGAAGAGTCCATCATGACTTTATCCAAAATGAGGCCTCTTCAAGGTATAAGAGTGTTGTGATGTGTCAGTATAAAACCATTCATAATCCCACAGCCCAATTTACAATGCAAGTACGTAATGGATCTTGTAAAGCTTACCTAATGCTAATCCATAATTGCTACTTAATTATTTCACTTTATTTTAGTTCCTGGCTATTCAGAAACAATTATAATGTACCATCACATTGTTAAATACCTTCTTCTATACATAATTATAAATAATAAAAAATTGTGGCAACATACCTCTTATGATGTGACCTTATTTTAATGTGAATCACTGTTAACGACTCCCATATGTAGGGCTTTTAAGTAGGCACACTACCAATATATACTCGCTTATAAGTCGAGTCCAACTTGCAACTATACAGACCCAGATCTGAAGTTGAATAATGCACTGGCAGATCTGGGTCTGTAAGGAGTAATCAGTAGAACAAACAACACAGACCCAGATCTACAGGTGCATTAAGCTATGGCAGATCAGGATCTTTGTTGTCTGCAGTTTGACTTGACTTATAAACTAGTATAAACGGCATAATGTAGTCTTTATTTCACAGTCCCTTAATCAATTTTTGTGGCATTATTTGAGTTTACTGTGTTCTGAAGAAAAGTTCATATCTTTCTCTTTCCTACTCATGCACCCTCCAATATACTGTAATCCAGTTTTTGCCATAAATGTATTTCCATAAATGTATTTTCTTGTTTCATTTCTTTTGCCTTCAAGTGCTGCACATAAAATTTGACAGTCCATATGAAATACACATCAGATAACAGTGCAGACAAAACGAGCATACAGTACATGATACAAGGAGACAATTACAACACTCGAGGGGACACAGGTAGGGAGGCACAATATGAAAATAAAAATACATACAACACTAGAATACAGTATACATAAAATACAGCACACATAAAAGAAAGACATCAACCCAGATAAAAGAATATTGACAATATTACATACCAAATTCACAACACAAGACATCAAATAGGATAATTTAAAACTTATACATATTGACACAATCTATAAATTAAAATAAATCTCTTGGATTTATGAGATGCTGGACATGTCTTTATAAAAAAGTTTTAAAACTGCTAGCAGATAGTCCAGCTAGTGTGATGTCATTCCATGCCCTGGCCCCCAAGTGAATTAATTCATACAGAGAAGAACAAGAGCATTAAACAAAATTTTCCAAATAAGGATGGAAAGGGAAAAAATAACATTTTAGAAATTCCAACAGATCTATTTAATCTGCTAAATACTTTCTGTTAATTGTTATATGAAAGTTAGGTTCCTATGTAAAGCATGACCCAGGGAGTTACAATTCTCTAATCTTGAAACTCCCATTGTTGAGTTTAAAAGACTGGTTAGGTCAGCAAATTTTGTTTCATTTTCTTCTACAACACAGGAACATAAAGTAACTTTTACCAATGACTTAGTTTGTTGGCATTCGACCAATCGGATATTATAGAGATTATTTTACATTTTTGTCAGAAAAGTAAAAACAGTATCATCCACATACATATTTACTTCAGCTTCTTTGAGATAATTAGTAGATCATTAAGATAAATAACAAACGAGATTTCAGGACGGATCTCTGGAGAACAACTTTAGTCCAAAGGGTTATGATCAATTTCTGCAAATTGCTTTCGGATAGATAGATATCCACTAAACACTGATTTATCCAAAAAAATTTAACATAAAAAGAAGTTTACTTTTATTACATGTTTGATGGTGAGATAATGAAATTATCATTGGGCGAAAAGTTATATTGCCAGTGTCGACATCACATTTTGGACTATTTTCTTTTCCCTTTTAGGAAATATATCTGCCTTTTCATGCATGTTATTCAGATCCATATTTCCATAGTCAGGCCTATTTCGTTTTTCTTCTTTGCTCCCTCCCACTCCCACCCCTCTCATGATGAACAGTTCTTAAAAAGTGTCAAGACTCTGCATCCTCGTGTGTGTGTGTGTGTGTATATATATATATATATATATATATATATATATATATATATATATATATATATATATATATATATATATAATTTTAAGAAGATATCATCAAAATTGCCTAAAATCGAACTCAAAACAACAAAAAGTTGGCCTGAAGTAGTAGTACCATTTTATCATTAGTTTTCCACATATATCCTGCAACATATTAGAAACTGAACTTACATAACTTTCAGCATTGATTATTCTGTTACCTATACAGTATTATGTCTTTTGAACTCTACAACAGACACATCTGTAGGAAATGCTTGGTTAAATATAATTTTAAAACAAGGTTCAAGTGCACACATGTCTATCCAACTCATCCACAACCACACTGAATAGACAAGATGTAAACAATAACAACACAAAAAGAGAAAACTGGACATTCCAGTTTCATGACAGCAACAAGTCAAGCATTTGCTACTATGTTTCTATAAACTTTAATGAATCTGATCACAAAATAAACTGATCAGATAACAGAAATCATCTACCTGAAACAAAGCTCCCTAGTATCAATATTAATTGGAAAGATACAGAATTAGAGCAGATATACCAATTACATATTCTACACTGGTAGGGATCAACATCTCTTGTTTAAATGGGAGTCCAGAGAAAAGAAAATATAGTTTGATTCTTCATGTAATATTATATCAAAAGTATAGTCAGTGTGCATCTCTTCAAATACATGTACTAGTTCACAACTAGAAATTAGGGATAGAACAATGCGATGTCTTTGAGAAAGTATAGTCAGTGTACATCTCTCCAAATACATGTACTAGTTCACAACTAGAAAATAGGGATAGAACACTGCGATGTCTTTGAGAAAGTATGATCGGTGTGCATCTCTTCAAATACATGTACTAGTTCACAACTAGAAATTAGGGATAGAACAATGCGATGTCTTTGAGAAAGTATAGTCAGTGTACATCTCTCCAAATACATGTACTAGTTCACAACTAGAAAATAGGGATAGAACACTGTGATGTCTTTGAGAAAGTATGATCGGTGTGCATCTCTCCAAATACTAGTACACAGCTAGAAATTAGGGATAGAACACTGCGATGTCTTTGAGAAAGAACAATCTTCAGATTTGCTTACCTGCTAGTCTGTGGTCCTCTCAGCCATTAGAAAAGTTTACTCAAAAACAAGGAAGACTAGAGAACATGGGCTATAATTAGGGTAATCAGTTTCAAGGTCTGATGATCATCTGTCTATTCATTTACCTGTATTTAAGTATGCGTAAAACATTCCTTAGTTCCAACGTTATGTTCTTTCCACTGACAAAAAGTTTATAAAAGGAGACCAATTTTCTCAGCATATGACATTGAAGCAAGAGTTAAACCTAGCATTTAAGCAAATACAGTAATATCAACTCTTGACGGTGCAACATTAAGAATGACGAGTGTAGGAGTACCGTAATAAAAGACAACAAGGTATAACACATCTTTTGAAAGCATATTTGGTTTCCAAATTAAAAGTTTGCTATATTATCATTTTTATAATTCATAATTTACCAAGATACACCGCTTGTCTGGAGAACTGATGTGTTAAAAATGTTCTTAAAAAGTTCTCCTTGTAAAAGCATATGAAAGCTTGAAATGTCACTTGTTTTATCATAGAAATGGCAGTTACTGCACAGAAATTTTTCATTGTCATGAAATTTAAACAGTTTAACAAAAAAGTCATTGTGTAGAAGTTTTATTATAAGAAATGTATTTTCTCCATAAGTAACACTATATATCACAAACTATCAATCAATCAAAAAGGTTGGTAAATAATGGTGGGAACACTATTACCAATTAAACAATTTTTGTTTGGTGAAATTTCATGTGTTTATTGGTTTTTGATGTAATCATCATGAACATGAAAAGCCTTGATCTATTTATACATGAAAAAAGTCAAACAACTATCACAGCAATTCTCTCAAGTGTTTCCATAACAATGTAATGGCTAACTGTTAAAGGTCACAACGATACAAGTTATGTTGCTACCATCACTGCCATCACAGTGGGGCCCCAAGTGGCCAAGTGGTCTAAAGCACTCTCCGTTATGGATCACTGCCATATCACCTCTGTCTGCATGGGTTCGAGTCTAAGATTCAGCCAATCTGGGTATGTGAGAAAGCTTGCCAGTAGCTTCTTGTGGGTCGGTGGTTCTTCCCAGGGTTTTCCCGGGTTCTTCTTCCACCATTAATACTGGCTGCCATACACAGCCTATCGTGTGCTGAAAAATGGCGTTAAACCCCACAAGAACAACAACTGCCATCATAGTAATAACAAGATGTAGTTCAGCCCTACTTCTTGTTAAAATCAAAGAAAGCAGACGACTCCTAACTGCATGCCTTTGGCTAATCTGTGGGCAGTGAGTGATACATAAAAAAATAATAACTTGCAAGGTCTAAAATGAACATTCATAGCTTTCAATTGCATCCTTTATTTAAACTGCATTTTTTCTCTATCCAGATTTTTTGTCCCTGGACAGTGCAATTACCATATCCCAACTGCAGTCTTAAAACAAAAAACATAACCACTGCCAGTGCTATCAGCAAAGTGTTAACATTTAAAATCAATCTTGAAGAATTTACAAGCGCAACCATATTGATGACTTTGTTTCTGTATGCAATTTTCATGGTGCTATGCATGGTTCAATACTGAGAGGGAGGCAACTCCAACTTCACTGATTAATGAATATGTAAGTTGCATGTCAACATGATTTATATGAAAAGTCTATCTTCAATTTATTAAATTTATTTACTTTAAATCCATAATCATATATTTGTGAAGCACAAGTAGATCATAATTCTGATGTATCAATGAAAGATGCAAGCACTACATATCCAACCCACCCTCCAGACAATGTAAACCAAACATTATTTCCCTTGCTATCTCACATAGTCACTTATTCTTTAATCAATATATACTGACCACATTGATTTTCAGTTATTCAGGGAGATGTAAATTTTCAAAAGGCACAGTAAGGTCACATACAAATTGGCTTTTAAGTTATATTTATTTCAGGAACTTTATCAAATGTAAGTGTAAATGGAGGATTTAGGGGGTTCGGTACACTCAACTTATTAAGTACAAAACTTTGTTTTTAATCTAGAATGCATAACCTGTTATCACCAACATAACAGTAACAAGGGGTGACTTCTTTTCTTGCTTTATGCAGGCTTTGAAATTATGCAATGAAGGCTCATTTCTTACTTCTATGGAAACGAGTTCCATATTCGAATCATAGGATCTATTGAATATTGTTGTTCTACACAATGCAAGGTAAATATGGTCAGCTGATCCAGTGTAGATTTTATACTCTATAACTACAGCTAAAGGTCAAATCACATCTTGTAGATATACAAGAACTAATCTATTTTAAATGTTAATTAACTGAATCAACTTATTGCCTGTAAGAGTGTGGGCTTTCTATGTTAGTTTCATTACACAGCTGTGTAGGGTATGCACTTTTGGTTGTATAGTACCAACCATCGTAAGAGACCACCACTTCTGCTGACAAAAAGTTGTCTCTCAGGTTATCTCATAACAAGTTTGTGCAATTAATAACTATTTTTCAAGGTCAAAATGCAGCTGATTTAAGACTGGAAAATATCCATAACTGCTGTAGATACATTTTATTTGTTATTCCTAGTTCTTGTCAAAATATTCCAATCATTTCATCATGCAGTATTTTTTTATGGGAATAAAAATATAAAACATTTACAATTATATTTGAAGATTATGTGTACATGTAGGTTAGTATATGAATTGCAAAAATTAATAAGGCAATTATATTAATCTTTTCCATAAGTTGACATCCATAAATTTCAGACTCACTTCAAATTTAGCATAAGAACTGCACAGTTGTAGCTAAAATACCACTTAATCAAAAACGGTGTATTAATTAGCGGCTTTGATCAGACTGTAGGTAAATATGGAATGTATGTATGTACCAAAGAATAAAATCAAAAGACAAAAAAAACCTATCCAGAAACAAAAATTCTTTTAAAGACAAAACCAAACCACTAAATTCCCAGATGACATAAAAATATTTTACTCGATAAACAAAGGGTGTAACAGGCTGGCACCACGTGAACAGATGACTTGGTTTGGGTTTTAATAATACTAAAATCAAATACTCAACAAACAACACAAATCTTCTACAACGACAATCGAATCTGGAAAGTTGTTGTTGTTGTGGGGTTTAATGCCATTTTTCAGCACACAATAGGCTATGCATGGCGGCCAGTATTAATGGTGGAGGAAGAACCTGGGAAAACCCCGAGAAGAACCAACGACCCACGAGAAGCTACTGGCAAGCTTTCTCACATATCTACATTGGCTGAATCCTAGACTCGAACCCATGCAGACAGAGGTGAGATGGCAGTGATCTGTAACGGACAGTACTTTAGACCACACGGCCACTTGGGGGCCCCCTGAATCTGGAAAGCAATACTCACTTATTAGTGACAAAGGCAACGACCTCATTCACCCTGGCATTATGAATTTACTCCAAAGACAAACAACCTACTCGCCTGCTATAATGAAGCCTTCACATGCTATAATGAAGCCCTTCCCAATGAGTTCTCATTAGGGCCTTATCGGGGTTTTGCAGTTTCTTACAAAAGATAATTCAACAATGCAAACCTTTGAATACACAATGCACGACTGTGGCAGCTGCTTTTAAGGAATCAATGGTTAATCATAATGGAGATTTACAGGACTTTGGCACTACAATGGCAGTAGTAACATGTACTTTAGCCTGATTTTCAGTCGGCAGCATTTGATGGCTACCTGCCTCACGTATAGATTTTTGGAAACAGCAGCCAGACAACTATTTGTGGTTTTGTTTTTATAACACAAGTACTCTCATAAAGAGTCATGGATTAAAAGGCCTAAATTAAGGTCAGTGGTAGTAATGGTCAAGCACAGCGATGTTGATTTAGAACAATCTGCCCTTTGCCTGCAGTCTTAAATGGTCATGGTTACAATGAATTAAATAAAGGTTTTCTAGAATTCTTTCTCTTGCATGTACAACTTTCCCAAATGTGATCAGCATAATTAAAAACTTACAAAGACTTGTCTATTTATTTTTAAAAACAATCAATCTGGCTTGAATTTTAAAAAATTTAAATTTATACACAACAAAACACAGATCCAGTTAAGTTTTTATTTATAATTATACTGTTTGCCAAGGAGGACTATCTGCTGCTACTTATAAAACTGTTTTGTTCATTCTGTCAGTGAGTGATTCAGCGGTTCCTGAATAGCACAACGTGGTTGTACAGAGGTCACAGCTGGTCTGTGAAAATCCCTGACAGAATGTTATGGATAACCCATGAGTAAAGTTTCTTCAGCGGAAACTGAAGGAGCCCAGCGAAGACTGGGCTGTCCAATGAAGGTTGGGATGACAGCAGCAGCTGTGTGGACTTCGCTCAATGGTTTAGAATGGAATGATGTGAATGCCCTAAGGTGACTGCTTTTTTACGGTGAGCAACATGCAGCAGCAGACACTCCCATGTCCATTTAACACTGTAGGCATTGAGGTGGGGATGGCGGCAGGTTTCGACCGAAATATGCGTGCTGTCGCTATCAGCTCCAAACTAGAATAGACAGTTTAAACAAAGGACGCTGTATATGACGGCTGGGACTTTTTTGATTGGCTGACAAGAGATGTATTAATACATCTCATGCATGTTAATGCAGACTATTTGCAAAAATGGTAGTGAGTGGGTCACCTATTGCTGTGTATAAACTATGCTTAAGTAAGCAATTAAGCGACAACAGTTTCATTTCTTTTAGACTTTATCAGAAATTTATTTAATATACACTTGTCATGTTACATCTTAGGCAAAGATAATGCCCAAATGTTTGTTCTCAGTAAACCCCCTGTATGTTTGTTTTGGCCATATATAGGATGATTGTTATGGTTTGAACTGTTTTTGTAATATTAACATTAATTCAGTCTTATCTGAACTAAATGTAACTACCTGGATCATTCATTTATCTTTTTATTATCTGAGTTTAAGACTTCATCAACTAAGATCTGTTTAGCTACCATCAAATATAATACTGAATCATCAGCAAACAGTTTATTCTATGATTCTAGATTCTCCGTATCATTGATAAAAATTATGAATAGTAATGGTCCAAAAATGGACCCCTGCAGGACACCAGCATTGATGCAGTGAACATTTGAGAATTTAGAATTTATAATAACTTGCTTTTTTCTTGACAGAAATTAATTTCAAACCATGAAGAAAAAACATCAATGAACACCAATACATTTTAGTTTTGACAGCAACCTTTCATGCCAAACTCTGTGGAGACTTTAATTAATATGAAAGGAAATGGTCCCAACACCCTTGACTTGGTAAAGTGCACAACAAATTGTTTTTGTAAATGTCTGTTAACTCTTGCTGAATTACCTGGTTAAAAAAAAACAAATGATTATATGAAATTAAATGAAATACTAAGTTTGCTCAAGAAAGAGATGAAAACAGTTATTTATTCGGACGAACTAAAAAAATGACCATAACAACATCATTCCGACTCTTTGAGTAATATAAAGAAATTCAAGAAATTTACAAAATTACTTAAAGTCTAGCAGCAAAGTCAGAATGATCAAATACATTCAAAGACTGCAACTAAAAAGTGCTTCTACTTCACAAATTTTAATTACCAAAGGCCTAATAATTTCTTAGAGTCTATAGCTGCTTTTAAGTTTTAGAGGGTCTCTGGCAAGGTCAAACTTCATACTATGACTTGGCAAGTAACTCAAGTGATACACTGCATACAGTGACTGATGTTAGCTGTACTTAATTTCATTGTTTATTTTGTATAAATGAATAAGTAAATATTGTTAATATGTGACTTGAAATTTAAATGTCTGGAATAGTAATTTTACAATTTAATTCCATGCATTGGGAGAATCACTGTTTCAAAGCAGAAACAAGAAACAGACTTGTTATCATCCATAATTTGGTAATTGATACACCAGCCTTACTTTCTGCAGTGTAGTAATTAAGTTACATAAAGATAACAGGTTGAAAAACATGCACTATACTATGCCTCTGTTATGATCATAAATCTGGGACAATTAGACACAGAAGCTCTGCCTGGCTAATTCACATGTCTGTTTCATGTGCAGATGCACTACATTTACCTACCAAGTTACCCTTCCCCCATTATAAAACAGTCAAAATTCAACATGTGCCCCAACTAAAATTCCATCTGTTCTAAAACACAGCTGCATCTCATTTAACTTAAATAGTCTTTAACACTGTACTTAGCTTCTTTAAGTAAATCATTCAGATAACATCAAAATGTTTTCCTTCTACTCAAAACTGAGAACTGGTAGCATAAGTTGGCAGAAGCTCAAATGAGTTTATTATTGCTACCGAGAGTGAAGTAAATTGCCAAAGCAGCTACTGTTTTAACTCATTTAGATACCAATCCGAATTTGGCACCTTTATATTTGAACTTTTTAAGATTTCCTTTAATATAAATTGGAGACGTTTCTAGCAAAATCAAAATAAAAATATGTAAAAATGTAAGAATGATTTCCAAATATGTTTCGGTGGCTCATTTATTAGACCTTTTTCCAGTTCCTTCTTTTCTTGCGGTATAAACCAGTTTCGAATCAAATTGTGGCATTGCTAGAAAATAGCTGCAATTGATGTGCATTGGGTGTACTAAGCATTATGCAATGTTGTCAAGTTGATTACCTTCTTTGAACTACATTACGTACAACCTGAAAAGGATGAACAATGGGACATTCAATGATTAGCATTGTGTCTTGAAGAAGCATCATTTAAACACACTAAACCACTCCACAGCTTCTGATTACTGAAGATTCTACAAGAGTGTACCCAGTATTGTGCCAGTCATGGACAAATTAGACCAGGTCAATGAGAACGATGATATTCTAAATTTTATAAAACACAAAATATGGACTACAAATGTTCATTTTATTTTATCTTACATTTACAAGTACTGAAATACGAATATGAAAGCAACCTGCTAGATACATTTTCAATATTAGTCATATTACTTTGGGTTCAGAAATACTGTCAAAGCCATCATTTCGACTGACTGGACTGCAAATGTTCATTTTATTTTATCTTACATTTAAGAGTACTGAAATACGAATATGAAAGCGACCTGCTAGATACATTTTCAATATTAGTCATATTACTTTGGGTTCAGAAATACTGTCAAAGCCATCATTTCGACTGACTGGAAATCTGGAAATGTGCTTTGTTAGAATGCTTTGTACGCAGTAACTTTACACATTGTAACAAATGCCAGTAACTATCCATGACATTTCAATAAACAAGAAATGAGCCTTCATTATTCTTCAAATAAACAAAAGATCATTCTTTGCCTACATTACTGAACCTATATTGGAATATGTCTTGTTATAGTGTGCTGACAGGAAACTTGGATGTCATTTTTTTATATTCATTAACATGAGAAGTAAGCTGATGGATAACACTGTAAAGAATCACTGCGATAACTTATTTTTCAAGCTATATGTATTGAGAATGAAGTAATGACAACCTATTTTTCAAGCTATATGTATTGAGAATGAAGTAACGACAACCTATTTTTCAGGCTATATGGATTGAGGATAAGTAATGTATTATGTAGTCATACAGTTATTATCACTTTAAGCACCTCAAAAATTGTACTATTCAATCTCTGAAAGCTGAAACCACTAAAACAAGTGCCAATCAAATTCAAGCCTTTTAAAATATACTGAATACAGGCACTCCCAAATTTAAATAAAAACAAAATTAAACAAATTAAAATAAATATTAAATCCATTTTCTTAACTCTTCATGAAGTACACAAAGAATATAAAAACAGCTTCACAATAAATTACACTACCACTTTCCAGCATAATCATGTAAAACAAATTGATGTATAGAAACATTTTCAACAATGCCTAAACACAAAGAATTACAAATGTCCAATTACAAGAAAATCTTTTCACTATAAAGAAGTTTAAATCTTCTTACATTCTACTCAAAACTTCCAAACTTGATTCGGAAATAGTCAAACCTTCCAGACAAAATTAGTTTAAAATCTCAATCAAAACTTAAGTTCAACTGAATCAATGCTACTTTTTCAAAACTAGTATATATGTGGTAAAACAATGATGCTACAACAATCATAAAATGACTGTGCGTTAGCTACTGTGGAAATTTTTTTTTTCCTTTTATCAAGTTTCAGCACTAGCATTTTGATGTTACAACAGTCTGCAGTAAAATAACAAGTAATGTTTGATATGGACAGGAAGTCCCAAATACATGTAATCATGTTCCACCATCTTGGCAACTGCTTCTCCGAAGTAATGTGGATGTAAATTTATCTGATTTAATCTCCTTGCTGAATTCTATACATAATTAGACAGATACTGTGTCTGCTTATGTGTAACCCATAAAACAGCAAAGCGCACAAACCTGGATCTGTCACTGAATAATATGCCAACAGATCAAGGTATGCCACGTTATATCTATTTTATGATTCCTCACTAACAATTTGCTACCATGTCACAGAAGATCTGGGTCTAGACACTATACATGGCAAGTATGGTTTGAATTTTGTGGTACACTAAGAAAATCACATCGTGTGGAGGCCAAATGAGCAAAGTGCCATGCCCAAGGACACACTATAGTCCTGGCTGTTCTGATGATAAAAATCAATCCACAACTTCTAGAAAATGTGGCCATTTCTTTATGTAAGGCTGGCAATTACTGAATTTTCCAAGAGAAATAATTTAGTTACTTCAGTGGAGTGGAATACAAGAAATATTTTTTCACTATCCCATTAATAGACATCAATTACATTAATGTTTGCATGGTCTTTTCAAATAAAAGCACATACCAAATTTGGCTGATATCCAAGACAAGAAACCTTGGTAAAGTTATTCATTAGAAATCATGGTCAGTAGGATGTGGAATGCTGGAAAGGTCTTTTGAATATAAAGCTGCATATTAAATTTGATTTCAAATCTGACAACCCTTGATATAACTATTTTGTGTTAACTAAAGTCAATACAGCTGACAACCAGGAACTCATCCAAATGACCACTTAGCTGGAAATCAAACTCTTTCATCAACATAGAGCTCCAAACCAAATTTGGTTACACAATAAAATTATCAATAAAGTCATGTTGCAGAAATCAAGATGACATATAGATGGAGTGTTTCTTTTGGTTTTGTGTCTATAGCGCATGGTAGCCAACCAAAACTGATCCAATACTAGGATTCAAGGATGCACCTTTTCAGATGCAAGTCTGTCATGCTGACTAAAAGCACAGTTAAAACAAATGTGGAAAAAACCTCCAAAAAATAACATTCTGCAAGCACATTTTTTAAAACTAATTTCATACAGCATTCCATAAACAAAATGCAATTTCAGTACAGTTTCAGTACACACTAATTATGTACAGGATTTGGACTACTCCATTGGCCTAACTGGTTAGAGCATCTGGCTCATTTGCGAGAGGTCATGGGTTCAAACCTTGGCAGAGTCATACCAAAGACTTTAAACAAGTGTTACTAGCAGCTGCCTTGCTTGGCGCTCAGCATTAAGAGGTTAGTGTTAGGACTGGCTGGCCTGATGCCAGGATAATGTGACTGGGTGGGACATCATGCTACATGTCTGTGGCATGATGCCCCAGTGCTAGACATCACTATAAACTGCCACATTGCAGACATTATAGCAATATGATTAAAATTGTTAAAGCTACATTAAAAATCAAAATCACACAATACAAATGTACACGATTTATTACTACCATACATCTGATGTAATACCTACATTCTGTGTTAAAAAAAATATATTCTGGCAAAATTTAATTAGGTTCAAAGCTACTCATAATTACTGCACACCAATAATAGTGTAAACTGTGTCCAATCTTGTGCATGTGTACACTAGAAAAGTTAGCTCCCTTAGCTAATGTCAAGAATGCTCCACCCTGGTTGTTCATTTTCAGTTTCTTTATGTGGTTACTCACAATAAAACACATGTAGAAATAAATTTCAAGATTTATTTTAGCTACAAAGTTATGTAGTATCAATTATACAAAATGTATAATGCTAGGTTCAGAGAAAATCATTATGTTATAGTCCAACTTTCACTGCCAATTCCCTCCCACAAGCCATGCTAGCATGGAGCCATGTCCACTAAAAAGTGGGTATGTTATGCAAGTTCTGACAAAAAGTGGAGTGTGCATTTATTAAAGATTGTGCAAACATTAATTTCAATAAAAAAAAATATCATGCAGTTTGATACATATACGTCTTCCATGAAGACTCATCTCAAATGTTGAAAACTACTCAGTAATTTCATCAGCTCATTGGGTAAATGCAAACATATGAATACATACAAAAAGATGCACTTAATAGCATGACACAATACAAGGTTTTAAAAGAAAAATATTAAACGATTCATGCCAGTATATACTTCAGAACTGGAAAGATCTGGGAAAAAAGCCCATGCTGGGTCTACTTACATTCCTGAATACCTGAAATTATCAAAATTGCCATGCTGGAAGTTGCAGTCATAACAAGATAATCCTAACATAAAAGTTAAAAAAACCAAGTATTTGTCAACTGAATAAAATACAAGGTTTTTCTTTTTTTTTCAATAACCTCTGGTCTGAATTGCTTTAAATAACCATTCCAAAATCCAAATAAAGGAATGCTAATAATCAATATGCAGAGACATTTTCCTGTCTTTGAACTGAAAAGTGCATTTTGAATATCAATAAACAATCTCCACAATGCAAATAACAGATCCATCAATCTTCTTTTCTGCACAACAATTCAAATATGACTGGGAGGGGCAGTGTCAGCAGACAGATTTCTGGTCTATCCTTTAGAAAAAAAATGGTAACTCTTCAAGAAAATCACAAGGTATGCAAACAAAGCAAAAGCCCAAACAAAACCTGCAATAAAAGATACATTTCAAGCTACTCAGAGAATTCCAACATGGAGACTAAATATAATTTAGACAAGAATATCTTTGTTCATGTCATCTTCATTAGGTGAGTGATATGGCAGGTCCGCAACTGCTGTATTTACCTTATATACTCGTTTCTAAGTCATGTCATACTGCATAGAACAAAGACCCTGATCTGCCAAAGCGTACTACAACTGCAGACCAGGGTCTATACTATTTGTTCTACTGATTACTCCTAACAAACTTCACAGACCCAGATTTGCCAGCACATTGTGCAATAGCAGATCTGGGCCTGTGCAGTTTGCAGTTGGACTCAGCTTATGAGTAAGTTTGTACATAAATCATCACCAGACAATGCTCAATCACTTTTACAAAATATCTAATCATTATCACCGTATATACTCGCTTATAAGTTGAGCCCATCTGCAAACTGCAAAGACCCAGATCTGTCATCACAGAATTCACTGGCATACCTGGGTCTATGCAGTTTCTTAGGAGTAATCAGAAGAATAAACAACACAGACTCTGATCTGCAGATATGCTATGGTAGATCAGGATCTTTGTTGTCTACAGTTTGACTAGACATATAAGCGGGTATATATGGTATATTAAAATGACTGACATGATGTAAGCAAAAGTACAGATATCTCCAGGACTCAAAAAAGCTTGTCTGCTGCTAAACAAAAGTACAAAATTGCTAAAAATCTGCATTAAAACGGCTCAATTCTTTCAAATATTTTGAATTTTCAAATGAACCTTCCACATCTCAATGCAAAAATACTATCATATGTTTCCACTCCCTGTAAATGGCATGGCTAATGTTAATCCCATGTCATATATGTTTCCATTCCCTGTGAATGGCATGGCTAATGTTAATCCCATGACATCTTAGTCAAGATAACTCAAGATGTTTATTAATTACAGTGATCCCTCATTCATGTCCATTTTTGGGGGCTGACAATTCAGTCTGTGAATCCAGGAGTGAGCTGTTTGATGCTGTTTGGCCAACTCTGGATACATCCCTAAGCTAACTGCATCCTTTCTATTGTGTTTACCTTTCTCAAAAAGTAGACTCACCCACCAGCCAGTTTGCATTCATCTTTGGTAACCAAGGTTCCGATATGTTAACCCTTTCTACACCTTTGCTGAATCGAGCAGATATTTTAGTGCTTTGTCTTAGCGACATCTATTGGACTTCATGAGTTGCCTCCCTACAGATGTAATGCCAACTAACCAATGGCATGTAAGAATGGTGCATTGTGCATCGGTGGATAATGGTGGAGGTCATTTACTTCAAAAGGATACTTTGTAAGTATAACACCGAAAGTTTGACTACATACCAGAAAGAAGCCATTACAAGTGTATGTGAGTGAAACTTATTTGTACAGACTGGCAGAGAATTTTTTTTATTTATGAGTCCATTCAAGAAGTGTGTTCCCTTGTCTTGATCATGAAAGAACAGTGTTCAAATTTGAACTACTTAATTTTGATTGAATGCAGTGGCTTGCCAAATAAATTCACAGACCCGAAAAACAGAAATATCTAAGGTGTAGATAGGGTTAATATATTTTTCTAGCAAAAATGGCTGGCATTTGGATGGAGTTTTTCACCAAGAGGTATCTGGGATACCAAATTCATGGTAGATTATCATTAGCAAAACCATTCATTTAGACTAGAAGCAGATTCAATAGTGTTTATATGATGACAAGACTGGTTTACAAATTAAAAATGTCTGAAAGAATTGAATCATTTTCATAAATATTTCAGCAATATTGTTATCTATTCAGGTATAGTCTGACACATAAGCTGCCAAGGGTCCTGGAGAAAATGAAAAGTTCTTGATATGACTGTTTAACAAATGACCATGATGATTTCGTCTTTTAAACTTGTGTTGGCGATTCTAAAGACCAGTCATTTTTAAGTACAGAAAACCAGTAAAATTCATCAATCTTGGTTGATTGACTTAGAATGGGTGCATGACTCAAATAGTCACTGTGGCACATTTGATTGGCACTTTTTGAGTTTGTATAAGCTGCTACTAAATAAAATAGCTTATAGTAGTTAGACATGGTGAAGGACATAGCCACAAGTTTCAATAATGACTAATTTAAATGAACTTGTCACAAGAATCTTTCAGTCAAATGAACATTCGAAAGTATACATTAATTTTAAAATTTCAGTTTGGGTCCATTGCATGACCATGTTAAATTCCAGAACTGTGTCAAAATCCAGGAGATCTGTACAAATTTCTCATATCATGCATGCATTCATAAAAAAAATGATATACTTGTAATAAAGTTCACACATTAAAATTATATCCACCACAAGATTTATCAACTGCAGTCTTTTCAAGCTTTTTTATAATGATATTTACTTGTTTACTCACAATTAAAATAAAATTAAATAATGGGATGCGCATGGGTTTGATTGAGCATTGGTCCAATAGGTCTACCTGAACAAATCTAGATATCAAATGACCTGGTAATGAATGCTTAAAGACCTGGAATGTTTAAAGACCTGGTAATGAACGTTTAAAATCTGAGTGCTCCAAGTCAGAATTCTTACATTTTCAAGCAATTCAGTGCAAAAGAAAAATATAATAATAATAACGCAGAAATTACCTATATTTTTGAAAATGACCTCCCATCGTTTGTTGAAATCTCTCAAATCATCATCCAGCTTGGGTGACCTAGACTTCTTCAGAAGCAACTGAACTTGCTGATTCATCTTTTCTACTCGATCTTCATGGCTTTTTATCGCCTTAAGCTTGATCTGAAAAAAGCATGATGGCTTTAATTGTTTGTTGACAGTACTCCCTCAATGCATGGAACTTCAATATAAGGTGGTCCCTTCTATAATGGTATCTATGGTTACAGATCCCATTGCATTATATAATAGTAACACTATTATAAAATACCTCAATGTAAGGTGACCTACTTACAATGCTCATGTTAACAACATCATAGTGAGGGAGTAGTGTATTTCATTGCTTTTTGTTCTTTTTTTCAACAGAGTACCACAAAAGGCCTGACACTCTAGTGGGAAAACAAAATAATTCCAGGAGTCAGAAATAGGATAATTTCTTCTCTTTTACTGCTAAGCGCTTAAACCTGCATTCAAGTTTCTGAGTGATAACAAAATATTCAAGATGATCACTGTGCTAGCTATACTGGATCAGCACCATTTTCATTTTAGACCAACTAAACACTATAGAAAGTAAGTCAATTTGACCATCCATACAAGAGTTGTAATAAGATTTTCTAGATGTCCTCTGTTGTTGTTGTTGTTGGGTTTAACGCCATTTTTCAGCACACGATAGGCTATACATGGCGGCCAGTATTAATGGTGGAGGAAGAACCCGGGAAAACCCCGGAAAGAACCATCGACCCTCGAGAAGCTACTGGCAAGCTTTCTCACATACCCACATTGGCTGAATCTTAGACTCGAGCCACCGCAGACAGAGGTGAGATGGCAGTGATCCGTAACGAAGAGCGCTTTAGACCACTCGGCCACTCGGGGCCCCAGATGTCCTCTGTAGTCACCATACTAGAGGACAGAATGGCACCATCTTCATTAAGGACCCATGGCAAATGTCCCAGTAGTTTAGGAATAGTAATAATAACAAACTCAATGACCAACAAATTATCCCATAAGCTCTTCTGGTGAATGGCCACCAAAGGGTGACCAGCTGCAATTTTCATTTGCCAATTATGAATTTTTAGTTGCAAGTGAAACCTTTTTTAGTCACAACCTGCAGTGCTGAATGCAGCTGAACAGATTTACTAATGCGAAAATTAAACTCAAACCCAAAGCCAAAAATCATTATGTACGGCCTAGAAAGTAAGTATTGGCTTTTGTCCTCAGCATAATAACTGCTGTATGGTGCCAATTAAAACAGAAATCCTGTAAAAATGAAGAATTTTTACAGAATATTCAGGAAATGAAAACCCTTGCAAATATTTGTAAACGAAGCATAAGAGAAATTTAAAACGTAAAGATGTCAATAACCTGTGAAAGGTATGCAAAATAAAAGGTAAAGATGCAAATAACCTGTGAAAGGTATGTAAAATAAAAGGTAAAGATGCAAATAACCTGTGAAAGGTATGTAAAATAAAAGGTAAAGATGCAAATAACCTGTGAAAGGTATATAAAATAAAAGTTAAAGATGCTAAAATCTAAAACAGATATATAAAATGAAAGATAAAGGTAAAACTTGAAAAGTCCCTAAAAGACATAATCACATTTTTTATATCAATATATATAATTTCCTCAGGTGGTACATCATATTACTGAGTACACATCAAAATACATCAATCTACCATTATAGGACATTAAAACTGATCCTAGAGTCACACGATATCTTTGACCACAACATATGTATTCAAAATTCAAGATTTTCAACCTAGCATGACATGACTCCCATTGGTGCCAGAATTATGAAAAAAGCAAGATTATTTTAGCTTTAGCATACACACATAAGAAGACAATTTCAGACACCTTAATGTTTTCAAAATCTGAAGCCTAAGCCTGAATTAAGTTTTTGTGCAAAGGCTTTTTTGAAACCATAGGCCCTGAACAGTTGCGGAACAAGGAAAATGTGCTATCCACATGAACTTGAAATCTCTGCATCACTCTAATGATGCCATCTGATGCTATAAACACAAAATTTATCATGGTGTGTGTCCTTCCCAAGGCACATATTGCATAAATCTGTAATAATGAATACTCAATTATGTAGTCCAATTAAGTCTGTAAACATTTGAGGAATGTGAAATTGTTCAAGTTCAAGTAAATAATAAAAGTTCAGGAAATTATTCAAGTTCAAGAAAGTCAAGTGTTAATCAAAGTTTGTGCCTTGTTCAAGCACTTATATCTTTGAATAACATTAGTAGCTGTCAAAAGCTCTGCATTTTGATTAGTCTTTAAGAACAATAAATAGCTAAATGAAATCTTAATCAAATTTAACATGTTTGCCTCTACAAATATGCAAAAGTATGTCAGCATCTACTCTTACTCACATCTCTGCATTTATTCTAAGTGTTAAGAATAAATAACTTACATACTCAACATAATTAAGCCTGTTTGCTCAGAAATGTATGCAAGTAAATGATGGTATCATCTCTTACAGACACATTAATCATCACTCAATCTTTCAGGCAAAAATAAAATGTGTTTCCTATTGCACTAGTTGTAAAATTTTGGTAGGCAGGTATTTTTTAAAAAAAAAATCATTATATATTTTTAATGAGATTCTTTTGTAAGATAATTGTACCATGGGGGAAAAAGTGTTAGGGTCTGCAATGAGAAACTGGGATGGTGGGTCGACTAGGCCTTATTTTTTGGGCCTTATTATGCATTCATTTTTTCAATGAAAAATCCCCCAAATTAAATACCCAAGGATACGTACTGTATATACTAGCTTAACATTTAAAAAAAAAAACTGATCTGCCATTACAGACTGGCAGATGTTGTTTGTTCTGTTGATGACTAGTAACAAACTACAAAGACCCAGATCTACCCACACACTATGTGATGGTAAATCTGGATCAATGCAGTTTGCAGTTGGACTTAACATATAAGCCAGTATATATGGTATATTTTAACCAAGCCCAAAAATTTGACATCTACTACTTTTAAGAGATTCACGATACATACCTTACACTGTTCAAGTTGCCTGCTAATTTCCACAGCCTCTTCTGGAATCCTCTCCATTGTTCCAATCCACTTTTCATAGCTGTTCATGAGTTCCTGAAGGGAGCCAAGCTCGTAGTAAATTTTCTTGATCTCATTGTTCAAGTTGACCTTGGCCTGGGTCTCAGAAAATTGTCTGTTCAAATTCTCCCATCTTTCTTCAAGACTCTGTACAGCTAAGGATACCACATCATTTGAATCTCCAGCTAAACATTAAAAATGGAATGGATATTTTTAATTAGTCTATAATGACAGCTTAGGACATCTCTGGCAAATAAAATACTAACTCCCTTGGTACTACTTCACATAATGCATTCAGGTTACATGTTGTTGTACATACTTATTACGAGTAGAGTGTTTTATTTTGTTCTCTCATTGTCAGATATTTTCTATGATTATACCCATTCTAAATGTGTGTGTTACATAGTAAATATTTTACCTTCAACAATTTATATTCAGGTTAAAGTCAAGCATTTCCAAGTTAGTTAGGCGAAGAAAACAGCACTTTTTTTGTCTATTTTGAATCTTGTATATAAAGCCTGTGTATATTCTTTTTTCTTTTCATGCAATCAAAATGCATAAGTCTTTTGATTCTCAACTAGGCAACTGTTTCTACCCTTTAGTCTCAGCAAAAGCTTTCTATCAAATTTCATGTAACAGGTGTTTTACGTGGGAAAACTGAAACCAGACTGGAACGATTCATTACTAGGTTCTTCACAGGAGAATAAAATGGTATCAAAATAAAGTTAATTAAAATCACAATAATCTTTTAAAGAAATCCAAATAAAAAAAGTCATGCAAGCAAAGAGAATCTTTGTATACTCGTTAAAATCTCTGCTGTCAAAAACTGAATTTAAAACACACAAAAGTATTTTTACCCAAGTATTGAACTATATACACAGAATGTTTGTATATGCTCCATGATGAGTATTGCAAAGAAAAGCCTATCAAGTCTTAATGTGCAAAGCAAGAAATAAATGATACCCATTTTTAACTCTGTAACAACTGTTCTTCCAAGGGAGAGAATTCGGTTAACATCATTTGAGTGCGACTTCATTTCCTGCTCTGTGTCCTGTGAAGAATCCCAAATTTTTCATAGAAAAACATCTAGCTTCAAAACCATGATGACAAAACACATATTTCATTACAAATGAATGCAAGTTGTAAAATAAAAATGTAAACAACAAAAAACTGAATGCACAGAACAAATATTTTATATCCAAATGAGAAACAGTTTGTTTATTGAAGAAAAACCTCATCATCGAATACACCAATTACATGTCAGTACTTGTGCAGTTGTGTTTTTATGCAAAGCAAACTCCTTTGGATTAAGACCACAAAGATGATAATTGGTGTCCGATGCAAATGTACAAATTAGATAAATTCATCAAATGCAAAACTTTTTAAAATGCTTGCAAAAATATCAAGAAATTTTAAGCAGAACATCTTACACATACCAGAATTGTCAATGACTGTTAAATATAACTTTGGACGGAACATACAGTTTAAAAATATTAAGTTTAGAATTGCATTATTTTTTATCACATTTCCCAATAAAATCCCTGAATACAAAATCTCTTGTGATTACTTAAAAATTAGTATCAATTACATATGATCATAAGCAGTCTTGATCTGATTATACAGGTAAGACTCCCCAATCAATGATCTGATATACAGGTAAGACTTTCCAATCAATTTGATCATGGCATTTGTGCAATAAAGTTGAAAATCAATATTATGTAGTGTGAATAAATGGTGTATCATGATTGGGAGCTGAAAGCCAACTTCAAGAAGAGTGCTTTTAAGTCTAACAGTAACTTCATCAAAAGTTGAAAATACGGTCAAACCTCAATTTTCCACACTGCCTGAGAAACATCAATTTTGACAAGATAAAATATTGTCAAGATAAATGCTAATATCATAATTAACCAAACTGTACATCTAGAGGACATTCCTCAGACCTGATGACTCAATACTCTGTCAACTGGTGCATGGTAATCAACTGTTTACTCTATCTTCTTGTAACAATTAGAAAACTAATTTTTAAAAAAAAAGAGAAAACCCATCATCAGTAATTGTAAATTAAATACTGCCACATTTTCAATTTAATACTGTTTTAATGGAATGAAGATTAATTAACACAATACATAATTCTTACTAAATAATGATCAATTATAAGAATGTAGCATACACAGAAAAACACCCTGAAGATTATTTTACTTGCCTCAATCAGCACAACTTGTTCCTCCTCAGTGAACTGTTCTTGAGGTGAAGTTTCATCTTGTGTCAAAAGTTCCAGGCCAGATTCGATTTTCTCAATCCATTCACATAATTTTTTATACTGCTTGTCAAACTCAACCCATGAAACAGAATCCATTTTCCTTCTCTTCGCAACTGAAGATGCTGAGGAGCGTAATTTAGCTTCCTCTGAAAAATCTGCCAGGTCTTCTTTCAGTTCTGGGATCTGACTGAGGTCAATCCCTGATCCAACAATCTGGAATGACAAACCAACTATGTGTATCAAAATTCTATCAGAATTACTGCTATTATTCTAATATAAGTGTTGATCTAATACTGGTGCCCATGAACACGAACTTACCTATTAATTACTAAGTTTGCCAATAACCCAATGAAAACTTGAAGATTACCGTATTTACCGTATGTTTTCAGACACTGTTTGTTTTCGGACACCGTTTTTTTGTGGAAAATATAATACTTAAATGCCTTGTAAGTTTTCGGACCTTGCTCTGCTATAATTTTTTCTACAATTTATGTTTTCTGACACAATCTAGGAAGATCTGCTGCTTCGTTTTATTGTAAAATTCACAGCGTGTTTACCGTTAATTTAACTGATATAAAATTCGCTTCATTTGGTAGCCAATTATTTATTGTGATCATGAACTTCCATGAACTAATATAATTTAAATTTTTTAATCGTATGTAAATATTTATGTATGTATGCAGATAGATAAACATTGTTATATTAATCCATACACAGTAAGTAGCAATATCAAAGAATGAAAAGAAATATGATTTAATGCTGTAATATATTTAAATATATTATTCAATATCAAGTAGCTTGTCCATAGCCTTTTGTAGGTCCTCGGGCGAAAAGCCCTCAAATTCTGTATCACTATCATCATCCATATTGTTTAATTGTTTGTCATTTCTGATCAGCGCGTTTTCACTTCCGCTCAGATTAACACTGATGCTGCACACCTTGAAAGATTTAATTATCATTGTGCCCTTTTCCTTCAATGTGTCCATGGCATTTACAACCCAATCCAATACAGTCTGTTTGCTGGCTGTCTTGATCCATCCGTTGCTGCTTTCATTAGATGATATTAATGCATTCATAGCATCCCTGATGTATTCCGTCCAGCTGCGGCAGAGGTAGCTCTTGACAGGTTTATTGATGCTCACATGAAGAGGTTGCACTTTGGATGTGCAGCCTCCAGGTATTATTGCTGGCACAACGTTTCCGTGCCGCAACTGTTTCTTCACGTCATCAGTGATATGAGCCCGGAACGAGTCCATAACTAATAGTGATCGCCCTCTTCTGGTGAATGGCAAATAAATTTCTTCAATCCATCGCAGCATTAGCGTTTCGTCCATCCATGCTTTCTCTTGAACTGTGATAATCCACCCTTTTGGTACCTTCAGATCTAGCTGTCTCTTTCCCTTGAAAAATTAACTGGAGGTAATACGTCGCCAGAACCTGCAACGGCTAAAACTACAGTAATGTGTCTCTTCTCCACGCCAGCTGTACGAATCAGAATGCTTTTCATTCCTTCTTTGTCCACCATTTTCCCTGGCACAAGATCAAAGTACATCGGTGACTCGTTCATGTGAATAATAAACTTATTGTCAGACTCGTCCTCCTCACGTCTATCCATCACAAACTTGTGGAATGAAGCAATCTTTTCTTCCAAATCCTTGGGTAAACGTTCGGCAAGAGAGGTCCTGCTTCTGAGCACAAAGTCATGTCTTTTCATGAAACTCTCTCACCATGAACAACTAACATGGAATTTGCTCTCCAGAAATTCTGTTGAGACAAGCTCCTTGGCATATATACATATTCCCTGAACACTGACTGGAATTTGTAAGTCACACTGAGTGAGCACCCATTGAGCTATCTTATCCATAGCTTGTCCATATGAAATGGGTCGTCCACACTTAGGCAAATGTCCGTTCAAGTTCCGATTGGCAGAAAAGTCAATTTTCATCCAGGTACTCACTGTGGATTTCAGAATCTTGAATTTTTCTGCTGTAGGTCTAATTCCCAGACATTCTGCATTGTTAACGATATCCTGCTTTTGCTTTAATGTATAATGTTTATAGTGACCACGTACAGAACCGGGTGGAGCACTCTCGGGTTCAAGATAATCAGACTCATCATCTAGAGCAGCTTTCTTCGTAGGCGGTTCTTTTTGTGATGTATCCTCAGAATCATTAATTCAAGGTCACTTCTGTGGATGGCCTACTGGCCTCTTTATATTTATATAGCTTGATTGGCTAACAAACATACGATTGGTTGTCAGTGTAGACATTATTACACACGAAACCACTTCAAACAGGTGTGACAGTTATGGCTTTGATTAGAAACCATGACCCCTGCTTTATATCATTAAACAATACATCGGAGAGTCGGTATGGATTAGTAAAATTCATTGGCATTGTGCAACAAAACAAACCCCTTACCCCTGAGGCATTATATACCAAGGTTTAAACATAGTTATTGTTCTATTGGTAGTAAACCTGTTTGTAGACGTTAAATATTGATTGTAGGTGCTAAATGTTCGGTACATCGTGTGCTCTTTTAATGAAATCCAGATGGCTACATTTTACTTCCAAACACACCTGTCAAAGAAATCCCACAAGTTTTATTATTAACAGTTATCACCTAGATACCTTGAAATCTGACATACCAGTACATCAAAACAATCTCTGAGCAGTCGATTGTTTCGAGTCAGCAAGCTCTACTCATTTTGAAGCTACCCTTGGCTAGGTGGGGAGAAAAAAAAAAAGAGAACCACAACAAATAGATCACCTTTATTTTTTTTAAAAATACCAACATATTAATCAGGCCGACTTGTATATTGCAACTTGCTTGTTATTTTTACCCTTCCTATGCGTGTATACAACACTCACCCCATATGGAGCCTCCCACCCTTGGTGCTCTAAGATTAGCCATCATACATGTACCGGTATTTCTACTCTCGATACTAAAATGTTTCTGTCATAAATATCTTAAAAATTATAATTCCAAAATCTTTTTATTTAGTTTGCATTAATATCTTAATTACACAGAAATTAAGCTTGCACGCATTGGTAATGTAGATTTTAATGATCACCGATTAGCAGAGGGTTAAACTGTGGATTGCAAGATTATATAGTAATATGGTGGTTCTTTTGGAAAATACACACACAATCGTGGCTCTAATACATGTATGGCTGTGTTTTCTGGTGGATGGACATGTATCACATAGACAAAATAGGCAAGTAATGCCTGTTTTTCATTCATTATCCTTTCCGTGGTGCTTGACAAAATACCTGTTTTACTTCATGGCAGCACATCGTCATGTGAGCTAACGGTAACTTCGTTACAGACATGGGGGGGAATAAATCTATCTTCAACTGTATGTTTTTGGGCACCTAATTAAAGAATCTGATATGTATTCGGACAACAAAAAAGTAATTATTTGTTGCAGTCCAAAAACATGGTAAATACGGTATGTCACATAACCCAAAGGGCAATAACTCTTACACATCTTTAGATGAAGAACATAATAGGAACCAAGTTTCAAAATGATCAGTAAAAAGCTACAAGACAAACTGTGTGCACAAGATTATATGTTGATACACAAACAAAAATTGCCAAAGAAGAGTGATTTATGTTAAGATAATGGCCATAACATTTACTGTTTCACTCAATGAAAACTCGGATATTAGTTCTCAAAAGATTTTGCCATACATTGCAATAAGCTGCAAGTCAAAATGGTCAGCAACTCTCAACAAAAAAGTGATTTGTCAATAAGCAAATCGTCCGGTGATGGTCATAATAATTATCAAGTTACAAAGAATTCTCGTCCTTTGATGGTCATAATATTTATCAAGTTACAAAGAATTCTATCAAAAACTGAAGTACTAACTGCATTCACAAGACTGTGCCAGACAAAAGGATGGATGGATGAACAGAAAAGATGAAAGATGCACGGGCATACAAAATATTAGTCATGCTGAAACATAACAGCTTTCCACCAGCTAATCATACATATGTATAATGAATAGAAACCTCACATAAAAAAAACTTTTAGTCTATCACTGCCAGCAAAATTTAGGGAATTTCTATGTGAGCTACAAATATTCATAACCTGAGAATCTTCAAAAAAAATCAAAACATGATTTTAAATCAAGACCACTCTCTGCAAGCAAGCTTGTGAAAGCACTTAACCCTTTACCTCACAAGCAGTTTTGGATGCCATTACTTTAATGGAAGCACTTGTCAACACCTCAGTGTGATTCACATACAAGCATATTTAGTTGCCTGAATATGCATATATCAAGGCCACAGTAAAAATCAGCCATTATAAGCTGATTATCAAAGTGCCACCTTATGTGAAAATCCCCTATTAGAAACTACAGGCACTAAGACAAACTACCTTTACATCACGTTTCCTATTTAAGATAGTCATAATCTGCTATTTAATATACACTGGGTCATATTGTCCACTATCCAAAATGGAGGTCATGGATTTTATTCAGCACTTTCTTGAGTTTGGATGATTAGAACTCGTACTTTGAATGCTTCAGGAAGTCAGATATAGGCTCTAATGCCAATGTCACCAATAAAGATTTTTTTAATAATTTGTCATATCTGGATGATTTAGTAATGAACTGACCGTTCCGGTGGCCTAGTGGTTAGAGTGTCTGCCTCAAATGTAGTAGGTCATGGGTTCATTCCCCGGATGAGTCATATCAAAGACTTTTAAAAATGGTACTAACATCTGCCTCACTAGGCGCTCAGCATTAAGAGGTTAGTGTTAGGACTGGTTGGCCTGGTATCAGGATAATATGACTGGGTGGGACATCATGCTACATGTCTGCAGCATGATGTCTCAGTGTTAGACATCAATTTAATGTCACACTGCAGACATTGTAGCGATATGACTGAAAAATTGCTAAACTATGTAAAAAATCCAGATGACACACATACACAATGAACTAACAGATTTAGAGGTCAAGAATGGTCAGCTATGGTTGGTCACTTAGCTTCACTGACTTGGCAGTGAATGAATTCTCTCAAGATTTTAAAGCATATAAAAAATTCTCTAATGAAAAATAATTATACTACTATAAAGATCATATTTTACACTAAAAACATATATAGATAACAAATATGTATAAAAAAAGGTAAAATGGTTAAAATTTATGTTGAACTTAACATAAACTACACTGCCATAATTTTACAGAAGGGCTATTCTTACAGTCATTCAAGTAACAGGTGTTCTATTTATAGCACACTGTACTATATGGCTTTGGCATCTGTATATTGCCAGCCTACACAGTAACAGACACTACAGGGTAAAGGGTTAATTAAATTAACATTACTTACACAATCAACCAATCAACTATTGGCAAGAAGTATTAAAGATGGATGCATTTATAAGGACCCCATTAACTTTAATGTTCCTGAATGACCTTTAAACATGGGGACTAGCATTTAAAAAACAAAGTTAGGAATATAGGCAGTTCTAATCAATATAAAACTGCACAACAAATATGACTGAAATCCAACATTCTTTTTAAAGGTTATGCCACAGAAACCAAAGTTATGAAAACAAGCAGTCAGGGGACATAACTCTTGTTGATGCTGTGAAATGATGAAAATATCAACTAATTCAAGGTCTTATCAATATAAAGCTGCAGGCCAAATTAGGAAGAAATCCAACAACCCACAGTAAAGTAAAGCTACAGTCCAAATTCAGATGAAATCCAACAACCCACAGTAAAGTAAAGCTACAGGCCCAATTCAGATGAAATCCAACAACCCACAGTAAAGTAAAGCTGCAGGCCAAATTCAGATGAAATCCAACAACCCACAGTAAAGTAAAGCTACAGGCCAAATTCAGATGAAATCCAACAACCCACAGTAAAGTAAAGCTACAGGCCAAATTCAGATGAAATCCAACAACCCACAGTAAAGTAAAGCTACAGGCCAAATTCGGGTGAAATCCAACAACCCACAGTAAAGTAAAGCTACAGGCCCAATTCAGGTGAAATCCAACAACCCACAGTAAAGTAAAGCTGCAGGCCAAATTCAGATGAAATCCAACAACCCACAGTAAAGTAAAGCTACAGGCCAAATTCAGATGAAATTCAACAACCCACAGTAAAGTAAAGCTGCAGGCCAAATTCAGATGAAATTCAACAACCCACAGTAAAGTAAAGCTGCAGGCCAAATTCAGATGAAATCCAACAACCCACAGTAAAGTAAAGCTGCAGGCCAAATTCAGGTGAAATCCAACAACCCACAGTAAAGTAAAGCTGCAGGCCAAATTCAGAATAAATCCAACAACCCACAGTAAAGTAAAGCTACAGGCCAAATACAGAATAAATCCAACAACCCACAGTAAAGTAAAGCTACAGGCCAAATTCAGATGAAATCCAACAACCCACAGTAAAGTAAAGCTGCAGGCCAAATTCAGAAGAAATCCAACAACCCACAGTAAAGTAAAGCTACAGGCCAAATTCAGAAGAAATCCAATAACTCACAGCAAAGTAAAGCTACAGGCCAAATTCAGATGAAATACAACAACCTACAGTAAAATAAAGCTGCAGACCGAATTGAGATGTAATCCAACAACCCACAGCAAAGCAGCAGGTCATATTCGATTGAAAACCAACAACCCACAGTAAAGTAGAGCTGCAGAAATCAAAAACAGGAGAATGGTCAATCAAGGAATGGAACTCCTGTAAATGATGAAGCAGATAAAATTGAAACCAAAATTTGTCAGGGTCTCAGCAATATATTGGTGCATACCAAATTTATTTTAAGTAATAGAAACTTAGGTAAACATATGCTCTTAAAACAAAAGTCGGGAGAATAAGTAATCTGGAGACAAATGATGTCAATGCTTTCATAACTAGTCACTGATGTCAAAACTATTGTCATGCATGTCATAAATGTTGGTATTCACACTCATTAAAGTTCTCATCAATAATGAACCTGATGGCCAACTTGGTTAAAATTCCAAGAAAACTTAACGAGGTTATACTACAAAAACCCAAGTCAGGAGATCAAGCGATCAAGGGGCATAACTCTTATAATGATGACTCAGCATTCTGAAAATCGAACTCATTCAAAAGTCTCATCAATATAAAGCTGCCTGCTGAATGGCTGGGGTTGGCGACATTCAAGTTCCTGTGACATCATCAAGTGTTACACTAAAATTAATCCTAACGAGTGATACAAAGGGATTTGCCAGCCATTTAGGGGATAATAGTCATATGTTAGAATTTGAGGACATTTATACTTTTGCAATATACAATCACTAATAAATCAAGTAAACTACAAATTGCACAGACCCTGATCTGCTGTCACATAATGTGCTGGCAGATCTGGATCTATGCAGTCTGTCAGTGTTATGGCTCTATTCTCTTCAACTAAGTAACAGGGAAGAGTGAAAACCATCAAGATTTTTCTAAATTTTCAACAAGCAGTCTATTTCCCCAGAATTTAAAGCGAAAATTTAAACAGAACTTACAGTAATGCAGATTAAAGCCCAAATAGTCCTAAAAGATTTATCACAGACCCAAATGTATAAAGTTCCTACTGAATTTCAGTGATATTTCAAATAAGTTCAACTACTGAAGATGTTAATGTGTCTGAAGTCTCGAATACACTAGTGTGCCAGTGGCCTGTGGTGTGGTGATGCGCCAAGTCTTTTGATGTATCACAATAATATAATCTAAAAATGTTCTTGTCTGAAATAAACATAATTCCAAATTAATGTTCCAGTCCAAAAACATTATAGGTAAGCACTTTGTATTTCCAGTGAATAATAATCTGAATAAATAATTCCACCTAAATGAAATACTGAACATAACAATAAGACTGATTCTGCCTCAAATGCTAAATGCAAGAACGAGTAATTTCTCAAGTTCAAGTAAACATTATATAAAAAAGCAAAGACAAATAAGTAGAACCAAGATGAGGGTCAAAAGCTCATTCTAGAATATTCTAAGTTGTCAACAAGATAAAATCCATTACTAAAATTATAATAAAAATCGTTCTAGAATATTCTAAGTTGTCAACAAGATAAAATCCATTACTAAAATTATAATAAAGATCATGGCAAGCATCAGAAAGACCAGGTTAATAAATGAGCGAATTCAATGTTCTAGACCCAGACCCAAATAAATATGTTTACCTCTTTTGATAATGATCCTAATATTTAATCCACAATCGCAGAGAAATATTAACTATGCACTATTTGTTTACAAAATAAAAGGTTCTGGTCAGGTATACAATGAACTTGATTTTGGACAAGGTCAAGTCCAAAATACATTATACATAACATATAATCTTGGAGAAAAAGTAACATATACAAAATAAATATACTTAACAGTTAGGAGTAATCAGTACAACAAATAACATAGACCCTGATCTGCCAGATCAGTGTCTCTGTTGACTGCAGTTAGATTCGACTTTTAAGTGAGTATACACAGCAACAGTGTTTCTTTAGCAAATTAGACTTTAAAAGCAATGTATCAGCAAAGCTGGCAAAAACAGTAAAACCACAATTACTGTCCTGAAATGTTCAAGCACAAGACCGTTCTCCCTATTCTAACAAAACAAAATTGTCACTGCTACCAAAATCAAAAATGTATTTCTCCATTGTACTATGTCTCAAGAAAATCCATGCTATCATAACATAAATATCTCCAACAGCATGATTTTACTACTTCACATTTTGATTTTTGAACAATAGTTATACTTTCTAGTGTGTAAAACTTATCACAAACATATTAAAACATTACATATCACCTTTTTACTTGCACTCTGACACCTGGATGGTTTTCAGTTTATAATGTATAAAAATTCCTATTGCTATGAAAAACTTAGTATTTACTCAACAGTGCTACTGAAGCACAACAGTAATAGTTTGCAGTCGTTAAAAGAAAAGCATTGCTATGAGAAGGTAGACAAAGCCTAGTCCAAGAGTTCATTTTAGATTTTCGTACCATTTTACTCCGTTGCTCCATCTGCTCTACAAGACGTTTCCATCGATCCTGGAACTCTTCAAGTCGTGTACTCAGCTTACGCACTGCCTCTTCATTGTTCACACGCTCTGCAATCTGCTGGCCACATTCATACAGTGCCTCAAACTTTTTAACCTGCTGCACCATATCCCGCTCTATTGTCTGAAATGCATGAAATTTTATGCCTGATGACAACAATGTCATAAATGACAACAGTGAAAATGATGACAACAATGTCAATGACAACACTGACATTGATGCTGACAACAATCTCATTTATTGATAACAGTCAGTAACAAAAACAATGTCAAAAATGTTGACAACAATGTCAATATTAATGACAACAATGTCAATAATGATGAACAGCAATAACAAATGCCATCAGAAAAGTGACATCTACAGGAAATCACTTATATTCAGTGCCACACATAGACTGTGAGCTCGCTGGTTTCCTGCAATGTTTTGTTCCAAGTCCCAAACCATATGCAATCCTGCACATGCTTTTCAGCAGAAAAGGGCAAAAATAAACCAGCAAGAGGTTTCCAGTATATTTTAATTGAATTCAAATTCCAGTTGGATTCAAGACCTCCTTAAATATCAGGAGGGTGCAGGAACCCTATTTATAGTCAATGCCAGTAAGTAAAAAGTGTACGCTATAGTTATATAAGAGAGCAAGATCCAGAACAGAAATTACATGGTGCAACTCATTTCACTGTATCCAAATGTTTTCACAAGTTACTTAGGCACATGATAAGACTTGTAGTGGTTTTTTTGAGAGATAAAAACATTTTCATGGGTACATAAAATCGTGGTTTTGCCTGTCAAGTTTGCATATTAGTAAGTATTAAATTGTATGGTTTAATATTTACAAATACCCAAAATAAAGAATATAAAAGAATAAAACTATGCCGGCTCAATGACGGTCACTTTAATTAAAGCAATACTACCACCTGTATGAACACAAATCAAAGACCTGGCAAATTCAATACTTACACCATGTTTTTGACCAAGTGAATAACATCAGTCGAAGCCAACATAGCCAACAACACTAAAACAATACTTCCATCTCTATGAGCACAAATAAAACACCTGTCAAGATAAATCACTTCTGCCATGTTTTTGTTCAAGTCCTAAACATCAAAGGAAGTCGACACAGCCAATCAGTTATTAAATAAGAATTAAAGTCACACTTTCACAAGTGGTATGCTAAACAGGTTATGGATGCCATTATGGAAAAAATGTTACTGGTGATGATAAGTGCACAGCATTAGTAAACCTTGCAACCTCATTAATCAAGCCAGTTCATGCTGAATGGATAATTGTAGCTCAGGTGACAATGAGTGAAAGATCGGACCTAAATGTCAGTGGTTTTGAGAAAGCTGGACTTGTTTAATTCACAATTTGGTGATTATTTACCTGAGAAGCATTTGCGAGTAACATGAGATTTGATTGACACAAAGTTAATACAGTGGCTTTTTCCAAAAATCTGTGAAGTGTGAGCTTTAATAATCTGCTGTAATTAGTGTATATACATAGTGTTTCATTAATAGCGTTTCAAAAAAGTTATAAGGATTTAAATGTTTTAACAACTGTAGTCCCTGAATGAAGGATCGATTTGAATAAGTATTAAACTTAATTTTCATATACTGTTATTTTGTATTACTTTTTTCTTTCATTTTCAGTATTCCTATAGTTTGAATACCTTATGCCTTTTCTCTATTTTCTCTCTATCCTTACTTATCTCACATATTGATTTAAGGCAGCGAGTGTAAAATTACAGCTATCGGATACCTTATCAAATGTGTGCACTGAAGCAATATAAAATTAGTTATAATTCTTCTTTCAAAAGGTTAAAATAAAAAATAAAACAAACACATGTAAAAGCTTATATTTAACTACCAGATTATGGTATTGCCCTTGATATATCAACTACTAGTAGCTGTGTCAATCTCCAGAAATGAAACACTAAGAAAACAGAGGGGGGTCATCATCCTACGTGGCTCATTTTTTGTTGGGGATTTAAATTCGTGGGTCAGGGAAATAACAAAAACTACAAAAATCAGTCCCCCACAAAAATTGATGATACTACAGTACTGCTGTAAAACTTCCACGTGTAAGTGTGCTTGTACCTTGAGTTCCTGAACCTGAGTTAGGGCCTGATTTTGATCCGACACATCCATGTGCTTCATCCTGATCAGAACAGCCTCTTTCTCCAGCAGCCAGTCCGAAAATTTGTCCTCTTCCTCTGCAAAATGCTGCCACTTAAGAAGCACATCCTGCAGGTGGAGCCACTGTTCCTCAGTCCAGTGACAGATTGTGGCCCAGCGTTTTCCAAGGTTCTGCAACTGCTTCTCCATGGCCTCACATGCTGAACAAAACATCAGATGCAATGATATCCATATGGAACACAAATGGGTATAGCACACTCACCTGGGTTTTTTTCCTTAAATTGACTACTGTAAACAATTACACTAACGCATTTCGGTTTCTAAAGTACCTTTGTCAATGAAATAATGTTTGAATCTTAAAAAGACGGGTTTCATTTCATGACTCATAATACAGGGTTCATACAGAATTCTGAATGATAAATTCATAGACTTTTCCCAAACTTTCAAAGACCACAAACATAGATTTCCAAGAACTATTTTCACTAACATTTTGTATAAAAGTTATGCTATATGAGAAAACAATGAATGCAAAATACTGCAATATTGTTTAATGATGAAATTAAACTGAATGGGTCATCAAAAGAAAGAAACCAGGAAAACCTGGACTACATTCAAATCCAACAACCTTGGACAATTTTTTTTGTGATCATAGAAAGAAATTAAAATGTTTGGGCTTATTTCAATTTTTAAAGACTTTCTAAGACCTCAGGATAATCTGCTAGATTTTCCCAAACTTTCCAGGTCTTTGAAAATGCTACCTCATTTTTCCCAAACTGCCAAAGACCTTCAAAGACTGTATGAACCATGTAGTAGCACATTGTTTTCAAAACAAGAGACACAAATGGGTATAGCACACTCACCTGGTTTTTTCCCCTTAAATTGACTACTGTAAACAATTACACTCACATTTTGGTTTCTAAAGTACCTTTGTCTAAGTAAATCATTTTTGGATCTTAAAAACATTGACACTGTAGGGTGACCTACCAAGTCTGACAAAAAGTTTGACACAGGCATAGGAATGGTAAAAGTCTCAGTCCCAAGCAGTCAAAGGGTCAGTTAATGACTTCATTCATTGGCACCAGTTTTACTAAACACTAGAACAAATTTTGACTTTGATCAGTTCAAAATTAACATCATGATAGCAGACCCTTCATTCATGCATCATATTTGCGACCAAAACAGACAGAACTGTTTACTGAAAGTATTCTAATAAAGATGAATTGTAAAATGACAATTCAGACTGAGTTACCTGACTCGGTATTATTGTCATCTACCACAACCACCATGTTCTGCAAGCTGTCCACCTTCCTCTGCTGTTGTTCGAGCTCCTCCTGTAGCTTCTGAAAAGGAAACAAAAAATGTAAATTATTTATAAGATTCATTAACTAATATCCATTAAACCAGGGGTGCACAACACGTGTGCCTGAAACAGAAATAAAATAGCAACATCCTCCTCTCATTATCCTCACGCATGTCCCTATAAAACAGTGTTAATGGAATATACCCAAAAATTACTAAACATCATTTACTTCATCAATTCCAATGTTTAAGAGGAACAGTGATATGCGCAAAATCATATACTTGATATCATTTGGGGTATATGTTCTTAACATTTTTGAAATGCAGCTATACATTTATAATATCAGTGTAAAAGAAAAGAAATGGGTCATTGGAACAGGCCAAAGTGGACATGAATTATTTTGCCTTTTGATCTAACAGAGAAAACTTTCCTACATAAAGTATATACAAAATTAACTTGGTGTGACAATGATATTAATGATTTGCAATTAACTGATTTACATGTGCTGCTTTCCTTAACAAAACAACTACATGCAAGTCAGATGAAATTTGCCCAATGTAATAATACAATAAGTGCAATATTAAAAAAATAATCTTCAGCATAACTTGTGCTAAAAGGAATAATATTAGTCAGAAACATAGGATTAGGGTTAGAGTTAAACTTGAGTTAAGGATGTTGGTCAACATCTTTGAGGCGTTCACCTGAAAATTAGAAATAGAATGAGACCTGAAAGTCTAACAGGGATGAGAATATATTCAAGTTAGTACCTGATCCATAACTTTTCCAAAAATTAAAATTATAATATGCTCTGCACTGCAAATTAAACATTACCCTAAACGTTTCATTTATGATGCTATTGAGCATTGTTTTAAAGTTGTAATTTAAGGCCTCTGTAACATTATTATGCTTGGTAAGGAAAGGAGTTAATTTTTATGAAGATTTCCTTTGGTTACCTTACAATACAACCGAGGCTTGTGAATTTTATTATGAGAATGGTATGAAAAATTAATGTATGTCTTAATGTATGCATAATGGCACCTGAAACGGAAACTGGCCTGAATATTTACCTTGTGTTCATCCACCTGAGCCTTGATGGTCTGTAAGTCTGTTCCAATTGGGCCCTGGTTGGCTATTCTCTCCTCCATTTTGGCTAGCCAGGTTGCCAGTTCATCTAACTGCTGTTGCTGAAGGGTCATCAGTACTTGCTGAAGCCTTAAATGGGTACAGAACATTAGGAAGGCAAGTTTGAAAGTCTACCTGTCCAATTGTGAACTGATTCTCAAACAAAAGATAATTTGAGACATGTGCCATATATTATGCTTCACTTGTTATTATCTATAATTAATTTTAAATGGTTGGAAAAGAAGATGACAAAAAACCCAATTTAAAATAAACAATCCAAATATTATTACAATATGCTGAAATTGACCCATAATATTGGCCTAAATTTCATAGTGGGACGATTTTGACTCAATGCCTATTATAAGTATCTGTAAAATCAATGTAAGAAAATAACAAGAATACTTAGGGTTGTATTGATATCTTACAAGCATATATGAGATACACAATAAATATAGTGCAACTGCTTGAACAAATATCAAATCTGTTATGTTGTACCATATTTCTGTAACAGAATCTAACTTGAATGGCTCATGCAGCTGATGAAATAAATGCAAAATACCAGAACCAGAGTCACTTGAAAAACATGTATCCATGAAACTATTTCTATATTTACTAACGGCTTAATATTAAGCACCAGTCAAGAGTACAAAGAATGGCATGCAAGAACCTGCACAAAGAATGACTTCTTGTAAGAACCTGTACAAAGAATGACTTAATGTAAGAACCTGTACAAAGAATGACTTATTGTAAGAACCTGTACAATGACTTCTTGTGAGAACCTGTACAAAGAATGACTTAATGTAAGAACCTGTACAAAGAATGACTTATTCTAAGAACCTGTACAAAGAATGACTTATTGTAAGAACCTGTACAAAGAATGACTTATTGTAAGAACCTGTACAAAGAATGACTTCTTGTAAGAACCTGTACAAAGAATGACTTAATGTAAGAACCTGTACAAAGAATGACTTATTGTAAGAACCTGTACAATGACTTCTTGTGAGAACCTGTACAAAGAATGACTTAATGTAAGAACCTGTACAAAGAATGACTTATTCTAAGAACCTGTACAAAGAATGACTTATTGTAAGAACCTGTACAAAGAATGACTTATTGTAAGAACCTGTACAAAGAATGACTTATTGTAAGAACCTGTACAAAGAATGACTTAATGTAAGAACCTGTACAAAGAATGACTTAATGTAAGAACCTGTACAAAGAATGACTTATTCTAAGAACCTGTACAAAGAATGACTTATTGTAAGAACCTGTACAAAGAATGACTTATTCTAAGAACCTGTACAAAGAATGACTTATTGTAAGAACCTGTACAAAGAATGACTTATTGTAAGAACCTGTACAAAGAATGACTTAATGTAAGAACCTGTACAAAGAATGACTTATTCTAAGAACCTGTACAAAGAATGACTTATTGTAAGAACCTGTACAAAGAATGACTTATTCTAAGAACCTGTACAAAGAATGACTTATTGTAAGAACCTGTACAAAGAATGACTTATTTTAAGAACCTGTACAATGACTTCTTGTGAGAACCTGTACAAAGAATGACTTCTTGTGAGAACCTGAACAAAGAATGACTTATTCTAAGAACCTGTACAAAGAATGACTTATTGTAAGAACCTGTACAAAGAATGACTTATTTTAAGAACCTGTACAATGACTTATTGTAAGACCCTGTACAAAGAATGGTGTGTGTGTGTGTGTGTGTGTGTGTGTGCACGCGTGCGACGTTGATTTTTAACACAGCTTTAACAATTTCAGTCATATTGCTACGATGTCTGCAGTGTGACAGTTTATAGTGACATCTAGCAACGGGGCATCATGCCCCAGACACGTACCATGAAGTCCCGCCCAGTCACATTATCCTGACACCAGGCCAACCAGTCCTAACACTAACCTCTTAATGCTGAGCACCAAGAGAGGCAGCTGTTAGTACCATTTTTTTAAGTCTTTGGTATGACTTGGCAGGGGATCGAACCCAAGACCTCCCACATCCGAGGCAGACACTCTAACTACTAGGCCACTGGAGCAGTTAAAGAATGACTTGTAAGAACCAGTACAAAGAATGACTTGTAAGAATTGTATAAAGAATGACTTACAGTAAAAACCTGTTCAAAGAACAACTTCTTGTAAGAACCTGTACGAAGAATGACTTACTGTATGAACCTGCACAAAGAATGACTTGTAAGACCCTGTACAAAGAATGACTAGTAAGAACCTGTACAAAGAATGACTTGTTTTAAGAACCTGTACAAAGAATGGCTTGTAAGAACTGTACAAAGAATGACTTGCTGTACTAAACTGTAAAAAGAATGACTTGTTTTAAGAACCTGTACAATCAACATGAACTGAATATTAGGCACATACTGGCTTTGTCTGGAGAGAGCTTTCAGACGGAGGTCCTCCCATCTGTTGTTTAGGAGACTCATCTGGATGCGAATTTCATTTTCCTCATCTGCCGTGACCTTCCCCTCTGCAATCAAGTCATTCCCTTCCCTCAGTACATTGCCAATACTGTCCTGGTGTTTGGTTAATTCCAACATGAAATCCTGAAATAAACAAAATGTCAAATATCCATGCAGACATTTCAACTCTGACATTGCTAATCTGTTTACATTAGTTTAAAAAAAAGACATTTTATCATGTGTTAGAAGATCACAGAAAGATAATTATGCAACTATCTAAAATGGAGAATAAATATGTAGTTCCCATGACAATTCAGATTTCAGGTCCATTCAGCTCATTTAAACTGTAAATATTGCTCTTCGTTATAATGGCTATATGAAATTCTATTCAAGTCAATAATTCACTCCCTTTTATTAAATGAAGGATTGCACTGTATGTGTGTATGTGTGTGTGTGTTGTGCATATATTTCATGGATCCTGCATCACAGTGTCTAAAAAGACCAAAATTCAAATTTATACAAGGTCTAACAGATTTTAAAATGTACGGACAGAGGGATGGACAAGGAAAATACTATGTGACCTAATACAATCATTGTGTCGCACAAAATTCAGCCAGAAATACATTTGTTGTAGACTTAGCAGTGAATAAATAAAAATTATTTCATGCAATAATTGGACTAGTTACTAGTCAATGATTTTCAGGTCCACAAAGAAACAAAGAAAGTGAACTGAGGAAGCCATATTGATTAAGTTATAACTGACAGATTGCTATAATTTACAATATGATAGACCTTATGGCTTGATTTTTAAATATCAGGTTTCCTCACATCTCAGCAATTTTATTTAAAAAAAAGAGTATAGCTTGTTACAAGCAAAAGCCACTTCATCAAAACTGTAATGATTGCAATTCTCCACTGCTTCAATATTTCTGGACTATAATTAAAAGATATGACAATAAGGTGTACCTCATGCTCACTAAACTGTTTCTTGACTTCTATAACTGAGACCGATATGGGTTCTTGCATCTCCATGACTTCCTCTGCTTCCAGAAGCCATGTCAGAACATTTTCCAGTGCATCCTGGTATGAAATTAAATCCACAGAGGCCGAACTCATTGTGCTGTGTCGACTTGAAGAGCTACTCATGGACATGGCATGCTGAAAAAAGATAAAGACATTTTGTATGATAAAGTTACAACAAGTCTAGTTGCGTTTGATTCAACAAGAGTTTTGTTCACGCATGGCCATGCAGAACTAAACCATCCTGCTATCAAACTGTGTGCCAAGAACATGACACATTACTGTACCAATTATATTCCATTTGCTCTTAAACTGAAATCATTTTAGTTTCTGCACCGAAATTGGAAAACTGCTCTGTCTTTTGATACACAACATTTAGCTGTAACCTCATATCTATGCAACTTGCACAAGTTCTAATCTTGGCATTCTGCAAGATAAATGAGACTGTGTCTCTGACCTATTTACGTGACCAAATGTAATGCTCTTCATGTCTGACTGGCAAAACATCAGTACCAGTTGGGCTAAACTGTCAACAGTCTTTTTCTACTGAAGAGCTGACTCTATTACAATGAATTCAAGGCTGTATTTATACTCAGAAAGAAAAAATTGGTTTATAATGATAGAAAGATGGGCTTATGGTATTTCATTCATGTCACTACCATGCTTAAGCTGTAATTATATGGCTGGAGCAAGATCTGAGAAAGAATTCAAGATGTAATAATTTTACAAAATTCCTCTTCAATATGGGGTTGGGTGAAAGAAAATCTGTACAGTAGTGTAATTTAACTATACATCAAAGATAAAATCAGAAGTGAAAAATATTGATATAGTCTTGCATTTAGATAATGTTTTACGTGAACTAACAAAATGTTACGGTTCTTGCATTAAGCAGGTATGGTTGATGAGGATGAATTGGCATTTAATGGCATGAAGGCCATACCAAGCCAAGAAACTGAAGTGAAGTGTTATACATGTACTTAAAAAAAACACAAGAGTCTGTGCAGCATGAACAGAGTATCAACAACATTTACTACGCAATCTCTTCACCATAATGATAAATTTTTACGTACTTTGAACAAATAAAAATTTTTTCGGGAGCCACTCCACGACCGCGTTATATCCAAATTTGTGTTATAGAAGGGCATGTTATAGCAGGGTTGCACTGTACTGTAATGGCCCACACTTATATTTACATTCACTGTACTATAATGACCCATGATAATGTTTACATTCACTGTACTATAATGGCCCACAGTGATGTTCACATTCCCTGTACTGTAATGGCCCACAACATTGTTTACATTCACTGTACTATAATGGACCACAATGATGTTTACATTAGCTGTACACTAAAGGCCCTCAATGATGTTTACATTCATTGTACTGTAATGGCCCACAATGATGTTTACATTCATTGTACTGCAATGGCCTACGATATTTACATTCACTGTACTGTAATGGCCTACAATGTTTACATTCACTGTACTGTAATGGCCCACAATGATGTTTACATTCACTGTACTGCAATGGCCGACAATGTTTACTACTATCACCGTACTGTAATGGCCAATGATAATGTTTACATTCAATGTACTGCAATGGCCGACAACGATATTTACATTTAATGTACTGTAATGGCCTACAATGTTTACATTCACTGTACTGTAATGGCCCACAATGTTTACATTCACTGTACTGCAATGGCCGACAATGTTTACTACCATCACTGTACTGTAATAGCCAATGATAATGTTTACATTCAATGTACTGCAATGGCTGACAACGATGTTTACATTTAATGTACTGTAATGGCCTACAATGTTTACATTCACTGTACTGTAGTGGCCAACAATGATGTTTACATTCACTGTACTATAATACCCCACACCAATGTATATAAGAAAGAAAAATAAGATGGATCTATCCTTGTGCTTTTCATTCAAAACATTCATTTCCTCCAAACATTTGGTCATATTGCCCTCAATTACATTGTATTCTCATACACTTTATCAGGCAAACTTTACACCCAATACAAAGTTCTCCAAGTTTTCTTTGTTATGTAAGGTTCTTTATATCCTAATATTTTATGCTAGCAGGACAAGCCAAGTCATGAATAAGATTCGGTACTCGTGTTTCCCTGAGACCTAGCATCTTGGTAAGCCAGATTTATTTTGAGTCATGGGCAACTGGTGCATTAAAAATATTCAGTTAATATTTGAAGAAATATACTATGACTTAATTTCTTCCAAGGTATCTATTTTTATAGTTTTGCTATAAACAAAATTTTCATCACTTTCAAATTTATAAGTTAATGTTAGAAGGTCCTACTGATTCTATAGAAGGATTATTGATTGTTGGGTCTTTAGATGTGATGTGGTTCACCCATGAAGTTTACAAGTATTGAATACCATATGTACCTGCTTATAAGATGAGTTCAACTGCAAACTGCACAGACAAAGATCTGCCATCGCATAATGTGCCGGCAGATCTGGGTCTGTGCAGTTTGTTAGGAGTAAACATAAGAACAGACAACATAGGCCCTGATCTGGATATGCATAATGCTACAGCAGATCTGGATCTTTGTTGTTTGCACTTTGACTTTGTCTTATAAGCAGGAATAGACTAGAATTGTGCACAAGAATATGGAAGGTTTTCATCTTTATATCCTTTTCTGCTCAAG
This sequence comes from Sinohyriopsis cumingii, assembly GCA_028554795.2. NCBI lineage: Eukaryota > Metazoa > Mollusca > Bivalvia > Unionida > Unionidae > Sinohyriopsis > Sinohyriopsis cumingii. The sequence goes on along the minus strand of JAPYKE020000076.1, from coordinate 3,695,453 downwards.
TTCTAACAACATAAGCTTGAAGCAAAGGCAAAAGTTTGAACCACTCCAGTGGCCTAGTGGTTAGAGCATCTGCCTCGAATGCAGGAGGTCGTGGGTTCGATCCATGGCCGAGTCATACCAAAGACTTACAAAAATGCTACAAACTGCTGCCTCGCTCGGCGCTCAGCATTAAGAGGTTAGTGTTAGGACTGGTCAGCCTGGTGTCAGGATAATGTGACTGGGTGGGACATCGTGCTACATGTCTGTGGCATGATGCCCCAGTGCTAGACATCACTATAAACTGCCACACTGCAGACATCCTAGCAGTATGACTGAAAAATTGTCAAAGCTATGTTAAAAATCCAAATCACACACACACACACACACACACACACACACAAAGTTTGATTTAATTCCATCTCAAGCATGCTGACTCAAAGCAAAGGAAAGTCAATTAGTCCATACATAAGCAAGATTACTACCAGCTGGACTTTGATCTTTATGGTCACTTTGTGCGAGAATGAAATTCTCATCACACCTACAATAATATTTTTCCATCCAGAAAGAGTACTGCTAAGCTATGCAATAGTAACAGATAAAATATTATTGTTTTTTAAACAAATAACTAATTCTTCAAATGCTCTTATGGACTCTAGTCACCCTTGAAACAGTGATTCCTTTCTCAAGCAGCCCCTCTCAAGAGAATTCACCCACTGACCTATGGCCACTTTGTTCAACACTAAAATAGTACAATTTCACCAGTATATTGCTCCCCCCCCCCCTTTCTGACAGACCAGCTTTTTCAGTGTCTTACACAGGGGATCATTATATCACCACATATGAACATGGAAGCTTACAATTATATTACATTTTGAATGTACCAAACATCGGAGTTATTCCAGTACCAAAACCATCATCTGCACCAGCTGAATCTCTGGCATGTGGAATTTCCATTGTTTTCATAACCATCAAGAGAACAGCTGTGTGTGCAACCCAACCCCCCAACTGTGTAGCAGACACAACACAGGCACAATGTCAGAATCATGCAATCCATCTTGCTATTCAGTACCGAGTGCACAAAATACCAGGTCAAAAACCAAAGACGACCTCTGAACAGACTGAACTCTGAAATGCCAAATAACATTCTGGTATCAGATCATCATTTAATTGGTTTATTTTTTCAAATCCTGTATTTTTAATATCTAACAGATAAACTGTTGAGCATGACTGATCTGGACTTCACTACCAAATAACTACACAAATAAAGGCTTCAACTTAGTATCCCCCACCAATTTATTGGGGGTGGGGAGGGGAAGTCCTTTGAAACCAGAAATATTTTTTGTTTTACCCTAAAATAATTTTTTTTCAACAAGTACAATGGACAGAATTCATTCTTTTTCCCATAATATCAAAGCAAGATTACTTTTTGCGCTATTTGCTGGCCAGTTTTTTATTAAAATAATTAAGCTAAAAACATATTGCTGTAAAATGTCTCACAGATCATGGATGTTAGAATCACTCAGGGAATACATTATTGTTACATAACTGTTTTTGAAGTTTCATTCTCTCTAATGAGTCAAACATTGATAAAAGTTTTCTATTTACTACATATTTAAATTGAAGTCACAATTGCTAAAATATACTTTGTGTAAAAAGACAGGCATTCACATTTTTGCTACTAGACCCAATGCAAAACCGTACAGAAAAGTTAATTTTATTGCAAAGATTATTTTCTTAATGCTTTTAATGTTGAGAATAAATCCAATTCATTCAGTATCAAATTTGATATTGTGACTTTTAATTATTGTTTCAGATTCCAGTAACTTTTGTGCTTCCTGTTCAAATATAAATTAATTTATAAACCAACAGTAATCCCAAACCAAAATGCATCCTTGCTGAAAGCTTGTGGCAAGCTTGCGGTAAGCTTGCGATAAGCTAGTTTGATGTTTATAAGCTAACATGGATGCTTGCGCAAGCTTGTACAAGCAAGTGCAGGCTTAGGCAAGATAGCTGGATATAACCGCAAGCTTGCACAAGCTTGCGCAAGCTTGTACAAGCTTTCTTGTTTGCTTCAGAAATTAAAACTAGCTTGCACAAGCTTTCTTGTTTGTTTCATAAAGTAAAACTAGCTTGCGCAAGCTTTCTTGTATGTTTCAGAAAGTAAATTTAAACTAGCTTGCAACAAGTTTCTTCATATATATATATATATATATATATATATATATATATATATATATATATATATATATATATATATATATATATATATATATATATATATCCATTGCTTGTGAAAGTTTGAGACCATGTATCCAAGTAGCAGGCACCATCACTGTCACGCCCCTACGAAAACAAAGTCATGACTTGATGAACAATCATGAAGTGTTCATGAAAGTTCCTCAAGTAAGTTCATGAACTTCAAGAATTTTGATGAATCATGTACTTGAAGTTCATGAACACACTGATGAATTTTTATGAACTATTATAATATCTTTGAAGTTCCTGAAATGTCATGAACTAATGGTTCATGAACAATTCAAGTACTTTGATGCAATACCATGGTATTTCTTAAAAAAATGTATATTAAATATCTATATCATTATATTCATAAAATGTTCATGAAAATTTATCATACAAACTTCTCACAATATTAGTGAAATTTAAATAAAGGTGAATTTTTTCTTCTTTTTTTAAAATGATATACTGTATAAATGTTCATACAGATCTTTAATTCAATACTTGTTTACTTAACCTGAGTATTTCTGGATTAATATGGGAAAATATTTTCTGGCCAGCATCAACAAAATGTATTTGCTTTAAAAAGCTTTCAATGACTTTGTCCTAACGTTTTTTTTCTTCTCTCCATTACTGTTATAAACTGCATATTCTATTGACTTAGTCACTGGTTGCCAATTTGCAGTAAAAACCGAAATATATTAACAATGATTATTCTGATTGGATGACTTTGAAAAAAGATGTGATATGATTGGTTAATATACGCACGCGATTTCAACAGTTAAGCTTCCTCAGAAACCAAAGATCATGCAGATGGTTAGGCAAAAACCTCGAACAAAAACCGTGGACTCCATGGAATGGACAGATGAGAATATTTTCAATATCATTTTTTTAAAGTAAGTAGAAGTGCAGAGAAGCGACTTTGAAGAATGTGAAGGAAATGATTTGGTGAGAGCAAAATTAGGCAGAAAAGCGTACCAAGCCAGGATGACCAGAATTACAGTGAGTATCTTTTTCTTGGTCATTCGTGATTAATTCAGTAGAAGTTATATGGATATTTTATTGGTTTATATATGTCATCATATTATTTATAACCAAGCTAATGACACGATTTTGTTCAGACCTAATTTAAACTTGCTCATCGAAGTTTTGAAAATCACTAAACATTATCACCCCCACCCACCCCAGTTCTTGATACCAGACGCGGTTCGATATCGATAGGAGTTGAGATGTTCGAGATCAATTTCTTTTACATGACATCACTATTTCTATAATCTGATGTAATTTCGTAATTTAAAAAAAAAACCTTAAGAAAATAGTTAATGCGTGAAACTGTTCACAATAAAAGTGCAAATAACAACATGATGAAACCGGAAGCAGCTATACGCAACATGCGGAGTCGGAGTGGATGCATTAGTGACATACTAAGGGCCTATACCACACAAGTCTGGCGTTTTATCAATAAAAAATGGCGAAAATATTTGAAAGCATGAAATAACCGCTATCTGTAATATATACGGTTATTTAGTGTAACGGTGTTGTCAAAAAAAATGTCATATTTTACTGAATAAAACATCCGTCTCCTGTGACTATGCCTATGGCTAGACAGATTCAGTTAATATAAAACAGTGACAAAATTCTGCAATAATATAAATGCTCAGTATTATGTGTAAGGGATTAAATCATTTTTGAGTTGGATCATATTATTCCAGTAAGTAAAGTGGGGTACAATGATAATGTGCTAAAAGCTAAAAACAATGTTGATCAGAGATTATCTGTAATTAACTAACTTTAAATTTTTTTCAGACCAGACAGCAGAAAAGTACAATTGTTAGAGGATGAAGTTTGTAGGTTAAGGAGGAAAATTTGAAAACTGGAGGATTCAAGATGGAAGAGACATTAAATTGTGACTGCTGCAACAATGTTAAAGATCCAAACAGTAATCAGATGGAACAGCTTAAGTTGCAGAAGGAGACATTCAGTAGTGACAATGGACAGGATTTGATTAAATTATAGACCCTGAACATCTTCACAAAAGAGTTATCAGACAGGTCAGTCTCTGGAAGAAGATTGGTCAGGAGAAACCCCAGCTGAAAGACAGCCCAATGACGATGAAATATGCTTCAACAGTTGATTGCAGGCAACTGCCCCAATATCTCTTGAACATTTTTCAAAGAAAAATTACAGAACATACAAAAAGTGTTGCTAAGGGTAAAAAAAAAAGAATATCACTTGTCTGTTTAAATTTATCTGAAATCAAATACAGTTTTTAAGATAATATGTTGCATTTTATACTGTATTAACCCCATCCCCCATCTAAGGTTATTGTATGATTCAAGATGAATAGGTATTTGTGACTTGTCAGGTTATCATATTTTGTTTTATAGGCACTGTTCGTGAAGTCATGAATCATTGAGAAACTTTGTTCATCATAGTTCATGAATATGTTCATGCACTTGTTCATGAATGATGATGATCCAATTTGTGGACTGTTTTCAATTCATGCACATTCTAGAATAATTCATGAACCTTTTGATGAACTTTCATGAATGGTTCTTGAACCAAGTTCATGAACAGTTCATTCATTATTCATGATCATTTCATTGGGGCGTGACACTTGCAGCTAGGGGAACACATAAAGCTTCTGCAGCCTTGGGTAAGCTTGCAGTGAATGAATGAACTTGAACAATGGAATTAAACTTAATGTTTTGGCAGAACAGATTTGTTTTCCACTGCATTGCAACTATAAGATTGCATTATTTAATCATTAAATATGCAGATTACTTCATTGGAATGAAGTAAAACTTTGCAATATATTATGATAATTTGGTCCACCAGGAGCAGTTGAGTCTAAAATGCATTTTTGGACAGGGGCCTTCGGACTCCCAGCCACCACCCCCCTTTCACATTTTCAGGGGGGGTTTTGGAAGGGGGGAAAACACAATCATGTCTGATTTTTGAAAACCCAGATGCTTGTAGCAAGAAATCTCTGCAAGCTTGCAACAAGCTAGTAACAAGCTTGCGCAAGCTAGTAACAAGCTTGCACAAGCTTGTGTATACTTATTGTACTAGGTAAATAAATAACAAGCTTGCGCATGCTTGTGCAAGCTTAAGCTTGCGCAAGCTTGTGCAAGCTTAAGCTTTCGCAAGCTTGTGCATGCTTATGACACTTTTGTTAAATAAGCTTGCGCAAGCTTGCTGCAATGTTCCAAATACAAGCTTGCCGCAAGCTTGCTGCAATGTTCCAAATACAAGCTTGCCGCAAGCTTTATAAATAAGCTTGCGCAAGCTTGCTGCAATGTTCCAAATACAAGCTTGCCGCAATGTTCCAAATACAAGCTTGCCGCAAGCTTTATAAATAAGCTTGTGGCAAGCTTGCTGCAAGCTTTAAAACAAGCTTGCAATTTTGGTTTGGGATGTGACATAAGACTGAGCAACTGTATAAGGACCCTAAATAATAATAACCAGATGTTTACCATCTACAGTGAATTTTACTTATTCATTATTGAATTTTTATGTTGTTACAGAAGTCACAACTTTTATTGTGATTTTCAAATAATTATGGGTTAAGACCATCCGAGTACAGTTCACTTCTTCATAGCCAACTACTATTTAAATATAAAGACATAGTTCCTTATTATGGGTTTACTAAATTTATATTAGGCCCCAACATGTATTAGCTTAGTATATAAAAAAATTTGGTTTAAAGACCCTTCAACACATTCCAGGTTTTTTAATACAGAACAGTCTCCCAGAGAGAGGAAAAAGAGAACAATCTTGGACTTCCCTATCCTTAAGAAATCTTGCACAAAAATGAAGTCAATAGCATCAAAATTGACATATGCTATGTTGGCAGTAAAGTTTGAACTAAAGGAGTTCAAAGTAGTTTTTATTCATTTTTTTAAAAACCCAACTAAATGACAATTTTAGCTTCCAGTACTAACTTAGTACATCGTTTGATTCACTTCAAAATACAAAAACAATTACATTTTCATTAACACATATAATATGAATCATGCATTCTAATGATAATATCTAAAATTTGTTTTGGCAAACGATAAAATCGAAGTGGGAAATAAACTATCGGGACTGGATTTTCCTGTGGCTCCACCTATTGGAAAGATAACTCATTACATTCCCTCATTTTATTATGTACCAATATTGTATATTACTATTCCATTGCAAATTCAATGAGACAAATATACTAATTAATATCATGGGCTAATTGCCTGCACAGAGTGGCTTACATTTCACTGAGATGAAATTCATGTTATTGACTCGGAGCAACCAAATTGTCTTTCACTTTATCCTCAAATGTATTGGTGAGCAATATGTATAACAGACTGATATCAGGTTTCTTACAGTATCCTTCGTGATAATGTCAGCTGTTTACTTTTTATTTTATTTTTCGTCTTGTTTATATTTGCACAGGAAATATCAGGCGTAACATAATACTCCCTCTTACTTCAAAGCAAAACAGCACATTAAAAAAAAAACATATATGAAGATTACTAGATTTAAACTTGGTTTGTTTACATGCCAGATGACCATACTTGCCACTTTACACCATGTAATCATCCAAAATTAGCTCAGATTTCATGGTTATAATGGCATCAATGTGGCAGTGAAAATATTCACTGTATTCCTCTCCAGTGAATTATCACATCTATTTCATTTTTTAAATCAAGTAATTTATGGGCAGGCATAAAATAATACATGATATTAGTGCGCAAAATCTTAAAAACTATCATTACTGTTATTATTATTACATGTAATATAAGAAAACTACCTTTATTGTTGCACTCATCTTTTATTTAGCAAGAAAGTAAAACATTAACTAAAACGACTTGATCAAATGATTTAACCCTTTCAACTTAATTCCAGCATGTTAAATATCATACAGACAGATGGACACTCACAAGGATGACAAAGGGATCAGAGTATATAAACCATCACTAAGGTGGACTCAACAATTATTATTACAAGTCTTTCACAGTTCAGTAAGTGGTTGTGGTTGAGCTGGTGGTATAAATCTTTATTACAGCCACACAGTTTAATAAGTGGTGGTGTTGGTATAAATCTTCATTATAGCCACACAGTTTAATAAGTGGTGGTGGTGGCATAAATCATTATAGCCACACAGTTTAATAAGTGGTGGTGGTGGTATAAATCTTTATTATAGCCACACAGTTTAATAAGTGGTGGTGGTGGTGGTATAAATCTTCATTATTGCCACACAATTCATTAAGTGGTGGTGGTGGTATAAATCATTTATCATGGCCATCCAGATCAGTAATTATTACTATACATCTTTACTATGGCCACCAATAAACTATACATCTTTACTGTGGCCACCAATAAACTATACATCTTTACTGTGGCCACCAATAAACTATACATCTTTACTGTGGCCACCAATAAACTATACATCTTTACTGTGGCCACCAATAAACTATACATCTTTACTGTGGCCACCAATAAACTATACATCTTTACTGTGGTCACCAATAAACTATACATCTTTACTGTGGCCACCAATAAACTATACATCTTCACTATGGCCACCAATAAACTATACATCTTTACTGTGGCCACCAATAAACTATACATCTTTACTGTGGCCACCAATAAACTATACATCTTTACTGTGGCCACCAATAAACTATACATCTTTACTGTGGCCACCAATAAACTATACATCTTTACTGTGGCCACCAATAAACTATACATCTTCACTATGGCCACCAATAAACTATACATCTTTACTGTGGCCACCAATAAACTATACATCTTTACTGTGGTCACCAATAAACTATACATCTTTATTATGGCCACCAATATAATATCAGACTTGTAGTTAGGGGCCACTAGAGAAGGAAAACGTGATGTTTACATCCAAAAGGCAGCTGAAACTTTCTATAGCTCAATTACCATGTGGCACTGGATGTGCTGGTGGGGTTGATTGGTGGATTGTACATTCGTATAAGGTGTCCGCTTTATTTGGTTATCGTTATCTAGAGGGTGATTACCCTTGGTGTTGTTACCCGGATTGAGTAAATATTAATATAAAGTGTGAAACTTATATATGGAATAAATAGAGATCTGAGCAGAAATGACACAAGCCCCCATACATGAAATACAACAATTTAATCAATTACAAAAACAACTGTGATAATACGTTACATTAGGAAGATACACTTCTCTTTTGAAATAAATCATTCACAAAATTTCAAACACAAATATATTGATATAAATAGCCAATCTATTTTAAATGATAGAACTGGTTCATCATAAAATCAACTCACACAAACACACTAAGAACTGCTCTTTGAAGCTGGCCTCTTACAACAGTCTGAACATTTTTCATCAGAGTGTCAAAATAATGTGAAGTTTTGGTATGTAATTGAAAAGTTTTCATGCCTTTACAGACTTGGGGGGGGGTAATGAGTTTTACTAAACAATGTTTACTTTAAGTCCAAAAATATTTACTGAAAATGAAATGAAATTGTTAATTCCTAAAATGGACTTCAAATAAGTGATGTTTAATACAAGTGAATAATCAATGTGTTTAATTGTTGCATTCTTTAAAGTTGGTCTACATACTTTATTGAATGTTTAATGTTTTTGTTGCTTTGGTTTTTTTAATTTACTTTTAGTGATAGGAAAGAAAGTACTATAAAATGACCAATGATAAAAATACCCTAGAAACCTGTTATACCATGTCCTCCTGGATGCTTGCATCTACAATGTAAGTAATGGGATCAGACAGACTACACTTCATTAATTTATGTGATCACTCTGCACAGACACGGATCTGCTGGCACATTATGTGATGGCAAATCTGGGTTTGTGCAGTTTGCAATTGGACTCGACTTATTAGGACGTATATATCGTCAATTCAGTGAGGAAATACTGGAATGCAGATCTTCTACTGAACGCTACACCCACATTAAGTTTTTATAGTCATAACTTTGAGAAATCACCTGGTAATGGATATTATGGTAATTAACTCTTGTAATACTGTGCAAAATTAACTCATGTAATACTGTGCATAATTAACTCATGTAATACTGTGCATAATTATAACTTGTGTAATAATGTGCAAAATTAAGTCATGTAATACTGTTGAAAAATTAACTCATGTAATACTGTGCATAATTAACTCGTGTAATACTGTGTATAATTAACTCATGTAATACTGTGCATAATTAACTCATGTAATACTGTGCAAAATTAACACTGTGCATCTCTCAAAAGAAACAGAAATTATTTCATTTAAATATTCATTGACTGGGAAAACATTGCCTGTGCCACAAAAACGGTTATAAATCTGACTGACTGACATAAATGCCAACATTTCACACAAGAGTTATTTTTGTCACATTTGTTTCAAACTGTGTAAGAAGAGAGCATATGAGTTGTTGTTGTTGTCATTGTTGTGTGATTTAATGCCATTTTTCAGCGCAAGGTAGGCTATACATGGCAGCCAGTATTAATGGTGGAGGAAGAACACGGGAAAACCCTGGAAAGAACCACTGACCCACGAGAAGCTACTGGCAAGCTTTCTCACATACCCACATAGACCGAACGAGTGACTCGAACCCACGCAGACAGAGGTGAGATGGCAGTGATCCGTAACAGAGAGCGCTTTAGACCACTCGGGGTCCTGAGAGCATAGGTGTGGATGCCAGACCAAACTGTAAACCAATAGTTCTATTCCAAAACCATTCAGTCCACCTGACATATATGACATGCTTATAGCGATTTGAACAAAACAAAAAAAAAAGTTTTCACAATTTCTCCTAACATACAAACCGGAAAAGATGCTGCAGTGAAGAACAAAGAAATATTCTCACTCACACAGAAAACAAAGATTATCATTAATTCAATGCATATTTTATAAATAATGCACTTTAAATTTTGAGTTATTCTTGCTACTGTACACTGTCACATGTTCCAGCATTCTACAGTAGAACTTCAATTATCCGGCACCCGATTAACCATCCGTCTCTGTTAACCGTCAGGGCATTGTGCATCAAAAATATTAAAAATATGTACATGTACATGTGTAGATATTATGACTTTTTTGATGACCCAGTCTACTGTATAATACTTTTAATGTACATATTCTATTAACTGTCTATTCTCATATCTGTCATGGTCTCGGTCCCGCGCCCTTACGGATAATCAAAGTTCTTCTGTACCTACTGGAATCAAAAGAGTGGTTTCTGAAGATATTTAGTCCTTAATACTGGTTTTAAGTACACCCAAATACAGTGATTCCACATTATGAAGTATCTTAACACATGTAGATCCATCAAGTACTTGAAAATAGATGTTTTCAGTGAATGGACACTAAAGCAAAATCAAACTTTTGTGTTTAAAAATAGACACATGTTATGGTATGTATTCATACTATCCAAGTACAAAAGTACATGTATCCTAGAATAATTAATTTTCCAAATTTTTTTAAAATTTCTTTAGGCCTTTTTGCATGAAAGGAATCAACTATAGATAATATAGTATTCACACACCCTCCTGTTTGTTTGAATATCCCTATCTATTTAAAAACATAATAATGCACAAAAGTTAGCCATTCATTCATGAATTTATAATTTCTAACATGATTGTTGTTCAATCAAGAAATGTACATGTGAAGCTGATCAGGAAGTGGTAACAGGCAATATAATAATTTCTCCATTTTTTAAAGTACAAAGCTGAAAATGCTTCCAAAATAAATGTCATAATTTTTATGCTGGTGACTGTTTCAATGTTTGTGTTAAATGTCAAATCTTCACCATAAATGATTTAGCCTTGTCTGGCTCTCTTCAATCCCTCTTTACAAATTATCACCAATTATTAAGTCGCCAACTGGTCTCCTCCCTTCCATAATAATTACCTGTATATTACAGCATCAGCCTTCACTCTTTTCCATAATATTGATTATGACATAGTAATCTAGCCTACCATATCTACTCAATTATAAATTGAGTCAAACTGCCAGCATCAGAGATCCTAATCTGGCATAGCATAATGTGCATGCAGACCAGAGTACATGTTGTTTCTTCTACTCAGTACTCCTCACAAACTGCAGACACAGATTTGCCACTGCATTATGCAATGGCAGATCTTGGTCTGTCCAGTTTGCACAGTTGGACTCGACTTATTAGTGAGTAAATGTGGAACCTCAATGGAATTTATCATGGAATCAACCCATAAATTCAAAATACTTGCTTTGTAGCCTCCCGATGCAAAAGTTTTGAAAGTGGGAAGATAAATGGGCATTTTCTCTTTCTCAGCTGCATCAGTTTAAATAATTTTGCAAATCTGGAAGCAACTGAGCAAAAAAAGAACTCTGCAATCACAAAAAATAACAAAATGCTGCAATAGAGAACACCCAATGAACGAAAAATGTTTTTAAACTGGTTTAATCCTAGACCTTTTACAACAAAAGTCTGAGACCTGTTGGTGCAATGTCACACTTGCCTTCCAAGGGGGCAGCGGTTCAATATCCACCCAAGGCTGGTTGCCTCGCTGTCCTTGGTTTCTCACTGTCCCTACTGCATCATGTAGCTTGTAATGTGTTAGCGTCATTAAAAAATAACCAACCAAAGTACAATCATGTCTGCTCAGCCAAGAGAACAGTCAGTTTATTAATTTTAGTTATGAATTTTCCAACTTCTTCATATTTTATCATTTTAATTGTTTGACACAAACATTATTTATGTTTACTAAAACTCACACACACACACAACAAACACATCTAATGCAATCCAATGCAAAATAAAACCTTACCCTCGTAGTTAGTATCCAATTATCAATCCATGTTTGCTGCACTTGCAACCACTTGGGCAAGCTCTGGGATAGGTTATCAACTTAAATTAAACTTGTATATATATATCATGCAAATAAACAGTTTTTACCTGATGTATTTTAAGGCTGCAGGTTGAAAAGCAAGTATCATTCAACTGCCAGAAAAACAACCCTTGTATCTATCTTGATTCCAAATTATGTAAAGCTCTGCAGGAAACAACTCTGAGGGAAAGTGTACTACTACTGCCAACTTTTGGATAGTAATTAGGCAACAATAATCGCCTTATAACCAACTTCATCTGCCAAAACACAAGGAATCTCCCACAGTACAGAGATTGCCTAGTGTACAATATGCACTACCCATCACAAGAAAGAAGCTCAAGTACCTGCATATTCCTATTTAGATTATTCTTTACAAAACAAATTTAAAGGCATAAGACAGTACAACCTTTCAAACTGAAAGACAAAATTTCAAAAATTAATGGGAGCAATAAAGTTCACTTCTTCTGCTGTTTTTGTTGTAGCCCACTATAAATAATGTAAAGTCAGTCCACCCTAGTTGCTACTAATGTTTTTAGGTATCCTTTTCCGTAAGTAACTGACAGTTACTACTCCATCAGGGCATATTCAATTCATAAATAGGGGCCCCGAGTGTCAGAGTGGTCTAAAGCACTCTCCGTTACGGATCACTGCCATCTCACCTCTGTCTGCGTGGGTTCGAGTCTAGGATTCAACCAATGTGGGTATGTGAGAAAGCTTGCCAGTAGCTTCTCGTGGGTCGGTGGTTCTTACTGGGGTTTTCCCAGGTTCTTCCTCCACCATTAATACTGGCCGCCACACATAGCTTATCGTGTGCTGAAAAACGGTGTTAAACCCCACAACAACAACAACAACAACAATTCATAAATGATACCATTCAATTCATAAATGATATCATTCAATTCATAAATAATGATATTCAGTTCATAAATGCTACCATTAAATTCATCAATGATACCTTTCAATTCATAAATGATACCATTCAATTCATAAATAATACCATTCAAGTCATAAATAATACCATTCAAGTCATAAATAATAATATTCAATTCATAAATAATAATATTCAATTCATAAATAATAATATTCAATTCATAAATAATAATATTCAGTTTAAAAATGATACCATTCAATTCATAAATGATACCTTTCGAATCATAAATGATACCATTCAATTCATAAATGATATTTTCAATTCATAAATGATACCATTCAATTCATAAATAATACCATTCAAGTCATAAATAATACCATTCAAGTCATAAATAATACCATTCAAGTCATAAATAATAATATTCAATTCATAAATAATAATATTCAATTCATAAATAATAATATTCAATTCATAAATAATAATATTCAGTTTAAAAATGATACCATTCAATTCATAAATGATACCTTTCGAATCATAAATGATACCATTCAATTCATAAATGATATTTTCAATTCATAAATGATACCATTCAGTTCATAAATAATACCATTCAAGTCATAAATAATACCATTCAAGTCATAAATAATACCATTCAAGTCATAAATAATAATATTCAATTCATAAATAATAATATTCAATTCATAAATAATAATATTCAGTTTAAAAATGATACCATTCAATTCATAAATGATACCTTTCAATTCATAAATGAAACCATTCAATTCATAAATGAGACCTTTCAATTCATAAATTATACCATTAAATTCATAAATGATAACATTCAATTCATAAATGATAGCATTCAATTCATAAACGATACCATTCAATTCATAAATAAGACCCATTCAATTCATAAATAATACCATTCAATTCATAAATGATACCATTCAATTCATAAATGATACTATTCAATTCATAAATTATACCATTCAAGTCATAAATTATACCATTCAAGTCATAAATAATACCATTCAATTCATAAATGATACCATTCAGTTCATAAATTATACCATTCAATTCATAAATAATACCATTCAATTCACAAATAATACCATTCAATTCATAAATTATACCATTCAATTCATAAATTATACCATTCAAATCACAAATAATACCATTCAATTCATAAATAATACCATTCAATTCATAAATAATACCATTCAATTCATAAATAATACCATTCAATTCATAAATTATACCATTCAATTCATACATGATACTAAACATACCTAATGTAAGCTTTTATGTACACTAAAGCTAAAGCTGCTGAAACCATCTAACAAAATGGGGCAATAATTTTAATGGATAAAACAGAGATAGGGAGAATGCTCCAATTCTGTATTTAAAGGTAACCCAAATATTTCAAAGATATAAGATTTACTTCTGTATCATGCGCATGCAGCTGAAAAAAAAAAATAATGTTTATACCCTAGGACAGGTTGAAAACAGCAATAACGTTTATACCTAAAGACAAGATGAAAACAGTAATAATGTTTATACCCTTAGGCAAAATGAAAACATCAATAACGTTTATAACCTTAGACAAGTTGAAAACAGCAATAACGTTTATACCCTAAGGCAAGTTGATAACTGCAATAGCATTTATAACCTAGGACAAGTTGAAAACAGCAATAACATTTATAACCTAGGACAAGTTGAAAACAGCAAATAACGTTTATACTCTAAGGCAAGTTGAAAACAGCATAACATTTATGCTCTAAGGCAAGTTGAAACAGCAAATAATGTTTATACCCTAAGGCAAGTTGAATAAAACAACAAGCAACATTATCCCTAATATGATGCTGCACAAAGTTAGGGAAGATGATGGTTTATGTTCTTTGTTCTACTGATTTAACGAACTACACAGAACCAGATCTCCCAGGGTGATATGTGATGATAGATTTGGGTCAATGCAACCTGTTTTACTAATAAAAGCCATAAATGGTAATCCCTGATCTACTGTAGGTACAATGCACCAAGAGGTTTTAGAGGTCTACATTGTCCTTCTTCATGGCAATTTCAAGCAATCAGCACAAACACTGATCTTACAAAGCAATATGTGATAGACAGCATGTCATAGTCTACCTTATCTACAGATGAGTGTGCATTTTATGGATAAATATGGTAAATGATACCCAAAGGCTGGAGGCAGTTAATTTGACCATAACTTAAAGGATGAAATTCAGATAATGCAACATTTCATAGTACAGGGCAGACTGTTCAGTCTATATTACTTCTGTATTGTCTAATTTGCCTGCTTTTCCAGCTCATGTAACCAACTACCATATCTATCTGATGACAAGTCCATGCTCTACAATCAGCAGACCCTATTTTCCCAGAATAATGAAGAAAGTTTAATTACCATATCTGCTCGCTTGTAACTCGAGTCCAACTGCAAAGTGCACAGGCCCAGATCAGCCATCACATAATGCACAGGTATATCGGGGTCTGTGCACATTTTTAGGACTAATCAGTAGAACAGCTAAGACTGACCTTGATCTGTGGGTGCATTATCCAACGCCAGATCAGGCTCTTTGTTGTTTGCAGTTTGCCTTTACTTATAAGCAAGTATATATGATAGTAAATCTTTATCTGATCATAAGCACCCATAACCACCACCGCATTTTTTTTTTTAAATTTTGAAACTTGCCCCTGCTCTTGTTACAGGAGAAATACTGTACTTGATTGTCCAAACATTGCCTAACACAAACTAATACAATCCTTATGGTATTACTGTATATGCTCACTTTTAAGTCAAACTGCAAAAACAAAGATCCTGGTCTGCCATAGCAGAATGTGCCTGCAAATCAGGGTCTAAGTTGTTTGTTGTACTGATTACTCCTAACTCGTAACAAACTGCACAGACCCAGATCTGCTGCAGCATTATGCATTGGCAGATCTGGGTCTATGAAGTCTGCAGTTGGTCTCCTCTTATAAGCGAGTATATACTGTATTTAACCTTTAACATAACATCCATAATAACTGTCCATTCTTTTCTTTCCGTAGCAGCTGTAAGCAAAGAAAAGTTATGTTGAAGTATAATAAATGTAACTAAAAATGTGCTCACGGAACATGTATGCCCCATCACTGTGTTTGAAAATTAATATAAAAGCAAAACTGAAACAAAGTAAGATCGACGGACAGGTACACAAACTTATGGAAAATAACACTATATACCACTACCATTGTCATGGTGTTGAATAAAAACTGACTTCTTCGAGACACAAGCCACAACACTGCAAATATAACAGACCCAGAGATCTGCTATCATATAATTCACCAGAAGATATGGGTCTATACTGTTCATTTTAGTTATGCTTTCATGTAGCACGAGTCACTTGCCCCACTTTGGATTTCATCACTATGTAATAGATGTCAAACCAATGCCTGGGGAAAATAAAAATGAAACAAAAACAAGATGCCAAAAATTTAGGGGGACCAGATGGTACTGTATGTGTTAAATAAATTAATAATGAAAAATAAGTATATCAACTTACACCTTACAACTTATGGTAAGCAATGGTTACATTTTTATTGGTGCCCAGCATTAAGAGGTTAGTGTTAGGACTGGTTGGCCTGGTGTCAGGATAATGTGACTAGGTGGGATATCATGCTACATGTCTGTGGCATGATGCCCCAGTGCTAGACATCACTATAAACTGTCACAGTGCAGACATCGTAGCAATATAACTGAAAAATTGTTAAAGCTATGTTAAAAATCCAAATCACACACACACACACAATTTTTATTGGCTTTAAAGACTGTGTAAGATAAATTTAACTGTACTTGGCCTAACGTAATTTTTGACATCATGCACATTTTGACAATGAAGCCATATTATTCATGTTATTCTCCGTCGTATCAGTGATGCATCAAGTATATTCTTCTCATTTGATTATATACTATCAGACAGCTATGCATATAACTTTAACGAATAGACTTCTATCTTCTGCATCCAAACTGATCTTATCCCATGTTTTACTCTAATTCTACTTCCCTGTGCCCCGATTATCTTCATAATTAATGTGGGTCTGGGGCACCATGACTGCCATTACTTTCATAATTTAATCAGCTCTGGGGCACCATGAGAATGTTATATCACTTATGTCACGGCTTGAAATTAACTTTTTTTCAACACAAACAGCATTCTGATAGATGCTGTGTTAGCATATTTCAATTTCAATACAAAAGATCATTATCAATTCATTTTCATATTTTTAGGTCACAATCTATCTGCATGTAAGAATCATAACTAGCCAATTGCAAGCTTGCATCATTTTTAAGCCCTGAATTAAAACAATTATCCAAGGGATGGGATGAAAATATATCCATCTGATGCAAACAATCCACTAGCAGAGCAGCTTTTACTGTATCTATTGCAAATTTACTATTGCAGACACAGCTTGGGCAGACTGGAATAAACTTTACTATTCCAGACACAGCTTGGGCAGACTGTGACTAACTTAACTATTGCAGACACAGCTTGGGCAGGCCAAGACTAACTTTACTATTGCAGACACAGCTTGGGCAGGCCAAGACTAACTTTACTATTGCAGACTGGAACTAACTTTACTACTGCAGACACAGCTTGGGCAGGCCTAGACTAATGTTACTTTTGCAGACGCAGCTTGGGCAGGCTGAGAAATGTTACTACTGCAGACACAGCTTGGGCAGGCTGAGACTAACGTTACTATTGCAGACTGGGACTAACTTTACTAATGCAGACACAGCTTGGACAGACCAAGACGAGCATTACTATTGCAGACACAGCTTGGGCAGACAAACTATCTTGCAAGCAAAGTAGAGATCTTAATCTGCCAATGCATTATGGGAATCTGCCCACAAATGGCCCCATGTTAACATAGTAAGCTAAATATGTCTACAGCCTAATGTACTGCATTATTGTGAATGGTCGACAGCCAGCAAAACAAGCATTTATTTATAAATTTTTTATCACATGTCGAAATATTTCATCACATAAAATTGTTTCAACTCTGCCATTACTATTCCAAACATCATGACACCCATTAAAAATCCTGGCACAAATGTTACAAGGAATCCGTTTTTAGCAGCCGATTTCAGGTTATAATCATAACTGCTATTTTGTTGACAGTAGTTCAGTTGCCAGAGAAATACTACTGACCATGAATTTTATAAAAAAGAACTATAAAGTTAAAACATTTGCAGTTCCACCTGAAATAAATAAAAGAAATCTAAAACTTACAATACCAACTTAAGCAGTATACAATAGGGAAACTGGTGGGAAAGCACATTCAGAACAAAATACAAGAATACTTGTTTTAAGTTTCTATTTATTTAGACACAGCAAATTTCAAGTCACAGTTAAATACACAAATTAACAAGAGGCCCTCAAAGGGACTGACACTCTAATGGCTGAAAAGAATTTGCAGGATTTGACGATTATAGACCATTTCTTCATCTTAAGTGGTCTATGTCGAAGCCATCTCAGATATTCTTCAGCAATAAAAACATTTTCAAACTGGCTGCTGTAGTGGAAATACTAGACATCAGATTGGCATTCCCTGCTCCAACAAAAAATTTTCAAAATAAATGGGATATTCCTCCTTGGAAATATTTAATATGCAAGAGCTTCTGGGGACTCAAACAAGGGTTTCAAGGTACAGACTCCTAGACCACTTGTTAACACCCCTCTCAACAATATTTATGGCTCTAACACTACATTGTGTTATTAATGTATTAAACCAGTTGAGTTATAATGTATTACATGTGCATACCTTAACTGTACACTCCTATGCAAGTGACACAATCTTGGATGGCAATCCCATTACAGACCCTTATCCAATGCAACATTGACTAGCTTAGATAAGCCAAATATTATTTCATTACAATAAGGCAATGTCCCTCTCCACAAAGTAAAATCATTTCTAATTTGAAACATGTGACACTATTTGCTTATCTGACTGTGATATCAGCTAAAACTGAAAGTACTTACAAAGTAACTGACAGAGACCTTGGATATGTGTATCAGTGAAGTGATACTGTCATCATCATCTTCTTCTGCTTCATTATTGCTGCCATCACTGTCATTTTAATAATCATTAGCTTAACCATATTTTATCTTGCTTTTACATCCTGCCTCATGCCTGTGCATTTATGCATGTCTCATTGTGTTTATGCAATTCATTACCCATACATTACATCACATGTGGTACTTCAGCCTTCAACTATATCTACCCTGTTTTGTACTACCATCATAGTATTAAAATCAGCACCTGCACTGGTTAATGGCAGTAGAAACACAAGTACAAGATTGGTCTGTTAAACACAACTGCATATTTATGTACACCAATATTTTTTTATGTACAGTATTTCTTAGAACATACTATGTCCAATATCTACATATAACTTGTGTCTGTTGATTATTCTAGGACAATGATATCAATGATGGAACCACAGGCCAGTGAAATTAAGAAAACTGCCTGATTTTACAGTGTGTAATTGTGTCATATCACTATGATGTCTGCAGTGTGGCAGTTTATTGTGATGTCTAGCACTGGACCACATACATGTAGCCTGATGTCCTAACTGACCAGTCCTAACACTAACCTCTTAATGCTGAGCACCTTGCGAGGCAACTGTTAGTGCCATTTTTATAAGTCTTTGGTATGACTCGGTCTGGGTTCAAATCTGCAACCTCCCCCATCCGAGGTGGATGCTCTAACCACTACGCAACCAGAACGGTCCTGATTTCAGTGTGAATGAACAATTGTTTGTGGTTGATTTGCACTAAAATCATTGCATATCGAGTATATAGGTTCCAAATGTGCACACATATGTATGCAGATATGCCATACTCGCTTGTACGAAGAGTCCACCGGCAAACTGCACAGACCCAGATCTGTCATTGCATAATGCACCAGCAGAATTGGGTCTGTGCAGTTTGTATGAACTAACAACACAGACCCTGATATGAATGCACATTATCCTACAGCAGATGAGGATTTCTGATATTTGCAGTTTTCCTCGACTTGTAAGGGAGTACGTACAGTATATGCATGCATGTATATAACACATGCAAGAATAACATGGACATATAGACATATTAAAGTACAGTCCTGTTTTGGAAGACATCCCCTGTCATGCATCATTCTGTAAAGAGAGTTGTTAGCATTCAATCACAGACCTACTGTAATAAAATGTTAAGTAGAATATTAAAAACACTGAATGCAATAAAATTTAAAATTTTCAACAGTTTTTTATTTTTAAAAATGTAAATCTTATATTTCACTTACATCACAAATGTGTCAACTGGAAAATTTTAACTTTTGAAATTCATTGGTTCTCTCTACTTAATTTTTCTGACTTTGTAAAAAGGATGTGCAATTTATCAGGCATGTGCGATGTTCTCATTTTTCATGTTTGCTACATGTATTGTCACAGACTTTCCTGATCCATGCTATAGATAAGCTTTTTTTGTTGTTGGGTTTAACATCATTTTTTCAGCACAAGATACATGGTGGCCAGTATAAATGGTGGAGGAAGAACCCGGGAAAAACCCCAGAAAGAACCACCAACCCAAAAGAAGCTACCGGCAAGCTTTCTCACATACCCACATTGGCCAAACCTGAGGCTCAAACCCACACAGACAGCTCTAGATAAGAAGTGTATAAACCAGAATGAATATTGTTACCTGCTACAGCCATTTGCAGTCAATGAAACTAAGAATAGATACCTTTCTGTAGCATAACAGATTATTACTCCTTAGCTTAGCTTTCTCTTTTTTTTCTTCAGCCTTATGCCAGTTAATACTGTGCACTTCTAATGTGTGTACTGTGGCAGTTATTGTGATGTTTAGCCACCAGCTTTGGTACTGGAATCAGACACTGGTGTTTGGTATTTAAATAACTGAGAACACCTGTACCTTCATTATATGTTCATATGGTAAAAACAACAGCCAGCAATTAGTGCTTCCATTCATACTTTGTAATGTATCAATGATATGTATGCATCTGTGTACTTAGTATTTCCCCACCCCATACTTAACACCTTTATAAAACCAAGTTACATAAATGTACTAATGGCTTTCATCACAATGATCTGACAATTAGTTGTAGATTCTTTAAGGTATCTTAAGTAAATTACTAATTTATTGTGATTAGAAACCCACCCACCCTCCTTGTCCTGATGGCATTAGTGTAGAGTTCCTGATTTTCTACATGCACATACAAAACATAAATGCAATCTTTTAACTCTAAGACCATACATATGTAAAAAGAAAGCTTTTTGATATTCCAATTTGAGAATTACACAGTAGTCATGTAAAATTTTAAACAATCATCAAAACAAAATTAAACTTGCATGTTTGCTGAAGTGCATGCTTCATGAGAATAGAGCTGATAATTTAAACACCACAGTAAAATCAAATGTACATGGAGTGAGCTAAAAAGAAACATGATGTTGTTATTGTGATTATCATTATAAAAGAACAATAATAATATAATTCTATCATCATCATCAATATCATTATTATTATTTTATAATATAAATATGAGAAATTGTGTTGAAACATAATTCTATGCCTATCATATCATAAAGTTTAAAATATGATTACAATATTTGAATGATGGAGTAAGAATTACTATACTCTAAGTGGTAAACTTCTTTAAAAAAAAAAAAAAAGACAGGGTTTACCAGGATGCCAAAACTGACTTTTATTTTATTTAGATGCATGAAAATTCCAACAACTGAGTCATTCCTATGAAAAATCTCTCCTTGCTAAATTATCCTTTATTGGAGTTGTTTATATAAATTGAGTGCGGGAGCTACAAATGTTTTGGTAATTATGAAGATATAATGGTGAAGCAATATAGATGAAATCTTATCAAATGTGTAGATTAAGCGACCTGTTCATCAATTTTTGGTGCCTAATGATAATTTTGATCAAAAGATTCATTATTTGCACATGTGATTGAACACCTCTTTAATAAACATTACTTGGCACAGTTTCAATCCATCATATTATAAATCCGTATATGATGTTTGAGCACTTGCATTTTTTTTGTCGTATAATGTATTGAGAAAGATAATGCCAAGATTCTGGGACTTGTAGTTGTTTGTCAGAGAAATACAAAGCCCATCTTAAAATACCTAAAATTATCTGTTTTTCGTTTTCATGTACAGCATTATACTACTTTATCAGTACTGAGGGATTATCCTTGTTTACTTTGCTGATGGCAAATTTAAATCATTTCATTGGTGTCAATCGCACAGCTGCCATTGAGCACTACTCCCAGCAGACCAGCTGAAATAGATGCACCCAGTTCTCATAAAGAAACCAGAATGCCCAAGTAAATGAAAGTTCAAAAGATGTATCATGGAATAGTGCATTTCCATGGGTCAAAAACGGACAAAACACTGAATTCCAGTGTTAACGTTATAGATATGGTGTTACCATTGTGGAAGTAAAATGAAACGGCAACGATTATCAACGGAACAGCTGAGGTCTAGAACGTAAGGATTTTGATCCGTAAAACCTGCAATTGACTCGATGTTAAGAGTGTAACACCATTTTTCAGCACATAATAGGCTATACAAGATGACAATTATATTTGGTAGAGGAATACCCCAGGAAGAACCCACAAACCACAAAAGCTACTGGCACGCTTTCTCAGATGTCAGTGATCTGTAACGGTAAGTGCCTTAGCCAACTCGGACACCCACGTCCAGCACCCCCTTCCCCCACCTGCCCAGTGGAGAAATTTTTTAAAATTTGGTAAAGCATAAAGTGTTATATGAGGTACCATTTAAAGATGAAATGACAAAAAGTGAATTTAATTTGGTCAATTCCACCAGTGTCTTGGAAAATGTATTGACTTTAAATGGAATTATGGTAATTAAATAAATTAATATAGACAAGAAAATGTCATCTCTTACTTTACTCTTTCTACATGCAAAAAAAATTAAAAAATGGCAAGGTAAAAGAACCGAGAACTGTTATAACTGTAACATCACAAATAATCAAAGATTTTTCATAATGAATTAAGTATCAGGAATCTGGTGATATGTATACTGTCCACAACTTTCATAATGAATTAAGTATCAGGAATCTGGTGATATCTATACTGTCTGCAACATAATATTCTGAATCACTGCATGGAAAAAAGTATCCTTACTGGGATTCCAAGTTTTAGTACTGGGAATGCAACTATTTTCATGGAAGAAGGAGTCCTGGGCTACAACTTTCTGAGTTCTATGGAGAATCCTAACTGTATTCTACACATGACAATCTCAAATAAAACTGCCAGTGATGGCTAGATGACTCGAATATCAAATTATTGCCATAAATTCCACAATTCACACATTTTAATAAAAAATGTTGCATGGACTTTTAAACAGTGTTCTAATGGAATTTCAGAGAAAACCCCTTCTATGATGTCACTGCATATAGAGACTCAGGGCACCTCGTTAGTTATCATAGGGTTGATTAACCACACAGGGTAGTACTAGCTACAATGTCCGATGTCCATAGCCTCAACCTGATTTGTTGTGGTTGTCCACACGGTAGGAGTAAGGGTACTATTATTAGTACTAAGGGTAGTACAGTTGCTGTTTTTCATATTTACAGTGGACCTGGGTGCAAATAGGCACAGGAGGTGTTTGCAAATACATATTCATGTTACCTATATACTAATACATAACAATGTAAAAAGTTTGATAGAAACCCTGTAATGACTGAGTTCACTGTAATGCAAAATAATATATTCTGTCATTCACATGGGTCAGTCACATGTGAATGAGAAAAGGTCCAATTTATGTTTGCTGTATTTTAGGATTTGCTGAAAACTCAGTGCAAGAACATATCAGGTGTCATTAAAAATACATTTGATTTGAAGAATTTTTAGTGGATTTATTTTGGGCCAATGTTGAACCCTACCCCCCTACTACAACAGAATGTAATATGGCCAGTTTATTTACTTCTACAACAGACAATACATTACATGTAGTATATATACAACAATTTCTACTCCAATTTAACAAATGCATATGTATCAATGACACCAAACCATCTAAAACATACACAAGAACTGGAACAGTGCCTCCCCCCACCCCCCACTTTCCTGTATAGTGTAAACATTAGTTTGCACTCACCCCACATCATGGCACATGTCTCCTATACTTGTGTGTAAAACTTCCAGCAACACTATATAACAGATGAGTCAAGCAGAGAATGATCTTTAGAAGCATAAATAATCCCCCAGTTCTGGAATATTTCAGACACTCATAAGGAACAGTACAAGGTTAACTTGACCATGTTTGAACTGACTAGAACATTTCTGTGATGGGCAGGGCCCCTTATGTCATGGGTAAAAACACATTCAAAAGCATGGATTAACACAGAGGGACTCTGTACTGCAGTGTCCAAAAATAAGCCCTACACACCAATACAAAAATTAATCAATCAAAAATTCATCATAATGCAACTTTTGTTGCCTTGCCAGTGTTAATTCATGTCTAACTACTGCAGCAGTGCACGTATGCTGTATATATACAAGACAGGTATAGCAAACAGTGGACTACAGACCTGGCCATAAGTTGCATTCATACAAGAACATAATCATATGGCAAATGGACTCCTAATGTGTATGTGAGTCTAGTCTGTTCCCCAACTTAAAAACTGCTAATGCTGGATCATCTATGTCATCAATCAAAATTATTCTATATGTATCTGTACTAATTAATTAATTCATTCATTCAATCAATCAATCAATCAATCAATCCTAGACTTTATTTATAAAACGCATGTTCCTAATCCTAATTTATCCCACTGCCTAAATTAGTGCCCTGTATGGCCAAATCCCTGGGGATACGGGGGAAACCAACAAAGAATGTCCACTGGATATCTCATTTCATCTTTCATACACAGCATTATTATAGTTAAACAGTATCATATTTATTGTAATAATAATGTGTGCCAACACTGACCCCTCTATATGGTAAAATCATGAAATAAATTTCCCTTACAGGTTTCTCAATCCTGGTATACACTGTGATGAGAGAGCAGCTGCAAAAATCTGCCTGAAACACCCTGAATTTATCATAACTTGTGCACGTTGGAGATCTTTAAAGTGCTGATCTCAAAAACAAATTTTGCATTTGTTTTATTCAGTGCAATGATAATGCAAGAGACAATGCACCTTTTTCAAAGTGGAGATCTCCCAATGCATGGGGAGCTAACTCAGTACATGCATGTATGCTTTGGGAAATGTTTTGTACAATATCATTGACAAGTGCTTCTTCAAAAACAGTTTAAACCTCAAGGCCACATACAAATTTCTTCAAGGATATTGTGTGTAATTACATCATATGTAGATCTCAATATTTCCAAATTACACCACATGAGTGGGGAAGAGTATGAATGAACCCTGGGAGGTAAACATGATGGTTTTCATGTTAAGACCCAGGGGCTAAATCCTTGGCTGGGAGTGGGAATGAAAGGTATCAAAAAATATCTGGGTGGAAAGCTCAATGGTTCCATTAGTCATGCACCCAGAGAATTTGGACTGATTGAAAGACCAATGGCAGCTGCATATTTGAATTCATCTCTCAAACTCTTTTATCTATGGTTGTCAGACACATATATAACACATTTTTAGTTCAAAATATTAAAAACTATGGCAGTAACTGCACTCTTTCTTTTACTTTTGAACTAAGGCAGAAGCTTGGCAGGGCTAGAAACAAAACAAAAAATGGTACAGGAGTTTACTTCATTGGGGAAGTATTCAACCATTGGTATGTTCCTTTCACCTGTTAAGCACAAGTGTTCATTGTTCTACACATGCATACCAATGAAGTGATTACAGAAGGATGCAGGGCTGGATAGACAGAAAGACAAATGAAAGCTATCACAATATCCCTACCGTATATAGTCACTTATAATATCAGTCCCAACTGCAAACTACACAGACCCAGAAATCCACTGCATAATGTGCTGGCATATCTGGGTCCATGCAGTTTGTTAGGAGCAATCAGTAGAAACAAACAACATAGACCCTGATCTGTAGGCACATTATGCAATGGCAGATCAGGATCTTTGTGGTTGGCAGTTTGATTCAACTTACAAGTGAGTACATATGGTAATGCTTTCCCAAAAAGTTTGGAGTTTATAATTGAATGAATTATTCCCAATGACATCCCAATATTAAGAAGGCTGACTAAACTTGTGCATTCATTTATACACTGCAAAAAGTTTAAGAAGAAAGATGCAATAATAGGAACAGTGATAACCTGATGCCATACTGCATATATACTCATGAATAAGTCAGATCCAGTTATGAACATCATAGAATTTGGTTTGCCATCACATAATGCAACAGAAGATAATGGTTTATGTTGTTTGTTCTGTTGATTACTACAAACTGCACAGACCTAGATCTGCCAGCACATTATGCAATGACAGATTTGTGTTTATGCAGTTTGTAATTGAACTGACTATATACACAAGTATATACAGTATGACTAATCATCCATCTTTACGTAGATAACAAAGTTCATTTTTGTTATTGTATTACACTGTTATGATATTATATTGTTATCATATTATGGATCCAGATCAAGATAGTGGCATTATTTCCACTTTTTTTAATGTTCCATTTTTAATTTCTACAAAATCTAAAATTATATATGGAGGGTGTTACGTATATCTGATTTAATTCATGTTTATTTTTACTTTAACTGTTTCTCAGTTTTAAATATTTTATTCTAATATAATGTAAATTTATTCACTAGAGATGATAATTTTTCAGAAGATTGTTTGACCTTGACTGTTAGTTTATAAACACCAGGTGTTGATCTAAATTCTGACCTTGATTCAAAATTAGTAAACAAAGTTCTATTTTATTTTAAAATGACTGGTTGTTTCCATGGACATGATGGGCCTACATGGTTTAAGATGTAAACAACTGTTTTTAATTTTTTTTTATTTCAGAAAAAATTATTGGTCTAATCAAGGCCATATTCTGTGTACGTGATATAAACATGATCATGTGACCTCCCTTCTGATTTCACAACTTGGATTTTCGAAACTGCGTCTTATGATACAATATAACCTTTGTTTTGAGACAGATTTCTCAGTTTTGGGGTTTTCACACTGAAGTCAAGTAAATTTGTTGTAGCCAGATTTTGAGTTAATTATCTTCAGATCATTTGGATTTCAAAAGGATTAATTCTTTATTCTCTGGAAAAATTTGAAGAGTGCTCATGCAGATTTTGGAAATACATTGTTTACAAGTTTAATTTGGATTTCCAATACTAGAGTGTCATTATTTGTATTTCTACAAGGAACTGTAGATAAGCACAGTACTGACTACAGCATAAGTCATCGTCATCCATCTTAGATTTTCCATCAAGATTCAAACTTGAAATTATTAGAACATTTATTACTAGGACTTTTGCAATTTAATTCGTGGATTATTCTAAGATTATTTTTGGATTTGATTCTTGAAACCGTAAGTTCTTCTCTGTTTTTTTTTTACAGAATTTTTCAGGAAAATAAATTTTGAGTTACATTTTAAAAAGCTTGTTGTTTTCACTCTTTCTGTGTTACTGTTTATTCGAGCCTAAACACATAACAGAGGGTCATATGGAAGGAAAGATGGATAAATAAGGGTAACAATATCTGCCTACTTGTGACAGTCAGGGTGGGAAATAAAAGAAAACCAAAATTATAAATTTAAACAACAAAAATAACTGAATCATCTTTATAACAGACTTAAGGAATAAGTGATCGTTTTATCAGACCTGGAGATTTCTTGTTGGGGCTGAGGGTTGGGGGGTGGGGTAAAATTGCCCGAACATACTGTGCTGCCTAAGTTTGTTGTGCACTGAGTTCACTGTTTATAAGATCAAAGCACTCAGCACTATGTGCAATAATGAAGTGTGTGGACTTTGAGTGGCAAATGTGTATGCAATGGTTGTATCATTTCAGGTCAAAAAATGTGTGTGTGTGTGTATGTGTATGTGTGTGTGTGTGTGTGTGTGTGTGAGAGAGAGAGAGAGAGAGAGAGAGAGAGAGAGAGACTTGTACAATTTTTGTCCCTGTATGTATTAATGCAGTATTCCCTGACCCACTTGACAGACATTTAAACATTTTATCATGCAAGAGATTATTCAAGGAGAGGGCAGCCCACAAGACTCTACTTTCTTACAATGTAACAACACACTTTTAGCTACAGAATGATTAAACAACAACAAATGTTACACCCAACTAATGCCAGCTTATCTGTTACAATCAGGGCTTCCTTGTCACACGCTAAACTGACTCCACAATTAAGTAATCAAATTTTAGTATCTTTCCAAGGTAGATATTAACATATGTCTAATACAGACTCACACCTGTCCATCTCACAAATTTAGTAGTTACATGTCCTCAAAAAGACATATTCTCAAGGGGAGGGGGTGTATCCAAAATTTCAAAAGGGTCTTGACTCCTCAAAAGGAAACCAGAAGCAAAAGTCTACTTAAAGTGTGCATAATAAACAATAAACATTCACAAGAAAAAACCGATCTGGCCTTATTAATGAGCTCTCAAGACAGGTTAAGCTATACACATGTACAATAATTCCCCATCTTATAACAAGGAAGCTGTGTGTGTGTGTGTGTGTGTGTGTGTGTGTGTGTGTGTGTGTGTGTGTGTGTGTGTGTGTGTGTGTGTGTGTGTGTGTGTGTGTGTGTGTGTGTGTGTGTGTGTGTGTACGTGTTGGATTTTTATTGTAGCTTTAACAATTTTTGTCATCACTATGTCTGCAGTATGGCAGTTTATAGTGATGTCAAGCGCTGGGTCATCTTGCTAAAGACACATAGCATGATGTCTCACCTAGTCACATTATTCTGACACCAGACCAACAAGTCCTAACACTAACCTCTTAATGCTGAGCACCAAGCGAGGCAGCTGCAAGTACCATTTTTATAAGTCTTTGGTATGACTCGGCTGGGGTTCAAACCTGTGACCTCCCACATCCAAGGCCAACGGAGCAGTCAATAAGGAAGGTCAGTTGTTATATATATATATATATATATATATATATATATATATATATATATATATATATATATATATATATGGGTGTTATATAAATACAACATGTATGTATGTATGTATGTATGTATCTATCTATGAACCAGCTATGCTGTTTCAATTGTCTGTGGAAAATCCCTCACTGTGATTTCCGAGTTTTAAAAAAAATTGAACACAATCTTGTACAAGCATGTAATTTTATGTCTTAAGGTCATTTTTGAAACAAGCAAATCAAGTTAGTTGCAAAATTCACCCATATCTGCAATGATACCCTACTTTTAAGGGAGTAGTTTATATTGTAGAAATTGCTGTTAACATAACATGAATATTTCTTTTCTTTTTATAATTAGGATTAACTACAACCAAGAAACGCCTGCTAGAATTCGACTAAAATTTGTTTTGAGACAAAACATTTATGTACTTCACTTGCCTTATCTATCAGAATTATATATAAAAAAAGAATAAAAACATAGGTCCCCATTCTTCATCTCTACACTGTAACAGTTTCATATCAAGTTACTTTTCAATGCTGAATTCTGTAATTCTGTCCCAGTGAGACTTGTCTTGTTTCTTTGTAGATCCTTATCTATCCATTTATCCTGACAAAAGATCTGGGCCCAAAGACAAGATTTTTTGTGACTCATCTAAAATATTGCTTTCCACGCCACAAAATCAGTATTGCTTAAACCTTAATAAACTTCTGAAATGGATTCCTCCCTAAACAACTCAAGCTTATTTAAGTGCATGAACATCACTGACAAATCACACATCAATAAACAGTGCAACCATAACAAAGTCAAGCTATGTACAGGTTAACTCATTCTTCATAATACAAACTAGTCATGTTTTCCTTTACTAAACCATGCCCTCAGCATGTCTATGGTGGCGGTAAAACTTTCTGATGGTCCTCTTTACACATAATATTAGTTATAAAGACAGTTTTCTTGTTCTTCTAAATCATCTAAACTACTGTCTTTTTGGACATATTCGTTTAAAGAATAGCATATGTTTTTGCTGGTGAGGTCAAAAAGTGTAATTCATTCATCTTCTTTTAGGTTACTGTACATTAAATCTGCATTCTCTATTCTGTCTCTCTAATTTTCCTCCAGCTTCTATCTACAAATATCTCCAGCTGTGTGCGTAGATTTTATTTCATGAAGGCTTTGGCAAAAGTGAAAACTTTTGCTGTACAAAAGTATCTAGGATTTTTTTAATTAATTTATAGTGTTGCAGTTTATCACATTGGCTTCGAAGTTTTGTTATAGGATTTTACATAATATTCATCTAACTTGGAGCTAATTTGGTTCACTGCAAGTTGCTCATGAGTGGTTCATTTGAGTAAAAAGAGTTGAGAGATGGATCAAGTTTTACAGTGTCAAATTTGCTCATGAGCAACTCAGGCATTTTATTCCTTTTTTAACTCAAGTTTCAATCCATTACAGTAGAGATCTCCATCATAATGGAGATCTGACAGGTACCTGCTCTAAGTTAGGAGTTCTTATGACCTTTGGAATTCGTGTTCCACTTATTTTCTAGTAGCCTGTCAAATAAAGCCTTACATTTTATGCTAGAAAGAGTTAATAACAACATGTTTCAAATGAAATGTTTCAACAAAATGAAAACTGAATTTATTGGTAAATCAAAGTTGACAGAATATGACCTCATATTGAACCTTTTAGATCAAATTGTCATTAAGTAGATCATGATTTTGATTAGACTGGTTTAGGATTATACTGCAAAGCTGAGCAACTTTGAGGAGTTTTCTGTTTAGAGTGGCATTATCTATGATGCTATTACAGACTATCTGCAAGGTAACATAACTATCTGCAAGGTAGTATAACTATCTGCAAGGTAACATAT
This sequence comes from Sinohyriopsis cumingii, assembly GCA_028554795.2. Taxonomy (NCBI): domain Eukaryota; kingdom Metazoa; phylum Mollusca; class Bivalvia; order Unionida; family Unionidae; genus Sinohyriopsis; species Sinohyriopsis cumingii. Next base: position 3,664,538 of record JAPYKE020000076.1, on the reverse strand, counting down.
CAGACTATCTGCAAGCTAACATAACAGACTATCTGCAAGGTAATATAACACTATCTGCAAGGTAACATAACAGACTATCTGCAAGGTAACATAACAAACTATATGCAAGGTAACATAACAGACTATATGCAAGGTAATATAACTATCTGCAAGGTAACATAACAGACTATCTGCAAGGTAATATAACACTATCTGCAAGGTAACATAACAGACTATCTGCAAGGTAACATAACAAACTATATGCAAGGTAACATAACAGACTATATGCAAGGTAATATAACTATCTGCAAGGTAACATAACAGACTATCTGCAAGGTAACATAACTATCTGCAAGGTAACATAACTGACTATCTGCAAGGTAACATAACAGACTATCTGCAAGGTAACAACAGACTATCTGCAAGGTAACAACAGACTATCTGCAAGGTAACATAACTATCAACAAGGTAACATAACAGACTATTTGCAAGGTAACATAACAGACTATCTGCAAGGTAACATAACAGATTATCTGCAAGGTAACATAACTATCTGCAAGGTAATATAACAGACTATCTGCAAGGTAACATATCTGCAAGGTAACATAACAGACTATTTGCAAGGTAACATAACAGACTATCTGCAAGGTAACATAACAGATTATCTGCAAGGTAACATAACTATCTGCAAGGTAATATAACAGACTATCTGCAAGGTAACATAACTATCTGCAAGGTAACATAACTATCTGCAAGGTAATATAACTGACTATCTGCAAGGTAACATTAACTATCTGCAAGGTAATATAACTATCTGTAAGGTAACATAATAGATTATCTGCAAGGTAACATAACTAACTGCAAGGTAACATAATTGACTATCTGCAAGGTAACATAACTATCTGCAAGGTAATATAACAGACTATCTGCAAGGTAACATAACTATCTGCAAGGTAATATAACTGACTATCTGCAAGGTAACATTAACTATCTGCAAGGTAATATAACTATTTGCAAGGTAACATAATAGATTATCTGCAAGGTAACATATCTAACTGCAAGGTAACATAATTGACTATCTGCAAGGTAATATAACTATCTGCAAGGTAAAATAACAGACTATCTGCAAGGTAACATTAACTATCTGCAAGGTAATATAACTATCTGCAAGGTAATATAATTGACTATCTGCAAGGTAACATAACAGACTATCTGCAAGCTAACATAACTATCTGCAAGCTAACATAACTATCTGCAAGGTAACATAACAGGCTATCTGCAAGGTAGTATAACTGACTATCTGCAAGGTAACATAATAGACTATCTGCAAGGTAACATAACTATCTGCAAGCTAACATAACATACTATCTGCAAGGTAACATAACAGACTATCTGCAAGGTAACATAACTGACTATCTGCAAGGTAATATAACTATCTGCAAGCTAACATAACAGACTATCTGCAAGGTAACATAATAGACTATCTGCAAGGTAACATAACTATCTGCAAGCTAACATAACATACTATCTGTAAGCTAACATAACAGACTATCTGCAAGGTAACATAACTGACTATCCGCAAGGTAACATAACAGACTATCTGCAAGCTAACATAACAGACTATCTGCAAGGTAACATATCAGACTATCTGCAAGGTAACATAACAGACTATCTGCAAGGTAACATAACAGACTATCCCCAAGGTAACATAACTGACTATCTGCAAGGTAATATAACTGACTATCTGCAAGGTAACATAACAGACTAACTGCAAGCTAACATAACAGACTATCTGCACGGTAACATAACTGACTAACTGCAAGGTAATATAACTGACTATCTGCAAGCTAACATAACAGACTATCTGCACGGTAACATAACTGACTAACTGCAAGGTAATATAACTGACTATCTGCAAGCTAACATAACAGACTATCTGCACGGTAACATAACTGACTAACTGCAAGGTAATATAACTGACTATCTGCAAGGTAACATAACAGACTATCTGCAAGGTAACATAACTGACTAACTGCAAGGTAATATAACTGACTATCTGCAAGGTAACATAACAGACTATCTGCAAAGTAATATAACTATCTGCAAGGTAACATAACAGACTATCTGCAAGGTAACATAACTGACTAACTGCAAGGTAATATAACTGACTATCTGCAAGGTAACATAACAGACTATCTGCAAAGTAATATAACTATCTGCAAGGTAATATAACTGACTATCTGCAAGCTAACATAACAGACTATCTGCAAGGTAATATAACTGACTATCTGCAAGCTAACATAACAGACTATCTGCAAGGTAACATAACTGACTATCTGCAAGGTAATATAACTGACTATCTGCAAGGTAACATAACAGACTAACTGCAAAGTAATATAACTAACTGCAAGGTAATATAACTGACTATCTGCAAGCTAACATAACAGACTATCTGCACGGTAACATAACTGACTAACTGCAAGGTAATATAACTGACTATCTGCAAGGTAACATAACAGACTATCTGCAAGGTAACATAACTGACTATCTGCAAGGTAATATAACTGACTATCTGCAAGGTAACATAACAGACTAACTGCAAGCTAACATAACAGACTATCTGCACGGTAACATAACTGACTAACTGCAAGGTAATATAACTGACTATCTGCAAGCTAACCTAACAGACTATCTGCACGGTAACATAACTGACTAACTGCAAGGTAATGTAACTGACTATCTGCAAGGTAACATAACAGACTATCTGCAAGGTAACATAACTGACTAACTGCAAGGTAATATAACAGACTAACTGCAAGGTAACATAACAGACTATCTACAAGGTAACATAACAGACTAACTGCAAGGTAACATAACAGACTAACTGCAAAGTAATATAACTATCTGCAAGGTAACATAACAGACTATCTACAAGGTAACATAACAGACTAACTGCAAGGTAACATAACAGACTATCTGCAAGGTAACACAACAGACTAACTGCAAGCTAACATAACAGACTAACTGCAAGGTAACATAACAGACTATCTGCAAGGTAACATAACAGACTATCTGCAAAGTAATATAACTATCTGCAAGGTAATATAAGAGACTAACTGCAAGGTAACATAACTGACTATCTGCAAGGTAACATAACAGACTATCTGCAAGGTAACATAACTGACTATCTGCAAGGTAACATAACAGCTATCTGCAAGGTAATATAACAGACTATCTGCAAGGTAACATAACAGACTATCTGCAAGGTAACATAACTGACTATCTGTAAGGTAACATAACAGACTATCTGCAAGGTAACATAACTGACTATCTGCAAGGTAACATAACAGCTATCTGCAAGGTAACATAACTGACTATCTGCAAGGTAATATAACAGACTATCTGCAAGGTAACATAACAGACTATCTGCAAAGTAATATAACTACTGTATCTGCAAGGTAATATAACAGACTATCTGCAAAGGAACACAACTATCTGCAAGGTAACATAACTGACTATCTGCAAGGTAACATAACAGACTATCTGCAAAGCAATATAACTACTGTATCTGCAAGGTAATATAACAGACTATCTGCAAAGGAACACAACTATCTGCAAGGTAACATAACTGACTATCTGCAAGGTAATATAACAGACTATCTGCAAAGGAACACAACTATCTGCAAGGTAACATAACTGACTATCTGCAAGGTAACATAACTATCTGCAAGGTAATATAACTGATTATCTCTGCAAGTAACATAACACTATCTGCAAGGTAACATAACACTATCTGCAAGGTAACATAACTGACCATGCAGAAACTCCCAAGCTCACTGTTGCTGGCAATATTAATAAATCGAGTTTTTAATGACTTCAAAGTTGATTCGGCAAAACTTTGTGTGAACGTTTCCACATTGTTCATTATCTCTCACTTCAAATAATTTATCAGAGTTGTGTTTACTTGGTGTCCAATAATTCACCTCACCACATTTCACAATAATAACAGTATGACTGCCTTAATAAAAGTATAACAAATTTGGATTAAAGATAAGTTTTGAAGAGATCATTCATACCTTTCATTAACAATTCTTCCTTTGTATTGGCACAGTTGCCTCTCAAGCTAATTGAACAAACCATAATAAGGATTTTCACTTGTACCCTTGACTTCTTTGCTGCCAATAAAGAAATTCTTCCCAAAGTTTTTCTGTTTTGAATATCAGTTGTAAACTTGTCTATACAAACTGCCATGTGCCATTCTTTACAGTACCATATACTCTTGCCAATACAATGAGTCCACGTGCAAACAACATTGACCCAGACCTGCCATGGCATAGTGCACTTGCAGATCAGGGTCTATGTCGTGTGTTCTACGGATTACTCTGAACAAATTGCAGAGACCCTGATTGGCCAGTGCATTATGTGAAGGACACCACTCATATGTGAATATATACAGTCTTTGTTTAATTTGCATATTAGATGGAAAGGGTATGACTTGCAGAGTGAAGCTTTGTATTAAATGAGCATGCTGATTACCACAACTGCCGGCACATTGAAACATAATGAGAAATATGCTCCTGGAATATGGATGCCCCACCAGAGAACCAGAAAACAACTTCAATGCTAAAAACTGAACCACATGGATAGATGTAGGAACAGGTGGCCAGATGGGGAAGCGTAACACTTCTTGCCATACGACTTAAGCAGTTGCAGCATCAAAGATCATCATTTATAAATAAACTTACACATTTTAAACATGGAGGCATACCACATGACCAACTGTACGAGTAAGTGCTGACAAGCAATTATGCATTGTTTATTTCCAAAAAAAGTCCTTTCAGTTTCAAAAGATACTTTACTTTCTATAATGTTTTCAAGGAAATAACAGAAATTAAACTTTAAAGGTACTTGTCAAAAAGGCAAGGAGTCATCACTAAAATTTAAAAATCATTTTAGGCTGTTGTAAAGTACTGAAGCAGTTAAAAACTTCTGTAAATTCACTTTTCTGAGACAGTAATCAATTTCATGAATGTCATGCTTCCTACAAGCCCCAAATTTATAGACTTGACAAACAATATGGATTCTAACTTCATAGACTTGACAAACAATATGAACTCCAAATTTATAGACTTGGCAAACAATATGAACTGCATATTTACAGACTTGGCAAACAATATTGACCCCAAATTTATAGACTTCACAAACAACATGGGCCACAAATGTATAGACTTGACAAACAATATGAACCCCAAATTTAGAGACTTGACAAAAAATATGAACACTCTATTTACAGAATTGGCAAACAATATGGATCCCAATCATATAGACGTGACAAGCAATATGAACCCCAAATGTTTATAGACTTCACAAACAATATGGGCCCCAAATTTATACACTTGATAAACATTATGAACCCCAAATTTTGAGACTTGACAAATACGAAACCCAAATTTACAGACTTGACAAACAATATGACCCCAAATTTACAGACTTGACAAACAATATGAACCCCAAATTTATAGACTTCACAAACAATATAGGCCACAAATTTATGCACTCGACAAACAATATAGGCCCTTAATTTATTCACTTGACAAACAATATGGGCCTCGAATTTATACACTTGACAAGCAAAATGGACCCTAAATTACTACACTTCACAAAAAACATGGACCCCAAATTTATACACTTGATAAATGATATGGACCCCAAATTTATACACTTGAAAAACAATATGGGTTCCAAATTTATAGATGTGACCAACAATGATCCTGCTGTAGAAACAACACGGATTCTATACCAATACCTATATGTAAGTACATGCTTTTTTTTGGTAAAAAAAGCCATGAATATTGATAACCATCAAAATCAAAAAATTCACAGCATCCTGCTCAAACTTGAAACCAGTTTAGGTCAAGTGAGCATAATAACTGGACAATTCCAACCAGGTGGTCCTCTTTAAACAAAGTGATAAGTAAATACATGCCCACATCAATTTACCATATACACTTACTTACAAGTCAAGTCAAATGTGCCATCAGATCTGGGTCTGTGCAGTTTGTTAGAAGTAATCATTAGAACAAGACAGCATTGACCCTGACCTGCATGTGCATTATGCGACAGCAATCAGGATCTTTGTTGTTTATAGCTTGCCTTGACTTTTAAGTGAGTACATATGGAAATGGCACAAAAACTAAATTTACTTTCTCATACCATTTGTAATTATTTTCAACTTTTGCATTTTGTCTTGGGCTGTACAACTACAAACAACACATACCCTGTACAACTACAAACAACACATACCCTGTACAACTACAAACAACACATACCCTGTTCTGCCATTGAATAAAGCACCAGCAGATCTGGGTCTGTACAGTTTATCAGGAGTAACCAGTAGAACAAACAACTCAGACCCTGATCTTCCGTAGCAAAAGGTGCCAGCAGATCGGGGTCTTTACTTGGCAGCTTGACTGAACTTATAAGTGATATTATATATGGTACTTGCTGCACTACTTTATATAATCAGTTGTTATAAAGTTGTTTTGATGATAAAGCATTTTGCAGTAGATCACAACAATGAATCTCTGCAATGAATTTTAGATAGAGGGAAATCTGCTGATTCTGTCCAGGACAATGAAACCTGCACAATTGCTACCAAACACTGTTAAAGCAGTGTCATTGTGACATAGACAACTGGAAATTTCACCTGATATTTTAAAAAAATTAAACAGTTTCAACATCATTCAGTACTTTCTTTACTCAAGACAATCTAAAATTTCATGGACACATTTGCCTTGTACACCAAATAAATGTATCAATTTTCATTTTAGTCATACTTTTCAGCCAATCAGAAAACCCATCTTAACTATGACAAAACTAATCTTTACAACATGTCAACTTGCAAACAAGATTCCAATTGGGTGGGACTAGAGGCAACAAAGTAACTCCCATCTAAAGAATATTTGATCTACATTTTATTATTTTTGATACAAAATGTTGTAAGAAATACCCAAATTATCTTGACAGAAAATAACAGATGTAACAGGTTTGGAGTGATTGCAAATTGGTGTTCAATGACATATCAGCACATGAAAAACTATTTAGTACCAAGGCAATCGGAAAAAAAGTGTTGTGCTCAGAGGCATACAATGACAGCCAACAGAGGTCTGTAAAAATTTAACTCATTGGGCATTTCACTCTCTGGCTTGATATTTCAATTTTTTAGAAGTATTTTGTGAACAATGCAAAACAAAAAACAATGGTACCAGACAAAGTATTTCATCTAATCAAGTTGTCATCCAAATGTCAATTATGCTTTTTATAAGGCACTGAGTTTTATAGCACAGAGAAACAAATAGGTTATTTAGTGCTAGTTTAGTGACCAAGGCTTATTCAAGGAGTGTTTTATTATATAGTTCTATTCAGCAGTTCTTTCCACAATTATCAAGTACTGTCATTTCAATCATGCACATAACATCATAAGCAATTTTGTTCCGATAGCACAGTTCACAATAATCAATCATGCAAACAGGGACTCTGCTCAGAGCAGGAACAATATATTGACAGCTTCAGACTAAATGCTAAAAATTCAATTACTATGCATAATTTGAATGCATTGCTTTTAATCTGTTTGCTTGCATAAAATATGTGAATACACTACTTATCTTCAATGGGCTGATTTCCAAAATTTCAAGATAAGACCATTTCTTCTTTTTAACTGTTGAGTGTTTAAACTATTTATGATATTCAACAAAAATAACAAGATTTTTCAGCAGATCTGTGTCCATGCAGTTTGTAAGGAGTAATCAGTAGAACAAAAACATATACCCTGATATGCTGGTACATAATGCAACAGAATATCAGGGTCTATATTGTTTGCAGTTGGACTTGACTTATAAGCATGAAAATATGGAAACCTCTTCTTAATTACACATTCAACTCTGATTTTATGAAGGGACTAGAAAATCTATCTCATCCTAAATCTGGATGGCATACAGGCTATAATAAAGTCCATCTATCTCACCCTAAATCTAGATGCCATATACAGCCTATAACAAAGTCTAATCTTTCTCACCTAAACCTGGATGCCATATACAGCCTATAATGAAGTCCATCTATCTCACCCTAAATCTGGATGCCATATACAGCCTATAAAGAAATCCATCTATCTCACCCTAAATCTGGATGCAATACACAGCCTATAATGAAGTCCATCTATCCCACCCTAAATATGGATGCCATATACAGCCTATAATGAAGTCCATCTACCCCACCCTAAATCTGGATGCCATATACAGCCTATAATGAAGTCCATCTATCTCACCTAAATCTGGATGCAATATACAGCCTACAAGCCCACGCTTAATGATATGCATCTGAAACACCTGCATGATCTGGGATGCACACAGCTGTCTATGCTAACTTATAAGGTTGAGTCCAACTACAAACTGCACAGACCCAGATAAGTTGTAGCATAATGCATCAGCAAACCTGGGTCTGTACACTTTATTAGGAGTAATCAATAGAACAAACAACACAGTCCCTGAACTGCAGAAGCATGATGCTATGGCCGATCAGGTTCTTTGTTGTCTGCAGTTTGACATGACCTATAAGCAAATATATATGGTAAGCCTGTGTGTCCTACTGCTTTTCATAAGAAGTGACCAATGGAGGCAACCTGTTTTCTGTTGAATGCTTCTTGTGATGATGTCCGAACAGAAAAAAGGGTGCATACAGTTTATGTAGGGAAAAATGATACCTCCTCTATTAAGGATTTCACCCTTTCTTGCCTTATGCAAAAATGCTTTATGCTTGTCTGGGAGTTGCTTTTGTTTCAGCATGCATATTTACTTTTTGGTGGATGTGTTTGTTTCCTGGGGATTTTAATAGGGCTTTTCCCTTTACCATTTTTGCTACCCAATTTTGTCTAGCTATTTTATACCCAGAAAAGTGCTGATTAGCCCCCCCCCCCCAACACATACATACAATCTTTATTTCAATTTTGCATCTTTCAAATAAATGGTTCTAGCACATGAAGTAATGAAGAACTTCTGACATCACATGACTCCTGTAATCACACGGCAGGCTGGTATAAAGTTATTTGGAATTTCAAGGTCACATTAATGAAAGCAATTATTATTCAAAAATCAAAGGTGAATCCTAAGAAATGACCCCAATGTATACTTAGGATAGGGAACATGAGCTTCATGACACAAGGCAGCACTGTCTGGCTCAGATTTCAACACCAAAACTGGTATCTGGACTTAAAATTCAAGTCCAGCATCCAGCAATATGATGCCATGCAATTTAATTCTGACTTACGTCTGACCAAACAAATGTCTCAGGTCTTTAACACATTAACCACTAGCGACAACTTTACGGGGCAGGAGGTAGTAGCCTACTGCCGAGCTCTGCAGCGTCATGGTCATGCATGATACACTAAAGTGGGTGGTATTATAGAAAGGTAGACAGATGTAGCTCTACAATGATACCAAATAATCTGGAATATCTAGTTGCACTATAAAATACAGATAGAAAAGCCTCATCTTTTGTACCCGACTTTTTTTTACCCAAAATTTGCCCGTGGTCGGAATCTGATATTGTGTCTGGATTTTAGACTTTTTGGTCTCAGATCTAAGGCAAACCAGTATGAACTGCAGACAGACAGATGAACCTTTGCAAAAAGTAAGATAAGATGGGCATTTGGAATAAAGAATGGTCTCCATACAAAAATAATGGCTCCGTTTAGCAAAAAAAAAAAAAGAAAAAAAAAAGAGGTCCAACTTTTACCCTTCTACTCATGCACGAGTCAAATAGCCAATGAAAATCGACGTTTCTAACACCACTAGGCAGTATGTTATTGAAAGATGACCAGGGATTTGGTGTTTTCAAGTCTATTCAGAAATAGCTTTCAAAATGTGTTTCCTACTTGATTTTTAGGCAAAAATGACAAAAAGCTCCAGGGGTTAATGTGTTAAAATATGTGAAACTTGGCCCTAGCAAGCAATGCTTAACTGAGGAGAGTCCTTCAACAGTAAGTGTACCCTTCTACATAGTAAAATAAATTCAAAACATATTCATCCCCAAAACATAAAAATCATATCAAATCCAACTCCCTGTTTTCACTGAAAATTATCTGACTCTTTTAACATGAAACAAATACAGCCTCTGAATTAGCCCATCTCAAAACTTCCTGCTTTTTCTTATTAAGTTTTGGCATCACTGAAGCGATAATAATTAAACTATTTCAGGCTAGTAAAACAGCCGTAGTTATTCTGCTGCAACAATATATAAGAGTTCTTATAATTCCTGTCCCTTTCAAGATGCCAAACCTCAGGACCTTACTCCTTAGTAATCAAATGACTTGTACGCATGTCCCTGGCTTTTAATGGAATAAATATGGCAAAACTTTTCCTACCTCTGTTATTTTAGTAGTTCTCGTTGACTCCAAGAACCGAGTGCTAACAGCCCCTATACTTTCTTCTGGAGACTGAGGAGAGAAAGGGATGTCACTGTCCCCTAGAGGGATGTCAGAATGTGGCAAGGCTTTGAACAGGCACATCAGGTACATCATAACTGACTTCTTGTCTGGATTATCAACAGCAACATCTTGGAATAAATATGGTAATATGTCATAAATAGCATTTTGAACACAGAAATAAAATCAAACACGGTGAAACCTGGCAATAAAACTCAAGTCACCAGATAAAAACTGTTCTCTGTGGACAGATGGACATACAAAGAAGGGACAGCCAGGCAACTAGATAATTATCTATTGTGAACAGGTGTTCTCAAGGGACCAGATAAATATCCATTATAGACAGGTGTCCTTATGAAGAAAGGTTTTGTTTGTTTGTTGTATGGTTTAACGCCATTTTTCAGCACAAGATAGGCTATTCATGGCGGCCAGTATAAATGGTGGAGGAAGAACCCGGGAAACCCCCGGAAAGAACCACCGACCCACGAGAATATGAAGAAAGGAAAGGCAGGTGGCCTGATAATTGTTGGTGGACAGATCTACTTATGCACAAGCAACATTCACAGAACAAAATACCTGTCCTTTGTTGATAGATGTCCTTGTCTGGAAGAGACACTCATGGGACCACATGATTGTCCTTTCTGGACAGGTATCCTCTTGGGATCATATAATTGCCACTTGTGTACAGTCTCCTACCAAAGCAATCAGATACCTGTCCTTTAAGGACTGGTGTCCTTATGCAGTAAGGTCCAACAATGGAACGCATGTGGCCCTGGGTGGCCAAGTGATCTTAGGCTTTACCAAATACTGCCAGTTCACCCCTATCCAACAGAGTACCAGTCTCAGGCTCAGCCAATGTGGGTATGTGAGAAAGCTTGAGAGTAGCTTCCTGTAAGTCAGTGGTTCTTCATCCACCACTTATATTGGCAGCCATGTATAGCCCATCTTGCACCAAGAAATGGCATTAAACCCCTAAACAACAATAACTAAGGACCATATGAATGTACTTAATGAACAGGTGTCACTATGCAGAAGGAATTTCAAGACCAGATGGTTGTCATTTGTAGACAGGTATCCTTATCAGAGGGTCAGTCAGGGGATTTTCTTTTGTGGATAGGTGTCCTCTTTAACTGTAACACTCAAGTGATCAAATAGTTGTCCTTTGTGGACAGATGCCTTAAAAGGACCAGATAATTATCCTCAATGACAGTGCCTTTATATAAAAGGGATAATTAAAGGTGCCCATAATAAAGTGTTCTTGTGCAAAAGGGCCATCAAAGTGAACAGAATACCTTATGGACTAGGGGCAGTCAAGTGACTAGACAAGAGTATCCTTTGTGGACACAAGTCCTTATGGATAAGGACCAGATAATTAAATGTCTAATGTAAAAGAAGCATTCAAGTGACCATAAATGAAGTGTCCTTAGGGAGAAGATACTCAGGTGACAACATAATTGCCATCTGTAGACAAATGTCTTTCTGCAGAAGGGACAGTCAAGTGAATAGATAATTGTCCTTTGTGGACAAGTGTCTTGTGTAGAAAAAGGAATTCGCGAAACCAGATAATTAAATGTTCTTATACAGAAAGGGATATTCAAGTGACCAAATAAATGTCTTCTGCAGATAAGTGTCCTTATGTAAAAGAGGCAATCAAGGGACATACTAATCAAATGTTCTTGTAACCAGATAATTGTCCTTTGTGGGCAGATGTTCTCAGTAAGAAGGGGCACACAAAGAACCAGATAATAAAATGCTATTATGTAGAAAGGACATTCAAGTAACCAGATAACTGTCCTTTGTGAACAGGTGTCCATCGTTAGAAGGGACACGCTAAGGACCAGATAAAAAAATGCTGTTATGTAGAAGGGATGTTCAAGTTAACCTGATAATTGTTCTTTGTGGACAGGTGTCCTTGTGTAGAAGGGATGTCAACTGACCATATAATTGTTTATATATTTATAAGGGATATTCAAGTTACCTGATAATTAAATGTCCTTAAGCAGAAGAGAAATTCAAGTGATCAGATAATAGTCCTTTTGTAGAAGGGACGGTCATGTAACCATATAATTAAATGTTTTTATGTACAAAGGACATTCAAATGGCCAGATAACTGACCTGTGTGGACAGGTGTCCTTATGTAGAAGTGAAATACGTAACTTATGGAATGATTTCAAATATGTCCTATTTGAAGTCTCCTTAATATGGAGGTGTCTACCAAGGAAGTTTCAATATATTATTATATAATAGCACAACCACAATGTACAAGAAAACTATGTCTTTGTGACACATTTTTTCTTTCTTATTTTCTGAGTACATACTCTAGAAATCAATGAAAAATTAAACCTTATATTAAGTTTTACAAATTTTCATAAAACTGGTGAAAAGGCTGATGTATTATTTGCAAATATAGATATTAAACACAACTTTACTAGCAGATCAAATTTAAATGCATTTGAAGTGAACACAGTAATCTCGACTAGTCAGAGGCAAAGCATGCATAACTGCCAATAATATCAGATGTCTGCAGTCACGTAACATACACCAGACTAAATATAACATAGTTGCACAGAAATATTCATTTGAAAATAAAACATTTCTTGATATTATAATGCAAAAAAACACACAAGATTGCTCCATCTGTTAAAAGCATCATCATTAAGGCTTGTAATTCAAAGTTTACATTCAATCGTAGTATAAAACAAAAAAGAAAGGAATCATTCTCTCTGAAATTCTAATTTGGAAAAAAATTACCTACCTGTAATAGATTATTATTATTATTATTATTATTATTATTATTATTATTATTATTATTATATTCTGTATTGATATATGTAGACTGGTTCTCATACCTTCAGGATCCAGTAGTCTGTCCACACCCAGATTTTCATAAGCTAGTCTGAAGGCATGTTCTAGGTTCTGTTCAGCCGTGTTGGTAAATAGAGACTCATATGAAAATAAATGAGGCCTGCAGAGAAAATATTATTTTTTAAAATTACCACTGATAATCAAAATTCAAAATTATCAATCACTAAAGCTAATGGAACAACTCTTACCATGTAGAATAATCATGATATTCCATCCAACAGCTTAACATGATATCTTTTCCAATGTCCTTCAAAGTCTATTAGTCTAGGTTTGTAAATTTCATTAAAAAAATTTAACATTCATGAAAATAACCACTTTTGTCTGTGTCAGCTTTTACTCATTGCCAAGAGTAAAAATATTGTTTCTCAATTGGAATACTTTACAGGATTCCTTGAAATTTAACAGTGCTTGCCTTAATCTAGAACTACCTTCAATTGCCAGATAAATGAACAACACATCTGTATGTTGTGATTTGCAAAACTGACATTAATGTATTTCCACCTTTAGGTACTACACAGAAAGTTGCTACAACTAAACGAAGTGACAGCTACAAAAGGCTCTGAACTGAAGTAAAATGTAAAACTTATTAACAAAGACCATGAGACTGTCAAAAGATGAATTAGTGGTGAAAAAAAACAAAAGACACATACAGATTACATTTTCTTATATGATCAGGCAGGTTTTGGCCAGTCTGATGTATGTATTTTTGTGACATAATTCATACTAAAACAACAGGACATGTACATGTTGCACAAGTGCATTTTTAGCCCACCTAAAACAGTCCCATTAAAGCTGCAGACAACAGTATACAACAGTATATCATGCAGCAATTATATCTTAGATGAGAGTGGGTGGATGTGTGATTCTGTAATCAGAGAGACTGTGTGTGTGTGTGTGTGTGTGTGTGTGTGTGCGTGTATGTTATCTAGATTTTTAACATAGCTTTTAAAATAATTCAGTCTAGCATAACACACTATTCTGACACCAAGCCAACCAGTCCTAACAATAGGACCACTCCAGTGGCCTAGTGGTTAGAGCATCTGTCTCAGATGTGGGAGGTCGTGTGTTCGAAACCCAGATGAGTCATACCAAAGGCTTACAAAAATGGTACTAACAGCTCCTTTGCTTGGTGCTCAGCATTATTCTATTTTCTTTTTTCAGATTAAATTTTCTAGCCATTTGTTATGGGCTTATATGAATTGGTAATTTTTTCTTACTTGTATGATTTTCACTTCCCTGGGTTATTCACACTGGCCCCCTTCAGAACCACAAAGCACACTTTTTAAGTCTCCAAAAAACCTAACACTGTTGGTTGGCAGGTATGTCAGTGTTCTTAAATGATCAGAAAATGTAACAAGTAATTTTCAGCAACGATTATACCTCTCCCAATCCCACCCCCCAAAAAGCACCCAAGAATTGGATTCTTCCGAATTGGATTCTTCCTGCATTGTTAACATAAGAATTGGGTCATTAAATTGATAAATATCCATTGTTTTGATGGCAAGTTATTAGATGTATGTAACCTTTTCTTTGTAATCTGCCTTATTTCACTCATCATGTTCAATGTTCTGATTGCATTAAGAGGTTAGTGTTAGGACTCTGCGTGCGTGTGTGATTAGGATTTTTAACGTACTTTAATAATTTTTCAGTCATATCGCTACGATGTCTGCAGTGTGGCAGTTTATAGTGATGTCTAGCACTGGGGCATCATGCCACAGACATGTAGCATGATGTCTCAGCCAGTCACATTATCCTGACACCAGGTCAACCAGTCCTAACACTAACCTGTTAATGCTGAGTGCCAAGCGAGACAGCTGTTAGTACCATTTTGTAAGTCACTGGTTTGACTCAGTTGGGGATCGAACCCACGACTACTCGCATCCAAGGAGGATGCTCTAACCACTCGGCCTACCGGAGTGGTCCTTAGTGATAGTACTTAGTGAATTTACTTAGTGATATTGCCAAGTGATATTGCTTAGTGATACTGCTTAGTGATATTGCTTAACGATACGGCTTAGTGATAAAGCTTAGTGAATCTGCTTAGTGAATCTGCTTACAGATATTGCTTAGTGATTTTGCTTAGTGAATTTACTTAGTGATATTGCCAAGTGATATTGCTTAGTGATACTGCTTAGTGATATTGCTTAACAATACGGTTTAGTGATAAAGCTTAGTGAATCTGCTTACAGATATTGCTTAGTGATTTTGCTTAGTGAATTTACTTAGTGATATTGCCAAGTGATATTGCTTAGTGATACTGCTTAGTGATACTGCTTAACATTATGGCTTAGTGATAAAGCTAAAGCTTAGTGAACCTGCTTAGAGATATTGCTTAGTGATAGTGTTTAGTGATACTGCTCAGTGACAGTGCTTAGTGATACTGCTTAGTTATAGTGCTAAGTGATTATGCTTAGTAGCTAAAATTGATAACTTTTGTTTCTTCAACATGCATCTCTTAATTTACCTAATGACAAATGAATTGGGTTGTTCCACTATGTAAACTTTACCTATGCAAATTAGCCTCATGGGCTTTCCTACAGTAATGTTGAAAGGATTCGCAACACAAAGCCACCGTTGCTAGAGACAAGCAATTAAGTGCATAGGTGGTTCTTTATATCTAACCACCTACACCTTTTAATCACCCCTATGACAATTAGTATACTCTCTACTTCATAAAGCGCAATCAGGATTTAGAAAGTACCACTTGTGCCAAACAGAACTTACCAAATTAATTGATCTTCGGCTGAAGGAAATGGATAATGCACATATGACTGGGATTGTTTTCCTTGACTTCAAGAAAACCTTTGATCTTGTTGATCATGAAATTCTACTGAAAAAGTTGAACTGTTACAAGTTCGACAATCCTTCTTTAAACTGGTTTAGATCATACCTAAACCAAAGGTCTCAACAAGTAAGCATTGGCAATATTAGCTCTCAAACTCGTACAATTCATTCAGGGGTCCCTCAAGGCTCAGTTTCGGGCCCTCTCTTCTTCCTTATCTATGTCAATGATCTACCATTAAATAAAGAATCCACAAATACAGATTTGTTTGCAGACAATGCAACCTTGTATATATCTAGTTCTGATACTTAAGTTATCCAAACGAGATCAAACTCGGACCTTATTAGAGTCCAAAACTGGGCACAAAAAGTAGGATGGTAACTAATGAAGGTAAAACAAAATGTCTGATTTTGGGGACATCACAAAAGCTACACAAGTCAGGGAACCCAGAACTATCTCTTGCAAAAAATAATCATCCATTAGAAAATGTCAAACATAAAAAGGTTGTAGGTGTGACCATAGATAATAATTTATTAGATAATAATTTATTGTGGAATGACCATATTGATAAGCTTTGTAAAACACCGTCATCCAGAACTGCCCAACTCAGCAGAATCAAGAAATATTTACCTATGGAACTCAAAATCTATACTACAAGTCATATATTCTTCCAACAATAGAGTATTGTTCAAATCTATGGGGAAACTGTGCTAAATCTGAGATTGACAGGATTTATAAACTTCAGAAATGAGCAGCATGCGTAATTTTAGATGCATCTATTTATCATCCCTCAAAATCATTATTTACAGAACTCAAATGGTTCACAATATATAACAGGATAGATTTTCACAAAGCAGTTCTTTTATATAAATGTCTACATGGAACTGCACCAGAGTATCTTTGGGACTTATTCAGGCCTTTTTCAACACAATACCAGTTGAGATCAAGATCACGTGGAAAACTTCTAGAACCAAAACCAAGAACAGAGCAATTAAAATACAGCTTCCAATACTCTGGTACAGTTCTGTGGAACAGACTTCCACTACATGTAAAATCTGCTGAAAATATTAGAGTATTTAAGAAATGATATCATGAGCATGTATGTGCTTCTAATAGATAATAGAATTTAGTATTTTAAAATTAAATATCTTAAAATAAACAGTAATTACTGTTATCTTCATATAATGTGCACTGTTATACTCCCCTTAAGAGGGCCTCAAGGGAGAATAGTCCTTGACTAATGAGTCACCCTCTATAAATAAAGCATTATTATTATTATTATTTATTATAATAATTATTATTATTATTATTATTATTAACTGTATAAATTGCCTCATATTGATCCATCAGCATTAATCTCTCTCTCTCTCTCCCTCCACCTCCATCCCTTCCTTCTTCTTCCTGAGATTGACTGAAAGTCATGTTTTTATGAATACAACTGTATCTGCAGATTTGGGTGTCACAAATCTTGGGGGTGGGGTTTTGTGTGACATGTCTTATTTTGGTAGATATGCAAACATAATGATCCTACATGATCCACTGTGTCCAAAATAATTTATGAGAACTCGAGAATTACTTTAAACCATCAGGTTCGCAGTCTTTGCTCAAGTTCTGGTCAATGTCTGCACAATGTCAACAGTGTATATTCCTCAAGTGTTCACATTAAATAAGGTGAGCCAGAATATGTTGAACAGTTCCTGATCTAGGCTGATTTCATGCCTTACAAAATGAAGTTATGAAATTGATCAATAAGGCCCATAACTCTATCAAGATCTAAACTTGATTAAAAATGGGTTATAACTCTATCAAAAATGGCATTTGAGAAACAAATTCGTTGTAAAGTATATGTTCATGTACAAGACAGCTGTCCTACTCTAAAGCACCAATTTACTTTAAATGGTTGTAGATAGATGGATGGACTGACTGGCAAATGTAAAAGGTAACTACCAGATGACTACTATATGTCTCCAACATCTTGATGTGTGGTCTTGATTAATATCTTAAAACATTTAGTCTGATATTTTACCCAGAGGTCTACATAATTTTGCATACCATGTAACCAGATGGTTACATTACCCAGCCTATTCGTAACACAGAACTAGCCTTCCCCAATATGCGTCAGCAGTCACCGTAAAATTTCTAAATATGTAGGTACCTATAATGGTGTATCAAGGCATTAAATGCCAAGCCATCCCTCCAGCAGTTAGTAAAATTCCTCACATCAACATTTGCATACCTGAAAGAGAAAAATTCAAAGGCTGCAATGAGATCTGATAACTTTATTGATAAACTATTTTAAAAACCGATCACCAAGCATAACTGTTTTAAAAACTAATCACCAAGTACACTGAATTATCATACAAATGCAAAAAACAATCAAATCCTTTCTATAATATGATATCATGCTCGAAAACAAGAAATTGCTTTCATTTAGTAGCAAGTCAAGAAAATACATGATCTCAATATATTGTTTAAATACCATCTGCACATCTTTTTAAATAATGATGATGCAACCTCTGGCAAAATATTTAAATTTTTGTTTTTTAGGTGGATCAATTTTTTCTGCTTTTGCAAAAATGTAGATTCTTGTGCACACCAAAATTCGTGGAAGGAAGGTTCACAATGTTTCCACAGTGGAGTAAGAAAATCAAAATCCCATAAAAAATGATTATGTATTGTGTCTTCAAAGCTTTTAAACCACATGTATTTCCAACTATTTTCAGACAAAATGAATCTTAGACAATATGAGATGCTTTCGAAAACACTACTCAGTCAATTCTTGCAGGCAACATGCATATTGCATCTTAGATGCTTTAAAAAAAATCAGTCAATCAATCAATCAATCAATCAATCCTTGCTGGCATCTTATATGGTGCATAACTCTTCTAAGAACACCAATCAAACACCAATCAATCAGACAGTCAATCAATCATTCCTTGCAGGAAAATTACACAGTGTATCTTATTTTGGTGTAAATAACTCTGGAAACACTTTAGAGCTTGTCTCTCACTTTCAAAGTGCTCCAGATTAGAATGGGGTCATGCTGACCCAAATCCAAATATGCTGATACAGCGAAACTTCTGCAGTAATAATAATGTCAGCTGTAATGTAATTTGATTATTTTCAGTCTGACCACAGAAAGATGTTCACTCAAAAGGCCAAGAACAAAATGGATCCATTTATTGATTATTTTTCCCATACACTGCTCACCCTGGACAGTAATAATACAAAATAAACATTGATAAACTATCTTATACCATTTCCAATTATAATCCATGAATTAATTAATTAGCCCTTGTCAATGACATGCTTAGACATAAGGGCTTTTACATGACATTAAGGTCACATTAAGCTAATGGTAATGAGAGAATTTATATAGCATTATGTTAAGGTGGACTATCAATCAGGAGAATGAAATAAGCCCAGATTCCAGTTTCGGAAAGAAAACATATAATTATTTAAGACCATGCCTCCTATTCTACCGCATCCCTTTAAAGAAAATCTGGCCAATATGTACACACAATTTCTTTTTCTGATAATAACAATAAGCCAAACATTTAACAAAATCGTCCTGTTAATGCCCCATTTGGCTATGGGTACACAATTCATCAGGTCTTGGCCCTGTTAATGCCCAATTTGGCTATAGGTACACAATTCATCAGGTGCTTGGTCCTGTTAATGCCCCGTTTAGCTATAGGTACACAATTCATCAGGTGCTTGGTCCTGTTAATGCCCCATTTGGCTATAGGTACAGAATTCATCATGTCTTGGTCCTGTTAATGCCCCATTTGGTTATAGGTACAGAATTCATCAGGTCTTGGTCCTGTTAATGCCCCGTTTGGCTATAGGTACACAATTCATCAGGTGCTTGGTCCTGTTAATGCCCCGTTTGGCTATAGGTACACAATTCATCAGGTGCTTAGTCCTGTTAATGCCCCGTTTGGCTATAGGTACACAATTCATCAGGTGCTTGGTCCTGTTAATGCCCCGTTTGGCTATAGGTAAACAATTCATCAGGTCTTGGTCCTGTTAATGCCCCATTTGGCTTTAGGTACACAATTCATCAGTGCTTAGTCCTGTTAATGCCCCGTTTGACTATAGGTACACAATTCATCAGGTCTTGGTCCTGTTAATGCCCTGTTTGGCTTTAGGTACACAATTCATCAGGTGCTTGGTCCTGTTAATGCCCCGTTTGGCTATAGGTAAACAATTCATCAGGTCTTGGTCCTGTTAATGCCCCGTTTGGCTTTAGGTACACAATTCATCAGTGCTTAGTCCTGTTAATGCCCCGTTTGACTATAGGTACACAATTCATCAGGTCTTGGTCCTGTTAATGCCCTGTATGGCTACAGGTACACAATTCATCATAAATAGATATTTGATGCAATCAAATTAAGCAACCACAAACATAATAATTTTAAGAATTTTCTAAAACTTGTGAACATATTCTTCCTGCCTTAATCACATTTCATGCTTTATAATAGCGCATTTGATAAATATTCACTTTGAAACTGGCACAAATTTGGTGTGTTCCATCCATGTTTTACATGGCAGTTCATGATCACTTTAAAAACACTCAATCAATTAAGGGCCATATAATGAAATACATAGGTCTTGGTCAATGAGCTGGAAGCATTCTAAAAGAAACGATTAATGTTGTGAGGATTCAGAATGATTAATGTCTTGAAGACTGAGATTGACTCATGTCTTAATGATTAAGACTGATGATTCATGTCTTAATGATTAAGACTGATTCATGTCTTAATGATTAAGACTGATTCCTGTATTGATGATTATGACTGTATCATGTCTTAGTGATTAAGACTGATTCATGTCTTAATGATTAAGACTGATTCATGTTTTGTTAATTATGACTGATGCATGTACTGATGATTAAGACTGATTCAGGCCTTGACGATTAAGACTGATTCCTGTATTTATGATTATGACTGATTAATATCTTGATGATTAAGACCGATTCATGCTTTGATGATTAAGAATGATTAATGTCTTGGTGATTAAAAAGGATTCCTGTATTGATGATTAAGACTGATTCATGTCTTAATGATTAAGACTGATTCCTGTATTGATGATTATGACTGTATGTCTTAATGATTAACACTGATTCCTGTATTGATGATTATGACTGTATGTCTTAATGATTAACACTGATTCCTGTAATGATGATTATGACTGTATGTCTTAATGATTAACACTGATTCCTGTATTGATGATTATGACCTAATGATTAACACTGATTCCTGTATTGATGATTATGACTGTATGTCTTAATGATTAACACTGATTCCTGTATTGATGATTATGACTGTATGTCTTAATGATTAACACTGATTCCTGTATTGATGATTATGACTGTATGTCTTAATGATTAAGACTGATTCCTGTATTGATGATTAAGACTGATTCATGTCTTAATGATTAAGACTGATTCCTGTATTGATGATTATGACTGTATCATGTCTTAATGATTAAGATGGATTCATGTCTTAATGATTAAGACTGACTAATATCTTACTGATTAAGACTGATTCATGCCTTGATGATTAAGAATGATTATTGTCTTGGTGATTAAAATGGATTCCTGTACTGATGATTAAGACTGATTAATGTCTTGATTAAGAGTGATTTATGTCTTGATGACTGAGTTTTTTAATTTCTTGACAATTAAGACTGATTCATGTCTTGTTGATAAAGCTGATCCATGTCTTGATTATTTAAATGATTCATGTCTTGATTATTTAAATGATTCATGTCTTGATTATTTAAATGATTCATGTCTTGATTATTTAAATGATTCATGTCTTGATTATTTAAATGATTCATGTCTTGATCATTAAGACTGATTCAGGTCTTGAAGATAAAGATGGATTCATGCTTTGATAATTAAGAATGTTATCATTCCACTGGTTTCAAGAAGTGTAACTAGTTTCAAACCAGGAAGGAAAATACCCCAAAATTTGAAAGTATGTACCCATATACACCTAAGCAAAGCATTCAGCTGTGAGCTGTCTAAATTTATATTATAGTATTTTTAAAAAGTACTTTTAGACACTCACTCCTGTGTCGACTGCCTACACCATACAAGAAGTGTTCTCTCCAGATTTGTCTGCCGTAGGTCATCCATCAGGTCTTTCATCACATCCTTTACCTGTCAATTAGTAAATCAATTTCCATAATCAATTAGTAAATCAATTTCCTCAATCAATTTTCATTAATATGGATCAGGTATATGTTTTACCAGGTAACTGCAATTTACTGTCATTAGCTCAAGCCCCAATCATTTAAGTAATCTGACTGACTCTCAAAAACCCCCATCATTCAAGTTCTTCAGGTTAACTCTCAATCCCCAATCATTCAAGTTTCCGTGCTGATGCTCAAGACCTAGTCATTCAAGTTTTCATGCTGACTCTCTCAAATCCCAGTCCTTTAAGTTTTCATCTTGACTTTCAACCCCATGTCATTCAAGTTTTCATGTTGCCTCTCTCAAATCCCAGTTCTTTAAGTTTTCATCTTGACTTTCAACCCCATGTCATTCAATTTTTCATGCTGACTCTCCCAAATCCCAGTCATTTAAGTTTTCATCTTGACTTTCAACCACATGTCATTCAAGTTTTCATGTTGACTCTCTCAAGTCCCAGTCATTCAAGAGTTCATACTGATTCTCTCAAGCCCTAGTCATTCAAGTTTTCATGTTGACTCTCTCAAGTCCCAGTCATTAAAAAGTTCATACTGATTCTCTCAAGCCCTAGTCATTCAAGTTTTCATGTTGACTCTCTCAAATCCCATTCATTCAAGAGTTCATACTGATTCTCTCAAGCCTTAGTCATTCAAGTTTTCATGTTCACTCTCAAATCCCAGTCATTTAAGTTTTCATCTTGACTTTCAACTACATGTCATTCAAGTTTTCATGTTGACTCTCTCAAGTCCCATTCATTCAAGAGTTCATACTGATTCTCTCAAGCCCTAGTCATTCAAGTTTTCATGCTGTAAACATAATAGATTCCTCTCTAACAGCTTTTCCTTCTTCATTTCTGTTATATCCAAGCCATGTACAATATGATAAACATGCAAAAACCTACCCAAGAGGTGAAAATAATTGCCTATAGCAATGACAGTTATGATCTTCATAAAGTTTTAATTTATTACATATGGAGACAGCATGAATTCATTTGACAGCCTGGAACATTATGTATGTACCTATTCATAGTACATGTCTGACTGCAAACAATGGTCCTCTAGAGACAACATATCCCTCAAGGCCTCTACTTAGTTAAAGATTCCTACTGAAAGCACCCTATGGTCCAGAACTCTCAATTCATATACTACTTATGCTACACTGTTTTCATGGTAATATAGAAGTATTGAAAAGAGAAAATCTAAAGAAAGCCCAACACAATTTAAATGACATGTATACCAAGATGGTTGAAATGAAAGAGTTATGAACCAGAAATAAAAATGCTTAGACACAGATAGCATAACATAAAGGGTTTAACAGAATTTCAACATAATCTTGATTATGTAGTGCCAATAAAAAGTTTGGTTTTAACAATTGTCTACAGTCCAAATGTCAAAGAAATTGAGGTAGAGATCGAAGAGCATATTTGATTCTATACCAATCACAGACAAATGTATCTGACTTCTGTATCAGTCATAGATTAATGTATCTGATTATGAACCAGTCACAGACAAACAAAACTAGGTCACTGTGAATCAATGTTTCATTTTAATTTGCCTAACACAAAAATACACAGTGAGCTCAAGTTCATTTTGTTTTATGTGTTGAGTTAGTTTTTAAAAGGTCTGACAAATTAGTATGTAGGTGATTTGTTGGACCTGGTACAAGACACTTTGCATGAATATATTCAGCTCCTTTGTCCAACTACTATTTAGACCTATCAAAAATCTAACATGCTTTCTGGCAAGGTGCTTTGTAAAGCAATTTAAAGTAAGCATCCATGACATGTCAATGAAGATCTTAATTATCCTTCAAATTAAGCTAAGCTAATCCTTTGCGTGTGATTATCCATTGCCAGAGTTATTCAACAACAAGTAGACAAAGTATTATCAAGATAGTGTGCTGACCGGAATCTTTGACAGTATTGTTTGGAGTACAACGAACACAAGAAGCATGTGATGGACAAATGAAAACCAAAAAGAATCTCATTGAATATTTAAATGAAAACCACAAAAAAATCACAATGAATAAATAAATGAAAACCAATCACAATGAATAATTAAATGAAAACCACAAAGAACCACAGTGAATAATTAAATGAAAACCAAAAACATTCATTAAATGAAAACTACAAAGAATCACATTGAATAATTAAAAGAAAACCACAAGGAATCACAGTCCATAATTAAATGAAAACCACAAAGAATTACATTGAATAATTACCGTATTTTCCAGCGTATAAGTCGATACTTTTTGATTTGAAAGTTCGGTCTTCATCTTATACTCCGAATCGACTTATATATGGATTGTGTCATTGAAACTGCATCGACTTATATATGGATTACAGTATCCGGTATGCTATTGACATTGCTCTATAATCGGCATAATCGAAAACAGGTCACATAGAAGTACAAATTCATGTTAAATTACTATGTCAATAAATTGTCATAAACTAATATGACTGCGTTTATATTTGTAAGTTTTGTCATTATTTATTTTGCATTCTGTGCGTTTTTTCTTATTTCTCAAACATAAAATAAAAGAAAACAATTTACCATACTGGTAAAAACTTCACCGGGCCGCATAGCACACTTACGGTCTATACTCTATAGTGTACTGTACTAATTCAAAGCATATTGTTTGTTCCTAAAAAAAAAGATATTGGACACACGTGAGCAATTACCGGCATAGCTTTTTCATTGATCCAATTGATCCTACAAAGGGATGTAATCCATATTAACTCGAGCGTTCTATGATTACTTATAAAATAATGTAGATCATGCATTCTACTGAATCCCCCAAATCATATGTTTCTAATTGTATTTGACAAAGTTTCTCAAATAAATTAGATTTAAACAACACTAAAATCAGATAAATAGATGGACTACCAGTACTCATAGATCATCAGTGATCCATGATTTTTAGTTTCGCAATTCAGTTTAAAGCAAATTGTAATGTCAACACTTCACCTACATTCATTCTTAACCAGCTGACGATTCGGTGTCTCTCTTTGATTATACCAGTTGTTGATAAATTGGTCTTTGGCTTCCAACAACAATCAAAGCCAGTTGCCGCAATTGTTTAGACCTTGATATTGGCTTTAGCTACCGATACTAGTTACCATATTGCCGGTACCCCATTGTTCTTTATCATTAATCCGCATCAATTACGCTACCCGTTTTTAATATCAATGGCATTAAGTACAACAGGAAATGATGCCCACTCCCTTCTCTAGATGTAAATAATGAATTTAGCCATGGGCGTTGTTTTCATTGCTATAGTACGGGCACATTTTAATGAGTTCGGTATATTTTGATCAATCTTTTCAGTCATAATCATTCATATAAATATCCCCGTACAAATCATACAACTTATCTCACAATGCCTCCCGTCAAATCACGCAAGTCTTACACAGCGGCTTTTAAGCTGGAAGTTGTAAAGTTCGCTGAAGAGAAAGGTGGGAATATGGCTGCTCACAGGAAATATGGTGTAAGTGAAAAATGTGTCCGGGATTGGCGTAAAGCTAAGGTTGCATTATGCGCTACAAAAAAAACAAAGAAAGCAAATCGTGGCTGCAAAGCAAGATGGATTAATATTGAGGATAAATTAGAAGAATATGTTTTGACACAACATGCCGCGTGTCATGGAATGAACTCTGTTGATCTCAGACTCAAGGCAAAGGAAATCGCAACTGAATTAGGAATTGAAAGTTTTAGTGGAAGTGTGTCATGGTGTTATAGGTTCATGCAAAGAAGGGGACTTAGTATAAGACAACGCACTACTATGGCACAGAAACTACCAGTAGACTTTCTGGAAAAATTGAACAATTTCCGTGAGTATGTCCAAGACAAGATTAAGACTGACAATTTTGAAATGTCTAACGTGATAAACATGGACGAAGTGCCGTTAACATTTGACATTCCAATGAACAGAACAGTTAAGCTTAAAGGATCTAAGACTGTTACTATTAGGACAACAGGTCATGAGAAGTCAAACTTCACTGTAGTTCTCTCCTGTAGTGCCGATGGCGGAAAGTTGCCCCCAATGCTGATTTTTAAAAGAAAAACTATGCCAAAGGAAAAATTCCCCTGTGGAATAATGATTGAAGTAAATCCAAAAGGATGGATGGACAATGCCATGATGGGGAAGTGGTTAGATAAATGTTTCGCACATCGAGTTGGTGGATTTTTCCAAACTAAGAAGTCTCTCCTCATTATGGATTCTATGCGTGCACACATCAGTGCCGAGACAAAGTTGAAGATTAAAACCAAGAACACATCGTTAGGCATCATCCCAGGTGGTATGACAAAGTTATTACAACCACTAGACATTTCCGTTAATCGATGTTTCAAGGCTGAGCTTCGGAAGTTGTGGGAACATTGGATGACGGCAGGCGACCACAGCTTCACAAACACAGGACATATGCAGCGCGCTACATATTGCCAGGTTGCGCATTGGGTTAAGGATGCATGGGACAGGGTTCCTGAATTGGCTATTGTGAATGGCTTTGCTAAAGCAGAAATTGTGAGCAGGATAGAGAAGCCAGATGAGGATGATGAGCCAGATGAGGATGATGAGAAGGAGACAGACGATAATGAGAACATTTCTAATTATATGAGCCCCGATATAGCTGCCATTTTTCATTCCGATACGGAAGACGAAGACTTCGAGGGATTTTCAGATATTGGAGATGATTAATTTTATTTTCTTAATAATATGTATTATAAAACTGTACATTTGTGTAAATTTGATACTGCATTTCACAGATATGTTAAAGTATAATAAAAAGTATTTTTATTTATTGTATGTTTGCAACTTTTGTTTTCTGTCTCCTCATTTTCTTCACATTTCTGATTTCCCTATGAATTGCCTTATTTCCCTATTGTTAGCCTCACTGAGTTTATCTTATCTGTTGAATCTTGCACTCAAGACTGGTTTCAACTGGAAGGAATAATCATAGCATGCACAGCCACGTGGCTCTTGTTGCTGTTGTTGTTTTGGGGCTTAACGCCATTTTTCAGCACACGATAGGCTATACATGGCAGCCAGTATTAATGATGGAGGAAGAACCCGGGAAAACCCCGGAAAGAACCACCGACCCACGAGAAGGCTCTTGTTGCAATGGATATCATAATTAAAACAAATATGGTTTAAACTAAACTAAAAGCAGATATATTGTGAGCGCGCGCGCGTGCTTGTGTGTGTGCGCACGAGAGAGAGTGAGAGATGAAAAAAATTGTCCGTGTACAAGATCGTTCTTTTATTCAGGGCGGTTTTTATTTGTAGCTTTTGCAAAGAGAAAAAAGACGGTATTTTGAGTTACCTGATGATTGTGATAATCCTCATGTATTACGAGCCTACTATATTCCATTATCAATAAACACCTCTAAATCAACAATTCATTCTTGTTTTAATTACGATGTACATTGTCACAACAACCACACGGCTATGCAGTGTTATTTACACGGTAATTAAACATGCTTAGCGCTTTGGATATAATAGAAACCAGATTGAGGGCAAGAATCGACAGAATAGGTCAAATCAGCGAGGCTGCCAGTAGGGAAATGAGGCTTTTTTTAGGGAAATGAAAATCTGTCAACATTTTATTGAAATCATTGTCCATACAAAATTTGTTATAAGGACAAGAGATCATACCCATTACTTTGTATTCGAACTCGCCGATAAAGATAGTAGTGGGGTATATCATTGAATAGATTAGTAATAAAATGTTAATTATATCCAAGTCCAAACAGAACAAACACTTAAAAAATAGTATACTAGTATGTGTATATATATATATATATATATATATATATATATATATATATATATATATATATATATATATATATATATATATATATACGAATCGATTTAACGGAGTCCGTGACTTTCAAACTTACGATAGAAAATGACAAGTTTGTATAAGTTACGTTCGTAACTACAGGTAATAAAATGAACTACAACATGGATGTGCTTTCAATTATAATAAAACAAGCATGGACTGTTTATTCAGCTGTGTCAATTGATAACAAAATATAGCAGTTCAGAAGTAAAATCACAAGCATGTTAGCATCGGTAATGCGATTTCACGATTGCCAGTAATATGGAATATCATACAATGATACCATCAATATTCATGCAACCGGAAGTTACTAGTATAAAATACAAAGCCAAGTTATTGACCTGGCCTCGTCTTATACTCCGAATCGACTTATATATGGACGAAGGATGGAAAATTTACAAAATTGGTCAATTAGACTTATACTCTGCATCGACTTGTAGGCCGGAAAATACGGTAAATGAAAACCACAAGGAATCACAATGCATAATTAAATGAAAAGCACAAAGAATCGCAGTGAATAATTCAATGAAAAGCACAAAGAATCATAGTGAATAATTAAATGAAAACCACAAAGAATTACATTGAATAATTAAATGAAAACCACAAAGAATCACATTGAATAATTATATGAAAACCAATTACAGTGAATAATTAAATGAAAATCACAAAGAATCACAATGAATAATTAAATGAAAACAACAAAGAATCACACTGAATAATTAAATGAAAACCACAAAGAATCACACTGAATAATTAAAGGAAAACCACAAAGAATAACAGTGAATAATTAAATGAACACCACAAAGAATCATAGTGAATAATTAAATGAAAACCACAAAGAATCACATTGAATAACTCAATGAAAAGTTAAACTACAAAGAATCCTGGTCATTAACTGGTTTTCATTCTATTAAGAGTGAAGTAATGTATTATCATGTAGTCATATAGTTATCATCATTTGTAGCACCTCAAGATGGCACTAGTAATGGTACTAGTAAGTAATGTATTATCATGCAGTCATATAGTTATCATCATTTGTAGCACCTCAAGATGGCACTAGTAATGGTACTAGTAAGTAATGTATTATCATGTAGTCATATAGTTATCATCATTTCTAGCACCTCAAAATGGCACTAGTAATGGTATTAGTAAGTAATGTTTTTATCATGTAGTCATATAGTTATCATCATTTGTAGCACCTCTATATGGTACAAATAAGTAATGTATTATCATATAGTCATATAGTTATCATCATTTGTAAAACCTCAAAATCGTACAAGTAAGTGATGTATTATCATATATTCATATAGTTATCATCATTTGTAGCACCTCAAAATAGTACTAGTAATAGCACAAATAAGTAATGTATTATCATATAGTCATATAGTTATCATTTGTAGCACCTCAAAATGGTACTAGTAAGTGATGTATAATCATATAGTCATATAGTTATCATCATTTGTAACGCCTCAAAATGGTACAAATAAGTAATGTACAGTATTATCATATATTCATATAGTTATCATCATCTGTAGCACCTCAAAATGGTACTAGTAATGGTACAAATAAGTAATGTATTATCATATAATCATATAGTTATCATCATTTGTAGCACCTCAAAATGGTACTAGTAATGGTACAAATAAGTAATGTATTATCATGTAGTCATATAGTTATCATCATTTGTAGCACCTCAAAATGGTACAAATAAGTAATGTATTATCATATAATCATATAGTTATCATCATTTGTAGCACCTCAAAATGGTACTAGTAATGGTACAAATAAGTAATGTATTATCATGTAGTCATATAGTTATCATCATCTGTAGCACCTCTAAATGGTACAAATAAGTAATGTATTATCATATAGTCATATAGTTATCATCATTTGTAGCACCTCAAAATGGTACTAGTAAGTGATGTATAATCATATAGTCATATAGTTATCATCATTTGTAACGCCTCAAAATGGTACAAATAAGTAATGTATTATCATATATTCATATAGTTATCATCATTTGTAGCACCTCAAAATGGTACTAGTAAGTAATGTATTATCATACAGTCATATAGTTATCATCATTTGTAGCACCTCAAAATGGTACTAGTAATGGTACTAGTAAGTGATGTATTATCATATAGTCATATAGTTATCATCATTTGTAGCACCTCAAAATGGTACTAGTAATGGTACTAGTAAGTGATGTATTATCATATAGTCATATAGTTATCATCATTTGTAGCACCTCAAAATGGTACTAGTAATGGTACTAGTAAGTGATGTATTATCATATAGTCATATAGTTATCATCATTTGTAAAACCTCAAAATGGTACTAGTAATGGTATAATTAAGTAATGTTTAATCATATACATGTATTCATATAGTTATCATCATTTGTAGCACCTCAAAATGGTACTAGTAAGTGATGTATTATCATGTAGTCATATAGTTATCATCATTTGTAGCACCTCAAAATGGTACAAATAAGTAATGTATTATCATACAGTCATATAGTTATCATCATTTGTAGCACCTCAAAATGGTACAAATAAGTAATGTATTATCATACAGTCATATAGTTATCATCATTTGTAGCACCTCAAAATGGTACAAATAAGTAATGTATTACCATACAGTCATATAGTTATCATCATTTGTAACGCCTCAAAATGGTACAAATAAGTAATGTATTATCATATAGTCATATAGTTATCATCATTTGTAGCACCTCAAAATGGCACTAGTAATGGTATAAGTAATGTATTATCATATAGTCATATAGCTATCATCATTTGTAAAACCTCAAAATGGTACTAGTAAGTGATGTATTATCATATCTAGTTATCATCATTTGTAGAACCTCAAAATAGTACTAGTCAATCTCTGAAAGCTGTAAAACTGGCACCTCCAAAATTAAAATCTTATAAAACTTTACTAAATACATGTGCACCCAAATCTGATACATGAAAAGACGAAAAAGGTATTGATTTAGAGAATGACACTTAATTGCCATATATATTCCAAATCTATTTAGTCAAGTTCAAATTTATGATTGCCTGTATTAAGTAAAAAATTTCCTCAGGACATAATGACCTTGTCTTGCTGCTTTTGTTAATTAAATTAGCCGACTTCTTTGTGCGGTAAAGAAGACCCAATTTTGCTACTGATTTGATGGAAGCATGTTTAAGTTGTTACATCAAAACATTCAACTCCTCGGTTCATACTGACTTTCAATTTTGAGCCAGGGCTTCTTTGTATTCTCCAGGGCAATATTTCTGTCAGCCTTAGTGTAGCAATGTTTAGCAGAACTCGTTGAAGTAGAGACCATATTTCTTTGTAAGATCTCAGCACCCTGACTTTTAACAATTGGACATCTAAAATCAACAGACTTTCCTATTCTCTGAAGAACAAGCCACTGTCATGTTTTGTAAAGGTATGTTTGGTCAACAAAGATTTCACAATGGAACTACAGTCCTTTGCTACTTCACAGTATCTGTGTCCATGAACTTTCAAACCCTGCATGACAGACTTATTTGTCCCTAAAGAGTTAAGCAACTATGAATTTTGGAAAATGCATTTTTCATGTCAGAACAATGCAGAGACCAAGATGTTACAAACAAATAGATGGACAGAGGGATTAACAGATGGACAGGCAAATATTCCTCCATGGGTAGGCATTTTAAGAATAGGTATAAATGGTCCCAAGAATTTTCAGGTGGCTGACAACCAAAAAGTTTCTTGCATGATTTTTGTCAGGATTTCGTAAAAATATGTTAATAAATTCTGGAAAAAAGTTGTTTAAAACTTAATCTGTCTTTAATATCTTTAACTATATTTGATTAAATAAAAGCATCATTTGTAACCTGCAAACCATGATGTTTTCAGTCAAATAAAGTCCGAGTATGTTCAGCAATTTTTGGATGGAGGTTATTTCAAGACATTTCTCATTTTAGTAAGGGCTACTGTATTTCATGGTAGATTGACATCATTTGTATAAATATGAAAGGACTTCATGTCAGAAAGCTTTCTGTAAAATTTAAAAAAGTCAATCAACAAGTTTTTGAAACAGGGTCATCTTCAGGTATTTCTTTCTTTGGTAATGCAGTTCGTATATGATGGCTGACTGTCATCATTGGAAAAATCTGAAAAGCCTTCATTCCATTGTGCTTTCTGTCAAATTTGGTCAAATTATATTAAAGACATTTTTGAGAGGAAGTTATTTAAAGGTTTATCTCTTTGAAGTAACAACCCATATTTTATTGCCGCTAAGCATCACCTTTTTGTACAAACAGAATGACCTTCATGCAAAGAAGCTTTCTTTAATACAAGTTTGGTGGTTTTAAAAAATATGTCATTTAAAGGTTTTATTATCTTTAGTTAAACACCTGTAATACAGGACAGTAGATCAGTATTGTTTATATAAAACTGACAGGCCTTCATGCCAAGATGCTCTATGTCAAATTTGGTTTAAAGCCATCAAGTAATTTATGAGATGTTAAAAATAGCTACTGCTGATGGATAATGTACAATGCATAATGGGTAATATATATAATACACACCAGATGTAACATCATGCCATACTCTCATTTGGCCTTTACGGCCATGCAAGCTACAATAAAATCTATTCCAACCATCCTAGATTTTAACAAAATCATGTTCTTCTACTACACCAGTCTTAGCATGGACTTGTTACATTCAATGGAAAACAATAATCTAATTTTGGTTACCTTGCAATATAAAAAAACATTAGACTGGGTTACTGAATGCTTAGCATAATAATATTTTAACTTACCTGCCAATGAAGAATTATACTCCAGACCAGTCCAAGAGTGAGCTTCTGGTTTCCATCAACTATATCATTACTACTAATGTTGACAAGCTTTATCTGAAAGAACCCAAATATAAATGGCTGGTTAGTTCTAGCCACCAGGAACCAAGAATGATCTCTTTCAAGTTCAAGTGGATGTTTTCCGCATTCATTGTATGCCAAGTTTTTGGGTTGAGGAAAGTGGATAGAACTCTCCTTATCTAACGATATTTTCATTCTAGACCAAGATGAAATAGGTACAAAACAGAAAACACAGAAATACAACAAAATGGTCTAAATTGCAGTCTGTTAATGTCAATTTTGGAAACAGAAAAATATCTGAAATTAGATTGCACTTTATCTTAAGGACAACCCTGCCAGATTGAGGCCCTTCCAAACATAATCTAACAACTGAGACATGTAGACATTTAAACTAAGATACAGACCGAAGAATGTGTAAATTGCACTTAAAGTTAAATCTTAGATGTATTGAAGAGAATGCCAGTTCTGTATATCTCTACCTGCCATATTCAACCTGATTAAGAAAACACCAAATAATACTCTCATGCAAGTCAGGTCCAACACAGACTCTCATCTTCCATGGCATGATGTAGAGGCAGATCAGGGTCCATGTTGTTTGTTTTACTGATTACTCTGAATGAACTTCAAAGACCCCATATCTGCTGGTGTATGATGCAATGACAGATCTGGGTCTATGCAGTTTGCAGCTGTATTTGACTTATAACCAAGCATAAACAGTAAATAAATTGCATTATATCAATTCTTTAACAGATAAATTTGCAAGATTGATTTCTAACAATAAAATAGGTGTGATTTCCCAGGTTTCATGATTTAATATTGTGCTCTTGAATTTAAAACTCATAATTAAGAATATATACAGCATGTACATATGGTACTCAGTCAAATAAGCTTTGCTCTTTGCACATGGCATTATGGGCTGGAGGTTTTGTATTTTGGTATTTCAGTCCAGAAACTTTGTCTTAGTACATGTAGCATAATAATAATAATAATAAGGACTTTGTATAGCGCCTAATCTTTGGAGAAGCTCTAAGCACTTTACAACATTAGACAACACCTATAACATAAAAAACATATATAATAATATGATTACAAAAAACAAACACCATGAAATTAGAAAACAAAAAAACATACTGACAATATTTAAGGTAGGAAACATTATTAGATCTTTAAGTTTGCTCTTGCAGTCGAAATAAGGGAGTTTAAAGAGCACTCTTGAATGGGATCACTGTGTCTTTGTGTCAAAGTTCAGTGGGCAATTCATTCCACATTGCTGGGCCCTGGTATGCAAAAGAACATTGTCCATATGACTTTGTTTTCATAGTGGGATCTAGAGACCTTGTACTTGGAGCTATGGACCTGAGGCCTTCTCTCAGTACCATGGTCCATAGGTCATGTGCTTCATTTTATGGTCCTGAAGTCTTGTACTTGACATTATGGACCAGTGACCTTATACTTAGTTTTATGGGCTGAAGGCCTTGTACTTTTAAGTCATGTACATGGTACTGTGGACTGAAGGCCTTGCATTGTATACTTGGTATTATGAACTAGATGTTTTGTACTTGCTAATGTACATGGTATTAGAGGCCAGAGTCCATGTACTTGCTTTTATGGACCAGAAGCTTTGTCTCATTATCGCTGTCCAGAGACCTTGTACTTGGTGTTACATGTATTTGGCCAAATGCCTTGTACTTGATATTATGGTCCAAAAGCTTTGTACTCGGGCCAATGGACTAGCATTTGGTTTTATACTTGTACTTGTTGGTCCAAAAGCTTTATTCATGGTACTATAGACTGGAGGCTTTGTACTTTATGCTTGACTGTATGACTACAGACCTTGTACTTGATATTAGAGACCAGAGGCCTTGTACTTGATATTAAGAACCAGAGGTTTTATACTTGGTATTAGGTACCAGAGGCCTTGTACTTGGTATTACGAACCAGAGGCCTTGTACTTGGTATTAGGGATCAAAGGTCTTCTGTTTTGTATTATGAGCCAGATGCCTACACAATAATGAATAAATGATATGTTCTGTTTTATAATGCAGATGTATCGTACATATTAGCTTTCCATGAGACATACAAAGTTAAGAGAATGGAAAATAAGGGGCCATAACTCTGCTATGTGATGTTGTCAAATGCTAAATATCTAAATCATGAAGGGTCGCAACAACATAAAGGTGCATACCAAATCTGGTTGAAATCCTTGATAAAAGCATGCTTCAGAAACCAAAGGGGGTAAAAAAGGAGGGGCAGTAAGGGACAAATCTCCTGTAAATGATATCATAAAATTCTGCAAAACAAACTCATTAAAATTCAGTTAAAATCCAACAATTCTTGGTAGAGTTAAGATGTGGAAATGAAAGTTAGAAGAATACGCAATCAGGGGCCATAAATCCTTTGAATAGTGGCAAAGGTAGTTAGAAATCAAACTCATTTAAGGTGTCATCAACATAAGACTTGTCAAAATCCAATAATTTACATGAAGGTATCTTACGGTAACCAAATTTGTGAAATCCAAACAGATGAACAACATGATCACTACAGTGTTCTGCTAATTTCATTGAGTGGAACCCTAAAAATTGAATTAAACACCTGGATAATGATGCAGCACATTTAATATCATTAATGAAAACGATAACTTCCACTGTATGCCATTCAAAACAGATTATTCTAGTACACAAGTATGCAGGTTAGCAATTGCAGATAACCTTTTATTACACAACTTGTAAAATTATACCACTATTTTAATACAATCCTTTCTGGGTGATCAACTAATACCTCAACTTCACCCCAGTAATTCCTCTGCACCTGTGAATTAGAGTGAATGAGTGCACAATAGGACAAATACCAGTTGTGCTAATAAACTTTGGAGTAACTTTATTTCCATTACATTCTACCTTCTTTGTTTAAATTATTGTTTGGATTAAAAAGAGATATTACAAAAATAAACAAATTTATTTCAAACCCCTGTGCTTTGAACTTTTGGCCCAATGATCCTATGGGTTCTTCCTTCAGCTCTATTGAGAACATACATTCATATGATGACTGAACATGGAAAATAAATATATTGCAAAACAAGTGTCCAATCTGATCCACGCCATTGTGCCACTGACCATTATTTTTCAGCTTTAGTGCAAAAAAACTTCCCTCTTTGATGATTCTAATGCAAATAAAAAGACCATAGAAAATAAAGATAAAACAGTCTTACATTTTCAACTGAATGAATCAAATGTATCCCAAGTTGCATCACCAAAGAAGCATCTGATGATCAATTTCATTGGCTGAGAGAAATGTCTTGATGATTCTGATTAGACTGGCCACCAATCAAAAAGCACAAAGCATCTGATGATCAATTTCACTGGCTGAGAGAAATGTCTTGATGATTCTGATTAGATTGGCCACCAATCAAAAAGCACATGGTTGATGATCATGGATAAAAGATGTCAAGAAAAGAAGATGAAATTATCAGCAAATACATTGCTATATTTATTTCCATACAGGGAGAAAAAAATAAATCCTAAAGGGGAATAATTAGTCATGCAGAGTAATTTAATCCTGATCCTAAAGGCCCACTCACAGAAATGGCTGATAATTATAAGTGTTTTAATTTTCCTGAATAAACAAGAAACCATTAAAGATATCATCTGCTCTATTGTTTTTTTTTTCTTCATGAAACTATCTTTTACCTTATGGAGGCCATTTGTGTCCACTTCTTCATTACTGGAATGAAGACTTCCACACAAACATAAAACAGGAGTCTCTTGAAGGGACTGGCTCAAAGTAATTACCAGGAATCCATTTCTTCTTTTTAAATAATAATGTTGATGCTATCTTTGATTTTCTTCAGTGATAGTGTGATTTGCAGTGGTGAAGATATAGAATGTCAGATTAGCACATTCACATTTAAGACCAATTGTAAATCTTTTGGTGAAAACCCTATATTAATATACCTTCCATTGTAACACAAATTAACACAATATTCAAGAGGGTCATCATAGGAGCCATACTGTTGGTAATATTGGCACCATTTTCCTTTAGGAACAACACTGTCATAAGAAGTCAGCAACCACATGTCAAAGTGGCCATGCATTTCCAAGAAGCAGTGATAGATATTCAAGACAGTCATCATGGTGGTCATAATGGATGCCTGATCGTCATTTTCATTTAGGACCATTAAGGACCATCAGAAGTAGTATGGCCAATAATCCTTTCTGTTTAGGAGGAGTAATAATAGCAAGATTTTCAAGATGGCTGTCTTGGTGGCCATATTGGATTTCAGACCTGCATGATTAAGACCAACAATACATCAAAAGTATTCTGGTGAAAGCTCCATCTCAACGAGTCATGACAACATGATTTTCAAGATAATCACCGTGGTGGCCATATTGCATGTCAGGTTGGCACCATTTTTATTTAGAACAAACCAGACATAAAATTTTTTTCAATAAAACCCCATGTTGATATGACCATTTATTCCCTAAGAGATGCAATAATAATATTTTCAAGATGGCTACTGTACTGGCCATACTGGATGTTCAGGTGGTACCATTTTTATTTAGGATTAACCCGACCCTGAGATACATGTGTGTGCAAAGTTTCAAAGCAATCCTCAAAACAGTTCAGTAGGAGATATGATAGCAAACAGGTATGTGAACATTATAGCTTAAAATCAGCAAACACTGATTGCAGTCAAAAAAGACAAGTTAAAAACAAACTATAAAAAAGTAAAAAACTATTGTTATAAAATTTGCATTTCACATTATGGACAGCTTCTCATAAAATTCAAAAATTTAAACCCCATTTCTTTAACAGCACCTGAATATTTAACCTTAACAAAAAAAATCAAGGACAAAATTTTGGTATCCCATGAAATGTTTATTACAGACAAGTTTCACCAAGACTCATTTTGAGACAGATTACAATGAACATAGAATACATTAACAAGGCTAGGCATTTTTCTTCAACATTCAAGATCACACCCACCCAACCCCATTCACATTTTCTAACAGATCAAAAAGCTTTCTACATAAAGAAAAGGGCTATCCACAAAAATTGTGCAGTTTGTGCCAATCCGAGTATTATTGCTCAACGGTCCTTAAGTATATATGGCTCTGCTGGTTCATTATATCCCCATGAAACTGAGTGTCTGCATAAAAAGTAATCCCCATCATGAAATCAATTAGCAGTCTTCGAGTGTCTGTATAAAAAGTAATCCCCATCATGAAATCAATTAGCAGTCTTTGAGTGTCTGCATAAAAATTAATCCCCATCATGAAATCAATTAGTAGTCTTCGAGTGTCTGCATAAAAAGTAATCCCCATCATGAAATCAATTAGTAGTCTTTGAGTGTCTGCATAAAAAGTAATCCCCATCATGAAATCAATTAGCAGTCTTTGAGTGTCTGCATAAAAAGTAATCCCCATCATCAAATCAATTAGCAGTCTTTGAGTGTCTACATAAAAAGTAATCCCCATCATCAAATTAATTAGCAGTCTTTGAGTGTCTGCATAAAAAGCAATCCCCATCATCAAATCAATTAGCAGTCTTTGAGTGTCTGCATAAAAAGTAATCCCCATCATGAAATCAATTAGCAGTCTTTGAGTGTCTGCATAAAAAGTAATCCCCATCATGAAATCAATTAGCAGTCCATAAGAATCATTTATTTCTAG
This sequence comes from Sinohyriopsis cumingii, assembly GCA_028554795.2. Lineage (NCBI taxonomy): Eukaryota > Metazoa > Mollusca > Bivalvia > Unionida > Unionidae > Sinohyriopsis > Sinohyriopsis cumingii. The sequence continues at coordinate 3,625,871 of JAPYKE020000076.1, read as the reverse complement.
ATGCAACTGTGATTTCCAGCAAACATGTGATGAAAAATATACATGGTAATCTTGCAAAAACTTCAAAAACGTCCTCAGAAGTAAAGGTTCATGCAACTTGCCCTAAACATTATCCAGCATGTGAAGAAAATATCAAGATTGCTGTGTAATTGTATTAAAACTTTGACTGGCTAGACAAGTGGAACATTTTATGATTTTTCCAGCTATGAACTAGTTACCACCCTAAGCAGCACCAAACAAGAACCTATTTGACCCTGGGTCACCCATTTTTATTGTCTTGTCCAAGAAAGATTATGAATTTGCATTCACTGCTCAAGACACTGTGGGACCAATACAGCCAATAATGAACATAATGTTAAGAAATAAATATGATAAGCATCAACCTCAATTTTCCTGTGCCTTGGGAGGGGGGACAACTGTTTTACAATGCACAAATGTTTATTGCTAATCTTCATTGCACCAATACAAACAAGACAAGTCAGTTCATCCTTCTAGTACCATATAAACTTGCTTATTAACTAAAGTCAATCTACAAACAAAAAAGATCCTGTTTTGCTGAGGCATAATGCACCTGCAGATGAGAGTCTATGTTGTTTATTTAATGATTTTATTTAATGATTACTCCGAACAAACTGCACAGACCCAGATTTGCCTGCATATTATGGGTCTGTACAGTTTGCAGTTGGATTTGTCTTATAAGCAAGTGTATACAGTAATTTAGTTAGCGTTGGAATCAATTAAAATAAAGCACTTTGCTCAAGAACCCACCACACTAGCCAATCCAGTCTGATCTAAGGTTAGGATTCAAACCAGCACCCTTTCAGATGTTTATCCGGCACACTAACCATTAACCTACTGCGGCTCCTTCAAGTACAGCTTGAAACAGCATGGTAGTCCAAGTCCATAGCCAATGATTATACACTAAACAGTGCTACAGTGAAAACCACAGCATCTATAGAACTGCAATACCGTGAGAATATCATAATATACCAAACTGCAGTACCGCATGAAAAAACAAAATTTGTGAAATAATGATGCTTTGAAGGAAATAAAGATAAAAGACTAAGTTTCACCTTGCTTTTTTCAACTCGTACACAAGTATGATTTTGGTCATGGTGACTATTTAGGTGCCGTGTTATATCTAAAACTGCATTATAATGAAGCGTGGTATAAAGAGGAAGATCTGAAACATTAATTCTTGAGCTGCAGTAATAGACTTGTCTGGAAAAAGAGCTAGCTCTCTGACAGGCAAAGCATGAATACTTGTGTAATGGAGCAGGAAATTAATCTAATAGAATACAGCACTGCCATACCTCAACCCTTAAGCAACAATTTGTTTATGCACATATCTAATTTCATGCATGTAAATAAATGAGAGCATTTATTTTGGTACATATCAATGCATTGCAAATTACTCCAGATAACCCCATGCATTGTGCCAAGTCCTTCTCTTTTTACACCAAATTTTGGCCTAATTTTAACAGTAATGTTAGCACTTTTCACCCCTTCAGGTAATGTAAAACGATGGAAACATTCGGTTTATTAGCTTTTGTCATCCCTTAAATAATTAAGGCCTCAGCAGTTCTCAATATAAAGCCTATTCAGCTGCTGAGAAAGAGGAGACATCACAACATCTTTGTTATCAGTTTGATTGTTTCATGATGCCCCATTATCAGGAACAGATTAAAGCAGTCTGGCAAAAAAAAAATCTACCATATGCACTTGCATGTAAGTTGTAACCAACTACAAACAAAGATTCTCATCTGCCATTGCATAATGTGTTGGTAGATTAGATCTATGTTGATCAGTCCTAACAAACTGCACAGATCCAGATCTGCCATTGCATAATGTTCCAAGAGATCTGGGTCTGTGTCGTCTGAGGACATAGAGTATATGCTGATCACGTTCACAGATGTATTTTGTTGTTGTTCATCTTCAGCATCAAAAGATAACAGGCCATATCAACCTTAATGTGTGAGTAGTGGCTGATCAGTAGAACAAGTGGACTTGGACGAAAATTCAACAAGTGCTTACTACGTCAATATCCATTACTTTAAGTTTGTTCCCAAATTTGGTTTAAAATGGAATCCATAGATCTCACCACATTTTGAGCAGGTTTGCAAACTATTGGGGTGCAGATTAACAAGGAAAGTGAAATGTTCCAGATTTTTTCAACATCCCGGGATATTAACAAAAGTGTCTGGTTCCCATAAATAAAAAATTTGTGTACAATAGAATCTACTGAAGGTAATTTTGACAGTTTTTATATTCTTATGCGCTTTGTCTGTCCAAATTCCCATACCATAAGAAGGATAAGGACCCCATTGAGGAGACATTGTATCTGCCCATCATAAATCGAGAGTTTGAAAATCCCCTGATGAGAAAATGTCTGTTCTACTCTAGGCTTTTTCTAAGCAGACATCGTAGGTATGTTGGGAATGCCAAGGGTTTAAAAAGGAACAAGTTTTATACTTTAGTAATACAAAGAAAATGATAAACCCACCACATGATAGGTGTCACACTCTCAACAAGTTCTTTTGATTTGTTCCTGCATTTTTTTGCAACATTTCAGAAGATAGCTAAGTAAAATACTACTTCAATTATAAAACCGGGAACAAATTTAATAAATAAATCTGTCAAATAATAGAGGGTAGGATTTTTATTAGAGATAGATCCTAAATAAATATTTGACAAAATATTTGGGCTTTGGTGTTTCAAGGTATGGCAACATTCTGACGGTAATGTCATGCTGAGGCAAGTAGAGTTTTGTCTGACATGTACCATCGTTACAACCATCAACAGACTTGGGTGTATGCTGAGTTTGTGATGAGCTATCAATAGAAAAAACAACACAGACCCTGATCTGCCTGCTTATTATGCAAATTCTGAAAACTATTTTTACATGTATATTAATTTTTCTTGATAATATAACAGCCTTTTCACTACAAGACCCATCATTATAACATATAAGGTGAGTATGAACTTCGATTCCATGTTATTATTACGTAGTAGAATTGAGACACTTAATTATGCAGCAGTTCACCTATATATACTCCATGTTCCCCAATATACTCATCATAGTTCCCATGGACATTATTATAATAACGTGACAAAATCCTTTTGTACAACGGTGGGAGTTCCAATCCGGATACAGTTCAATACTGGCTCCCCATCATGTTTTCCCTTATTTTTCTCATGAGGGTATTATTGAATGAATACTCTTATGTTATCCCAAGAAAAATTATGCCCCAATTCTCTGCAATAAGACTCCAGTCCAGACATCATTCCTTTGACGAAGACTTTGTGAAATGGTCAAAAGCTAGGAGTTGAAAACTTACTTTGTAACAGAAAGGCATCTATTTTGAGTTTATTAACAACTGTTTCAGTTTATGTATTGAAATGTGTGGTTGTTTAGCATTCACAATTAGAACAATAATTATAGCTTTAATGAAAATTCTAACTTGCATGTGTGAATAGAACATACTCACCTATCTCAAATTCCCTAAAAGAACTTCTAAATCTTTCTTAAACAATAACTTTCTTCACACAAAATCCATTTCTCCAATAAATAAACGCAAATAAATTACCCAAACTATAAAATCAAATGGCAGGAAAAACCTTAATATCCAAAGTTTACTCCAAAGCCTAGTACCCTCTCTGCCTGCCAAATCACACTGGAATTGTGTCCCTTTATCTGATAGGGTTCTCCAGATAATGATGATAATGACAACTCTGTGGACACAGCTGTGTAATGTGCTATTTGACACAATGATAATGTGCTATTTGACACAATGATAAAACATAATGCTGTGGCCCCTGTCTAATGTTTCTGTCCTTTAAACAGCTAATGACCTCAGCTCCATTGTGAACTTAAGACATGACTGTTGTATTTATTCAAACAGATTTCTATGGCTCAAAAGAGCACCAACAGGAAATGTAAACGTACATTATGTGCTAGCTTAAGAGTCAAATCTACCTGTAAGCAACACAGACCATGATCTACCATTGCACATCTCACTACCAGATCAGGTTCTTTGACGTTTTTTCTAATGAGTACAATCATCAAACTGCAGAGACCCAGATCTGCCAGCACATAATGCAATAGCAGATCTGGGTCTGTTCAATCTGAAGTGGAATTGACTTTTAAATGAGTATATATGGTACTCCTGGACTGGCACACAGAATTACTTAAGATTAGTATCAATAAGAGTCAGAAAGGTAATTTTTATGCCAAAAATACCCACTGAATAATTGAATACAATATAATGGGCTACTTGTACCATAAATGTACTCTTTAAATACTCTTTCCAATACCATCATAAAGAGAGCAGAAACTATGCCAGCTCTCTCCCTTCACAACTTGTCAACCAATCAAAGATTTTTCTCTCAGTATTGATAGTATTTTAAATTCCTTACATGTATGTGGGGTTTTTTTTAAACACAAAGATGTTTCTCCTACCTTTGTGATAATAATTTATTTTCCTTGTATTTTGTAAGAGGAAACAAAAACAATTTATGACATGAATACATTTTTCATCAAAAATTATCAAGGTTGTTGTTGTTGTTGTTGTTGTGGAGTTTAACGCCATTTTTCAGCACATGATAGGCTATACATGGCGGCCAGTATTAATGGTGGAGGAAGAACCCAGGAAAACCCCGGAAAGAACCACCGACCCACAAGAAGCTACTGGCAAGCTTTCTCACATACCCATATTGGCTGAATCCGAGACTCGAACCGCCAGAGACAGAGGTGAGATGGAAAATTATCAAGGTTAAAAATATTAACTTTTGCTAAATCGATCTTGAGCTGTAAAATCACTCAAATTATAGTTTTGTTGTCATTCAATTGTGTGAGCTCAATGACTCATAAAAATGGGATCTTACATGTCATTTTGGTGCGATAATAATACACAAGTGAGAGAGAGAGTGTGTGTGTCTCTGAGTTGGATTTTTAATGCAGCTTTAACAATCATATCGCTATGATGTCTGTAGTGTGGCAGTTTATAGTAATGTCTAGCACTGGGGCATCATGCCACAGACATGTGGCATGATGTCCCACCCAGTCACATTATCCTGACACCAGGCTGACCAGTCCTAACACTAACCTCTTAATACCGTGCACCAAGCAAGGCAAGTGAGGCAGCTGTTAGTACCATTTTTATAAGTCTTTGGTATGACTCGGCCTGAGAGTGAAACCACGACCTCCCATATCCAAGGCAGACAACCGAACCACTAGGCCACCGTAGCGGGAGAGAGAGAGAGAGAAAGAAACATATCAGGTGTGTTATTTTACTAAGGTCACACACTGGGTATGTTAAAACAAATGCAAAAAAACTGAAAGTATGAACAAGGTACTATGTGAATGTGACTGATGTAAGGCAATATCACTGGTTTAAGAATGCCAATACAATTTTTTTCCAAATTTTTCTGATCCAATTAGTACAAAAGTATCTGTGTTACTTATGATGCTTTCCAAAACAACTACAGTGGTACCTTGGGTTACGAATGCCTCAGGTTACGAACAATTCGGGTTACGAACAACAACTTCGAAAATTTTTGTCTCGGATAACGAACAGTGCCTCAGGTTACAAACGAAGGCGAGAGAGAGAGAGAGAGCAAGGTTTAACGTTGGAGACAAACGATCGCGTACAGTACAAACGAAGGCCACGCAATACTAACATCGCTTAGCACTAGCCTAGTAGCCTAGTTTTGCACGCGTGCACAGCCTCGCTTTCATTGGCCTTACTACACCACAGTGGAGAGCTCACTACAGATGAGCTTGTGGATCTTCAGAATGAACAACTAAAGACATTAAAGGAGGAGCAGTCATCCGATGATGAGGAGCCAGTGACCGTTTTAACTGCCAGGATTAAAGAAATTTGCAGCAAGTGGGCAGACGTCGAAGACTTCATTGTGAACCATCATCCAAACAAACTTGTTGCTAACAGGGCAGTAAACCTGATGAATGATTCTCCAGCAAAGGAAGCGACAAATTTCCCTTGATAGTTTCTTGGTGCAGAAAGATTTCCAGTTGGCTGCCAAGAAACAGCGACAAGAAACTCCTGAAACTAATGATTCAGAATAGCAAACAAAGTGACAAATTTCCCATGATCGTTTTCTTGGTAAGAAAGATGGACTAAATCTTTTTTTATTTTACATTTAATTTATTTGGCTGTTTTCTTTCTCTTTATTTAATACGTGAAGTACACGTATTCTTTGCGTTTTGTCAGGTAAACGACCGGATGTTAATAAAAAAGAACGATTCTTTCATCTTGAAACGGATTGTCTCTATTTCATTGATTTCAATGTTTCGGGTTACGAACGTTTCGGGTTACGAACCGAGTTCTGGAAAGAATTAAGTTCATAACCCGAGGTACCACTGTACATATTTGGTTTACCAAGCAATGCAGTAGAAAGCATTTAAAGAAAAAAAATGAACCTCCGGAGTGAACAGTTTCCAACACAGAGACTGGGAGATAACTCTTAATATGTACAGACATTTCATGGGGAAAACTGTCTGATGTCATTGGTGCATGCTATTATGATAACTTTAAACCACATGAACCTTAACAAAATGATACTCTTTTACTGCAGTGCAGATATAATGCCAAATATGGCAGTCCAACAGTGCAGATATTAGCTCAAATATGGTAAAACAACATACCTATTATGACATATGGCAATGAAACAGTGTAGAAATGTTAAACATGGCAGTAAAACAGTGTAGATATGTAAAATTTGGCAGTAAAACTACATTTTATGTCAAATATGGCAGTAAAACAATGCAGATATTGTGCCAAAATATGGCAGTGTAAAACTACAAATATTATGTAAATATGGCAGTAAAAACAGTGTACATATGTAAAATATGGCAGTAAAACTATGTAGATATCATGTAAAATATGACAGTAAAACTATATATTGTGTCAAATATGGCAGTAAAACTAGATATGTCAAATATGGCAGTAAAACAGTAAACATACTATGTCAAACATGGCAGACAAACAGGGTAGATATTATGTCAAATATGGCATTAAAACAGTACATACTATGTCAAATGTGGCAATAAAACAGCGGATATGCCAAATATGGCAGTAAAACAGTGGTTACTATGTGTCGAATATGGCAGTAAAACTAAATATTATATCAAACATGGCAATAAAACAGTACATATTATGTTCGATATGGCAGTAAAACTGTTTTATGTCGAAAAGATCAGTAAAATAGTGTGCATATTATGTTCGATATGGCAGTAAAACTACATACTATGTCAAATATGGCAGTAAAACAATGTTTTATGTCAAATATGGCAGTACAAGTGTTTTATGTTAAATATGGAAGAAAAACGTTTTATGTCAAATATGGCAGTACAACAGTCTTTTATGTCAAATATAGCAGTAAAATAGTGTGCATATTATGTCCGATATGGTAGTAAAATAGTGTGCATATTATGTCAGATATGCCAGTAAAATAGTGTGTATTTTATGTCAGATATGCAGTAAAACAGTGTGCATATTACGTCAGATATGGCAGTAAAATAGTGTGCATATTATGTCAGATATGGTAGTAAAATAGTGTGCATATTATGTCAGATATGGCAGTAAAATAGTGTGCATATTATGTCAGATATGGCAGTAAAATAGTGTGCATATTATGTCAGATATGGCAGTAAAATAGTGTGCATATTATGTCAGATATGGCAGTAAAATAGTGTGTATATTATGTCAGACATGGCAGTAAAATAGTGTGCATATTATGTCAGACATGGCAGTAAAATAGTGTGTATATTATGTCAGATATGGCAGTAAAATAGTGTGCATATTATGTCAGACATGGCAGTAAAATAGTGTGTATTTTATGTCAGATATGGCAGTAAAATAGTGTGTATATTATGTCAGATATGGTAGTAAAATAGTGTGCATATTATGTCAGATATGGCAGTAAAATAGTGTGCATATTATGTCAGATATGGCAGTAAAATAGTGTGCATATTATGTCAGATATGGCAGTAAAATAGTGTGTATATTATGTCAGATATGGTAGTAAAATAGTGTGCATATTATGTCAGATATGGCAGTAAAATAGTGTGCATATTATGTCAGATATGGCAGTAAAATAGTGTGCATATTATGTCAGATATGGCAGTAAAATAGTGTGCATATTATGTCAGACATGGCAGTAAAATAGTGTGTATATTATGTCAGATATGGCAGTAAAATAGTGTGTATATTATGTCAGACATGGCAGTAAAATAGTGTGCATATTATGTCAGACATGGCAGTAAAATAGTGTGTATATTATGTCAGATATGGTAGTAAAATAGTGTGCATATTATGTCAGATATGCCAGTAAAATAGTGTGCATATTATGTCAGACATGGCAGTAAAATAGTGTGCATATTATGTCAGATATGCCAGTAAAATAGTGTGTATTTTATGTCAGATATGGCAGTAAAATAGTGTGTATATTATGTCAGATATGGTAGTAAAATAGTGTGCATATTATGTCAGATATGGCAGTAAAATAGTGTGCATATTATGTCAGACATGGCAGTAAAATAGTGTTCATATTATGTCAGATATGGCAGTAAAATAGTGTGTATTTTATGTCAGATATGGCAGTAAAATAGTGTGTATATTATGTCAGATATGGTAGTAAAATAGTGTGCATATTATGTCAGATATGGCAGTAAAATAGTGTGCATATTATGTCAGATATGGCAGTAAAATAGTGTGTATATTATGTCAGATATGGTAGTAAAATAGTGTGTATATTATGTCAGACATGGCAGTAAAATAGTGTGCATATTATGTCAGACATGGCAGTAAAATAGTGTGTATATTATGTCAGATATGGTAGTAAAATAGTGTGCATATTATGTCAGATATGGCAGTAAAATAGTGTGCATATTATGTCAGACATGGCAGTAAAATAGTGTGCATATTATGTCAGATATGCCAGTAAAATAGTGTGTATTTTATGTCAGATATGGCAGTAAAATAGTGTGTATATTATGTCAGATATGGCAGTAAAACTCTGAGCCACTAATCTCCAGACTATTTACTTAAGTAAACAAATTCTTTTTAAATCCTGCCTTATAATTATATTTCAACTCTAATAGAATAATTGCAGTGAACTAGATGCTGAAACATGCTTGTTATTTCAAACCTTAACAATGACATTAACTTAATAAACTCAAACGACACAGTTTCCCCTTGAAATTTTCTGTCAAAGAATGCATTTAAATTGCACATCATTTCTGCAAGCCCTGTCTTCACTGAACCTAACCTCTATTTAGACAAGCGTACATTTTTCTGCCAAATCAAAATGGAAATACCCACCTTCCTCTTCATAAATTTCAAATTCGGACCATGGTACATACTCAAGTTTATTTTATGAGGCAAGGGTCTGGTGTAATGTGATTTCAAATAGCTTACAATACAATGTCAGTGTGGTAATACCCATAATGTAAATGTATTTATAGGCTAAATATCCTGACATAAATGGACTGGTTCACAAGACACCTCTGAAGAATAATGTGTTGGGTTTTTTTAAATGGAAGGCAAGATTGTAGACAGGACAACAACTAATGTAAACTGCCACACAAATTTGATATGCACTCCCTATTGGACACAGGTACATTTTAAAAGAGCTGTTTATTCTTCTCTACTGATGAGAAGGTAACAAAAAGCTCCATGATCTATCAAGCAGCAAATGGTTATGCTCTTGCATCTCCTTCATTAACTGCAGGAAGTCAATAAACTGAAGAAAAACTCGCTTAATGACTTTAATAGTATATACTGACAGCTACCTTGGAGTTATATAAGCTGTTGGTTGACTGGTTGGTTGACTGGTTGGTTAGATTAACAGTACTTTTAGAACATTATTGGCTATAATCATGCCCAGGAAATGGGAGTTAAGTGCTTTTCTCAAGGGCACACTGAGGCAATGGGCGAGTATTAAACTCATAACCCTGAGTACAAATTTATCACTCTAACAACGATCTACCACTACTTCCTGCAATATAAACTAATTGATTTATGACTGAATTTTATGAAAGTCAATTCTAGAATTCCATTTTAAAATTTCCCAACTTAATTTCATATCACAAATGGCTTGGGTGCTTAAACATTAAACAACATAAATAGTTTGTTACAGTTGCAAAAACAATATACAGTCAACTCTGCTTATATGAAAAGCCTCGGAACCAGACCGAAGCTATGCATATAAACAGAGTATGCATTTAAGCGGAATACATGTATATTTACAATGTACTTGTACTTGTCAAACGGAAAATCATACAAACAAAGCTCATATGCTACATAAATATGTTTCAGCATATTCAACATCTACATATACATTTAATTTCACAATACATGTAAATTCAGATAAAGACTATAAACTGTTATCACCGAATTTATTATTGAAAGTGTGTACAGTAATACCTCGAACATTCGCAAGGTTAGGTTCCATAACCAGTCGCGGATCAGGAGGAATCGCGAATGTTTGGTACTAATCACTAAAAATGCTAATAAATGCTTATTTCTAGGGCTTAAACCCTAAATATGACCCAAATCATGCTCCCAAAGCACTTCAATTTCATTTAAAAGTTAGCTTAATACATTACCCTTAAAAAGAGAAATAAATGGTCGACGTAAAAATAGAGTACAGTATCGCCTAATGGGTATTTGCCACACTAGCGCATTTACAGTACGGTACATGTATACTAATATTACCCCTATACTAATTCATTGGCTGCCGTTTTCTTTTGCACTCACAGTAAGGTAAAACCAAGTAACGAATGGGACTGTAAACTTAATGACTGATGTTTTCTTTGTCATTGTCAGGAAGGTAAAGTAGATAAACTTCGTATGTCACAGAAGTCATATAATGAAGGTACAATTCAATAAAATAAAGAAAACATGTACGTAGAGGGTACCAATGAAAATTTTCGCAAATCCGTGAATTCGCAAATCCAGAAACACGAATACACGAGGTATTACTGTATTGTTCTTTGGTAGCAAAATAGTATATGGGTCGCTACTAAAATTAGTTCCCAGAAAAGGAATAAGTTTACGCAAAAAGAAAGACATTAAAGTCGTTGCAAAAAGTTTTCAAGTTACTTGGTAAAAATGTCAGTATTTGATTTTACAACACGGCTGGGGAAGTCAATCTGGTGGACAATAGTCTGCAAGTTATAAAACCCTTCATAAATTCTCAAAATCACACTATGGTTAACACCAAACAACTGTGCAATCGACGACTGACTTTCTTTACTATCTAACTTCTTTATCACTTCCACACGATCCGCCAACGATAACATCTTACATGTGCGCTTAGCCATTTTAGATTTGGTCAATGGGTTGAATTTACAATGCTTTCTTCAGGAGTTGTATAAGAAACTTGATCCGATATGGGGTTAGGACCAAGCTGCAAGCCAACTTGGAATTTGTGGTAACCACTGAAATTACTGTGACTAATGACTCATCAGGTGGTCACCTGGCCGCTTCCAGCTGGCGATAATATCTAGCTCTAGAGCCAGTGCACCGGCATTAATAACGACTTAGCTGATGAGCACAGAGGTTGGCCGGGTCACCAGTCTACAATTTTCTACGATCTTAGGGATAGCAGTCTACACATATACAGCCTTGACCTCCACTTTAGCTGTCTGGACCATGTTTATGCAATTAAGCGGTGTCAAATATGTGTAAAGTCAATGGTTAAGACCAGCAAATTGTATGCAATTAAACGATTTATGCATTTAACCGATATGCTTTTATCCGATATTGATTACTATGCATATTAATGAAGGAAAAACGGGACCATACTTTCGCTATGCACTTAATCGATATATGCAATTAAGTGAGGTGCATTTAAGTGGAGCTGACTGTATATCTCTTTAATATTCTTTTCTAATAATCTTTATTTTACTCATTTTCATTGATTAACATTATCATCTATTTTTGCCACAAACATTCTAGTGGTGTAGTGCTATATAAAGAAGTGAGTGAATGCAAAAAAGATGTGATTGAATGCATGTTACTCTGATGTGGACCGCTCTAGTGTCCTAGTGGTTAGAGTGTCCGCCTTGGATGCAATAGGTCATGGGTTCGATCCCCGTCGAGTCATACCAAAGACTTATAAAAGTGGTACTAATAGCTGCCTCGCTTGGCACACAGCATTAAGAGGTTAGTGTGGACTGGTCAGCCTGGTGTCATGATAATGTGACTGGGTGGGACATGATGATACATGTCTGTGGCATGATGCCCCAGTGCCAGGCATCACTATAAACTGCCACACTGCATACATCGTAGCAATATGACTGAAAGATTGTTAAAGCTACATTAAAAATCCAAATCACACACACACACACACACACACACTCTGGTGTGGAGAGACAATGGTGAACGCAACAAAAGTAAGGGAACACCATTCCCATGCATTCCTGGAGCACTACACTCTTGCAAACAACAGTTCTAACAAACTGAGTGGAGACAAAGTACCTTGCTAAAATATACATAAAACCACACATCTACAATGACAACCCATCAATTTCAAGTCAGATGATCTAACAATCAAGTTATCCGATTCCTCTCAATCATAAATGTTCAAATGTAAATAAATTTATAGCTCTTACTTCTGACACTAGCTGCAATCGACTTAAAAACCCACATAATATCCGCCTACTGCTAATTGCCCAATACAAAAACTTAAATGCCAAATAACAGGCTTTTATGTAGTTTTTATAAAGGAAGGCAGATTTAACGTATTCCTGAAAGCCTACAATGACAAGATTTTTATACCAGATATGCTTTTACAAAACAAATGATGCAATTAAAGTCATATTTACAGTTAGTGGTGGAAATATGTTTGTCATAAAAAAGTACTGAAAATTACACATGAACAGAGACTTTCACAGAGTACATCTACCATTAATCGACTATAACATTGTAAGGTACTTGCATTGTATTGTCTGGAAAGAACATCAAGGGCTCTGTTGACGTTATTGATGTAGTGAACACGCAGTCTGCCTTTTTCTCGTTTCTGAAAAAATTCAAAGCCAATTAAAAAAGTTTTTCAAGTCTGTACAACAAAATATAATCATCCTAGATTTCAATAAAATCAACAAAATTATTTGAACACAATTATTTGTTGTTAATGATAATGATGATATTCTACATTTCCAGTGACAACTGGGTACAGTGTTTAAGGAAGATGGGATATTTTATTTGTAATTTTAGCAAGGAAGAGGATCTATGACATATGGTTTCCTTTGCCAAATTACTAATACTGCAGTGGTTCTCAGTCAACTAACAAAAGAGACAGCAACCATATATATACTTACAAATATTAGTAAATTAATTGTTTTCCTTATATATTTCACTGCTGGTAAGTATCCAGTTTATGACTAATATACAAGCCTAAACCAAGACTATCCTACTTTTGTTAAGCAATAATTTGTACTTAATGTACAGTATACACTAAGGGTGAAATGATTCATCGATATATTGATGCATTGATACTTTTTCTATAATGATATGCATATCGATACAAAAAATGGAGAATCAATACAAAATGATACTTACCATGTGTAAATTATTTTAGTGGTCAGTAGTCATAAATAATTATTATTAGTTTGCTTTGTTATTTTTTGAACACAGAATTCATTTGAAACAGTATTTGCAGTCCTAGGCACTCATTTTTATTTCTAAAAATGAAAAAGACTGTTGAAGATATTCACCCTCTGTCTGCAAATTAAAACAATGTAACATGGTTCATAATCTGCCACCCTCCCTTCCATGCTAATTATCTTAACCCAGCAACATGTTCAACACATGGGATACATTCCAAATGTGTTCCACATGTATGATGAAAGTACTTTACTCATCATTTATAAACCACTTTTATGCAAAGTTTTTACATTGAATTTTATCTTGACTACATTAGTCGATTTGGAAGCTACACTACCGCCGTCACACAGTGAAATATTATACTGAAATCTCATTGGTGGTTACTGCTCGTTCCAGTCTAGGTTAAATAATAACTATCAATCAGGAATTAGTGTAGCTTATTCACTGTGTGACAAACTGAAAGTATTAGCAAAGCAACCGAGAAAATTTGCGCAAAAAGTCACTGATATGTAGTACTTAAAGAGAGATGCTGTCATGGTTGCAATTGCATGAATCGTGCAAAATTTTTACAAAATTCACACATTTAGAGAACACTGATGCACATGAACTCCCGCAAATTAGCTGAAAATCCTCCATATGAAAATGTGCTCGGCAAAGTATAGACTTTCTATATAACCATTCTTGTCACAACATGTGTTTTTCGGGTAGGTAACTGTTTACACATTTGGGTTCTTCAAGCATGACAGGAATGGTTGTTAAACTAAGTCTGAATGGCACATTGTGCCCTGGAATAAGCATTAATACATAGTTTCAACCTTCCATGAAAGAAGTTTTACAAATACTTATTTAAAATACAGCTACCTAGAAAACCCAAAATGTCAGATTCCCAGCATGGTTCATTACATTTTCATTCAGCAAACACTGGCTGGTGATAGTGATGATGACAACAATTGTTTAAGTATTGAAGTATACTGGATTACTGGAGCTAGGAAATTGTTCATGGAGATACCAGTGAGAGAATTTGAGACCAAAAATGGTGTTAAATATGAGTCAGAAGTATATGCTGGATGGAGAAAAACAGACGGCATCACAGTCCATCTCCATTTCAGCTGTATTTCAAAATTAAAAGTAGAAAGGGCAGAATACTGAGCATCTTTAAAAGTATTCTTTTATCAGTCAATTTAGGTCTACGGATCCTATGATACAAAATCATATACCCTTAACAGAGTTAAGATAAAATTAATAAACAAGGATCAAAAATGAATTTAAGAAGTAAAGATATTTATTTGAATACCTCTGTTTGCACAAGCAGACCATGGCATCGATGGACTAAAACCCTAATACAGCATTACGGACCAGATATGAAATCTGGCATGGTAGTCAGTAAACTACTAATTCAGGAAAGTAAGTTTATGTTAGTGAAGAATCCTATAATGGAGCAGATATACTCAAACGATAATATCTGTGGGATCTGGAAATTTGTAACAGCCACAAAGATGTTCCCTAGCATCTTCAAGCTTATCTATTCATAAGCCCCTTCAGAAGGAAACAAAGAAAATATTCATACACAGATAAGAAACAGTATGTTCAGAAATTATTAACAGAATATTATTTACACAACTACAGGTGACATCTTTTTCAAAAATTTTAATTTCAGCAGAGCCTTAAAAAAGTGGAGCAGGAAGAAAAAAAGACAGATATTGAAGTGTTAGGTAAATATTGAACTATGACCATTTCCTCTTCTCCCTTCTTTTCTAAGATCCCCTTCTTTTCGTGACAAATGGTGAAGTCCTCTGAAGGGAAAATCCTGGCAGCATCTCCTTAAACTGTACATGGGGAACAAATTTGGAATTTCTCTTTTTATGCAGAGATATTTAACCAGTTAATGAAGGTGCTGATGGAATAAATAAAATTAGCACAGAATCAGCAAGGGGGCAGATTTTAATCTTCTCAAGTTTATCACCTTGTGTAAAATATTCAAAAAAGTTATAGAATTGGACAGGATGTAGCCAGTAGTCTTCCTTCTTCACTAACAAATACAAGTACCTGTGGCCGCAGCGGTCTCTTGCATCTGCAGTAAGTACAATGTGGTAGATTTTGTTAGTACTCGTTCTCATTCCCATACCTGGATTTGTTCTAAACGAGATTTTCCTTGCACAAGGAAACTGCTTTATTTCGTCTGTTTTGAAGATAACATTGTAATGTCTTCCAAGTTTAAGTGAGACATGAAATTGGTAATAAGATGTTTTTAAAGCATTCATGCCATGCAAAATAAATGGTCAGGTGGCTAAAGTGATTTAAATAGAGCTACCATTAAATAGCCTAAAGAGCTGAATAAAACTTTCAAGCATAATATACATACATTAAAATGGAATAATCACACGACTTATATCCCTACTAGAAAGGTTGTCTTCAAAAAGACCAAATCACAACTATGCAGCAATTTAAAATAAAACACAATAGTTGGAGTTACTTGTATAGGTCTTATTGTGTATATCTGATTTAATTTATATTTGATTTAAGTTGTGTTTAATTTGATTTGATTGTTTGTGGTTTTTGGAGTCTTTTTTATTTTCTTTACATTTCAATGTAATGTAATTTTGTTTATAAGGAATTTGATATTTTCCAGAAAATTCAGTCTGACCTGAATTCTTCTTTAGATACCTAATAATAGAAGCACATGTTTCTATCTTTGACATAGTTCCTGGTCTTGACTGAGAGTAAAGTAAAAATACTTTTTCTCAGAGTAAACTGATTGGTTCTTATCAAGGACATACAGGAGCTATGTGATTTTTACATGCAAACATGATCACGTGATACTCTATTTCGCAATTAGGCATTTCCAAAATTGTGAAATACTTAGTATTAATAGTGATGTTTAGAGAGAGAGATCTCCGAGTCCAGGCTTTTAAACACGCGATGTCAAGTTGTTTTCTTCTGTTGTGACCAGATTTGAAGTTTTGAGTTTTTGAGTTATATGTTAATTTTTCTTCAGATTATTTGGATTCTAAAAGATTAATTCATTTCTCTGGAAATATTGTTGTATTCATACAGAATTCTTGAACAAAGACATTTCTTGAAAAATTTTATTTGGATTTCCAAGACTGGAGGATTAATTATTGTGTTACTACAAGGAACTGTAGACTTCAACACAGTACAGGCTACATCATACATCACTGCCTTCCATTTTGGATTCTTCATCAGGATTTGAACTTGAAATCATTAGAACATTTCAATTTTAGGACTTCAAAAATTTTATTTGTGGATTATTCTTGGATATTTTTGGGTTGTTCCAAGGAAGATAAATAATTTGTTATATTTTTCAAAGCTTGTTCTTTTTACTCTTTCTTGTGTTACTGTTTATTCAAGCCTAAACACATAACATAAGAGTCTATACTGTTGGGTTGATATATCTGAGTTCTATCAAAATGTAAATATTTTTGTCAACAAAGCATGGATGTGTCCTGAAAAAAGATGAATATGTTTTCTGCATAGTAATCAAATTCAACATTTTCAGTGATTTGCATTTACATAAATGTACTTCAGGCAGACTTGTGCAAATGTTTTATGTCCAAGACAGTATTATTTCCATGTGTATGTTATTATGCTTATTTAGAAAACTGTTCTGTTAAAAAATATTTATAATGCAACTGGAATGAATTCTTGTTTGCATACTGTTTTCAGCCCCAGTCCACTATTTACACAGAAAACAGGTGCACATAGGATATGTGCTAACCTATTGGCACTGCAATTTGAACTCCAGGTTAACATACCTGTATCTGTTGCAATTCTTATACTTAACAAAAAGTGATACTGATTAAATAATAATTTACTATCAAACTATTATTATCAAATTTACTACAGAAATCTAAAGCAGCTTAATGTAAAGTTCATAGCTGTGGTGAATAATAAGCAAACATTGTTAAAGAATTAAATATACAAGGGCCTCTATAAGTGAGACTTGTCCAAGGTGGCTATTAGTGCACATTTTGTAGTAAAGCTGCAGAAAAAAATACAAAATAGAAATCCAACATTCTGCAACAAGAAACTGCCCTTATGAAGAAATTGTGGTCTGGAAACATAATACTGATGGTGGTTCATTGGAAAATTTCTTCCTGCAGTATTCATCTTTTTGCATATCTTATGGAAAGGTATCTTATACAAATGGATGTAAAAACTTCACCAGCTGGTGTTCATTATAAAGGCAACATTATCCAAAGATGAGAGAGAAAAGTCATAAAAAGGCATAAAAATCCTAAAACACATTTTTCTGTTTCCATGCCAACATCAGTACCAGCAACCTAGTTTTGATTCTGCATGTGTAACACCTGAAGATTATTTGACTGGTCAATTTGATAAAGCATGTAAAAGAAGTATGCTCACAATTTCCTCTGGATATATACACCAGCTTTTTTCTTTTATAAGTATATAAAATATTCACACATACAAGCTGAATTGAAAAACGCAAAAATTTCCAGTCACTACCTCTCTGCATTGGTGAAGACATAAAAAAAACCTGCAAAAAACAAAGAATGTTGCAGTAACTTATATTCTGATAGTGAAACATACCAAGTCGAGTCCACTAAGAACCTCCAGCAATGAAAGGAGATGAGTCCCATCCCTTAGGTCCACAAAAAGGTCCTCTATCACAGGGAGATTGGCCTGTAACATATACATGGAATAAGAGAAACTGAATGTAAAGAAATTGTGTTAACATGATCATCAAATGGCTATGGCCAATCAGTTTGGAAATAAATCTGATCAACTGAGAATTTAAGTTGCATAAGTAAGTTGATTTGGGAATAAATTTGATAAACTGAGAATTAAAATTTGCATATGTAAGTTGCAAATATTGAAGAATCTACACAACTTAAAATGATTGATTTCAAAGAAGCTCCATTTTCAGACCCTGATGGATCCCCCATCTCCATTTTCCATAATTGCAATGGAATGTCTTACTGGTTGGACCCATGAGTTTATGATCTAGGGGACCTATGTATCCATTACTGTTATGACCTTCATATGCCTCAAATAACATCACAAAAATAAATTGTTATAAAACAGTATTTAAGCCAAACATGAGACATGCCCTGTATATATCAAATGATATTAAGTTTCTTTATAAATGTACAAAAGTAATCTCAGTGTGCCATGTTGACTGTGTACTGTGGGAGTCTCACTTGTATGCTCTGGGAGTCTCATTGTGTCATGTTAACTGTGTGCTATGGGAGTCTTGACTGTATGCTCTGGGAGTCTTGGTGTGTGTTAACTGTGTGCTGTGGGAGTCTAAACTGTATGCTATGGGAGTCTCAATGTGTCATGTTAACTGTGTGCTGAGGGACTCTCAACTGTATGCTCTGAGAGTCTCAGTGTCATGTTAACTATATGCTCTGGGAGTCTCAGTGTGTCATGTTAACTGTGTGCTATGGGAGTCTCAACTGTATGCTCTGGGAGTCTCAGTGTGTCATGTTATCTGTGTGCTGCAGGAGTCTCAGTGTGTCGTGTTAACTGTATGCTCTGGAAGTCTCAGTGTGTCATGTTAACTGTGTGCTGTGGAAGTCTCAACTGTATGCTCTGAGAATCTCAGTGTTTCATGTTAACTATATGCTCTGGGAGTCTAGGTGTCTCATGTTAACTGTGTGTTGTGGGAATCTCAACTGTATGCTCTGGGAGTCTTAGTGTGTCATGTTAACTGTGTGCTATGGGAGTCTCAGTGTGTCATGTTAATTGTGTGCTGTGGGAGTCTCAACTGTATGATATGGGAGTCTCAGTGTGTCATGTTAACTGTATGCTCTGGAAGTCTCTGTGTCATGTTAACTCTATGTTATGGGAGTCTCAATGTGTCATATTAATTGTATGATCTGGGAGTCTCAAATGTATGCTCTGGGAGTCTCAATGTGTCATGTTAACTATACACTCTGGGAGTCTCAATGTGTCATGTTATCTGTATGATGTGGGAATCTCAATGTGTCATGTTAACTGTATGCTGTGAGAGTCTCAACTGTATGTTCTGGGAGTCTCAGTGTGTCATGTTAACTGTGTGCTCTGGGAGTCTCAATGTGTCATGTTAAATGTATGCTGTGGGAGTCTCAGTGTGTCATGTTAACTGTATGATATGGGAGTCTCAATGTGTCATGTTAACTGTATGCTCTGGGAGTCTCAATGTGTCATGTTAACTGTATGCTATGGGAATCTCAGTGTTTCATGTTAACTACA
This sequence comes from Sinohyriopsis cumingii, assembly GCA_028554795.2. NCBI lineage: Eukaryota > Metazoa > Mollusca > Bivalvia > Unionida > Unionidae > Sinohyriopsis > Sinohyriopsis cumingii. The sequence goes on along the minus strand of JAPYKE020000076.1, from coordinate 3,606,024 downwards.
TGCTGTGGGAGTCTCAAATATGTCATGTTATCTTATGTTGTGCTTCATGTATCTCATATGTGTGTACATTACAGTAAGAACTAATTTATCATATAGACAGTATTCACATACACAAAAATCCAAAACTAGATTTAAGTTTGTACAATACATACACCCCAGTTTCCATGTCCAAATAAACAGAATATATATAAATTTGACATATTGCTATACTGACATCAAAATCTATACAGGTTATCTACATATGTATATCAGCATAGAAACTAATGGATTTTGCTAAACTGTGCTAACAAGTTTTTAATGAAAATAAAATTAGTCCAAAAGTTTCAAAATTGTGTGTACAAAAACTGAACAGAAGTATAGTGACCAAAACATTACATGTCCAAATGTTCAAATTTCCTCTTTGTTGTCACTAGAATGATATGGTAGACTCTATAGACTACTGACAGAGGTGTCCATGACCTTCATCTATGGTCAAGGTATGCAGTCTTGAACTGAACTTAATGTGCAGAAACCATCATTTTCATAGCAGACTTACTGTGATCATGATCTATGCCCTTTACAATACAGAATCTATAGGTTTAGTTACTATCCTATCTATGACCTTTACAATACAGATTCTATAGGTTTAATTACTATCCTATCTATGACCTTTACAATACAGAATATATAGGTTTAGTTACCATCCTAAGTGCAAGCAATCCACAAAGTTTTGTCTAAGAACTTTGAGAACAATGTTATTTTATTTTTAAAAAAACATCCTTCTTTGAGCCATGATCATCTTGACCTTTGACATTTTGACCCCATTAATCAACTGAGGTTTTCATAACCCCAACTACATGCCATCCACAAAGTTTGGTAACTTTAGAACTCTAGTAACTGTACAGAAATAAAAACAGAAGGGTACACATAGGGACAAACAACAGCTAACATAATAAACCATGCTTTATGGTTTTGGGGTCTGACTTACAAATGGACTTCAACAAAGCAATATGTTGCTATTTGCTAATGCAGTGTGGGAATTTTAACATAAAATAGGAAATGTTTGTATGGCCATTCATTCAAGAGAAGTCATTGTTAAGTGACATATCACATTCTGGGAGGGAGTTTGTCATTTAGGACCATCAACATACAGTGAGAAATGTTGTAGTAAAAACACCATTAACAAGTTTGAGGTCAGATTTATGCCACCTGCATTTAGTTTCAACTAGACAATAAAATGCTTTTCTTTTTTTAATGAAATGTCCATGTCAATATGACCACCCATTGAGAAAAAGTAGTGATAATATTTTCTAAATGGCCACCATGGCAGACATATTGGATGTCTGATGGGCATCATTTTCATAGTGACTGAACCAGACCTAAGAATGAATGCGTCTGCAACATTTCATCACAATCCCAGCAGTTCAGAGGGAGTAGTGATAATTTGTTTTATTGGACCAATGAAAAGATTAGCTATTAAATAGATCTTGTTGTCTATGACCAGGAGAACAAATAATGCAAATACTTTGAAACCACAAAGTACAATACCCTATTTGTTTTTAAATTCTTATAAAAACTCTGATGGACTGTAAATCTAGTCATGTTTACTGCTGCATATTAACACAAATATGCCAACCAAATTTCTTTAAATTTTTTGTATAAAAAAAAATCCAAAATCTTTAAAAATATATACAAAGTTTTAAAATCAATGCTTTAAAATTACTGCAACTGCCAGAAACTGTACCATAAGATAGCAGGCAAAATTTAATTTCTCTGAGTTTAATAGTTTGGTGCTATCCTGCTAAAACAGATTCAGTACAGACAGATGGACATAGGGCAAAACAATATATCCTCTGCTTTCATTATGGGGTCATAAAATGTTGTCTTTAAGATCTGCCATTTAGGGGGTTTATTTCTTGACACAATACATGGATAACAACTCACCTTAGATAACTGAGAGTTTATCCATTTTGTAAATGTTTTCTTCTGTACATCTTCTCTCTCATCTGTAAAAGAATAAAACATCAATGCTATTATTTACTTTGCAAAAATGGTCACCTTTACAAACCACTCACTCACCTTGGGACTCTCAAAAAGTGCTACCATATATATGCTCATTTATAAGAGGAGTCCAACTGCAAACTGCACAGACCCAGTCTGTTATAAGTAATCAGTAGAACAAGCTATATAGGCCCCAATCTGCTGGCACATACTGATATGGCAAATCAGGATCTTTGATGTTTGCAATATGACTCGACTTATAAGTGAGTATATATGATACATCTGATGAATAATCAGAAACGTTAAAATGTTCTTTAGAACTCAAGAGCGGAAAAACAGCACCAACAGCTTTAACGTGTACTGTGATGAATTAAATTCAACAATGGATTGCCTTCCATTTCTTTGAATCTGATGGCTATTATGGAAATGATTGAAAACTGGCATTCATGTTCCAAAACAGAAAATTCCAATCCATCCTTGCAAACTGGAACAGTTTTGGATCTCTGACACTGTGCATCTTGTATTGATGTACGTCCAGCCAATACTGTATACCCAAATGCAAATTTGTCATGGTGTTTTATAAAAACACAAAAAAGTTACGGAGTGCTCAGGTAACTGGATTAAACAGCCTTGCCAAAGGTCACACCATGTTAGCCAACATGGTCTGAACCTAGGGTACATTTCTCACACCCTTTGGTTGCATATCTGGCACTCTAACCCAATGGTTACCCCCAGATCACAACCCAAATCAGGGTCATGAGAACATTCTGGAGGGTCATGCAAGGTCGCCAAGATTATTTTTCAGGGTGGCAAAAAATATCAAAAACTATTTTTTAGGATCACAGCCAAAAAAAAGACAGTAATTTAGTTTCATTCAAATTTTCATAAATAAACTGAATTCAGCATGTTAGCATATACATACAGTTTGTGCTAATCTTTAATACCAAATCTTTAGCAGAAAATATTTTAGCACTAAATTCACCAAGTTTTGGGCTGTCTTAATTATTATGATTTACAATAATCTTTATTGAAACAAGTGTCCATAACCTTGACACATGGGTCCAATAATTTTGATACACGTGTCCAATAATCAATTTCTGGCTAGGATTATTACATACAGTGAAGAAAAACTTAAAGAGCGCTAAACACTGGTAAATCATATTAAAGTTAGGTCACCAACTTAACAAGACAAAACGGGGGAATAACTTAAATCTTTCAACCTGACAAGATAGAGAAATACTTTATGATCACTGATAGGTTCAAAAAGGTCACTGTTTTACTGCTACATCATAAACCAAAGTGCAATCCTGATAACAAAGTGGAGACATTACATGCTCCCCTCCCCCTGATTACCCTGATTACCCTTTCAGTGAGTCTTAGGATGATCAAAGTCTTACCTGAATTCTCTTAACTACAGGTGTCTCTACCTGCACAGCAATGAAGATTGCCTATATTATGTTGTCTTTGTCCAGGTCAATTACACAAGGTCAAAGAAAGTCAATGTTTGTACAAGTTTTATTATTCATTTTAAACACCTGAACTACACAACAAAGATGCAAGAATGGAAGTCAGGTAATCACCCTTTGCCTTCAATTACTGCACTACTTGATTAAACGTTCCGACTTTTAATATCTATTTAACTAAGAACACTACATTGGTATTTGTAACACACAAGTGCCCCAGATTACAAAATGCTAACCCTTTCCCTGGAAAGTTTGTTCAAACGTCAAAAAAATCTAATTAGGTTATTATGCACTTATAAATGAGTATATATGGTACCTAGGGACACTGCCAATTTTGTAGCCTTTGTTTTATCAGCTTTCTGAACACAGGAGAGCTCATGTTGAACAATGAGAGGGCACCACAGATCCTGACACTGGTGACAAAACCAACAATTGTCTCACTTTTCTCAAAAATGGCAAAACAATATATAAAACTTCATACAATTCTATTCTTAAATGGGAGAAACATCTCATCTTTTATAAAATTTTAAAGAAGAAATCTTTATACCTGTAATATACCTGTAATATCATATATGTGGATCTTCATGTAAATTCTATATTACCCAAGACTGATCATTTTTAGAGGCAATTATTTGAAGACTGATTCCTGGCCCTTTACTCCGGGATGAGGGTCTCCTTATTTAATCTTCATGAACCTTAAAAAAAATAAAAAAACTCGCTGCTGCTCACATACTGTCAGCTATCGAAATATCCAGTGATGTATCAGCTTAATTTTAAACAGCTGCACTCTCCACACTGAAATACAAATTTAGTGCTTAACTCATATGTATCACCTTTGCCTATTCCCATCATTTTATTTGCAAGAAATCTTCCGGGAAAAGTAAAATGTGTGAATAATAGCTTCCAGTTAATACAGCCTTCCACTGTTTATTACAATCGATCCAAGCATCAACAACATGGCAGGTGACAAATGTTCCAATAAACCCTTTCCAACTGTATGTGATGCAAGCAACTTTATAATTAAATGGATGCAACAATGACTTGAAAAAATACTGCAAATTTCTTCAACCAACTAAAATCAATGCTTGGTTGGTTCATATGAAATAATCACTAAGCCTGAAATTTAAGTTCATTCCCAATACTACCCTCCATTGTTCAGAATAGCAACACAATCCAAGAATTCTCCAAACACCACTACATCATGTTCAAGATGATGTGTGAAGTACTTAACATCAAAAACATTTGGAAGATTAATGCACCACGTGTTTAGCTGTTCATGGGGTCCATGCCTAATGCATCCACACCTAGTTCTAGCCAACCACCGCCACTGAGATTAATGCCAACCGCTACCGTTATCTTCAAGAAAGGGACGCTAGTTAAGGTCAAATATCCCTTGTCAAAAAGTTTGCTCTTCACCCAAAAGTCAACAACATAATCAACAGACTTAAGGCAGGAGAAATATCACACAAATAAAATCCCAGACGTTTGCCCAGAATTGATTACATAAGAATTTACAATCATGTGTTACACTACTGATGAGTTGGAAATAAGAGGAGTCAAATACAAACAAATCTAGTTCCTCAAGTACTTTATTCACATAACTTAAGGAAATAAATCACAACATCCAAATGACATCATCCTTTCTTGGCAACTGTCATATCTTCTTTCAATCAAATGGTCAAAGGTGACCCCTCCAACATAATACATAACTTGTTCAATGCCTAACTAACTTATCATCAATGGAAAGGTCTATTCACAGTTTATTAAATTCTACTGCAGCTGTGGTATCAGAAAATCAACATAGCATAAGCCAAATGCCATTTTACACAATCCCTTTGGCAGTCAAGTTACCCTTACCAGAGATGAACTTTTAAAAGTGGTACTAGAGAAAATGAAAATGTTTCCAGAAGGTACAAAGAGCACCCTACAAAATGTTCAAGATTAAAAAAGACCAGTTAAATTCATAATGCAGGGTCTGTAGTGTCCTTCTGTCAATAATCACATCTCCCAATCCACTGGGTTGAAATTCCAAAACTTTGTACTTATGTTGCACTTTCGGGTAAATATCTACAAAAGCGGTGTCATCCTTGACTCCCACCCCCTGGGGTAATTGGGAGGGGGTCAAAGTTCACCTTTTCCTGAATCTCAACTACAAGGACATTTTCAAGTATTTCCTGATACATATTTAAACATGCAATCAAAAAGGGAAGACCAATCATACACTATATATACTCAAAAATGATGTCTAACTGCAAACTTCACAGACCCAGATCTGCCATTGCATAATGTGCTGGCATATCTGGGTCTATGCAGTATGTTTGTTGAACAAATTTAACACATTATGTGACAGATAAGGGTCACTGTTGTTTACAGCTGGAGTTGATTTATCAGCATGAACATAAGGTATGTGATAAATTTTTGCATTAAAAAAACCTAGGTCACTGTATAGAAGGTGTGGTTATGGAGGGACTAGAGTTTCTGAATACACAGTAATAAGCATGGGGATTGGAATACACAGTAATAAGCATGGGGATTGGAATACACAGTAATAAGCATGGGGATTGGAATAGGCAGTAATAAGCATAGGGATTGGAATAGGCAGTAATAAGTATAAAGGGTAGGAATTTGAATACACAGTAATAAGCATGGGGATTGGAACACACAGTAATAAGCATGGGGATTGGAATACACAGTAATAAGCATGGGGATTGGAATAGGCAGTTATAAGCATGGGGATTGGAATAGGCAGTAATAACCATGGAGATTGGAATAGGCAGTTATAAGCATAAAGCGTAGGAATTTGAACACACAGTAATAAGCAGGGATATTGGAATAGGCAGTTATAAGCATAAAGGGTAGGAATTTGAATACGCAGTAATAAGCAGGTAGATTGGAATAGGCAGTTATAAGCATAAGGAATCTGAATACACAGTAATAAGCAGGGAGATTGGAATAGGCAGTAATAAGCATAAAGGATAGGGATTTGAATACACAGTAATAAGCAGGGAGATTGGAATAGGCAGTTATAAGCATAAAGGGTGGGAAATCGAATATGCAGTAATAAGCATGGGGATCCGAATATGCAGTAAAAAGTTTGGGATTTCCAAAGGCAGATCACTACACTGGATTGAGTTTTGTTTCAAATAAAGTAGTGACAATTTAATATCATCAAAACTAGTGGGTAATGTTCACTACACTGTGACAACAGCAAACTTATATCCCCTGACGGTTGATAAAATGCAGCTGAACAATGGTAATTATCCCTGAATTGCTCTTTTCTGCACCTGTGCCAACACACCTTAATGAGATCCTAGTGACTCACTAGTGCTGAATTTCCGTTACCTATATTACTGGATCAATATCATCATTATGATGTCACTGTTTAATGTTCCAATTTTCATACCACAAATGTAAGCTTAAATTATTGATATCGCAGTAATTCTGAACTAAGCCATACTGCCAGCTGTAGAGCAAGAAATTCTGGGCCCCCTGCATGATTTAATTCTGGGGCACTCTTTCAGTGGAAAAAAATGTTTGATGAGAATTTTGAACCACCAATGGACCTGCCCCCCCCCCCCCCCGCAGTTGCAGGGGTTGTTATGCCACTGTATAATGCACGTTATTCTGTATGGTACATTACTGACTCTAAGGTGTTATACACGATGGCTGCCATGGGCAGTGTTACAATGAGCAGTGTATCATATACTTCATTCTAAGACCCTCTCACTCTAACGTGTTATACACCATGGATCCCATGGGCAGTGTTACAATGAGTAGTGTATCTTATACTTCATTCTAAGACCCTCTCACTCTAAGGTGTTATACACGATGGCTGCCATGGGTAGTGTTACAATGAGCAGTGTATCATATACTTCATTCTAAGACCCTCTCACTCTAAGGTGTTATACACCATGGATCCCATGGGCAGTGTTACAATGAGTAGTGTATCTTATACTTCATTCTAAGACCCTCTCACTCTAAGGTGTTATACACGATGGCTGCCATGGGTAGTGTTACAATGAGCAGTGTATCATATACTTCATTCTAAGACCCTCTCACTCTAAGGTGGTAGACAATATGGCTGCCATGGGCAGTGTTACAATGAGTAGTGTATCATATACTTCATTCTAAGACCCTCTCACTCTAACGTGTTATACACCATAGCTGCCATGGGCAGTGTTACAATGAGCAGTGTATCATATACTTCATTCTAAGACCCTCTCACTCTAAGGTGTTATGCACCATGGCTGCCATGGGCAGTGTTACAATGAGTAATGTATCTTACACTTCATTCTAAGACCCTATCACTCTAAGGTGTTGTACACCATGGCTGCCATGGGCAGTGTTACAATGAGTAGTGTATCATATACTTCATTCTAAGACCCTCTCACTACAAGGTGGTAGACAATATGGATCACATGGGCAGTGTAATAATCAGTAGTGTATTCTGTACTTCATTATTAGGCAATCTCACTACAAGGTGGTATAAACACATTCGCTCTTACAAATAAAACCCCAAAAGTCAATTTAAAAAATGTGGCACATACACATAGCTGGAAACCTGGTGCAACAAAAAGGAACATTAATTACTTCTTATAATTGATAACAATTTAACTGTACACTGATTAAGGTACAAAACACATTTTAAGGTCTGCAATAATAAGTTACTTCTGTAAAATTTATATCTTTACATGAATACAGACTTCTTGACTTTTCAGAAGAAATTAACATTGTGATTAGTGCCTACTAGTATTATTTCAATGACAATATAATGGACAGAAATGGCACATTATACTGTCGTTAGTACCTACTAATATTATTTTCATGGCAAGACATTGGACAGAAATGGAACATTATATTGTCATTAGTACCCACTAGTGTTATTTCATGGCAATACACTGGACAGAAATGGAACATTATATTGTCATTAGTACCCACTAGTGTTATTTTCATGGCAATACATTGGACAGAAATGGCATGTTATACTGTCATTAGTACCTACAATTTTTTTCATGAAAATACACAGGACAGAATTGGCACGTTAGACTGTCATTAGTACCTAGTAGTAGTATTTTCATTGCAATACATTGGACAGAAATGGCATGTTAAATTGTCATTAGTACCTACTAGTATTTTCATGAAAATACACAGGACAGAAATGGCATGTTATATTGTCATTAGTACCTACTAGTATTTTCATGAAAATACACAGGACAGAAGTGGCACATTATACTGTCATTAGTACCTACAGGGGCTATAATGCAAAATCGATCACATACATGACATGTCTTCTTGCTATGATTTATATATGAATTTTTGGTCAGGAAATATTTGAAACTATCACTGTAACACACATTTTTGTACATCTGACCTTTGATCCTTTCCCGAGAGCCAAGGCATGGAAGCCAATTATTACACTCCTCCAGCAGACATTAACAAAAGAGACAACATAACTGCAAAATTTCATCAAGAGTACAGCACTATTCCTGACACTTTGAAGAAGTATGGGAACATATTTAGCAGTACGCAGTTTTGAGTCGGTACTTTCAATTTAATCTGATAACAGAACTTTTCAATTTATCACAAAGCTAGTGTTTCTACTTTGCCCTAAATGCAAGAGATGTACAGATGTCATTCGTTATGGTGTGTCTCATTACAACATGATTCTGGATATAATGCAGTACTATGGACCCCATGACCAAAGCATACCAATGTATAACAACAAGGATTGAAAGAAAACAAGGTTAAACTTAGTCTTATACCAGACCTGGAAATGAAGATGGTTCAGGTCCACTATCAATTACATTTTGTTATGGGCTAATCTGATTCAAATCAGACCTCCACTGTTATACATGAAGATCTGACAGCGATCTCATAGGGGTCATGGTCTGGTAACCTATGTTATTACCATAATCACTAATTTTATTAACCAATCAAATGAAGTCTTATATCTTCATGTATGGAGTCACTGAGCAGCATAGATGATGAGCATGAATGTGTACCAAATGATTTGATTCACTTTCAGATTTTTGAAAACTGCATTTCTATTGGTTAATTCAAAGATAACCAGAACATGACCTTTAAGCGGCCATCATCAGATCTTCATGTAGGACAGCGGAGATCTGACTTTAATCAGACTGTACTACAGACCTATCATAAGTTACCAGCACTAATATGTCAGGTCTTTGATATTTCTTACTTGTTCCTACATATTGAAGAACATGTGCTTTTTAAGCCTGAAACCATTTGAAAAGTCATAAAAGCACATTGATGCAACCGAAGTCAATTGATAATGACAGACTGGTGGTGTAAAATGTTACAGGAATTCAGCAAATTTAGCATGTAATACAAAACCACTTCCAATTTTAAAACTGACCCATTCGTAGGACATGAAACAAGAAAAGAACATTTTAGTTGCTTTGAAAAGGTTATTGCAAATAAATGAAACACACCCATGTCTATTAGAAGAACCTGACTGATCAAGCCTTTACAAAGGTGAGTGCAGATCAAAGTAAAATGCTTGAATGTGTTTTTCAACACTGCATATGGGAGTGATTTAAGTCAGAAAACCTTTCTCTGATTTTGAGTTAACTTCCAACATTCAGCAAAAGAATGGTTTATACTTCTAACAAAATATCATAAATAGTCACAGCTCAACTGCTATCCTCGACTCCCTAGTTCTTTCCATGAGGGCATCAACACAAAGAAGTTATCTGAATTTTCAGTTTGTGTTCATTTTGTTATTTACTCCAGTCTTTCGTTAATGTTAAGGCACTGTAGCAAATATTTGCATGTCAGACGTAGCTGTTTGTCCAGTTCTTGGTTTATGTGGACCTGGGCAGTCATAATGGTCCTTAAAGCTACACAGAATCAAAAGCGAAATTGTCAGGACCAGTTTTATCTTTATTTCCTGTTCAAAACACCGTTATTTAAAAACACTTTGATAGTCCCCACTATACCACAGGTCTGAATACATGTATTACGCTATCATCAATATTTTGTAGTTTTATAGATACTGTGGTTCTCTGTACAATGCAGTGCAGTATATAATGCAGCTGGCAGTATTGGACTGAGACTACTGTATTATAACATGGGAGAGCTGTATAAAATCTGATAACGGAAGAGAGTAGAGATGTGATTTTTGGGGTTTAATAACACTTTTATCACATTATAGGACATACATAATGGCCAGTATATTTGGTTGAGGATGAGCCCAGGTAGGACCACCAACACAAAGGAAGCTACTGGAAAGTTTTCTTAAATAGATGGTACAGAAACAGAGTTACTGAGTACAAACAAAATAAGAAGGAGTCTGATGTATAGCAGATAATCTCATGTAGGGCAGATAATCTCATGAAGGGTAGATAATCTCATGTAGGGCAGATAATCTCATGTAGGGCAGACAAACTCATGGTACCTTAGAACAAGTGAATAAGACATAATGGTAAAACATGCAGAAAACTTCAGGAAGACAACCCCATCAGAGTAAACATACAAACTTAGTCCAACAAAATAAAAAAGCAAATCTTTATATGTTTAAATTCTGTAAAGGTATTTTTTTTAAAAGATAAAAGTAAATAGAATATAAAATCATTAATTACTGGGTCACGATTATTTATAAGAACTACATTATTTCTAAAAGTCTAAGATTTTCTCCTGCTAAACATCTTCAGAAAGTTTCCTAATTAAATTCAAATAAAAAAAGCCTCTCGATGGATGTTGATTCGCATGACAAAAATGAGTTCTACTGTCAGTGGACACTAGCAAGACTGGTTATGGTTCAGTCTTCTGAAAGTTATGCACGAGTCAGTTATATACGTTTAATACACCAATAGCACAACACAACCTCATCTATGTAATCTGGTCTGTACAATGGATGTCATTCTTCAACGATGTGTTTTTATGTTCCTGGCATTTGCATCACATATTTTGCCATGTATATAATACATACAGATTTTGATAACATTTCAGGTCTATGGAATCTTCCATTCAGAAATGGGTACTTGCAGGGTAGTTCTGGCTGCTTTATCTGCTCATCCATTACCAAAAATACCAATGCGACTAGGCAGCCATGGGTACAGAAATACTTTATCCAGATTTTATGACTAAGTCACATTTCTGCAAGATTTGCAATATTAATGGATTGTAAAATTTAGGGCTTTTAGTGAGGAATGGGAACCTGAATAGATAAAAAATTGTTTTATTTTAGATTTCAATCCAGCTCAAAGAATTTAGTATGGTTCCAATTTCTGCTGCAAAACTAGAGGTTTTATTCAAAAACTGGCTCAAGAGAATGGTGTGGTGTTAAAATGGCAGCTGCAACCCTGCTTTAATATTCTGAACCATCTATATTAGGGGTCATATGACCACAACAGGAGACTGATTTTATTAAATTTATTCTGCAAAATGAGAGGACTGAGTACTTTTTTGAACTGACCAAGATCAAATATTATTTTGGGGAGGTTTTGATAACCAAGGTTGTGATCTAGGATACAGAATTCTGCAGTACTAGCAAAACTGATTTTTGCTGAACACGTCAAAAAGTCGAATGAAAGTTGGGTCAAAAGATAGCATCATATGCAGGATTAAATGGATTAAAGGATTTAGTACTAAACTGAGGATTTAATTTCATTTGAGATGAGTTTTGTAAAATTCAATAAATACTCTATTTCCCTTGAATGATGATTCCTCTGCCTCAGCACTGAGGATTCTGAAGCCGTTGTTCTAAATTCTCCAAGGAGAAGTTTAATCGCTGATTGTGTTCGAGTTATCCACAGGGAACATTTACAAGCTGGTCCACACTGAATCAAACCATTAAAAAAATTTATATCCTCCTAAAGATCTGTATAACCATAGAAAGAACTTTAGGTCTGCCTTCCAATGGAATGATTCCTATTAAATCTACGGCTATTTGACATTTCTCCTTACGCTACAGTTTATATAATACGAGGATAGAACATTAGTTTATGGCCAAAGATGAGCCCTAAAAGTTTGGTCTCCTCCACAACACATATAAGAAAAATCAAGATAAGTTTTTTGGTCATCATTAATTTCTGTGTTACTGGCTGGTCTGCACACAAACAGTTCTAGACTTAAAAATTTTTAACCTCTTTTCCTACAAGAATTTCTGAACTCTTTTCAAGCACATCTGACAGTTTTTAAAATATGAATGCTATCTGATCTACTGCTGATAAAAAACAGTTATCAGTTTATAATAAGCTATCAGTGCCTTGATTAGGTCATTTCACTATGTTGTCAATTTGGACGTTAAATAGGGCAATATATTGTCTTAGGTACACCCATATCGTGAGGATAACTTACAGAAAGGTGGTACCTACCTAAATTCTGCAATCTCTATACATTTATTTCAAATAGCACAGTGACTGGTACAGTACAAACCTACCCAATGTTTAATAGTCCTCTATGCAGAGCATTAATACTTCTGTGTAGATTTTTTTTTTTGCTTTGTTCAGTGACCTTGACCTTCAACCTTCTGACCCCCAATCAATAGGCTTCTTGTTTATCCTAAGTGCAATCTACAAAGTTTTTTTACAGGACTGTTGTTTAGAAACAATGTTATTGTGAAGAAACCATATTATTCTTTAAGACAGTAACCTTGACCTTTGACATTTTAACCCCAAGATCAACAGGCTTCTTCCTCACAATAAGTACAAGTTATTCTCAAAGTCTGGTTGAGGTATGTCATATACAACTAGAGCTATTGTGCAGAAACAATGTTTCTTCTTTCATTGTGACTTGGACCTTTCAGCCAAAAATCAATCAAGTTCTTTCTTATCCAAAGTGCAAGCCACTCACAAAGTTTGGTATCTGTAGATCGTGGTCAACCTGATCTATTGTTTGGAAACAAAACTGTTAACAGACAGGTGAATGGACATCATCATAATATAATATACTCCACTTTAGGACCAGCGAAATGGGTTAATAGGTCATTCATTATGCTAATTTCAATGTGATGGTGTAAGCTCCAATAAGTCAAAAAAAGATGTCTATTTTATCTTCTTTCTTTACGAAAACTTCTCAAATAAATGTCTGAAGTCTGACTTGAGCATAAACTGCACTTTCTCTCTATCTGAATCCACAGTGAATGTCTGATAGTGGTTTATTGAACTTAAGATACCATAGGAGCCTGTCATTTATCACTGGCTCTGTGGTTTTGAAAGTACAGCTTATTAGTGATATGGGAGCTGGGTCTATTCTACAACTGAAAATAAGGGGAGGAGGGCATCCCCCCATTGGAAAAAAGTGGTGAATTATGAGAAACAGGAAGGATTTAATGACGAAATAAAAGTAGGGTCATTTGTTAGAGATCAGCATGAATTCAGAACAGACCCTGGTGAGGATCTATTAGATGGAAGGGTTGGATTGGTCTTTTTCGGGTTAAGGTACAAGTACAAAAGACATTTCTTGCCGTAACACCAGGAAGTCAATGGGCGACAGGCATTACTGATCTATAAGTCAAAATTACTTTGCAACTTTGCTCAATGATTTAGCAGCTAACTCAAATCAATCCATCAATCAATAAATCAACCAATCAATCAATAAATCAACCAATCAATCAAAATTAATAATGTGAGATAATATAACATATCTACTTGCTCAAAAGTTGAGTCCAACTGCAAATTGCACAGACCCAGATTTGCAATCCCATAATTTACCAGCAGGTTTGAGTCAATGCAGTCTGTTGGGAGTGATCAGAAGGACAAGCAACAAGGATCCTGATCTTCCTGCAGATGAAAGTCTGTTGTGTGCAGTTGGACCTCGCTTGACAAGCGAGTATATACGGTACTGGTGCCATGTAATATACATACTCTTTAAAGTCATACGTACTACCCTGAGAGCATTTTATTTTACCTCCACAAGAGGAAACATTGTGATAATGATATTATTTTTGTTAATAAACTCTTGCACTATTGATGGAATCGTGACACGCTGGAGAATTCTGCACAAAATTAGGTGTCAAATCAAGGTCATCCTCCTCCACACCCAACTTGAATACTTAAATGGTAATTTCTGATGAGAAACCAGATTTCTGTAAGCACCAGAAATGTCTTGGGGAAAAAAAAATTATTTAATACTATGAGCAACTAGAAACAGACTGTCACTGTCTGAATCTGGAAACAGCTCCCTGAATGTCAGACAGTCATGTATTGATTGCAAGATTTTCCCAGCAGAAATGAGCTTAACATTTTCCTTTTTAGGCACTGAAGTAGCAAATATAATATTAAACAAGATAGTCTTAACAATAAAATCCTATCAGTGACATTAGCAAATTAAATAAATTATCAAAGCTCAAGAAATACAAAAACCAAAAATGATATAAAAACATTTTTTTATATAAAACATCCATTATTGTGACATAGAAATAAACCAAATTTCAGCGATACACATAGAATGCAATGATGAAATAATTGACTTTTACATGTACCAAACAATATATTGATAAAATATTGGACACTTACATGTGATATACTGAAGGGTACATGTATAACACTAGATCAGTCAGACTGGATTTCTGTCGTATGTTACCTACCTGGGTCCCCAAAGAAATAGTGATGAAATGTGCGCACAAGACTAGCGGCAATGATGACTATATGCAACATATGGCAGCACTATCTTCCTGTCTGTGAAACCTCACAGAACAACAATCAGGTTACAAAAGTGTTGCTGATCATTCGAAGCTGACAAAACAATCCATCTACAGATATTTGTACCTATCTGCTGTAGAGAAAGGAGATAAGGCTGACACACTAATAAATGTATCTATTGACAAATTTCCAACCGCGCCAAATGCATTAGTTCTGGTACCATTACTCCTTATCAATATGTTACATTAATGTCTACACACAGGCACAGATCCAGATGAAAAGAAAGGGGACAGTTATCTATTTGGCAGACCTGAGTGAGAGAGAGACAGAGAGAAAGAGAGAAGACTCCTATATATATCTTTATATATATATTGTATATGCTGAGATTTGCACTTCAAGTCTAAATGCACGCAACATAGTCCCTGACCTACCTTAACACAATGTGCCAGAAGATCAGGGTCTATCTTGTTTGTTATAGTGATTACTCATAATAAAATGCATTGACACAGGTCTGCCTGCTCTGTGTGTGTGTGTGAGAGAGAGAAAGAGAGAGAGAGAGAGAACAAAAGCCCTTGGGACCAAAATAAAGTTTTGGTTTTCACAAATTGTGAAAAAAAATGTCTTTTTCAAACTGATTATGTGACAGGAGAGAGAAAGAATATAAAATTAGGAGAAAACATTAATGTCTGTATCTCTAAGAGTGCACAAAATTAAGAAAACTGTTAAGGTTTATTCTGTTTTCAACGTTTTTAAAAAAATATCAGGTGGACATAGGCTCCTTCTAAAAATTACATTTGATTGTGTGAATGAATACATGCATTCCACACAGAAATATAACCTTCATCTCAAGAAACATTTGTGGAATAAGATATTTTTATATCTTTAATGCAAGTCCATTAGAATTATTAAATGATACGCCATTACGCTTCTTTACTGCAAGTCCATCAGAATTATTAAATGATACGCCATTATGCTTCGTTACTGCGAGTCCATTAAAATTATTAAATGATACGCCATTACACTTCTTTACTGCAAGTCCATTAGAATTATTAAATGATACGCCATTACATTTCTTTACTGTGAGTCCATTAGAATTATGCAATGATACGCCATTACGTTTCTTTACTGCAAGTCTATTAGAATTATTCAATGATACGCCATTATGCTTCTTTACTGCGAGTCCATTAAAATTATTAAATGATACGCCATTACATTTCTTTAGTGCGAGTCCATTAGAATTATTAAATGATACGCCATTACGTTTCTTAACTGTGAGTCCATTAGAATTATTAAATGATATGCCATTATGTTTCTTTACTGCAAGTCCATTAGAATTATTAAATGATATGCCATTATGTTTCTTCTCACTAACTTTATCCAGACAGTTAAATACCATGACACAAATAGCTGATGGACAATGAGTGATGACAAATGACAGTCATGGCTACTTAAATACACGCATGTATCGATTTTTCTCCAATGAGTGATTCTTATTAAAATACATTTTGTTGGTCTGGGGCAGCAAAATTTCAAAAGGCAAGGCCTGAGGGGCCTGGGTAATAATGCCCTGATATTAATTAACAAAACAACCATCAAATGCTGTATTGATCATGTGTAGAAATGAATAGCATCAATCAATGAATAGCAACAGCAATAGAAATGAATAGCATCAATCAATGAATAGCAACAGCAATAGAAATGAAGAGCATCAATAAGCAGATAAACATAACCTGTCTTACATGGCTTACTAGTAGAATCATTTAAGATACATGACGAAACAGAGACAAATGGTTTTATTCTCCTTTAATTTATTAAATATGATGAATTTATAAAGTAATGAAGATTACAAATAATCTTAAGAGTTGGAACAATGTTCTTATAAACTATTTTTCACTTCCGAATTAACAACGAAAATTGGCTTAAATGAAAATCTTGTCAATCATGGAAGCCATAATTACGGTGTGTGGCAACATCAGATGAAAAAGATGAATGTAAAAATGTATTTATGTCAAATTTGTTTTTTCATGTGCTTCAATACATGTTGATGAATTTGTCCAAATATTGTATTCCATACTTTTTTACAAGTTATCAAATAAATAATATGTGCTGCAAAGTTAGTATCATAATCCATGTTTCTTTGATGTGGTGTGTGTGTGTGTGTGTGTGTGTGTGTGTGTGTGTGTGTGTGTGTGTGTGATAATCCATGTTTCTTTGATGTGGTGTGTGTGTGATTTAACAATTTTTCAGTCATATCGCTATGATGTCTGCAATGTGACAGCTGATAGTGATGTCTAGCACTGGGGCATCATGCCACAGACAGGTAGCATGATATCCCCCCCAGTCACATTATCCTGACACCAGGTTGACCAGTCCCAACACTAACCTGTTAATGCAAATGTAAGCCTGCTTTTTTGAAGTGATTTAATATTTACGTTACAGGATAACTGCAAAAGATGCCAATATTTGTTGATATCTAAGGTGAACTTGGATTATACACAGTAAAAAAAGTAATGATATTGTCATCTTTTTCCCTGATTTTCCATTTGAGTGAATCATGCTGTGTATGGGAAGTTACCATTTTGAAAGCAGCTTTAAAACTATCAGTTGGATAATTTCATCTTGTGAAATGCTGATGTAATTCTGCCAAAGATGTTTTAAAGGCATTCTCATTAGAAATATTTCTTCTACATCTTTATGTTTCCCTGTAAAGTATTCCTTCTAAGCATTTAGTTATTAATAATTCAACTTAAAAGCTAGCTTATTTTTTATGGTGCATGGACTTCAGATTAGCCTACTGTCAGTCCTAATATGTGTCCCACATGTGTCAAGGGTTATTTTGACCTTACTTGCCCTTGGGGCCTTGTCTTGCTGTTTGTCTCATAGATAAACCTACAACAGTACTTGCTGAACATAATAAATGACAATAACAATTACAATAGTCCATTGGTGATGCAAGCCACAGACCCATGACAATACAGTTATTGAACAATATTGCAATGATGTCGAGTGTAATATATTACAAATAAATTTAACAGAGTGAGGTGAAAAAGGAAAGAACAAATAACAACTTTCCATTACACACAACAGAAATGTGTGGGAAGAATTGAAAGGGAGGTAGCATAATTACACAGCTGTGATCTCTCATGTAAGTAAAAGAAATAGCTACACATCCATTTGATTTCTTCTGTGGAATGATGAAACATATTGAACAAGCTGAGATATTATGATAGGGTTCTTAGACTTCATCACAGACTAGAAGATTTCTTCACAAAAAAAGGACTTTGTAAAACTAAGCGATATTCATCTTCTATTTGGCTTTTATCACCTAACATATAGATACATTGAGGTGGAGGGATGCCATTATGCCATCCTAACTGTGTAGATTACAGCTAAATTGTGAGCGGAACAATGGAGTCTGCTTAACTCATTAACCCCTGGTGCTGCATGTGAGTTCTACAATGATACCAAATAATCAGGACATTCTAGCTGCACTATAAAATACAGAGGGAAAAACCTAATTTTTTGGACCCAATTTTTTTCCACCCAAAATTTGTCCGTGGCCAGAAACCGATTTTGTGTCTGGACTGTAAGACGTTTTGGCCTCAGAACTAAGACAGACCAGTCTGAACTGCACACAGACAGGCGAACCATTGCAAAAAGTAGAATAAGATGGGCATTTGGAATAAAGAATGGTCTCAATACGAAAATGATGGGTCCGTTAAGCCAAAAACAAACAAAAAACTCCAAATTTACCCTTCTGCTCATGCGTGAGTGAAATAGCCAATGAAAAACAATGTTTCTAACAGGCATTAAGTTAATGGGAAATCTCTTTAGAAGTAATGCATTTGCAGAAGGATAGGAAAATGAATGACTGTATAAAAATGAATGGAAAAACATGAAATTTATTAAAGTAATGCTTTATGTGATTCATTCATGACTGAATTAAACTGTCTTAACGATGCTGTCTAAAACTGAACATCTACATCCTGTGTGAACCGCTTATAGCCAAATCCAAATCTCAATACAGTGTACTGTGTCTTTAACTTTTCAAACCCACACAACTTTACTCAACTCATCAGCATAATATAACTTGTCTTGGATATCGGTTATCACCCATCCTAATCAATTTATTCTAGCACTTAATACATTTACTATAATAATTAAAACATAGAGGCAGTCTTCCCCATTCTCTACATGGTAAAATGGAGTGTCTCTCGGAAAGTTTAGAAATCAAGTGCAAAGCCTATCAAGTACCTTTTCAATTGTAGATGAATATTCATTCCCTCAAATTTCAGTGACAAAGGTTAATACAGATGTGATCATATCATCAAACAGTTTGAAAGCTTCTGTCACGGCAAATTAGCTTACCTTATTTTGAATAATACTTATTGTATGTAGAGACCTGTTTGATCAAATTGCAAGTTCTTACTTTGTTTTCATCCAAGTAAGTTTAGGAGTGAAATATAATCCCATATAATACCCAGATACGGTTTAAATTCATTTGTCCTTACATTGCCACTTTTCATTATTCCACAGAAATCCACCATTTCTGATTAAAATAATTTTAGTTTATCTAAATTAACACGTTCCACTGAGTTCACAAAATGACTCCACAACATTAATTTGCTTTGTAAAGAACTGACTGTATCAGCAGCGTCATGAGTATACAATAGCGCAATAATATCAGATAAAATACCATTATGACACTTATGTCAGAGGTCTGATACTAAATCATTTATAAATAGACTGAACAGAAGATGGCTTAATACACAGCCTTGGTTAGGGCCAATATCTGAGGTGAAGAATTCTCTATTTTGCCCTTTCATCTGCACACATGGACATAGATTTCTGTAAATCAAGTCTAGAACTTTAAACAACTTTCTACCAATACCTATATTGACTAAGTAAGTCAGTAATTTTACATGACCATCAGAGCCAAAAGCCTTGGAAAAGTTTATAAAATGAGAATAAAAACGACCTCCTTTTTTCCTCAAATATTTCTGAACCATTGCTTGAAGTGAAAAAATAGCCTATGCAGAATCCTGTTTTGTTTTTAGCTTCACACCACTGAAATGAGGTGTTGGTTTAAGACACTAGCAACACTTTTATTTAAGATATCAATGAGAGAGATACCCCTGCAATTATTAGGGTCATCTAAAGATCCTTTTTTTGTGTAATTTCTGTGCCCCATTGCTAAGGGAAATGCACGGTGTCAAAAATTTCATTCAATAATTTGACAAAATAAGGACATGTTTCAAGTCATATTTTTTATAACTTCGGCTATTATTCCATCCGGTCCAATGTATCATTTGATATGTATCGCAAGTAAGCCTGGTGTACATTGTTTCATTGTAACCTTTTTGCTGGAATAAACAATGTGATCTCTAGCCATAATAAATCTGTTCCAGCAAGTGACAGGAATTTAGCATCACAAACTACAAGTTTGATGTGAGCTTCAGTGTTATGGATTTTTTTTAATGAACAATAGAAAGTCAGGATACAAATTTGATTCTTAATTTGCAGTTGAGGGGTTTCTGTTTACTGTATAAAAAAAAATAGATGATTATATTGAAGGACAAATTCTGAATCTATAAATGCACACCTAAACAATAAAAAATAAAATATGAAATCCTCTTGTAGCATGATTTGAAAAATCGAGTCATTCATGTATTTAAAAAAATGGAATGAATAAAGACAAAAATTCATATATGTAATTCAGTTTTATTGCAGAAAAATTAATCCCCTTTACTCAACAAAGAATATCTATGCATACAAATTTGACAGAATTAAATGTAAGGCACATTACACAAAAATGTATACCTGTAACCTACTTGTATTGTTCTTCCATAAAAACACCAGACCAAACCAAGCCAGACTTCACAAGCAAAATGTTCAGAAATTCTAATCTCAATTTACTACCTGATCCATAGCGCTAAAAACTGGCCCCTAATTATTCATACTGATGAGCCAGTCACATTTCTGGCAAAACAGACAATCTGAAGCACTGTAAACAAAACACATCACGTCCTAATTTCAACACTTAGTGTCCATGTAAATTCAACATAAAACATGCCCCAAAAATCATTCAATTAATGAAACAAGTTAATGAAACGAATAATTAAGGACAATACAAGTGAATACAACACTGTTTTTATTCACAAAGCTGTACCACAAGAGTAACCTAGTAGGAGACCCATTCCTGACTTTCATGAAAACACTGTGAAAGACATATAAAGAAACAAATTCCAGCTTATATTTTTTACAAAAATGAAACACAAAAGTCACATGAAATCGCAAACTTGTTTGGTTTTGGGGGGTTTAATGCCATTGTTCTGCACACGATAGGTTATACATGTCTGACAATCTAGGATGACCCAATGACCCTTGGAAAGGTAGTACCAAGCTTTCACAAACCCATGTTTGCCAAGTTGAGATTCAAACCTATGTGGAAAGAGTGGGTACTTTGGACCACTCAGTCATTCTGACTGTCTGTGTGCATGCATGCATGTGCATGTATGTATGTATGTATGTATGGATGGATGTATCTACTCTGTGTATGTGTGTGTGTGTGTGTCTGAGATTTGGATTGTTAATGTAGCTTTAACAATTTTTCATTGATATCACTATGATGTCTGCAGTGCAGCAGTTTATAGTGATGTCTAGCACTGGAGCATCATGCCGCAAACATGTAGCATGATGTCCCACCCAGTCATATTATCCTGACACCAGGCCGACCAGTCCTAACACTAACCTCTTAATGCTGAGCGCCAAGTGAGGCAGCTGTTAGTACCATTTTTGTAAGTCTTTGATATGACTCGGCCAGGGAGCGAAAACATGATGGTGTGTGTGTGTGTGCGTGTGCGTGTGTGTATCAGTGTGTGTGTAGTTTAAAAGCATTTCTGCACATTACTGGCTAAGCAGACTGAAAATTTAATTCCAAATATATAAATGAAAACATTTGCCAAAAACATTAAGAATTTAAATCCCTTCTAAAGAAAAAGCAAATATATAAGGATCAAGATAAAATCTTACAAAGGCTGCAAAATTATCAAAACTGGAAACTGAGCAAATCTTCAGGAAGATAAAGCCTTCAAACAAAATGTAAAAACAAAAATATATAAAATAGAAAAAGTTTTTAAAAAAGGATAATGAACTTAAAATGCACAATGAATTTTTAATTTTTAAAAAGCCACATTCTTCAAGAAAAAGTAGATTTCATTTAATCTATAGAAAATAAAGTAAATCCTTTTTAATCCTCAACATCCTGGAGAAATAAATTACACAAATACTATGCATGCAAATATATGCACTGTCAATTGAAACTTCTGAATTTCACATTTTAACAAATATGTGTTAAATGTCCATGACAATTTTCCAATGATTTGATTCCATTCCAACAGGTTAAATGTTTAGTCTGTAACCACAATGAAACGTCATGGAACTCTTCAAACTCAAAAGAGCTGGAATGATCACTGTTGGACAAGTGATGCGCACTATTATGCTAATTTGATTTACATGCTTTCATTTTAATGCCATTTATAATGAAATAACTTTCAATTTGAGCCACTTTGCTCATTTTTAAGCCATCATTGGTGCCATGTGCTGTGACTTCATTTCATCTATGTAATACATGTATGTGGATTAAATTATTTGAAAATTATGTTTAAATAATCATTACTTAAAAACTTAAGAGTACAATTTGCCCAAAAACTTCCTTTAATTACAGGTATCCTGTGGGAATAGTATACTTTTTGATTTAACCTCAGGAACACAGCTATAGCGTAGATCAAGCATCACCTGTATACAAATGTACTCTGGAAAATTAAATGGAGTCTCTTACATCTGTGTATAAACTAATGTGCCCCCCTCCTTTCTATCACATGCATATATCCCTTAGCTTATCCTCTGATCAAAGCTTGCAAGAATAGCAGTTTCACAGCACTTCATTTTAGTCCTAAATCATTCACATATATAGCAGAGCAGAGCTTAAGAAACCACCCCTTCTATCAACAAAAAGTGTTTTCTCAAAGCAGGTGGTTTCAGTGCCGGTCAGACATCTATATAATTGAATAATCAGGTCACTGAGAATGTGGTCTCTCAAGACAAGTGGTCCTTCATGACAATGGTCTTACAAGGCAGATTTTAGTATATCTGGTGTCTATTGTGTTTAGTTGTGACTGGCATGATTTTTGAGCTGCAGTAGCTTAGTTGGAAGAGCACTGGACTTCAATGCCCACCCTGGGTCAGCTGCCTTGGTGTGTCCTTGGGAAAGGCACACTTGTATATTATTGTCAATGCATCATACTCATGTGTGTGTGTGTGTGTGTGCATTTGTAAAAGGCACAAAATGGGGACATATGTGAACAGACACAAACAGACCGGGGACAGATCTACAAATGGGGACATTCCCGTTTTGTGATGTCGGCCTAAATCAAATGCCAAGGTCTTCTTTAATGATACAAACCTTATAATAAGCGTATCTGAGCATGTCCATATTTTGTTGGTATTTTTTCACATCATTCCACACATCCCATTCGACTCAAAACCTCGTATCAGTCGGAAAATTGAGTCCTCGTTTACACAGTAAAAATTCACACTGTTGTGCTGTTGGCTTGCACACTTTGCTTCCGAATTACAGACCAAAGATGGCATCAAGAAGAGCTAACAGGATTTAAATCAATTAGAAATAGAATATTAAATATATATAATGCTGAACAAAAATTATAAAATGCCTGCCTACCCTTATAATAAAACCAGTGAAAACATGGCCGTTTGAGTGGGGGGGACCTAATTAAGAAAATGGAAGGATTACTGTAGATTAACCATTTCTAAATATCCTCATGCCTTCATGCAGAAATAAAATCAAGATTCATCTCAAATGATGAAATGTCTACAAAACAGAAAAGTTAGGAACATAAAAGGTAAATGCAACTTGAGAAATCACCGTCACTGCCAACCAAAACTGGTGATCTCTCAAAAAACTTTTTTTTTAAAATCTCCATAAAGTCTAATATATCAAATTATGAATAAACAATACATTATTGGATTAAAAATATGGTCATAATTTACATGTGGTCTCCCAAACAGCGGCCCAAATTCGTCAGATTTTATGGTACAGTTCTTGTTTTGTTACAACAGGCACTACAAATCAGCTCCAATTATGGGGACACCACAATGATCCCCTAACAATATTATCTCCAAGTACTAAATTTCAAATTATCATTTCAACCAATTACCAATTTATGCCCTGCAAATCTAATGGGCCATTTTTAATTCCTCAAAGCATTCCGTTTACTTGCATGACACAAAGTGTCGGCTGATCATTCAGCTGAGCACCCTTCCTAAATGCTCGAAGATACTTATCACATATAAAGGAAACTCGCCTTTTTAGAAACACAAAAGATGGGCAACACTGTACACAAAAGACAGGTAATAATGTACACAAAGCCACCTGATATGTCAGTCTCTAGTTATGAAGCTAAATTTGTATTAAATGCACTTTGTTTATGTTTATTTTTTAAACTAAAAATATTATTTTTTTTAAAAAAAAACTTTACTAAATTTTTGCATATTTTATGCATAAATATGAGAATTATAAATGTGATTGCAGGTGTATGCAGTGATACAATGATTTCAAGCACTGTTACTTTTATAAAATTCATTGATAATATAATGGTCTTCTCAGCCAAAAAAATGACAGAAATACAACAAACAATAATCGCTGAAATAGTCATCAAATGACAGATGCAAGAAACAAAAAGATTTTGTCTAAAAGTTAGAATTCAGTACAAAAAGGCTGAGATAAACTGGTAGTCAAAATAAAAGGCAGATTTTTTTTTAAAACTTCCATTTAATTTAATGAATCTGGATGGCCAAAGTCTGTTTAAAATGAATGAACCATTAAAAAACTGAATTCACCTATTTTCGTGATGTACCACATATACTTGCTTACAAGTCAAGTCCAACTGCAAACAACATATACCATGATCTGGCACTGCATAATGTGCCTACAGATCAGGGTCTATGTTGCTTGTTCTACTGATTACTCCTAACACACTGCATAGACCCCAATCTGCTGGCACATGATGGGATGGGGGTCTGTGCAGTGTGCAGCTGGATGTTTAAATGTAAATATACAAAATTTAAAGACCAACAAACTGTTCCATCAGTCAGAATTCACAAATTCAAGTGCTGACAAAAATGTCATTTTTGTATAAAACCGCTCAAATTAATACCCACAAAAATGCAATGACTTATCTGTAACCAGACCCCACTTAACAGCAGGGTACGTGTATCAATTTTCATTTTACTTTTGAGTAGATGAATCACTCGTATCAACAAACAAAGAAGGAATTTTATATTTTTTCGGGTGGTTATTCCTGAAACCACATCTTTAAATTTCAAGCCTAAACTGTGCAATCTTGCAAGAAGATGCAGCTGACCTTGAGAAGGTGTGCAAGGTGAGAGTCATTCACAGTGACACTGAATGCTTCAATGCCACACTAATGGTCAACTTCTATTTCTTGAAAAAACCTTTTGAGGTATGCCCTTTAATTTATTCACTCTATACAAAGAAGACATTCTAAACTATTGTTACAATTTTAACACTTCCTTTGTCACCGACAAGCGCTAGGAAGGAAACCACAGGACAAGCAAAAGGACACACTCTTGATCTTGTTTACTTAAAGGCCAATCTTTTCTTACAATCCGAATTCAGACTGCTTGGAATTTCATGAAATAAAATTTTCAAAGAAGAAATTTATTCCAAGAGTCAGTTTACTGATCCACAGGCCTGTCTTAGGTAACCTTGAAAACTTGTGTCGGGTATTTTAACAGCTTACATTATGTCTCTGTACAAAGAAACCCTTTAACAAAAGAAAATAAGGCAGTAAAGCAGTAATTAACCTTTATCCTATTTTTGTCTTAAAAGAAACAAAACCATTTTTGTAAATTCATAAACACGCATGAAAGGCAATGTGATGTACACTGTAAGAAGTAAACAGAGAAACAGCTCAAATTTCATTTTCAGGGGTGGACTTTTTCAGGGAGTACAGCTTGTGTGTGGAAATTCTGACCAGGCATTTTAAGGATTTTTTATGTAATCATTATATTTTATGTTATATTTCTCTTACAAAATTTAACATTTGAACCTTTTATTATCTTGTATTTCACTTTTTCATTCATTGGGAATGGTTTATTGTCATAAAGTGTATGTGCAATTGCCCATTTTTACATTAGATTAGATTAGAACCATAACTTAATATTATACTTAAATTTAATTCATCAATTTCTAATAATAGGTTTTTGTCAGGGAACATGATAATACCCTTGCCTCAAGGCAGAGACTTGTTACATAGGTCTCTGATGGAAACCGATGGGAGGAAAGCTTGTCTACCTCATTTTACACTATATTCAATTAATCAGGTTTTAAAATAAATGCTACATTTTCTGCATTTTGTGCAGCAAATATGTATTCAAAAATACTTCAAGCATCAATGTTTCCAGGAAGGGGGGGGGGTAGTTTGTATACAAGCTGCAGTTGCCAAGTAATAATCATCACATAATTTGCCAAAAGTATAATCCATGTCAAGTAATTACAGCTCTTACATGATGCAGAATAACATGTCAACCAATGATACAGCCTGGTACTGCAAACAGAATAACATGTCAACAGATGATGCAGCCTGGTACTGCAAACAGAATAACATGTCAACAGATAATACAAAGAAAGCCATGTCAGCAGATGATGCAAAATGAACCATATTAACAAAAATGAACCATATTAACAGATGACAACAGCCTGGTACTGCAAGCAGAATAACATATCAACAGATGATAACAGCCTGGTACTGCAAGCAGAATAACATATCAACAGATGATAACAGCCTGGTACTGCAAGCAGAATAACATATCAACAGATGATAACAGCCTGGTACTGCAAGCAGAATAACATCAACAGATGATAACAGCCTGGTACTGAAAGCAGAATAACATTAACAGATGATAACAGCCTGGTACTGCAAGCAGAATAACATATCAACAGATGATAACAGCCTGGTACTGCAAGCAGAATAACATATCAACAGATGATACAATGAAAGCCATGGCAACAGATGATACAAAAATGCCATGTAGATAGATGATATATAAAAATCCAACCAATCTGCTGTAGAATGTTTACAGCAAACTTCTATCATTTCCTAACAAAAGAAATTGGCAAATTACAGAACAAAACCAAAGGAACAAATATAATTTCTTAATACAGCACCAGTTCACATCACCTTGGAAAAGACTACAAAAATGTACCATATACACTTGAATCAGATATGAATGAAAACTGCACAGATCCATATATGCCATTACATAATGCATTAGTAGATCTGGGTCTATGCACTTTGTTACCATTAATAAACAGAACAAAGAAAATTGACCTCAATATGATGTATTATGCATTAACAGATCAGGGTCTTTGTTATTTGTATTTGGACCCAACATACTGGTGAGTACATAGAGTACATGTCATTTTACCCAACATACAGGTGAGTACATAGAGTACATGTCATGTTTTGCCTGTCAAGTATATAAAATTAATGATCTTCCAGTGCCATGTACCTGTCAGTTACAAAAATGTCAAATGTGTGTGGCCTACAATTTTAAGATCTTTTCTTGAATTCAGAAAGGTGATTTCGAAGAAATTTTGCCATCATGTTTACTCAAGTTATCCAAAAAAGTTGGCTAAAATTAAATCTTGTATTCAAGTAGTGTACAAGTTATAGACTTTAATTGTATTTTCAACTCTTACTGTCTCAATTACTTGTACATCTCCAAGAAAGCAATAAAGTGAGGAAAGCAATTTTTAACACATGCAAGTAATTCTCCAAGAGTTTACACTATCAGCCAATCAGCACATAGTTTTTGAGCTATAGGCCAGCTTCTTGGTTTAAAACTTCTTAATGACAACTGTTGAAATGAACACATCCCATTCCCATCAACCAGCCATAAACCTTATGCAAGTCAATACAAGGTTAGAGCAAGAATATAAAGACAGTGTATTCATTTATTTTTGAAGGTATCATTCTGTTTTGAAAAGAGAAAATAATTTCTCAGTTCTGATGATTATGACTTTTCACTACAGTTGAGGGAAGTACCATATATGCTCACATGTAAGTTGGATCAAACATTAAAATCAATAATATAGACCCTGATCTGCCAACTCATTTTGTGACAGAATATCAGGGTCAATGTTTTTTTTTTTACAGGAGGACCCCACTGAGTGTGAGTTTATTATGTATTCCCATTTCAAACAATGAGTAAGTGGATCCATTTTTGGGGGGGTGGGGTCTACACTATAAGTGAATCTACAGTATGTTCAAAAATATTTCAACAAGGAACTTTCACACTATTTTACATCTACCAGTATATTCTAAATTATTTAAACAGGCTTATTCAGCATTTAGATTATCATCATATATACAACTTAAATTATCTAACATCATTAAATAAATAGAACACACAAAAAAGCCTCCTTCCATGCCCAAGGCAATGAAAATGCAAAAAAGGTTGAGTAAATAAGTACAATGTAAGCATGTTAACTGTGAATCTGACCTGTTCTTTTCAATCAAATTAATTTACCTGTCTATAAAAGCACCTGATGGCATGTCTAGTTTAATGGATTTTAATAATAATAATAATAATCATAATAATAATATATGTAATAATAATAATAATAATAATAATGACACTAATGATGATGATAATGCTTTATTTATTGAGGGTATGAACTAATCTTTTCTGATGCTATGAAACTAGCATAACAGTATCTCCCAAGTTCTCAAAACGGATTTTTTTTTCTTGTTGGTTTAACACATTATTTGCTATATCATGCAGAGGAAAATCGATATAAGTGCCTTTCCCAAGGACACATCAAGGTAGCTAAATGGGGTAGGAATTGACCCCACAACCTTTGGATTACATGTTTGACACTCTACCAATGAGATACAGCAATCCCCCTCCCCCACTCCATCTCTGACATTCTTAAATCAACTAAAATTTTCAAACTGGCAACTTTGGTGACCATAATGGATGTACTGTAGTTTGCACAAATTTAATTTCGGACCAACTAGAAATCATTATTAATATTTTGGTGAATACCAATGTCAGCATACTCATTCATTCAGGGCAGTGATACGATTTTCAAGATGGCTGTCATGGAAGACATACTGGATGTAAGCTTGGTGCCAGTCTCATTGAAAGACCAACTACATTTCATTTGAAGCCTTTCACTGAACACCCATGCAAATAAGGCCATCCATTGCGGATAAGTAGCCAGAAGCTTTTCGAAATGGCTGCACTGGCCATATTAGATGTTGGATCAGAATCAATTTAAGGATGAAACAGACTTCATAATAAGAAGTCTTCTAGCAAAAATCCCATGTAGATTGGATTCTGAAGCACAGCAATAACAAGATTTGCAAGATGGCTGTCATGGAAGACATACTGGATGTAAGCTTGGTGCCAGTCTCATTGAAAGACCAACTACATTTCATTTGAAGCCTTTCACTGAACACACATGCAAATAAGGCCATCCATTGCGGATAAGTAGCCAGAAGCTTTTCGAAATGGCTGCACTGGCCATATTAGATGTTGGATCAGAATCAATTTAAGGATGAAACAGACTTCATAATAAGAAGTCTTCTAGCAAAAATCCCATGTAGATTGGATTCTGAAGCACAGCAATAACAAGATTTGCAAGATGGCTGCCACAGTGACCATACTGGATGTCAGAGTGGAGCCATTTTCATTCAAGATCAACCTGAGATCATTATAAGTCTTTTGGAAAAGAAACCCATATTTGACATGACCACCCATCCGAGAAAAATATTAACAACAATATTTTCAAGATGACCATTGTGGCAGCTATATTTTGAATGTCCAAACTGCACCATTATCTTCGATAGCCGAGTAGACCCTGGGATGAATATGCGTAATATCTCAAGCAGTTTAGGCGGCATGGTAGTAACAAACTTGTGCTAAATAGAAGGACAATGGATAAGCTCTTCTAGTCTATGACCAGCAAACTATAAAAAAAAAGATATAAGTGATGTCAAGTTCATGAACAAATAATAACTATCAAACAGATTAAAATTGTATGAATAACAGGATAAATTCACGATCAATAAACTGGCTCAAGTACATGTAGGAATACATGATATCAGTGAGAATAAATATATCTCGCTCATATAAAAGTTACTGTTTCAGTATAAGCTTAAAAATAATGTTATTGAATGAATCACATGATCATTTTGATAGCTAATTACACTGCAGTGCAATTGAGAAAGATGCACAAGTTGTAGACCTACTTGGTAGCCCTTTTTCAAGTGGTTGGGTTTTAGATTTCAGATTTTCTGTACTACATGCTTTTCCTTATGCACATTTATAAACAAATAAAACATTCATGACATTTGAAAGCATGTGTGTGTGTGTGTGTGTGTGTGTGTGTGTGTGTGTGTAATCTTTCAGTCTATGCTTGCCATATCTGAATTCAGTTTCAGCATTATAGTTTACATACTTCCACATATGCCAAGTAAATTTTAAAAAATTCTGGACGCAGATCTGGATATTATCAAGGACACTACAAAAGATAAGATATGCCTTCAAAAAACTTGGTGGCAGAGTGACAGTGATACGATTAAAACATTACATATTCTAGGTACTGGCATGCATGAATGGCTTCAATTTGGCAAAACAATCCAAAAATTAACAACAGTATAGATGATCAATCTACCAAAGTGCATCTGATCAAAGGATATCTACAGAAATCATGCCATCAGTGATAACAAGAGTGCCATCAATGATAATAAGCATATTTCAAATGGTAACAAGAGTGCCATAAATGTTAATGAGTGCAATAAATGATAACAAGAGTTCATTAAATGGTAACAAGAGTGCCATAAATAATAACAAGAGTGCCTTAAATGATAACAAGATTACCATTAATGGTAATGAGTGTCATTAATGATAACAAGAGTGCCTTAAATGGTAACAAGAGTCCCTTAAATGGTAACATGAGTGCCTTAAATATTAACAAGATTATATAATAAATGATAATAAGAGTTGTTGTTGTTGTTGTTGTTGTTGTGGGCTTTAACGCCATTTTTCAGCACACGATAGGCTATACATGGCGGCCAGTATTAATGGTAGAGGAAGAACCCGGAAAACCCCGGATAGAACCACCGACCCACGATAATAAGAGTACCTTAAATGGTAACAAGAGTGCCTTAAATGGTAACAAGAATACCTTAAATGGTAACATGAGTGCCTTAAATATTAACAAGATTATATCATAAATGATAATAAGAGTACCTTAAATGGTAACAAGAGTATTGTAAATGGTAACATGATGAGTGCCTTAAATATTAACAAGATTATATTATAAATGATAATAAGAGTACCTTAAATGGTAACAAGAGTACCTTAAATGGTAACATGAGTGCCTTAAATGTTAAAAAGATTGCCATAAATGATAATAAGAGTATCACAAATGGTAACAATAGTACTTTAAATTGTAACAAGAGTAGCATAAATGGTAAAAGTGTGCCATCAATGATAATGAGTGCCATCAATGATAATGAGTGCCATAAGTGATAACGAGTGCCTTAAATGGTAAATTATACACCTGCTATGTCAAGTCTTTTGCAGAAATCATTTTTCATCTTTCTTACACTTTTATCTTTGGCCAACTGACTCCGAATAAATTAGTGCCTTTCTTTCTCTAAAGGTTTGTGGCATTGTACTTCTTGGAGTTTCTCTGACATAGATCTTTGAACCACAAAATAAAATGGCATCTTCCTTGTCTGAAATGTAAGCCATCGACAAAGTGCCTCAAATGCAAGCTATTGATAAAATTTAGTTTGTTCAAACTCCATTATTAAATACAACTAGTTCTGATTCTGCATCTGACAAGCCAAGACACATTTAATCATTGTTTCTAGCATCAGACAAGACATAAATCAAAATAAATTCAACACATACAAGGTTATGTACATTGGAAGGGCAGCTGCAACTGCTAATTATAGACTCAATCACAATACATCCATATAATCTACACCAAACCCTTGATTGTAGAACTTTTAATTAAATCTAGCTTCAATTAATCCACAACCAAAATGATTTTTTACGAATTAACGTGTAGTACGATGTCAACTATTGGAGTATTACGATTTGCAATGACGGAAATGGAATTATTGAATGTAGAATTTTATGCTCTGAATCAATGGCCTCTGAATGTCTCCGGTTGTCCATAGTATATCTTATATTCAATCCCTGAGCCTTGCAAAAGAATAATGTTCTTGTACCTACAGTATTACAGAAAAGTATTATTATTATTATTATTATTATTATTATTATTATTACTGCTATTATTATTTTATTATGATACACCAAATTTTCATCTAACATACTTGTGAATGATTAACCAACTCATTACAGAAGATGCAAAAGAAACACTCTAAGTAAATATGTTCTTTATTTTAAAAAATGTGGACCAGTACATGCACCATTAAAACACAAAGAAGAAATAACAAATATTCTTTTATATTACAACTTTTGCTTCTCAAACACTACATGCCATGCGTGCATTTGTGGAAAGGTTTTGCTTACTATTACGAGAGCACTGAAAGGCAAACAAATGTAAACAAAGGTTGATATTCAAATAGAAGTGCCAAAAATGTGTTCAGAAAAGCCTTCTATCAATGAGGCATCATGCAACACTAAATAATAGTCATACCTGAAAAAAGATGAATACTGTATTAAACTTTAAATCTAAATCAGCACAAGGGATCATACGGAAAATGAAATTGTCGGATTCTGCAAAATGCCAACAACCAGCAATAAGCAAGCAAGCATGTCAATTACAAACTTTAGGAATACACAAATATTATCACACAGCTTCAGTTGAATGCAACAAATTATGTACAAACTTTTGGAATACACAAATAGTATCACACGGCTTCAGTTGAATGCAACAAGTTACATACAAACTTTAGGAATATACAAATATTATCACACAGCTTCAGTTGAATGCAACAAATTACATAAAAACTTATGCAAATTCCTCTTGCTGCTGACACTGACAACACCAGAATACTGAGTTATGTCTGGCCACAAAGAGACCCAGAAAAAACCTAATATTTGCATACTTTTTAGAACAGCATTGATGTTCAAAATAATCAGTGTCTCCTCCACATTGAAGATGTATGAGACTTGCCATAGAAAATTCCATTCGCTTAAATTTTTACTTTAAGGATTTCTTTGTAACCTCTCTTGGAATGCTCTGTAAAAGTCCTGCTCAGGACGTCAAGCCCCTCAGAGAGTTGGATGAATATTTTTAACTCGTTCAGGTATTGATGGATTCAAAAAAAGAATATTTTTGAATGTCATAGAAAAAATTGGGTTTTTGTGTCTTTTTCTGCACCCCGACTCCCCTGGAAGATGTTTGTTGCCAACTTCAGATCTTCAGATTGTTAGTTCACACATATTGTTCTGTGCACAAACAACTTTTTATTCTGATGCCTCCCATTTTATGGTCTGGGCCCCTCCTTGTGTAGCTTGGGACAATCACTTCCAGTCAATTACTATTTCAATAAATTAACCCAGCACTTCTAACAATTCCTTCTACTGCTAAAAACTGTCTGGTTCAGCAACAACAACAAAATCATAAACTTATGTACTGTACCAGTTAAACAACATCACTAATATCCCTGGTTTTGGTCACTGAGATGTTTCTTTGAGGTATGAAATAACACAAACATATTGGAACAAACGTTTCTGTAATCAAGACTATGATATTCCATCAATGAAATATTGGACTTGTAAAGCATACTCCCCCCCCCCATTATAAAATAATGTATGCTGCAGTAATCCTGGCTGATAAAAATAGATTCACAAATTGTAAATTAGTGGTTATCATCAGCAAAATCATTCTGATAAAAACTGTCAGAACCATTCCTCTAGATGGAACAGATAACAAAAGTACATATTCACCACATCATAAACCAAATATTGAAAATCACCAAAGATAAATAACAATAAACAATTTCTTTCCCAAAAAAATATGGAAAAGAATAATTAAAAAAAATGTATAAGTAAGTGGATGATTGGTCTGGGGCTGAATGTAGTTCAGTTTTATTGAGAAGAAAAAAAAAATGACCACTTACAGTCAACCCAAAATATCCTCATGCAAAATGTTACAATCAACGGTAACTTCTCAAGCTGATGGCCCAGAAACAACAATCTGAACCACAACAACTTGCCAATACACTGTACCAATTTGTCATCTTTTGATGTTTTCTCACATATTCTAATTTTCCATACAAAATTTGATAACAATTAAAAGGCATGTGACAAAACTTTGCATGGGGAAAACATAAAAGAAATCTACAAACTGAATTTTTCACCAGCATTTTTATGATAAATAAATCCTTCGAATAAAAAATAATACAAATGGCTTTTAAAAAAAATCTTTTTTAAATAAACGAAGTGGGAGCACTTATGAGAGTATCAGTTACACTAAATATGGTAGGCAAGAAAGCAACAAAATTTAATGTTAGTCATACTTTCCTTAATGACTGACAATACATAATATTATAACTAGCTAGTATCAAATAGCACATTATCACACAGGTAAAAATAAGCTATTTTGGTTCAGGTATATTAATAGATTGAGAAACTCTATACAAAGATAGTTACAGATTTTTGTAAGGTTTACAACACCTGTCACTCGTACTCCATGTAGCCTTTTCTAAACAATTAACAGTAAATCAAAATAATAAAATAATGACTGGCAAATACACTTTTTCTTTGGTCACTGCTATCAAATCATGAATATAAATTATTATTCAATACTGACAGTGGTACAATTAGGGCCACTGTTATTTTAGGATATGTACGATCAGGGACGCTGTTATTTTAGGCTAGAATCAAGGTCAATGTAATTTATTTCTCATCTGAGCTGTCATGTTAGCCTAGCATCAAGGTTAATGTGACTTTTCTGGTCTGAGCCTTCATTTGGAAGTCCACAAAAGGACCCGATTTGGGCGAAAGTGATTAAGAAAAACACACATGTAAGCAAGGGTACATAACCAGTCACTTGTAAACTTCGTTAATTAAACCCGGACCGAAGGAAATACTACTCTTCAATTCCCGCCAAACATTTAACCGCTTACTACCACACTAACTCCAACTGCTTCTGGACATAACCCGTTTTTTGCCAGTACTCGAAAACTCATGTTCTATGCTAGTCAGATCTGGGTCTGTGTTGGTAAAATCTAGGTCTGCATTCCGATTTGGGCCTATGCTGTTTACATCTGGTAGCAATTTATGGACAGGTATATATGATATTAATGGATGAATATCCAACAGCACTGAAGCATGGATGATATATATACAGGTATAATAATAAATTCACTCTCTCTCTCTCTGAGCCGGTGTCCTTTTTCTGAAATAAATTCTCCTCACAACTAGATCAATTCAGAAATCAATATTTAACTTCACACAGCGTGGTTCATATCCTTTGTTCTAGTCATTAAAATAGATGTGCAAGGCAGCCCCAGCAACACGTTTCTGATAAGTGCAATAAAATTGGTCACCCATGAACTAATTACGCTGCAATGATTCAGCCCTGGCAATATGGCAACAATTACCTTGGTTATTTGATTTTTAAAGAGTAATAGACAACGCGGGCGAAGAAATACTGTCCATTTTAACAAAAAAAGTTCGAATGTATTGTTTTGTTGGAGGAGAAGGTAACGGCACTTTTAACGCATTATCGTGCTGAGGAAATGTGGGCGAAGTGCCTTTCCCAGTGACACTGGGAGGCAACCCACCAGGGTTGGACCGTGGAGGTATTACTACCGCAACCCACGGATTATCAGTCCGACACCGCCAACAAAGCTACCACGTCTACCCTTTTAAGTATGACCTGGATTGACATATTATCGGCAAAGCAATGAAACATGTATCCTGGAATTAATATTAAAAAAATCACAAGGCCCAAGTCTGGTTTGATTTCAAACATATATTACAATTTTTCAGAAATTCTGTATGCACCGCAAATCTTTTAAAATTGCAATTATACTCAATCATCTATTAGAAAATGTAAATAATTACGCTAACAATTCTATATAATCTCTAGTGTTTCTATTGTACCTTTTACATCATATAGATCTGCAAAACGATTATGATAAAACATTTTTCTTACCTCTAAATTTATGAAATTTTAAAGTTGTTTGATCCATGCTTACTGCAGTAAATCCAATCTTTAAAATCAATTCAGACACAAAAGCTTTCAACTCACACGGTCACATCAAATGTGAATCTCTTCTACACATGTGAGCTATTATCTAAGGCACACTTTCTACTTTTGCCCACGGGTCATTCGACCTATTACATACTGGATAATTTATCTGACCAGGCCTTGCGACATATACAGTCAACTTAAATTCTCTTTCTAAGACTTTCAGGTTGTCAGGTAGGCTCGCAAATTCATGTCACCAACATTTTGAACTGTTTGTCAACACATCATGCTTAACCACAAGCTATCCGGGTTTTAAGTCCGAGTAAAAGCCCATGTTCTACTACAATTATGACAGCTGCATAAACTGAATCTAAGGAGGCAGATGTTCCGATTACAGGATCACCGATACAACACCTGGTGTCACCGCTACTGCTGTAACTTTTACTTGGTAGTCGTCACAAAAGAAGCAAGCAGCGTGGCTGGTCTCAAAGGGTCAGAGGTGTTACAACTCGGTGTGATATTAAAATCACTCAACAGTGATCCATGCATTCATTCACTACTGTTCCAAATAGCAGGGGAAATCTCAAAAGTAAACTTCCCAAAACATACAACAGGCGCAAAACCTGAAAGTTATGAAAGGAAATTTCCTCATATGAATAGATCCTATTTAATTGCTCTATTTAACATACTCTTCAGCCTCCCACTTAGTCATTACAAACAGTAATTGGATCCAAATTATCGGCGAATGACTTTCCCCAGAAAAATAAAGGTTAAAAATGCAGAGTACTATTCGAGTTTTTGTGAGGGCAAATTAACTTTAATCTATGCTTTTTTTTTTTAATGTGATACTTCTTCCAATGACATATATAATACTAAAGTAAGAAATACAGCTACAGTAAAACCTGTATTAAGAGACCACTGCTATGAGAGGCCACCTGTACTGAAGGACTAGGATCTACATGCACAGTAGTATAACCTGTTATGAGAGACCACATGTCAGTCTTGAGAGTCCATTATTGTCTGGCAGAAGGGGTGATCTTTCAAGACAGGTTTTAATGTACTACATCAATAACTTGTATGTCAGGTCCAACTGCAAACAACATATACCATAATCTGCCATTACATAATTTGCAAGCAGACAAGGGTCAATGTTGTTTATTCTACTGTTTAATCCAAACAAACTGCATAGACCAGATCCGTCAGTGCATGATGCAATGGCAGATCTGGATCTGTGCAGTTTGCAACTGGACTCAACATGACAACAGGTATAGATGGTAATTATACCAGCTTGGAACATGTTATAAATACTTAACTAAACCTTTTCCTTTTCCTTTTATCTAATCATCTGGATAAAGGACTAAGTAAAACGTTC
The DNA here is from genome assembly GCA_028554795.2 of Sinohyriopsis cumingii. Taxonomy (NCBI): domain Eukaryota; kingdom Metazoa; phylum Mollusca; class Bivalvia; order Unionida; family Unionidae; genus Sinohyriopsis; species Sinohyriopsis cumingii. The sequence goes on along the minus strand of JAPYKE020000076.1, from coordinate 3,568,311 downwards.
TTCTAAAACAAGTAAACTTGAAAAGGATTATTATATTTTCATACACAAGATGGGAACTGTAGCATATACATATATACATACATAATGACAGTGGGTAATTAGCATCATTTTCATTTTGGTTCATATATACTCATTTTTAACTGCAAAGAACAAAGATCCTGATCTGCTACAGCATAATGAGCCTACATATCATGGTCTATCTTGTTTGTTCTACTGATTACTCCTAACAAACTGCACAGACCTAGATTTCCTGGTGCATTATGTGACGGCAGATCTGGGTCTGTGCAGTTTACAGTTGCACTCATAGGTGAGTATATATAGTACATGTTATAAAAAGTCTCTGAGTGTAAACCCAATGTCAATGTGACCATACATTCAACAGAGGTAGCAATAACAAGACTTAAGATGGATATTAGAGCGGTACCATTCCATTTAGGCCTACCATACCCTGGATAAATGTGGTTGTTTAGACAGAGTAGCTATACAATACTTGTGAAATCAGATAGAATGTCCAGACAATGTTCAGAATAATGCTGTAAAACATGTTGGCTTGACCCCAAGCTCAAAGGTTGGGCAACTATATGATAGAATGAAATGTCAAAATGATTATTGCCAGTTCCATCAAGAGGTTTAGGAAATACAAGGGAAAAAAAGAAGACTTGAAGCAAATCTTGAAGGTACATTTCCTACATCACTGACCAAAGTCATATAGGCGAGCAAGTGTGTCACTGAATCAATTGATTTAGCTTCATAAAGAGTTGTGCCAACCATGACGAGAATCTTTGAAGGAGTTTTGTGAATATAAGCACATGAAAAATACCAGCCACAACCGTAATCAAATATGGTATGACTGTAACTTTGACCCCTTGGTGAAAGGTGTAAATATGTTGTAGCATTATTTCTCTTAACTTCATTATGATCCATTCCAAGTATGATGAGAGTCTAACAAGTGATTTAGGAAATCTAAGCAAATGAATTTTTTTTAACATCTTGATGATCATGTCCACAATGCCAGCACGGGAAAAGTGCATGTCTCACTTCCCACAAACACAGACCTCATAAAACTAACAATATTTAAATATAGCAAAAATAAATTCCACATTATAGCCTCAGTTAATTAAAACTGTATAAAATATGAAAGCTTAATGTTCTACTTCACTACCTGTGGGTAAAAAGTATTCTTCACTTCAAGAGTTGCCATTGGCATATGACTGGACTTGTTTGTCTGGCATATCATCTCTAGTACTCATGGTACTAATTCAGTTCCCATAGTAAACCTATGCAAACACCATGATATTAAAAATTCAATAACTGAAAAATTTTGAGTGCTCATGATCAAACCTATATTTATCAGTATAGATGAAACCTGGATGTCAGCATCTGTGTAAAGGAAAGGATATGAGACGTGGCATTTTCTGGACCTGCATGTGTTTGAAACATGTGCTTTCAATTCCGCACCAAAGAGTTAGGTGCTAACTTTAGTAATGAGTGTTCCAAACTCATGACTGTTAAAGGACTGAAATTCCCTCAATAAAACAATGTCTCAATTTTGTTTCACTTACAACTAGGATAAGCTCTCAAACGATTCTTTTTCCTGCAACATAACTTACATTATAAGCCAATCATGGTCAGCCTAACCCATATATACTCTATTTTATGTTCACCCATTTGCAGGCTGGTTCCAATTTTTCCATACCATTAGTACCGTGTGTCCTCTAGTTGATGTTGCACTGTAGAAAGTCAGCCAGCTAATCATAGCCTGTAAGGGGCAGGTTCAGCCAGAAAAAAGCAATCTCCAGCACTGTTTAAACTTGAGAACCAAGAATAAAAAATACATGTAACCTATTTTTCCCAAGACCACAATGAATATGATAATTAGGTCACATATGGGTCAAAAGTCGATTCACATCGCCATGGAAATGTCTGAGACTATATGATGAACTCTGAAACATGCTGATATCTGTAAATTTGAAACTTTTTAAAAATATTTAAAAAAAAACAGTGATGACACTGTTGAGATAAGCAAGAAATTTACTAAATGATGGTAAAGTTAACCAAGTACAAGCCCCAGTAAAACTCTTTGCCAGAAAAATAATTTGTAGCCAGAGTCCCTCAGAGAGATTGGCACTTTACTGTCAGAAAACAAGATGCAGGAATTCAAAATAAGACCATTCATATTTAACTGACAAGTGTTGAAACCATCTCCGATAATCTTAAGTGATAATATTTTCATAAATACACTAATATAGCTTTCTAGTCGAGAGAAGCTGCAATAACATGAGTTTAAAGATGGATGACAAAGTGGCCATACTGGATGTCAAATCAACACCTCTTTCAAATCAATCAGACATCTTAAGAAGACTTCTGACATCAAAAGAAGTTTTCTTTTGAAAACCACTTTTCCATATTACTTTCTGTCAAGGAGTAGCAATAACAAGATTTTTAAGATGGCTGCCATAGTGGCCTTATTGCACCATTTTTGTTTATGACCAATTTAAAACAATAAGAAGTCTTAAGTGAAAACCCCATAATTGATATGACTATCCATTCCAGAAGGGGAGCAATAAGATTTTCAAGATGGCTGCTGTGTCGACATATTGGATGATCTGTGCAGCACCATTTTTATTTAGGACCAACTAGACCTTGGGATGACTATAAAAATTTGCACAACAATCCTCCAAATAGTTTAGAAGGCCTAGTGCTAACAAACTTGTGCTAATGGATCGAAAGATGTTGGACAAATCAAGACAAACAACAGAACATAAGTTCTTCTGATGTATAACCAGTACAGCATCAATAAAGTAATTTAAAAATAAAGTTTAATGTATACTTCAGTTTCAAAGAAACTGTCGAAAAGTGAATGTTTTATTTGGTGTTTTATGGTAGAACAACACATAAAAGTGCCTTGCCCAGTGAAACACAATGGTAAATGACATAGGCTGGTTTGAAAATAGGATTGGAATCTGGGGCCTGCTGATGACTAGTCTCATGTGCTTAGCCACCATGGTTCTTACCTTCTTAAAGAGAAATAAGTCTCTGGAAACAAGTTTTTAATTTAAGTTTTTATTATATATAGTTCACTATATTTTGAAAGGGTACTGTGTGCTTAACTTTTGTCCATGACTGTAGATTGTACTTTAAGATAATGGTCATATGTAAACTGGGTGTTTATCTCATTAACCTTTATCCTTGCTGACATAACATCTAACTTCAGAACATTCTAGAAACTGACTTGATTACAATTTGATTGGAATTTTCCATTGAAATGACTCACATGTAGGTCAAGTAAAAATGCGCATAAACAGGAACTTACTAAACACATAAATCATTCCTATACAAGTTCAATCTCTGTAATCCATTTGTTATTAGAGTTTATAGCTGTGTTCAGATATAATTTGCGACAAATAATTTATTCCAATTATTTAGGAGAATTACTAAGTGCTCTTTGACTTTGGTTTAGCATATTATGTTGAAATTATTGTAAACTCATTAAAAGACATTCTGGATGGCATCATTGTAATAGATAAGGACATTCAAGATTATTGGAATTCATTCAGAACATTCTATACTTCTGAACCTGTGAAAGGACATTTAGGATTATTTTGGATTTAATTCTCAATACACATGTGTCCCTTAAATTTTCACTTTGTAACTTAGTGAAATAATGAGTTGTTAGTTAATTTTATTAGTTTCACTTCTTTCTGTTATTTAATTTAAGATTCTCGTGGGTCGGTGGTTCTTCCCGGTGTTTTCCTGGGTTCTTCCTCCACCATTAATACTGGCCGCCATGTATAGCCTATCGTGTGCTGAAAAATGGCGTTAAACCCCACAACATCAACATCAACATCATTTAATTTAAGACCCTGAGTCATGAAAACCTGCCCCATGTTTGATAGTCCTAAATGTAGATAACTGAAATGTTTGCAAATAAACCATTTTTCTTCCCTCAGAGTGACCTTGACCTTTGCCCTCTGACCCTGAACTCAATAGGCTTCTTCCTTACCCTAAGTGTAAGCCATCCACAAAGTCTGGGTTCAGTTCTGTGATGTAATGTAATTGGGTGGAGACCATTTTTTGTTTATTCTTTTAGTGCAAACCATTCACAAAGTTAGGCTGGTAATCTCATGCAGAACTAATGTCATTGTGAAGAAACTATTTTTTAATTTCTTTTGTGACAATGACCTTGCTTTTTGACTGTTTTACCAAAAGCCTGTAACTGATAGGATTTTTCCTTATCCCAAGTGCAAGCTATTCACTAAGTTTAGTAGCCGTAGATGGTGTGCTGACACCAAATTGGTAACATAGGTACAGATGGACAACATCATACTATAGTATACTCCAACTTATTGAGGCGATGTAAATCTTACAAATTACAACTACAGGTAATTTATTTAGAGCACTGTCCTAGTATTTCCAGTCTCACAACTACAAAGACTGGAGAAATAACTTTTATTTATTATAACAGTCACAGCTGCTGCTAAATTAATTACTTAATTACTAAACATACCTCATCTAATTGTAATTATTAATCATAATCTTTGTCAATTATCACAAGTAAATTTTGGAAGTACATGTAATTGTAATTTTAATAATTACAGTTAAAAATGGCATGCAATCAACAATACTATAGTTATAATTACAACTAGACTGCATGCACATCCTGGACTTTTAAGGTTGAAGAAAACTGAATAAAAAACAGAATTTAGATAAATGGATGGTCTGGGCATTTTATTTAATATTTCTATGACTACTGATTTATAATTTGACTCGCTTGTCTTGGTCAAAGTGACAGTCATATTCAAGATGGCCACTAAAGCTGAATTTTTTTTTGGAATTATCAAGTCAAACTACTAACAAAAAAGATCCTGATCTGCCATATTGTAATGCACCTGCAGATCAGGGCCTATGTTGTTTGCTATACTGATTATTCATAACAAACTGCACAGACCCAGATCTGCCAGCACATTTTGCAATGGCAGATATGGGTCTGTGCAGTTTGCAGTTGGACTCATATTGTAGGCAAGTATATACAGTAAAAGTAGTATTAATGGATAATACGCTAATGCCTATTAATAATTCATCGTAATGGACTATTGTGGATTTCATCGTAATTCATCATGATGGACTATTGTGGACACTTCATCATAATTTATCCTAATGGACTATTGTGGACACTTCATCATAATTTATCATAATGGACTACTGTCAACAATCAAGTCCATATCTTCATAGGTAATTGAAAGAATCTGTATACATTTTTCTTTTAAACGTAAAATACTTTGAGTTATGGATATATACTAAAAATACAACTCTGTCAATCCAAAAACATGAAATAAACAGAAATATATTTGTAATTTTATTTAGAAAAACAAGTCTCATAAAAGAGATGGTCTAAAAAAATATCCAGGAGTCTTGAAACCATCTGTGATATTCTTGAAGAAAACAATGTTGGAAAAGAACTATTTTAAGTTTCAGTTAACATGATCAGGACAATTGTGTTTTTATCATGGTTATGGCCTTGAACTTCATCAATCATTCAACTTGTCCCAGACTGCTGTCAAAATATAACCACATTCAGAATTAATTAAAACAAAGTTAATGAAATAGTAGAACATAAGGTATTCTTTAGACATAAAAAAACTATGCTAAATGACAGAAGTCCATTCTCACTTGTTGGTACTATCATACTTACAAGTCAGTACAGCTAAAACCTGAGTTTAAAATCAATGTTCTCATCTTCACTGTACAAACTAAATACATAGTCAGTCAAAACTCACTTGTAATATGTAGTAATCATTGTGGCAGGAAATTAATGAACTGTACAAAAATAAAACAAAAACCTTTAATTCAACCCAAGGTCAATTAGGTTGGGTTTTCAAAATCCATAACAAAACTGCAGATATATTAGTGGTGAAATATGCCCCATTTTCGTTCAGAGCCAATTAAATACTGCAAGAAATATTTTAGTGAAAACCCGATCATTCATGCGACAGGAATATTGATAACAAGATTTTGAGGTGTTCACTTAATGATGCCATGCTTGGAGGTCAAATGAACACCACTGTCATTCAAAACCAGCTACCAGGACATATTGCTATAACAGTATTTTAATGAAATCCCATATTGATATGACATATTGCTATAACAGTATTTTAATGAAATCCCATATTGATATGACATATTGCTATAACAGTATTTTAATGAAATCCCATATTGATATGACATATTGCTATAGTGTTTATTGAAAACCCATATTGATAATACAATCTGTTCAGGACTGTATCCATTTACAGAGTTTCTAGATGGCAATCAAAGCAGCCATTTTGGAAGTTATACCAGCATCATTGTAATACATGTATACATTACAAGAATGAAGTTTTTTTTTTTGAATGTAAGTATGGCAATCCATTTGAAAAAAGTAGCTGTTACAAGATTTTTGAAATTCTGGGAAGTCACGTTGGCATCATTTTCATTTAGCACAAATTACATATAGTGGAAGTGATTTAGTGAAAACTCCATGTTAATATCATCATCCCTTCAAGAGGAGTAGTGACAACAAGATTTTCAAGATGGCCACCATTTATCTACACCATTTTTATTTAGGACCAACTAGGCATCATAATTTAATATTTTAGTGAAAACACAATATTTATATAAAAATGAACATCTAATGACAACAAGGTTTCCACGATCGCCCTCATAACAGCAATATTAGATGTCTGAGTGGCACCAGTGGCACTAAAAGACCAACTAGACATCATAAGAAATCTTTTAGTGAAAATTCCATATCAATGGAGTAGCAATAACAAGGTTTTCAAGATGGACATGATAGCAGGCATAATGGATGCCATTCGTACCATTTATGTGTATGACCAACTAAACATTCGTACCATTTATGTGTATGACCAACTAAACATTCGTACCATTTATGTGTATGACCAACTAAACATTCGTACCATTTATGTGTATGACCAACTAAACATTCATACCATTTATGTGTATGACCAACTAAACATTAAAAGCAGTCTTTTGGCAAAAGATTCCATGTTGATATGGCCATCTATTCACAATGAATAGCAATATCTTCGGCACCACTGACAATAAAAACAACAATACATCATATAAAGTCTTCTGGCAAAAATTCATTTCAATATTATCATCTGTTCAGGATGAAAAGCGTTAACAAGATTCTCATGATGTTCACCATGGTAATATGCAAGGGCATAGTTCAAGGTCAGAAAATGGCAACAACTTCATAAAACTGTACTGCAAATTTATGAAAATTAAACTTTGCCAACCAACTGCAGACTGCATAGACCCAGTACTGTTGTAACATAATGCACTAACAGATATGGGTTTAATATATTGTTTAGGAGTAATGAATAGAACAAACACCACACACCCTGATTTGCTGTTGCATCATGTGCCAGCTGACCAGTGTCTATGTTGTTTGCATTTTGACTAGCGGTAAACTTATAAAGCAAGTATAGACTTCCTCATACCAATTTGGTCTCAGTTGGTTCAATCCACTGAAAAATACAACACACAGACAAAATTCATCAGGGTTGACATGCACACACACACACATACACACCTTCTATAGACATCACTCAGGAAGCATGAAAGAAAAAACTACAGATAAACAAACCAGATTCAACATTATTTAGACTTCATTAAGAAATACTATCAACAGATACATTAGTAGGCATCCTGTGTATGACGCAACTGATCGGATACAATTTAAGGGACAGACCATTTAATTTTCTGAGTGTGGACCTGGACTTTTTTTTCTTCCAAAAATCTGCTGCCCCAGAAAAGCTTGAAAAATGTCCTCCTGCTATGATATGTGGAAAAAAACACCTTATTCTATTCATTTTTTGTCGAAATAAGAAATTATTTTGTGTTAAAAACACAGCGAAATATCCTAGTCAGAAAGAAAATCCCACACCCTCCATCAGCAAATTAAATGGCCAGTTTCCTATCTCCCCATATCAGACTGGAGTCCCTGAGTAGATGTGTACTCATTTCCAGTTGATAACATGAACTTCTATTAATGTCATCATTTCAATCTAAATGGATCAATGAGTCAGCATTGTAAGATGAGTCGATTAGAAAGGACTTTGGTTGGAAGCAATCATGTTACCTGAACATTCTGATGCTGTATTGATTCTGGAACAAGATTCTCCATTTACATACTATCTATATATCACATTTAGCATATATACTAGGACAAGTAGCAAGGCGAATTCCAGAACTGAGAAGTGGGGGGGAGGGGGATGGAGGAAGAAAAGAGAAATTCACACAATGTGTGACAAAAAAAGTATCTAAATAGGGAAGGATTTAATGAGACAAAGTGGGCTGGGTGTGAAAATATTAATGATTTTTATGCATTTGATTAATTATTCAGCTAGATTTATTAGAAATTAGCATTCAATCCCATGACTGCATGCCCTTAGAACAGAACATGTATGTGTTTTTGAGTCACTCTAAATTATTTATAAAGCTATTTCTTTATGCATTTTAAGTTTTGGGACTTTTCAGTTCAAATAATACTCTTTTCCATGGCAATTTTTGGAACATGTGTTGAGTGAACTTAACCATGACATTTATTTCATTAGTAAAACTAGTTAATTCTCCCTTTTATGACTCTAAATTATTAATCAGGGTAACTAAACAATTCTTGGTATTTACTGACAACTGGACAAAATTTGTGTTTCAACTTTAGCAAAAACACATTACATACTGACACCACTTGGATAATAAACAGTTATGGCCAATTTTAAAAAGTCATTATTTCAACTTAAAAGTTTTATGTGAATGTGTAACAGTTATAACTTCACCTACAAAAATCACCTAGCGACTACAAGATTTGTCTTTTTTTTATATGATTCAGGTATATACCTTAAGATGTTACACTGATATATCTAAGTTGAGGTTAAAAATCCCAACAAAACCAACCTTTTTTTGCCCCCAGTCTGATTTCATATATTGCAGCAAAAACTTATGCTTCACTCCTCATTAATTACTATTATTATTAGGACATTGCACATACCCTGATTTTTTATCTATATTTCATTAGACTACAACCATATATACTCACTTGTAAGATGAGTCCAGCTGCAAACTACACAGATCCTGATCTGCCATCACATCATGGTTTGTGTGGTTTGGATTTTTAACGTAGCTTTAACAATTTTTCAGTCATATTGCTACGATGTCTGTAGTGTGGCAGTTTATAGTGATGTCTAGCACTGGGGCATCATGCCGCAGACATGCAGGATGATGTCCCACCTAGTCACATTATCCTGATACTAGGCCGACCAGTCCTAACAGTAACCTTTTAATGCTGAGAGCCAAGTGAGGTAGCTGTTAGTACCGTTTTTGTAAGTCTTTGGTATGACTCGGCCGGGGATCTAACCCACAACCTCTCACATCCAAGGTGGACGCTGTAACCACTAGGCCACTGGAGCAGTGCCATGATATGTGCAATTCATCAGGAGTAATCAGTAGAACAAACAGGATACGGTAGACCCTAATATGTGGACTCATTTCAGGGTCTATGTTGTTTGCAGTTTGACTCGACCTATAAGAGAGTATATAAGGTAATTATCTGTGTATTTTCTTCTTTAATTACTTATGTCAGTCATATCATCGAGGTACAGATATTTATAAATCAGGAGATAGCTCAAAATAAGTTTCCTGGTCAATCCTTCTATCTCCTAATCTGATATTTTACATGCTTTTTGCAAATTATTCTTTTCACCAGTTATAGCCATTCTACTAAAAGTAATATCCGAATACTAAATGTAATTGTATTTCATCATCTTGAAAGAGCAATATAGTTAAGGAAATGGAAAATGTCATTGCTTTCAGCACTACATAAGGCAAGGCTGCTTACATCAATGAAAATGTAAATTCAACAATTACAAAGATATTGACTACCTTGGCCAGCAAGATAAATGTTTTTATAAACATAAACTTTTAACACTAAACCAAAGTTCCTGCAGATTTTTTATTTCCTGCTATGTGTCATTGGATTTGTTTGTACAAATGCAAGCAGAAAAGCAGAGCAAGCCAAAGAAAGAAAACATATTGATGACATTTTAGTCAAATGACGTAGAATTATTTCTAGTAGAGGCTGGGGTGGTACTTGGTCAGTTTTTATTTTCAAATGTTTCTGGACAACTTTTCCTTGTGAACTGTATTTAACATTTTGGGACAAAGAGCAAAAGAAATTATTTTTTCCTGTCCCAAAATATACAGATAATGTGGTACCCAAAATCAGCCACAAGACTCGTATAACCCACATGAACAGTACCTGCATGTAAGGACCATATAGACCATCAACTCATAAACACTACATCTGCTGTCTCCAGAGTATTCTTTAAACACAGGTTTCACTTTATAAAGGTGTGTAAACATTGTAAGACGACTGCCATAAATGGTACTTTATATGCAATACTTAACAGGCCTCTATGTACAAAATTTAGCAAATGTGTACAGAAACCATTTTTCTTTATTTGGAGCAATACTTAACAGGCCTCTATGTAGAAAATTAGCAAATGTGTACAGAAACCATTTTTCTTCATTTGGAGTAACCTTGACCTTTGAGCCACCAAATCAACAGGCTCCTTTCTTACCTGAATCGCAAGCCATTTACAAAATTTGGGCAAGGTCTGTGATGTAAACTAATGTTACTGCATATAAACCAGTTTTCTGCTTTGAGTTGCGGACCTTCACCTTTGAGCTACTGCAGTTTCTGGGGGCCCCGAGTGGCAGAGTGGTCTAAAGTGCTCTCCATTACGGATCACTGCCATCTCACCTGTCTGCCAGGGTTCAAGTCTCGGATTCAGCCAATATGGGTATGTGAGAAAGCTTGCCAGTAGCTTCTTGCAGGTCAGTGGTTCTTTCTGGGGTTTTCCCAGGTTCTTCCTCCACCATTAATACTGGCCACCATGTATAGCCTATCGTGTGCTGAAAAATGGCGTTAAACCCTACAACAACAACAACAACAACTGCAGTTTCTGGGTCTAACTTGTTTCAGTTGCCTGGCTAAAATAGTTAACAGTTTCTCAGCCTAACTAGTTATAGTTTCTCAGCCTAACTAGTTACAGTTTCTTGGCCTGACTACAAAGTGTCTTGGCACTAAATACTGTACTTTCAAATTTTTTTTGTGAATTACCATTTTTCATGGATTATGTGGTTGCTCCAAACCATAAAATTAAAGACCCAATGTAAAGTGATCAACATGTGATGTATATAACCCACTACCAACCCACCACCAACACCCCAGTGTTTTCACAGATACACTGATTTCTGACAAAACCACTGGTGTAAACAATGTCATTCAAATCTTCCTATACACACAAAAGTTTGTCACCTAAATAATCTCCATTCTGCTAAAATTATACCACAAGTCCAGTTTTCTCAAGGTCACAGATACTTAGCACCACTCTGTGATCAATTTTATCTTGAGCTGCTTTCCACCACTTAACCAAAAAAAAGGCTGCCAGAGTTGATTGCAGTGAGCAGGATCAGCTGGTCATGTGTTTTGTTCACATATGGAATGTTGATACTATCCACACAACACAATCCTCTAAATGTACTAATAATGCAACTGTATGGACTGTTTTTTAAAAACCAATATAAAAATGAGTCAATTACCACTCAATCTGGTGTTATTTGGCTGCATCAGCTCCATTTGATATTGAACACCTGGCTGAAAGCATGACATTAAGAGTTGCTCTTGACAGGTGTCTGATTTCTGCTCATACCAGAGGAGTACTGTTTTTAACCACTAAACCACTGTTTCTTGTCAGCATATTTTTGTTCTTTTGTATTCTTCATTCTGGGCACATGTAGACACTAATCCATGAAATGTTGTTGTTGTTGTTGTTGTTGTTGTTGGGCTTAATGCCATTTTTCAGCACACGATAGGCTATACATGGTGGCCAGTATTAATAATGGTGGAGGAAGAACCCTGGAAAACCCTGGAAAGAACCACCGACCCTCGAGAAGCTATTGGCAAGCTTTCTCAAATACCCACATTGGCCGAATCCAAGACTCGATCCTACACAGAAAGAGGTGAGATGGCAGTGATCCATAACAGAAAGCACTTTAGACCACTCGGCCACTCAGAGCCCCCTAATCCATGAAATAAAATATCAATAAATATGCAAATTTTAATGGGACAATTCCATAAGTTTAAGCACCCTCAAATTTTTTTCTTCACAAAACCACAAAAATTTATACCTTGAAATAAATGAAACCACTGTAACTGAACTGTATTGCAGTGCAAAAAGAAACACAAAAAACAACCCACAAAGTCTTCTTGTATGCTTCAAGATGAAGAATTAAGGTAGTGCAAATAGGTCATGTAAACTGAGGTTATGTGCTGACTTGCAATACACTAATGAAAACCACTAATGTGGTCTCTTTCTTGCTCAGAACAGGAAGTGCAATTGCTTAAATTGGGCTTACTGGAGAAGCACTTATGTGCTATGAGTTAATATCATCCATTTCCTTTGATGTTTATCTAACTAAACCAATTTATTTAAATAATGAATGTATGTAATATATAAAAAAATAGAATAAATCCTAAATACTTTACAAATTAAAGATTTTGAGATTGTGCAAATTTTTTTGCAAATATGTCACAGAACACATGCACTGAAACTTTTGCACCCCGTGTGGACTGGTTTAGGTAGCAGACTGAGAATGCCCAGCAAGTGTTAGAGAGATAAGGTCATGAGATAGAGCAATAGTCCTTAGGGGTATCTGAACATTAACTAAGCCAATTACCAAGTATTAGAGAGGTCTTGGGCTAGAGTAACTGCCCTGTTGGGTATCACAAAACTGAGACAATTAACCAGTAATAGAGAGGTATTGGACTAGAGCCACAGTCCTGTCATATATCACAAAACTGAGACAATTAATCAGTATTAGAGAGGTTCTGGGCTAGAACCACAGTCCTGTCATATATCACAAAACTGAGACAACCAGTATTAGAGAGGTTCTGGGCTAGAGCCACAGTCCTGGTGGATATCACTATACTAACCCATCAGTCAGTGTTAGGAGGTCATGGGATAGATTAACAGTCCTGCTGGCAATCACTACACTGAACTAATCAGTCAGTGGGCCATGGGCCAGAGTAACAGGCCTGCTGGCTATCACTACACTGAACCAATCAGTCAGTGGGCCATGGGCCAGAGTAACAGGCCTGCTGGTTAACACTAAACTGAACCAATCAGTCAGTGGGGCATGGGCCAGAGTAACAGTCCTGCTGGCTATCACTATGCTGAACCAATTAGTCAGTGGGCCATGGACCAGAGTAACAGTCCTGCTGGCTATCACTATGCTGAACCAATCAGTCAGTGGGCCATGGGCCAGAGTAACAGTCCTGCTGGCTATCACTATGCTGAACCAATCAGTCAGTGGGCCATGGGCCAGAGTAACAGTCCTGCTGGCTATTAATATGCTGAACCAATCAGTCAGTGTTAGGGTCATGCACTAGAGTAACAATCCTAATGGCTACCACTACACTGAGCCAATCAGTCAGTACTGGGGGGATGGGTCATAACCTTAAGCCACAGTCCTATATCACTTACTTAGCCAAGCACCTGTTGTTGTAAAAGCAGGATAAACAAAGTACACACTTATTTGATCAGTTAATGAGGATCATCTGAACTTATTTTCTATATGCATTCATCATTAGTGATAAAATTTAGATAAATTTCTTTCAGAAATTTCACCATTTACAGTTATCACCATTTATAGTTATCACCATTTACAGTTATTAATCAGTTTTAAAGTCAAATAAATATGGTTGATTAAAGAAAGGTTTGATAGCAAAATGGATGAATCAAAATGAGGTATGATTAAAAGTTGTACTAATCACATAATTGGGAACAAGATTAGGAAAATTAAATTTAGGTCTTCAAGAGCTTTTTCTTCTGTGTACATAATTGTGCTTATAATTTTGCAATAAAAAGGATCCATTATGAGCTTAGTTTCTGAATACATTTATTTTCCAATATTCCTTTTTATATATGAAATTATTTTATATATATACTTATTTTCCATACATATTACTTTTATTTTTTATATATTATTTTCCATACATGCCCTCTTTTCCACATATCCCTATTAATTTCATGTATATCTATTTTCCATAAATGTGTATTTTTCACACATGCTTATTTTTCACACCTGCTTATTTTCCAGATATGCTTCCTTTTCATGCCTTCAAATGTATGGGGAAACTGCTAAATCTGAGCTTGACAGGGTTTATAAACTTCAGAAACGTGCAACAAACATAATTTTAGATGCATCTACATGTATTGATCATCCCTCAAAAGCATTATTTACAGAACTCAAATGGTTCACAATATATGACAGGATAGATTTTCACGAGGCAGTTTTTTTATATATATGTTCACATGGAACTGCACCAGAGTATCTTCAGGACTTACTCAGGCCTTTTTCAACACAATAACAGTTTAAGTTGAGATCAATATCACATGGAAACCTTCTACCACCAAAACCAAGAACAGAACAATTTTAAAAGAGCTTCCAGTACTCTGGTACAGTTCTGTGGAACAAGCTTCAACTACATGTAAAATCTGCTGAAAATATTAGTGTTTAAGAAGAGATATCATGAGCATGTATGTGCTTCTAATGGAATTTAGTATTTTAATACTAAACATGTTAAAATAAACAGTAATTATTGCTATCTTCATATAATGTGCACTGTTATACTCTCCTTAGTGGGCCTCAAGGGAGAATAGTCCTAGACTAATGAGTCACCCTCTATAAATAAAGCATTATTATTATTATTATTATTATTATTATTATTATCCAGATCTTACATTATCTATTTTAGTCTGCAAAACAATGACTGATATTATTTTTCTTATTGTTTCTAGTGAAGACTATCACATTTAATAGAAAGCATTAAAAAACCTAAACATGAAAATAAAATGGATACTGAAATCAGTATTTCATTATCTTCAGCATATTCAGTACTGACAGGGTACTTTCCCCATACAATTCTATATAATGACAGAGACAATTACTGACAGGGTACTTCCCCCATACAATTCTATATAATGACAGAGACAATTACTGACAGGTTACTTTCCCCATACAATTCTATATAATGACATAGACAATTACAGACTGGGTACTTTCCCCATACAATTTTATATAATGACAGAGACAATTACTGACAGGTCACTTTCCCCATACAATTCTATATAATGACATAGACAATTACAGACTGGGTACTTTCCCCATACAATTTTATATAATGACAGAGACAATTACTGACAGGTCACTTTCCCCATACAATTCTATATAATGACATAGACAATTACTGACAGGTCACTTTCCCCATACAATTCTATATAATGACATGGACAATGACAGACTGGGTACTCTCCCCATACAATTTTATATAATGACATGGACAATTACTGACAGGTCACTTTCCCCATACAATTCTATATAATGACATAGACAATTACAGACTGGGTACTCTTGCCATACAATTCTATATAATGACAGACAATTACGGACTAGGAACTCTCCCCATACAATTCTATATAATGACAGACAATTACTGAGAGGGTACTTTCCCCATACAATTCTATATAATGACAGACAATTATGGACTGGATACTCTCCCCATATAATTTTATATAATGACATAGACAATTACAGACTGGGTACATTCCCCATACAATTCTATATAATGACATGGACAATTACTGAGAGGGTACTTTCCCCATACAATTTTATATAATAACAGAGACAATTACTGACAGGTCACTTAGACAATTACAGACTGGGTACTCTCCCCATACAATTCTATATAATGACAGACAATTACTGACAGAGTACTTTCCCCATACAATTCAATACAATGACCCTGCTTGCGATAGATATTCACCACAGAAAAGTGAGAAAACAAAATGACTTTTGTTGTGACTTTGAACAGACTGGACCCTGCCTATGCAAAAATATAAACATTCCCATGAAGTTAAAACAGATTACCACACTTGCCAAGATGATCTTTCTTGTATCCAAGGAACAAGCCTATTCAATTTTACTATTTCTACAAGATGTCATTAATTACAACTTTTTTAGGCAAAGTGAGTGTGTAAACATATTAATCTGTTTGAATATGGGAAATCTACTTCTTTCTTTACACAAAAAAATAAGATGAATGTGCCACAATGTTGCCAAATACTTCAGCCAAATTTGAGCCCTGGTCAAAATGTTTACTTTTCATTTGACATCAAATGTTGTGGCAGAGGCAAAGAGGCAACTTTTGTGACTAATGCCACAGCTTTCCCTGGCAAATTCTCCCCCATTTTTATTTAAATGTCCTCTCAACCACCCATACCATGAACCAGAGACAGTGGGCCAATATATATATATATATATATATATATATATATATATATATATATATATATATATATATATATATATATATATATATATATATATATATATCTGGTCCCAAAATATTACAAACTGTAAATGACAACCTACATATAAAGTTTTGTGATTTTAGGAGAACAGATAGATAAATGCATGGAGAGTATTGCCACATTCCCATTTTATGCATGTGTTATGTATATATAATTTGCATTGTTAGTTAGGTTTTCTTCATTCATTATATGCTATGGGTTATTTAAAATGTATTTTGTAGATGACCTTTTCCAAATCAAGTTCATTGTCTACTTGACTAAAATCAATGATATTTTTTATATTCTGCAAACAATTAATACATAGCTAATATTTTCTCAACGAGTGTGTGTTTAATATTAGGATCATTATCAATAGAAGTAAACAATTATCTTGTCCTGAGTCAAGGACATTGTGTTTGCCATGTTCTTTATTATAATTTTAGTCAAAGAACTTGTGAAATTAAAGCTTTGTTTGTTTTGGAAATTAACTTTTGTCCTACATCCCGGCTCTTCTTTTGTGTTTTAGTTTTTTTTAAATTATATAATTGTGTTTATCTAGAAATTATTTATTCATGCTACAAGATCTTGATACACTATCATTTATATTGCTGTGTTCAGATTATGATATTGGTGAAATTATTTAATTCAATTTATTTTTCTCTGGAAATATAAAGTACTATAAAATATTCTTGGAAAGAAAAATTAAATGGGAATTACAGTGAATTCAAACAAAGAAACCTTGGATCATATTACTGTGATTCAACAAAAGACTGTTGGCACATCATTTCAATTCAGGAATTCACAGGCACATTTCAACACCTTCAGCATTAGAAATTATCTGATATACCACAAAAGTTTATTCAGAACTTTATTCATAATGACTCGTGTCAGAAATTCTAGGATTGTTTGGGATTTAATTTGCAATAATGTAAGTATTTTTATCTTTTCATTTTGTATTCTAGTGAAATAAATTATTTGTTGAATTTTACAATTCCTGTTGCTTCTCACTCTTTTCTATTACTTATTTTAAGACCACAGAGTCATGATACGTGCAATTGCAAATTATTATTCTTCTTTATTCTTGCATTTGAAGATATAGAGGATATTTGCTTTAAACGAGTGAATAACGAATAGATTTCATCGAGTGGATGAAAAACTCAGTATTTTCATGAGTGGTGAAGCCACGAGTGAAAATACTAGAGTTTTTCACCCACGAGATGAAATGTATCCGTTATTCACTCATTTCAAGCAAATATTCTTTTTATTTTATGCTCACATATGTTGGCTACCTAAAGTTTGTGACACAGGGAATTAGCAGATTTCTTACAGTAATGTCAGCTGTTTACCGTACATGTTATGCTGTGCTATGTGTACCTGCGCACAAAATTAGTTCCACATCAGATTGATAAAAATTAACTGATATTTCCAGAATAACAAACCACTAGTTTCAAGGATAATAGACAGGGATTATTAATAAGAAAACAACCACTACAACAGGAAAATGTAGTTCACTGACAGAAAATGAAAGGGAGGTAAGTATGTTCTGACCCCAAAAAGTAGTTCCTGTAGTGATAAAATATTGTTATTTTTTCACTACAGTGAGATATCAATATTATTTTAATTAGAAAATCAAGTAATTCACTGCTTAGCATAAAATAAATAAAACTCGAGCAATTTTTTAAACAGGAATAAAGATATTTATTTAAGAATGTCATGCACACTTCATATAATCCATATATTCTTTAAAAGTCAATTTTATTTAAGGGTAGCTCAAAGGACTTTGAACATGGGTCCTACTTCTGCAAGGGCAATGTGAGCATAATTAATCTGTAACTTATGTACCTTTAATTACACTTTATTTAAAGAATGTTAAACAAGGTGTACAAACATTTTGTACAAGACACATCGCTGGCACCCAGAGTGGCCGAGTGGTCCAAAATGCTCAGTTATGGATCATTGCCATCTCAACTCTGTCTGCGTGGGTTCAAGTCTCGAGTCTCGAGTTTGGCCAATGTAGGCATGTGAGAAAGTATGCCAGTAGCTTCTCATGGGTCAGTGGTTCTTTCCTGAGTTTTCCCAGGTTCTTCCTCCACCATTTATGCTGGACGCCAAGGTATAGCCCATCTTGTCTTGAAATACGGAGTTAAACCCTGCAACAACAACAACAAATTGTGGGTGGACACATGTCAATATGATATAATTCCTGTTTCAATGACTCAGCACATTGTCTAGAGCAACTGCAAGGACACATCATCAGAAGTCTCCATGCTTTACACTGCGGGGCCCCGAGTGGCCGAGTGGTCTAAAGTGCTCTCCGTTACGGATCACTGCCATCTCACCTCTGTCTGCGTGGGTTCGAGTCTCGGATTCGGCTAATGTGGGTATGTGAGAAAGTTTGCCAGTAGCTTCTCATGGGTCGGTGATTCTTTCCGGGGTTTTCTTGGGTTCTTCCTCCACCATTGATACTGGCTGCCATGTATAGCATATCGTGTGCTGAAAAATGGCGTTAAACCCAACAACAACAACAACAGCTTTACACTGCATATT
Organism: Sinohyriopsis cumingii; assembly: GCA_028554795.2. NCBI lineage: Eukaryota > Metazoa > Mollusca > Bivalvia > Unionida > Unionidae > Sinohyriopsis > Sinohyriopsis cumingii. The sequence goes on along the minus strand of JAPYKE020000076.1, from coordinate 3,549,289 downwards.
TCAACATCCCCACAAACCCAATATGCCCCCCCCCACATTAGGCACTTACCCTGACCCCCCAAGGATTGACCAACCCAATAATCCTCACCCCCTACTAGTGGCACTCACTCAGACCCTAAAGAGTAACCTAACCCAATAATCCCACCCCACCCAACTCTTGATTCTAAACCTGACCCTCAAAGAGTGACATAACCCAAATTCCCTCCCCTCCCCAGCACTCATCTTAACCCCAAAAATAAATGATGTGCTTTCCTGCTATGGCTGATTATTTATAATTTGATCATAAAATAATTTAATATGACATTCTAACTGAAATTTTGGTGCACCTGACTTTGATCTGCCTCCTAGCAACCTAGAGGTAGGAACCAAGAAAACACCCTCCTGGTGACCTAGTGGTGGGGACTAAGAAAACACCACTTATATTAACCTAGGGGTAGGAATCGAGAAAACAGTCACCAAGTTACCTTGGGGTTGGAACCAAGAAAACATACCCCTAGTAACCTATAGGTAGGAACCAAGTAAACACCCCTAGTGACCTGGGTAAGGAATCAAGAAAACATCCCTTGTGCACAAGGTAAGGAAGCAAGAAAACATGCCCTAGTGACCAAGGTAAGGAACAAAGAAAACATCCCCTGGTGATCTAGGGGGTAGGAATCAAGAACACAAACCTCTTGTTGACGGTTAACCAAAGGAAAACTTAAATGTGAAGTTTTGTGAATTTCCACACAATGTAAAAGACAGATTAATGGAAATATATTTCAATATTCCCTGCTAATGCATGTAGACAAAATTCCAGTAATTAAGCAATTCAGTTTTATTATTTACCCATATTAACTACTATACATTACAGAATTCAGCTAGATATATGCAATTATACACTGACTGAAATATATATAACATTTCTAGATTTTAAAAGTCAATGACAATTGGTTGGTAAAGTGTGTAAGGTTTCATTCATGGAGTAACGGCCATAGCAAACATGGAGCCCAATTTGAACCATTTTGGCGGGATCCCCTGGATTTACGCATGGGGCCCCCTGTGAGTACAGAATTTGGAAATAAACTTTTAAAAATGTTTTATATGATATTGAACTGAAAATTTTCTTCTATTGTTTTAAAATTACTTTCTCTCTATTATAGATACATTTGTAAAATCTACTAACATGTGGGGCCCCTGTGAGCATAGGGCCCAATTGGGTCAAATCAGTTCAACCCATGAGTACTTCCTCAAGGTACAGTAAAAGTTACAACAAATGTTGCGTGGGTGAGTGGACAAATTCCACCCTCTGTACCACAACCATCAAATTTTATCTCTTCAGAAACAGACTGCACGTGAAGCTGCAATTCTAAAGAAGTAAAACAACTGATCCAGGTGGCTTACAACAGCAAATGCCAACACTTTCTTAAATAATTCAGCCATATCAGACATTCATGATATCCCTTCAAGGAAGAAGATAAGCTATCAGACATGGTGTTATGATCCAATAATGTCTTCAAATTGTCTTTTTTTTCCCTCATCCATTTTGGAGAAAATGCATGACACAGGGTCAATGGCAACAGTAGCATCTACACAATGTTGCATTAAGATTCTGTGCCAGATTCTGGGTTCTGCACAGCCCTTGTTTTATTGTTTTAACTCAAAATTGTCGGTGAAAGTGCAACATGGCACCATTGTACATGTACCATCTTATCCTCATGTACTGGAATGCTCAGGATGACAACCCCAATTTCTAGACACATGATGACTGGTATGCAAAATACTATTAACAGTAATTTTGTCTTATCACATTCTTGAAATATTGAAAACACAGTCATGGATGTTTTTGAGTGCATTATGCCTGCTTAACTACAGTATCCAGTGTTATACATGCATATATAATTATAAATGCACGTCTTTTTGGTCAAAAGTCATATTAAAAAAATATCCCTTCCTAAACACACATTTCTTTTCCTGCATGCCACATGGGAGGCTGGTTGGATTTTAATGGCACTGTGTACACATTATTAGCTAATCGTGCCTTCTCAACTGCCACAGGCTGGTCTGGGTGTGTATCAAACACATGATCCCTGGATTATAAGTCTGATGTTCTATCAACTGTGATCCCACCATATGGAAAGAAGCAGAGCAAGTATAATTTCATGATTTCCATGAAACATTTCCCTGTCTCTCATTATTAAGTGGCTTAAATCTGTCTGTTTTACTCAGTGGTAAGGTCTCACTGGATAGTTTCATATTTTGACACCCCCCTAATTTTTAAGGTAGAAGGCATGAACCTAATTATCACAAGCCTAGCATTTATAAATTCACATATAAGCTAAATCTATAATGTGGTTTAGATTTACTTTGAGTTAGGCTTGGAAATAGGTTGGCTTGTTGGAGACTGCCTGTCACAGTTAGATTTGCCTTGGAGATCAAATGCGTAACTTGGGCTGCAAATGAGCTGCCAACTTGGCTTACGTATTTATGTGTGTCTGCTACAGAGGTAAATATCCAAAACTACAGATGGTTGAGGGGTGATGAAAAGTATGCTAATTTGTTATAGTACTAGCGAACTTTATTGATGTATAAGGCACATACTGATTCTTTTAGCTGCCTTGTCACAGAAAAATATTCAAAATAGCTATTTCTTGTCAAAAATGAATGTAAAATTTAGGGGTTGGTGGCAGTGTTGGTTCAGTATAAAAACCACCAGTTGCATCAGGAATTAACCTGATTACTGCAGTCAAAATCTCACATGTATGCTTTCTACAAAAATCATTAGTTTGCTTTTATTTGTATCTTCAGTGTAAAATTATTCTCATTTTTCTGTAATTGGTCATTGTCGGATTAAAATTCACCAGATAAACTGTCCAGTGAGACCTAACACAGAGGAAAATAAATGCACCTCCAAAGTGAAGAGCTCCCAATATACACAAAGAGGGAACTAACTTCTCTGATATGATTATGACATCATTGGTGTGAGTTCATTAGGATGAGCTTTAATGTTGCAAAATTCAATCAACAAACAATAATTGTTTAAATACACAGTCTGGGTAATAAATTTAATATAGTACAAGTATGTCCTAACAGCTATATAAAATTAAAGATGAAATAAAGAGGTTTCTGTTGAAATTAATATTTAATCTAAATACCTGAAAACTCCATAATCATTGTTAATGAAAATTTCTACTGCATCATTCACAAATAAGTTCATTTCAGAATGTTACCCTTGAAAAAGTTAGCATAAGAATTACCTACTTCTGATACAGTGGCCATACTACTTCACAAATAACCTGCTAATAATACAGTATATATATATATATATATATATATATATATATATATATATATATATATATATATATATATATATATATATATATATATATATATGTATGTATGTATGTATATATATATATATATATATATATATATATATATATATATATATATATATATATATATATATATATATATATATATATATATATATATATTATTACAAATAATGCTATCATACAGGTTAGAGAAATTTTAATTCGTACTCTACTGAGATTCGAACCCAGGTCTGCGGGTAAATGGCACCCATCGCCTTGCCTGCACACACTAACCCATATTCCCTCACGACTAAGTACACATCACCAAAAAATGATGTTAATCAATCGGTGTTATATGCACTCATGTGTAGAAGACACACTCGCATGGCGACCTAGTAATTAATTCTCATATATCTACACAGTCATTCCTGAAATCTATGAAATAAATCTCCACAGAGTACAAATTTTAAAAAATTTAACCTGTATGATAGTATTATTTGTATTAAAATATTAATTTTGCCTAATAGTATCAACCATTCTTCTACAGAATCCAGGGATAGCACTTTCCATTCTGTCTGGTATATATTTATAATTCTCTCTCTCTCTCTCTCTTTATATATATATATATATATATATATATATATATATATATATATATATATATATATATATATATATATATATATATATATATATATATATATATAATATAGTTATAGTGTGAGGAATCTGCAATATCAGTAGGTTATGAAATGAACAGAAACTGTGTGAAATTCAAAATGGCTAATGATTCACCTACAATCAATATGGTCTTTGATTGATGAAGAGAATGGAAATAAACAAAAACAAGTCATGACGATCAGAGAAAATAACACAGAATCATCATTATAATTTTCAAACTTGTATGTTATGAGGCACATTGAAAATAAAAAAACACAAGATCCCTACTTTACACAAAACAATTATAAGTAATAATGCTTTGAAAATAAACTGGTGATTGAAATGGTACATAGGTAACCCTTCCACTCTTAAATGTAACCTTATATCTCCTAACATAATACTTTACTGTTTTATTCTATTTTACCATGCTCTGCCTGATATTTCCTGCTTTTACTTCTTCATTGTGAATCTGTAAGGCAAAGATTTAAACTAGATATGTAATTGTAGTTCAAATATATGTACCCTACCAATGAGATGACATTACATCATTCAACATTCTTCTCTCTTACTCACTCTCATTTTTCTCCCATTGCTTGCCAAAATGTTAAGAAGGGTATAAGATTTTCCAGTTGCCCTGCAATAGGTGATTAAGGGTACAAGATTTTCCAGTTGCCCTGCAATAGGTGATTAAGGGCTGACAAACGTGTTTTAAAAAAAAAAAATATTGCAGACTTTTGTTTGCTGAAGGTCTAGACACTGAAAGAACACTCATGTCATTTGTGCTTTGTGAACCAGTCTCTCAAGACAGGTGGTCCCTCACAACAGTGATCTTTCATTACAGGTCATACTGTGCTTTCGACTAGATTTTGATTTCCATTTATTTAAAAATTAAACCATATCAGTAAGGTTGCCACCCATTATGAAGTTTAAGGAACTGTTCCATACTGAATCCTAAAATGTACAGCTCTAATACATCAATTTCATAAGGGCTAATATGTGTTCTTATTTTTGGAGCTCTTCAGAAGGCAAACCACATAAAAGTGCCTTACTTTCACCCTTCAATAGTAAACACTTACCAGATGGAGAATAGATGGGTCTCAATTTTCAATTATTTACAACTCATTTGCCAGCATCAAACTCCAATTGCCATAGAAAAAATCTTTTTTACATAATTACTTTCTTCATGCAATAAAAACACATTTATTCTTTTTAAAAAAAATCTTTTTATATAATGGCTTCTTTCATGCACTAAAAATCTATTCTTATATTGATGGTTCTTCCAAAAATATGCACATTTTAGATTTTTGCTTTATATTACATACATTTTTTTTATGAATTCAGTTCAGAGACACCAGCTTCACATGATTACAATCCATACAATGAGTTAACAAAAATGTTTCACACAATTAAATATTGATTTAGATGATCCACTTTTATTTTCCTAAATTAACTTACTGAGCAGTTTATTCCATGTTAGTAAACTATTTTAATATTTGCCTGATTAAGCAAATAGAGTTTGTTTTAGGCATTTTTAACCCCTGACAGCCTCTCGTCAAGAATTTAATGTCTGTCTGCTTCATCCATCAGAATAAATACAACTGTATGCAAAGCAACTACAGCCTGTAGGCTACAAGCTGGCAGGTGTTAGTACTCAAGTCATGGTTTCTGCAGCTGGCTATGATACTGACCTCTCCTAAAATTACACTATCAAGCCAACACACTACAAATTACCAACCAAGATCACACTATGTTAAAAGAAACTTAAAAAATGAATGAGAACAGTTAAAAAAAAAATCAAAGAAAAGTAATTTTCATTATCACTTTCAATTTGAAAATAACTTATGGACCATAAACCATAAGCTCTAGTGCTCGGGTGTACAATAGTGGGGTTTTATTTTGTTTTGTGGGGTTTTTGTATTGGATGGAGTGATTTGAAAAAAAAGAAATCACTTATTCTGATGGAAGTAGTAAATTCTTGAATTTTTTAAAATTATCTTTCATCTTTCTCCTAGAATTCTACTGAGGTGCAAAATAAGTGCTATGCTAAGACTTGATGTACCGTTATCTTATGTCGTACGTGAAATATACTGTTGGCATTGCCTACTGGTATCTCTGCCCCCCCCCCCCTTCCTACCTATACCAATCAAGTAAGGTCATTATCAAATCTTGACTGAGTGGTTCAATTTTCATACAGACTCCATAAAGTCCAACTTAATAATCAGAAAGGACATCATAAGTGTGTGTGATTAGGATTTTTAACATAGCTTTTAGCAATTTTTCAGTCATATCACTACGATGTCTGCAGTGTGGCAGTTTTTAGTGATGTCTAGCACTGGGGCATCATGCCATAGACATGTGGCATGATGTCCCACCCTGTCACATTATCCTGACACCGGGCCGACCAGTCCTAACACTAATTTCTTAATGCTGAGTGCCAAGCGAGGCAGTTGTTAGTAACATTTTTGTAAGTCTTTGGTATGACTCAGCCGAGGATTGAACCCACAAGAACATCATAAGAAACCAGTGCTGTTTTTTACATCCATTCATTCTAAATCTTTGCATATGGAATAAAATTAAGACTGAAGATTATTAAATAAATTTTCATGCCATAACTATAAATTTAAAATCAGACATATGCTCTTGTGTGTGCATGTGTGTGTGTCTGTGTTTTGTTTAACAGCACATAAGCACAATCCAGGATATCTAGTACTAATCAAACGTTCCAAAAAATCTAAAGGTAAAAATTGCACACAAAAAACTTCGGAAGATAAACCCTTCAAGGTAAAAAAAAAACCCAAATAAACCAAGCCTTATTGCTGGCCTGGGTAATGTTTTTTAATGATCCAAGCTCAACAACACTTCTCAAAAAAACTTAATTCCATATACCAGAATGGTTCCTAATCAACATTTTCATTCCATGAATTGATAACAATCTTGAAGCAGTCTCCCAGTCTAAACCTTGCTGGTGGTAGAGATGTTGCTAAAAATATTTTGTCTGATTTGGAATATATTATCTTCTTCCCAGTGACAGGTCTACAGATTGTATCCTAGATTCAGAGCTGCTGCTTCCTTGTGCAAACTAAAACTTAAAACATATATCTATACACTTAAATAAACAAGAGTGCCATGAATACATACCCACCACATGTTTAATAGTCCTCTATCATAATGTTTTGTACATAAACTATTTTCTTCTTTCAGTCAGAATTACCTTGACCTTTTGACCCTAAATCAAAAGGTTTCATCTGTAACCAAAGTGCAAGCTATCTGCATAGTTTGGGCTAGGTCTGTGATGTAAAACTAACAATAGTATGTGAAAACCAGTTCTTTTATTTAAGTCAGTGACCTCTGACCCCAAAATGAAAAGTCTTTTCCTTACCCTAAGGGTAAGCCATCCACAAACTTTGGTTGGTCACATAAAAATAATGTTACTGTGCAGAAACCATTTGCATCCTTTCAGTCACACTAACCTTGACCTTTCTGCCTTTTTAACTCCAAAATCAATAGGATTCTTCAATACCTCAAGTGAAATCTATCAACAAAGTTTAGTAACTGTAGATGGTAGAGAACAGTTATCATGCAGAAACCATTTTTGTTCAATTAGTGACCTTGATCTTTGACCAAAATCTGACCTTGATATCAACCTAGTTCTTCATTACACAAAGTGCATACTATCCACAGTTTGGTAACTGGGATGGTGGAGGTGGAGATGGAGGTCAAGTTACTGTGCAGAAACAATTTTCCTCATGACAAAGAACATATACAAACTAGACTGACACAATTAAGATGGTTAAATTTATAATGAAAGGATATTAGCAATATAAGCACTTCAACACATTATCCACTCCACAATGCCACCATAATCACATATAAAACAATTTTATTGGGGAAAAAAGTTCAATGTAACTATATACTCTATATACTACATCAAGGGCAATAACTCAAGCTAAAACTAAATTTATTAAACAAGATAGAAAAACATAACTTTATCAACATTTGTCAAGGAAAATTTACCTATTTTTAAAAAAACATAATTCATAATATCTCTTGACATATTTTCAGATACAGTGTATTATAGTAAAACAACTCTAAATGCAATGTATTTTATCTAAATCTGCTAAAAATATGAATGGAAATTAAAGTCTCTAATTGTAACATTTTAGAATTTATGATGCACTTTAATGCAGCATGCACAGTGAGAAATAATAACTCAGTGGTAAATCCAAAAGTATCATTTAAGGGTGGCATAAACAAGTAGGCAGACTCATTTTTAGGGAGGTGCAAACTTGTTCCACTCCATCCCCCACCTCAGGTTCTACCCCTGTAACTGACATGCATATCATTTGTAAGTACTTGTACAATTTCTTCTACATAAAAAAGAGTCCCAGGGTGGGATTGATGCTTAGCTATCTCAAAAGAAATTCCAGGGAATCCACAATAAATCCATCTAATCTGTACATTCATTATTTTTTAACTGCTGAGTATTGAAACCGTATCACCTATTTTGGGAAATGCCAACACACCAATTTTGTAGCAATAATATTTTCTTACATGTTCACTAGATACCTGTAATTGCATCAAAAAAATTCAGTGAATCAGCTTGAATTACTGTTTTTACTTTTTATCTATATATCGGTAGCAATACACACTAGACTCAGGTGTTTTTCAAACACCTGTTTGTTAACATTTCAGGACTTAAGAGTTTACCTTTGAAATTAAATGCTGACCAGCTGCCTAAATACAAAGCTTTAATTAACAACACAGAGTAACTAATAACACTTTAATTAACAACACAGAGTAACTAATAATGCTTTATTTCATACTCGCAGTTCTAAAGGTCCTTATCATCTATGAGATAGATTCCGTCATTAAGCCGAGGTAAAAATTCAATTTTTATACATCACAAAACTATCATGGAGCTTACTGAGTACCATTTATTATACACTAAAATAATTTTCTGACTGTAATATTGAAACGTCTCAGAAAAGAATTCAACACACTTACATGTATTTAGATATAGTCACTTGAATATTATAGTGGAAAATTGTAGTGCACCTAACAGAAACATTAAGTCATTCACTGCATTCAGTGTGGTGGTCTTCATAAGGGAAACAATAAACAATGAATATTACCTCACGAAACAACCCACCTACAGTACAAACCTGTGATCATATACATTACTAAGTGAAATCTAAACATGATAAATAATACTGTAAAATGAGTACTTATTTTAAAAAGTACACTCTTCTGTATTTTTTCCCCAGATTTAAGACCTTACAGTACCTCTACAATAGATGATTGTTATGAAGTTTACAGAGTTTACTCCAAAACAATTAACTTTGTTGTTAATACATTTGTCTTTGTTCATTAAAATTGACTTTTAATTATTAATTATCTATTGTAACAAAACCTGTGAAACTATGACATTTTTCTTCCCTTTTTTCTTAAAAAAAAGTAAATCCTAACATTTACAAATCATATTAGCATTTCTGATGCTCTATGAAATTGGCGACAGTAGCCTTGACCCAACCTTGTTTCAAACTGATTTGGAACACTAAAGTGCATGACCCTTTACTTACCTTCATCCATTACCCAGAATACATCATCCACAAGAGGTGCAATGGAGCTGATGTTGTTGTCAAACACTTCCCCAGCAGAATCACCAGTATCTGCCAATTCTGACATTATCAAACTAAAAATTCCCACTTTTACTCCACAAATATGGAAATGTAATGAAAAATCATCTGTTCCATGACACTGGTCTGGAGCCTGTGAATTCCTCTACATTGCATCAACTAATACTTGCCGATTGTTTTGTAATGAAGAAGTTGAAAATCCAACCATTTAAATTCTATTTTCAAACTGTTTCATAACATAGATCAAATTCAGACATTAAAGTTTCCTTCCCTTTATTCCAAGCAATATTTCTTTTTATTCAAATGGTTAAAAACCAAGAACATTAATTAGTACAAAACTCTGCAACTACAATCAATTTCTTCAAAAATCATCAACAACATGTTGTCACATTGCTAAATTCACTTAAAAATTATCAAATTTACCCAACTGTATCATTTCAATCTTTTATGACATGTGCAAGAACATCTACATCTACAAAACAAAAGTTGATCCTTTTCAACCTAATTTTCAGTCTGAGTTACTTAGGTATATTGAGCATTGTAGGCGCATTATTGAGCAATGAATGAGCTATAGCTTCTCTCAATCTGAGTAACTTGGTCATACTGAGCACTGCATATATGAGCAGTAGCTTCTTAAAAAAGGTGAAGTCAAAACTGAACATCGACAAAAATTTGGTGTCAAAATAAATTCTGTTTGTAAATCCCAAAACTAGAGCAAAAACTGCACTTAATCAACTGCAGCTATCATATTAACATATACCAAAGTTTCTTTACTGCTTTGTATGTGACAATTTAATCCAAGTTTATCAGCCACACAGAATCTGAATCTTATGAATCACAATTAAATGCCATATTTCACATTAGCAAGGTACTTTTAGTTAATTTTTCTAGAATTCTTGCCTGCTATATAAGTAAGACCTCTATTCCTCCAAATAGCCACCCAAAGCTGTCAGATTTTAATTTATTTCACAAATCTGTTTCACACCTGAATATCCATTAATTATTCCTAATGACCTGCTTTGATTATAATCCAAGCCCCAAACTTATAGGCTGAACTCACTCTCACATGTAATACCTCCCCATGAAAAATAATTATAAGAGGGAGGGGAGCTTACTTTCAATAATTTAAAAACCCTTCTCTCCAAACACAATCATACAAGCCTTATTTAAAATAAGGCTTGAATGGCATGGAAAATGCAGCCAATTTTCAAGATCATGAGGAAATAATCTTCAAAGTTCTCCCGAAAGAATGAATGCACAATTCTTGAAAAATACCAAGATCAGAAACATTGCACTCAAGCACAGTATTGGTGTATATCTCTTTAACTGATGGCAAAGGGTATTGTGACTCAGCAGTAAATCCAAATTCACCATCACAGGCATCTTGTTAAGAGAGACTAAAACACCAACATCTGGAGAAACAATTTTACATCTTTCTGCTGTTTAGGTAAACTCTGATTTCTCTTTACAGTACATGCCATCAGGTGATGAAGCAAACCTGTTTGGCAAGATGTAGGACTTGTGTAGAGTTTCTTCTGATAAGCTGATTGACTTTGGAGCTTCCAAACTTGATTGGTTGAATGTGGCAGTAAGTTGTGATATATCTGATAAGAGGTTGATTTGGAACTAAAATTCCAGGAAGTATTGAAATGAACACTTACCTACTATATCTCATCCCATGTACCATTTGCTACTGCCAGACTCCGTACCAGGTAATTGTGGATGCAAATAAATGGATACTGATGCAGATCGTTAGATATACTACTCACTATGCCTTAATTACTGTACTTACTTCATGCATGCATACAATATATATATATATATATATATATATATATATATATATATATATATATATACACACACACACACACACACACACACACAATATCTAGAGCTGTAACAATACACCATTACACAGGGGTCATTACTGCTTTGAAGAAATACAATTGTGAAGTAACTAATAAAACTGTGAAGTAACTGATGGCTTGCTAAATCCACCCACCCCTCAGTCAAGCATTAACCCCATTTCCAATATTAGAATGATAAATCCAATAATGTATTCAAAGTGCTGCTTCAGCCAACAAGAACAAAAGCAAAAAATAAAACATCAACATACAGCATTTAACAATGGCACACTGACCACTGCTTCTCTTGCTAAAACTGCTCCAGTGGCCTAGTGGTTAGAATGTCCGCCTCAGATGCATTAGGTCATGGGTTCGATCCCCAGCCGAGTCATACCAAACACTTACAAAAATGGTACTAAAAGCTGCCTCGCTTGGCACTCAGCATTAAGAGGTTTGTGTTAGGACTGGTCGGCCTGGTTTCAGGATAATGTGACTGGGTAGGACATCATGCTACATGTCTGCGGCATGATGCCCCAGTGCGAGATATCACTATAAACTGTCACACAGCAGACATCGTAGTGATATGACTGAAATATTGTTAAGCTACATTAAAAATCTCTCTCTCTCTCTCTCTCTCTCTCTCTCTCTCTCTCTCTTTTTCAGGTTAGCACATAACAAGCTTCAACTTAATATAGGAATCTTGCCAAAATTAATTTTTACATAGTTAAGTGGATGTTGCAGATACCATATGAACAGAATCACAGGACACAACCAAAATGTTACAGGAAGTCATCATCAAAATGTCATTCATATAGGCTGGCAAATTAGTGTTTCAATTGTTTATTTAGTCAACAACTTCCTGGGCAAGAATAGTATATTCTTTTCTGTTCATGCATAATGCTTTTTATGACATAACACAGAAGAAAAATGCTTTTATGCCAAATCGGTGTTACAAAAACACAAATATATACGGTATCTGGCAAGAATGAGTTTGCCCATTTCTGCAAGATGTGTATCTCTTCTTTTGAGTGATAAATACGACCTTTATACCAAAATACATCTGTACAGATATAAGCAGGTGCCAGACTGCTGGGTTGTGCAGTATAAATATGCACCAGTCTGCTGAGCTCTGACCCTTTCATTGTCAAGGTCATATCTTGGAAATCTGGATGGAGCTATAACTGGTTAAGCACATCAACTCCTGTGCCTTATTTATTTTATATGTTGGCTATGTAGCTGTTAAAAAAGTAAACAAATTTAAACAATTGTTTTATGGTAAAAAGAGTGGATAAATAAATATATAACCAATCATTCCTCTCAATGCAAATGGAGACACTGAGAATAATTAGACTTGTCCTAAAAGACCACTGCTGGGAGAGATTACCTGTCTTGAAAGACTAGGCCCTAGTTTCACTAAACATCTCAAAATTTCTTCCTCAGAAGTGATATACTTATGTATTTTTATATTACTGTTGGACTGTTTACGTTGATGTTTACAACGAACATTCTGGGATTAAAATAAAGTCATAAATGCTTTAATATTCCTTAAAGACACCAAGATTTATCTCAAAGGGCATTTTTAGGAATTCCTCAAATATAAGGAATGCTTTAACGCTTTTTCAAGAATAAAATTTTACAATTAAAACTTAATCGTGCTTCATTTCTGCCTGGTCTACCTCTGACAAAATAACTGGTAATGAAAGAAGTAAGATTAGCATGACAGTAGAGAATTTTAGCAAAAGCTGGGACTAGATTCTCAGTACACAGATTACTGATTACTGAGTGTCACGAACTGCCTTGAAAGATAACCTGTCTTGAGAGAAAAGGTAATTGTTTTGCAGACTGGATGGTCTTTCAAAATAGTGTTAATGTCAAGGTTTACTGCATAATACGATCGAAGTCCAAGAAAAGATACTATACATTGTTATGTATATTTACTTGTTTGTTTGTTAGTTTTAAAAATTTTATTCCATTACATGTTATTGTAATGTAACATTGTATGCTGGACTTGACCTTGTCCAAACTTGAGTTCATTTCTGCTTGACCTCAATGACTTTTAATTTTTTTATTTTTTTATTTCATTCATGTAAACAACTAATAATAGCTTCATTGTTCTCTATGTGTATGAGCTTATTAACCAAATTATTATTCAAGTAAACATGTTGATTTGGGTCAGGGTTTTGGAGATTCCAAAGTGAATTGTATAGGCTATTGTGTTGTAAGTAAACAATGCTCATTAGATCATTCTAGGTCTTTTTCCATTAGGTAATGGTCGTTTTTAGAAAATGCTAATTTGTGACATGGGGTCAAGCAAAGAACAATTTTATCTTGTGACTGTGAGGATTTTACCAGTTGTTCTTTAACATCTAGCACTTAGTAAGTTGTATTATGTTGTGACCAGTTTGAGCTGAATTTTATTTTCTTCATATTACTGAATTCAAGTGATTATTTTCTCTCAAAATATAAATGTGCTCTGACAAAATTCTTGGATGAAGACATTCTTTGAAATTTATACTGAATTCAAAACTGGGATGATATTTCTATGATTCAACAAGAGACTGTTGACATATCAGTAGTTTGCAGGCCAGAACAGACATGTCATTGCCTTCATTTTCTGGATCTCTTTGGGACTTGGACTGAGTTTATTCAGGACGTTTTATTATTAGGACTTGTGTCTTTAATTCTTGGATTATTTTTGGATTTAATTCACAATACCATATGTCTTTTTTTTCTCATTTTTCACATTGTATTCCAGGGAAATAAATTATTTATTAAATTTTACAAAGCTTGTTGTCTTCATTCTTTGCTGTTACTTATTTTAAAAGCACAGACTCATAACAACATTCTTTTCTTCACAACTACACATCTCACTATCAAAATTTATAAATTTAAAAGATAATCATTTAACAAAGATAACTTCTTCATGTTTTACTTTAAATGTTTTAAGATTTTAAAAATATCTTAGGTTTTAAACATAGATGACTATGTGTGTGCATGTGTAAATGGCAAAATGGCAACATCAGTCAGCATGCAAACCCCCACACTGGGCCTGAAAGATTTCTTAGGAGAATGCTATCATAAATTTTCATAGCACTTTTCCTCTCCTGTTTCTGGAATTTAAGCTATGGCAGCCTGGAATTACATCTATGCTATGCCAGCTTGTTCCCTATGGTGTTTTGGGTTTTTTGGGGGGCTATTTATTCTTTCCACTATCAAGCAGTATACATAAATATCCTAGGATTTACATGCTGACAAGTGAATTTGGGACAGCATTTATGTACCAGCCAGAAGTAAAGAGACCATCAGATTAATGGAAAAGACAACCACTGAGTGAACTGCATTAGGAGATTACTTGATTGCCCTAAATATGTAATGGAGCCAAATCAATTGGAGCAGTTCAGGAATTTAATTTCAGAATATGATTATTTTCACTCCAATTATAGGTATGTTGTTGTTGTTGTTGTTGTTGCTGTTGTTGTTGTTGTTCTAGGGTTTAACACCATTTTTCAGCACAAGATAGGCTATACATGGCGGCCAGTATAACTGGTGGAGTAAGAACCCTGGAAAACCCAGGGAAGAACCCACCGACCCACGAGAAGCTACTGGCAGGCTTTCCCACATACCCATGCTAGCCGAGCCTTGGATTCAAACCCACGCAGACAGAGGTGAGATGGCAGTGATCCAGAACGGTGAGCGCTTTAGACCACTCAGCCACTCGGGGCCCCTAATAATAGGTATGAAGACTGAACCAGCTACATCCAAAATGAGGTCATTATGGGGGAACTATGCCAGTGAACTGAGACTTCAAAAACTTCGGAAACTCATGTGTCAGAGATGCTAACTGCTCTATTACAAGGAAATGTGAACACAGTTTAGTTTACCGAAAAAGGGAAAACAAATTAATATCTCGCAAACACTTCACAGTTAAACCACTTTTGTATAGAAACTTATGTGCATGACTGCTTTGTCTCCCTTTGTATGCTCTCGGTGTTAAATTTAAAATAAACCTGCAATCACATGTTGGCTTAATGTAATGCTGGAGGACACATGGTACTAATTATATGGAAAAATGGGAACCAGCCTGCAAATGGGTGAACATAAAAAAGAGTATATATGGGTTTGGCTGGCCAGGATTGGTTAACAATGAAAGTTATGTTTTAGGAAAAAGAATCTTTTGAGAGCTTATCCTAAATGTAACTTACAAAAATACAGACATTGTTTTATTGATGGAATTTCAGTCCTTCAACAGTCTTGAGTTTGGAACACTCATTACTAAAATTAGCACCTGACTCTTTGGTGAGGAATTGAAAGCACATTTCAAACACATGCAGGTCAAGAAAATACCACAGTTCATATCCTTTCCTCTACACAGAAGCTGTCATCCGGGATGCGTCTATACTGATAAATATAGGTTTGATAATGAGCACTCAGAAATTTAAAGTTATTGAACTTTTAATATCGTTAGTGAATATTAAATTATATTGCAAGTTCATGTTCACCTTTAAATATCTGAGCTTTATTTAAGAAAGTCAGAAATGTGGAAATTGGGATTTCACAGCTCTCAAAGTGATTCATAAATGAATTCTGCAAGCAGTCTACGAAAAGGTTCTTCTTCTTCACGACTGTATGTACTTGATTATAAATCGAGTCAAACTGCTAACAACAAAGATCCTGATCTTCCATCGCAGATCAGGATATAGGTTGTTTGTTCTACTGATTTTTCCTAACAAGCCACCCAGACCTAGATCTGCCAGCACATTATGCAATGGCAGATCTGAGTCACTGCAGTTTGCAGTTGGGCTCAATTGATCAGTGAGTACATTTGATACTACCAGTAACAAGAACGGAGCATGCTTTGTTTAATCCTATGTCCAACAGCCCCTGCATATTATAAAATGTTGCTGGGCTTGTAATTTTCTGTGGCTAGCCAGGAATTTACATACATGGAAAACTCAATATTTTCATGCTTTGGGCAATATTCACAATTCCATCAAACTTAAATATCAGAGATTTTCCATGCCTATAATTTTACACTTAGCGAAACAGCCACAAACTAGGCTGAAAACATGGGATTATCTGGTAACCCTGGACAAGGTAAAGATTTTACAAGCCAAAATGAATTTCATGACACTTGCCCTAAATTTTATAGAAACTATACAGGAAAAATCGGCAATGTTCTGTTCCAACATAGACTCATTCTTGAACCAGTGGCATACACGTTTCCTCTCATATGAGATCAAGAATGAGTCAATGAACTGGAAAACATACAACTAGTTTAATTGTACTTTCAGATCAAAAAGAAGTATCGTGCAACTCAAAATACTGAATTAAGGGAGATAATTCTTTAAATACATACACGGCTGACTGCAATTGATTCTAACGACCGCTCCGGTGGCCTAGTGGTTAGAACTTCCGCCTAGGATGCGGGAGGTCATTGGTTCAATCCCTGGCAGTCATACCAAAGACTTATAAAAATGGTACTAACAGCTGCCTTGCTTGGCACACAGCATTAAGAGGTTAGTGTTAGGACTGGTCAGCCTGGTGTCAGGATAATGTGACTGGGTGGGACATCATGCTACATGTCTGTGGCATGATACCCAAGGGCTAGACATCATTATAAACTGCCACACTGCAGACATCATAGTGATATGACTGAAAAAGTGTTGAGGCTCTGTTAAAAATCCAAATCACACACACACACACACACACACACACACATTAATCCTAACAAGTTTCACATTTTATAATCTGAGTCAAGCAATTTAAATTTATCTACCTATTTGTAATGGCAAAAGTTTCAAGTCAGAAAGCCTTCTTAATTTAACCTCTGACCTGAGCATAGATATGTCTCTCTCTCTCTAGCATTGATAATGACCTGAAGATGTATCATTGATCACAGAGCTAGCTAAGCTGGTAAATTACATGAAATCTGAATCATTTCCACTTGGACCACATATGTAACAGACAGCAAAATGTATATCACTACTGACTACTACTGTCTTATCAATGGGTGCGGGGGGGGGGGGGGGGGAGCTGACCCTTGTTAAAGGAGGTAAGGAGGGAGGCTTTACTCATGTACTAGTTGGGTCCAAATGCAAACAGCACAGATCCAGATCTAACATGACTAGATGACAGATCAGAGACTATGGAGTTTGTTCCAACTAATCACTAGAACAGACAACACTGACCCAGATCTGATGCACATTATGTCATGATAGATCGGGGTCTTTGTTGTTTTAAGTTGGATCCAAGTATATGGTAATAAATATCTCAAATCGATGGATTATCCAGGAAGATACACAAGTAACATACAGGGATATCAGAG
This sequence comes from Sinohyriopsis cumingii, assembly GCA_028554795.2. Taxonomy (NCBI): domain Eukaryota; kingdom Metazoa; phylum Mollusca; class Bivalvia; order Unionida; family Unionidae; genus Sinohyriopsis; species Sinohyriopsis cumingii. Next base: position 3,531,525 of record JAPYKE020000076.1, on the reverse strand, counting down.
GCACATTATTTTACCCATTGAGAGAGATTACTGGAGTGGATAAAACTCGATGCTCTGGACTATGACAACCTGACCTGATTTCACAGCAACCATCCCTATCATTTATCTTGAATGTTTGAAAGGGCACACAGAAATATGGTTATATATAATATGATTAATTCAAGAACCAATATGCTGAACAACAGTACTGTAAACTGACCTGATAAATGAATGGAAACACAATATTTTTGTAATACACATATATCCCTGCCACACAGAAAATGTCTCTGCTGCAAAGAAAGGTTTGAACTAAACATGTCATAGAATGCAGAAAAATATTAAAAGCTGCTATAGTGGCATCAGAATCTATTATAAATATCATAAAATCCTACATACTGAGTTTTCATTGGTCTGCTTCATGTAGTTTTGACTAAAAAATGTGTACAACGTTTGAAAACTGATATAAAGGCCTGAGAATTTAATCAGATCATCAGAACATAAATACAATTTCATTTGTCGACCTGAAATGGTACACATTTTTTGCCTGATTGTGCTACGAATGTATTTGTCAAAGACTGTGCTATAAATGCTTTCAAAGAAAACTCCGCATTCCAGAATTTTTAAGATTTGTGCAAAACATTGTGAAATTGTAATAGAATAGCCTGAAAACCAAATCAGGTCATTTTCATGGATACAAAATATGCTGACAAAATTTCATCTGTCTATTCTGAGTGGCTTTTGCACAACTCTGCTGACAAGCTTCTGGGAAAAATTGATGGCCACAGCAAAATCAAAATGGCTCCACTGCAAGCAATGTACTATAAGACACATGGTACTAATTATACGGAAGAAATGTGAACCAGTCTAGAAATGGGTGAACAAATAAAAGAGTATTTACGGGTTTGGTGGTCCATAATTGGTTAATAATGAAAATTAAAATTTTAGTAAAAATATCATTTGAGAGCTTATCCTATCTGTATTTTTAAAAAAATAGACAAAATTTTGTTCATGCAATTTTAGTATTTTTACAGGCTTGACTTAGGAGTACTCAATAATGAAAGTAGCATCTGATTCATTTGGTGCAGAATCATAAACATGTGTTTCATGCACATGTAGATTAAAATAATGCGCAGGTCATATGGTGTTCTCCACAGAGAAGCTTGTACCAAGGATAGGTGTGCATGGAGAAATATAAGTCTGATCATCAGCACCCAGAAATTTTAAGTTATTGAATTTTTAATATGATGGTGTTTCCATATGTTTACATTATAGGACACACAATACTAATAATATGGAAAAATGAGAACAAGCCTGCAAACATTTGAACATAAAATAGAGTATATATGGGTTTTGACTGGCCAGGATTGGTTAATAGTATAAGTTATTTTTTAGGAAAAAGAATCTTTTGAGAGTTTATCCCAGCTGTAACTATAATAAATATAGACATTGTTTTATTGATGGAATTTCAGTTCTTTAACAGTCTTGAGTTTGGAACACTCATTCCTAAAATTAGCACCTGACTCTTTGGTGCAGAATTGAAAGCACATGTAGGTCCAGAAAATGCAGCATATCCTTTCCTCTACGTATAATCTGTCGTCCAAGATGCATCTATGCTGATAAATATCTGTTTGATCATGAGCACTCAAAAATTTTAAGTTACTGAATTTTTAATATCATGGTGTTTGCATAGGTGTACTATGGGAATTGAATTAGTACCGTGAGTCCTATAGACAGCCACAACAATACAGTGACTCCACATGTGCAAGTGCAATTAACTTTACTATAAATGCAATCATATGGTTCTATTAATGGATAACAAGCAAAATTAATACCTTTTGTAAACCAAAGAGTGACTTTTTAATGTTATATTAAACACATATTCAGATATATCAACTGTTGCCAAGAATGGGGGAGGGGTGCAGTGTGTAGAGTGTGTAGATTTGACTGTGTTAGGTGGAGTACTTTGCACACTGGTTTATATCTATGCAGTTACATGTACTTTATATAAAGTTTATACAATTTACCATTCATAGAGTAATTATGGTAGCAATATAATATTTCCAAGTTGTGTTTTGAAACATAATGCTTCAGATATGATCACTTATGTCTCTTCCACCATTTTTAATGGTGATGACCTCTTATGACTTTGCATCCCACTAATTTCGTTCAGTGAATGTTTTGAAACTTCATATTTTGTATATTAATGGACTTGTGTCTACCTTACTATAGTTTTAAATTATATGTCTTCTAGGGGTAATTTTAGGTAATTTTTGTCATTTAAATCTCATTTTAAGTAATAATACATTTAAAGATAGATGGTGACCTTGACCTTTAACTCATTAATTACATAATATGACATGGCTGGTAATATATTTCAGCATTAAATTAAAGAGATAAATGATGATATTAAAAAAGGTGACTCTTACAAGACAGCTTTATTTTAAATTTTTTTTGGAATATTTAATTGTTACCTGAAATGAAATATTGCTCTTATGGTGAACATGAACTTGCAATATAATTTAATATTCACTAATGTAATCTTTGATAAGCAGAACTATGCTTATTCCTTATTTATGTATTCAACTACTATTCAAGGACTGTCAAGAAAATCAAGGGTGGATATAGGACACACGGTACTGCAATCACATGTTGGTTTAATGTAATGCTGGAGGACACATGGTACTAATTATATGGAAAAATGGGAACCAGCCTGCAAATAGGTGAACATAAAATAGAGTATACATGGGTTTGGCTGGCCAGGATTGGTTTATAATGTAAGTTATTTTTTTTAGGAAAAATATTCTTTTGAGAGCTTATCTTAGTTGTAACTAAAAAAAAAATATAGACATTGTTTTATTGATGGAATTTCAGCCCTTTAACAGTCTCGAGTTTGGAACACTCATTACTGAAATTAGCACCTGACTCTTTGGTATGGAATTGAAAGCACATGCTTCCAACACATTCAGGTCCAGGTCATATCCTTTCCTCTACACAGTAGCTGACATCCAGGTTTCATCTATACTGATAAATATAGGTTTGATCATGAGCATTCAGAAATTTTAAGTTAATGAATTTTTAATATCATGGTGTTTGCATAGGTTTACTATGGAAACTGAGTTAGTACTGTGAGTCCTAGTATACACAGCCCAACTCAGCATGATCACCTGTACAATGACAACATAAAGAATGTCATTATCTCATAAACTAAATGCAAAAGTTCTAGGAGGGATATAAAACACAGTTAAGTAGAAAAGCAATCAGAAACAAATACAAACTAAATAAAGAAAATTACTGCTACAAATCAAATAATTTTCAAAAGCAAATAGTTTTATGTGACTAAGAAAACTGACTTCTAACACCTCCATCTGACTGATTAAGAATCCAAATTTGGAGCAGTAATATCCAATATGCCGCCAGAAATGTTGATGCTATTAGGTTGCAGAATAAGAAACCCAGAGAGATCGGCACTACTGACTGTTAAGAACTTTCAGGCATTCAAGATAAAAATATTTTTCCTTTCATCCGTACAGTGTTGAAATAATCTCTCATATTCTTCAGCAATAACAAGATGTTCAAACCAGCTGCTGTGGGGGACATATTGAATTTCATTGTGGGGGACATACTGGCACAATTTCATTTAAGACCAAGTGGATGTCATCAAAATGTTTTTGGTGAAAACTCTATGTCAATATGACCATCAATTCAGAGGGAATAGCAACAACAAGAACTTCAAAACATACATTGTTGCAGCCATATTGAACATATGATTGGCACCATCTTCATTTAGGACCAACCAGGAATCATAAGAAGTCTACAGTAAAAACCAGATGCTGATATAACCATTATTATATGGGAGGAGTAAAGATAACAATATTTTCAAGATGTTCATCATGGTGGCCATGCTGAGAGTCAATTTGCATCATTTTCGTTTAGGACCAACTAGACACCATAAGAAATCTTCTGATAAAAAATCCACATTAAAATGGCTTTCCATTTAAGAAGAGAAGCAATAACAGGGTACTGGACATCAAATCAGCACCATTTTAATTTACAAAGTCTTATGAATAGTCTTCTATGAAAACCTGATGTGCTGATGTTGATATGACTTTTTGCTCTGGAGGAGTACAAATAATGTCATAGGCATAGTCATTGCGTCATAACAGAAGAGAACAAAATTCACTTCCCCAAGCTGCCCAACTCAAAATGACTAATGAAAGTTTTATGTGGTTGAGTGAATATTCCAGTCAGCTGCCTGTTACGGCAAATGCAGATTGAGAGCTGACCAGTTTTTCTTAAATAATGTAACGGCTGTCCAGTTGAAAATATTGCAGGCATTTTCTTTTATGCTGCAAGTCACACTTTCTGCTGAAAGTTTGTGTTCCATTTATTTAAATCAAATTTACAAGTACTTCACTGTCATTCTTCATTACTAACAATGCTTACCAGATGGTGACCAGACTTTTGGAAGTTTATTATTACATGTACTTACAACTTGTGTTAAAAGGGTCATTAAAAAAGTTCCAGAACACAACCTTTCATGCTATTTTTTTGTTGCTAATATCATAAACTTGATATTTGTATAATAGCTGGCTGAGTGAGTGTTTATTCTGGGTGAGCACGAACTGTTTGAGCTTGTCTGACTTGGCTACACATCCTGAATGGATGGCCTTGTCAACATGGGGCTTTCAGAGAAAGACTTTTTATTATGTCAAATTGGTTCTAAATGAAAATAGTACAATGTGACCTCTAACACGGCCACCATGGCAGCCATCTTGAAAATCTTGTTATTGTTACTTCTCCTGACGAAAAGTCATACTAACATGGGGTTTTCAACCGAAAACTTTTATGATGTCTAGTTTGGTCCTAAATGAAAATGGGGCCAATCGGATTTCTAACATAGTGGCCATCTTGAAAATCTTGTTATTGCTACTCTTCCTGAATAGATGGTCATATCAACATGGGATTTCATAAAAAGACTTCTTATAATGTTTAGATGGTCCTTGATGAAAATGGTGCTTATCTGACATCCAATATGGCAGCAATAGTGGCCATTTTGAAACTCTTGTTAATGCTCTTCCTCCTGAATGGGAAGTCATATTTACATTGGGTTTTCACCAGAGGACTTCTTATGTTGTTTAGCTGTTTAGCTGATTCTTTATGAAAATAGGGCCGATCTGATGTTTAACGCAAGTCATCGTGAAAATTATGTTATTTGCTACTCATCCTGAATGCATGGTTGTATCAACAAGGAGTTTTTCATTAAAAGATTTCTTATGTCTAATTAGTCCTAATTGAAACTGGTTATATCCAATGCAACCAGCATTGACCCCTGCTCCTAGGCACAATACACAAAATTCATTCACAATACTGTACACATTCCATTGTTTTCAAAACTCTAATTCATAATCTATCTACTTGTTATATTTATTATTAACATTTCCTCTTTAGATTTAAAAAACCCAATTAATCAATTTAATCCCAAAGGTGTATTATTTTCTTAATTTAAACCATCTTATTTAAATATATGTGTCCTCTATTTTCAACTAATTTCTTAAAATCTGTTTTGTTCTGCAAGTGGGAGAACTCTGTGCATAACCCCAAAAATGAGATTCTCAATAAAACTCATTATAACTTACCTCCCTTGCTTTAATAGGCAGACTGGTATGCAAAGATGTTTTATACCAAGTCTGGTCAAATAATAAGCAAGATTTTTCATTTAGAAGTCATTCAAAAAATCATTTTTATTTTTAGCAACACTGGTCATATCTGATGACAAATCAGTACCATCCAAACAAATGTGAAGAGCTTCATGGCCTGACACAAATATTCAAATTTGTTGAGCAGATTTTGACATGAAGTTCCTTAGTTTCTGTTTTTATGTTTAAAAACAGCTATATCTGATGGTGCATCAGCAACATTTAAGCAAATTGGAAAAAGCTTCACACCAGGAAGCTTTCTGTCAAAATTGTGTCAAGTCCTGCTGTGGAGTTTTTGAGATAAAGTAAATTGCAACGGTTTTAAGTAAACTGACAGGACACAATTCAAGTAGGACCAAACCACTTGCTCATTTGGCATAAATGCCAGGCAACCTAAAACTTGTGGTAGTTTTATGTATACTGCCAATGAACCAATTAAAAACAGTAATCTCAAGAAATAATTCTAATACATTACAATTTACCGTATGGAACATGCTGAATTTATCAACTTTAATGATACTAAAACATGACAGTTTACCATATGGTAGACACTCAAAGGAACCTGGATTGCAGATTTAAAATTCACAGTGTGATGCCTTGTGAATATAGCCTGCCTTTAACAACCATGACCACGTGAACTGATATAACCCATCCCAGCTCAGCATGAAAAGCTACTGAAGTATTAAAGACCCACATCAATGACTTACTAGTTGAAAGATGCCATATTAAACACTATGCACTCAAAAAGTTATTATCTAGATCAGATTTATCTGGCTAAAGATCATCTATGATTTAAACTGAATTACACACACACACACACACACACACACACACACACACACACACACACACACAGAGAAACCAGAAGAGTTAGCTCCCTTCATCTCTGCTGGGAAGGTTCAAATGGGTTGGCTTGTTTGGTGACTGCCTGTCACAGTTAGACTAGCACTGGAGATCAAATGCATAACTTCGGCTGCAAATGAACAGCCTACTTGGAACACATATTTATGTGTGACTGCTACAGAGGTAAATATCTAAAAATCGAGATGGTTGAGGGATGGTGAAAAGTATGCTAATTTGTTTAAGTACTAGTGAACATTATTCATGCATAAGGCACATACTGATTCTTTTAGCTGCCTTGTCACGGGAAAATATTCAAAATAGCTCTTTGCTGTCAAAAATGAATATAAAAAAGAGGGGTTGGTGGCAGTGTTGGTTGAATATAAAAACCACCGGTTGTATAAGAAATTAACCTAATTGCCACAGTCAAAATCTCATATGCATGCTTTCTACAAAAATCATTCGTTTGTTTTTATTTGCATCTTCAGTGTAAAATTATTCTCATTTTTATACAATAGGTCATTGTCGAATGAAAATTCACCAGATAAACTGTCCAGTGAGACCTAAGGTTTAGACACACACACACATACACACACACAGAAAATACAAGATATTTGTAAGCACGTTGGTAAGTTATGAGAAAATCATGATGATCTAGGTGGATTTTAGCTTCTGTCTTTTCAAATCCTCCCATCAGAACAGCTTGGGTTGGTTATCATGGCGTGTCCCTGGGCAAGGTACTTTCCTCCATTTGCCTTGGCAGTAAACAACCTCGATGTGTTTCTTTGCATGAAAAACTAAGCCAAAAGCAAACCCTTCTACAAGCCAAATCTGACTGAGACATAGATGTGTGTGCTTATTAGGGCATGTGTTGTTTTTCACGCTGAACATGACAAATATAAACAGAAAATATGATTATTATATGAATATCAGAGACTCCTGTGAAAGCTACACAACTGCCTGGGCTAAACCTACAGAGAGTGCTTATCATTTTAATGGAGTGTTCCTTCATCCTATCACACAGATCAATACCTCCATACAAAAGAAAATAGAAAATGCAATTTATCATTTGCAAATTCTAGCACACATATGAGCTAAGCTCCTGTTAAACAGAAGTCATGTGAACTTCATAAATAACATACAAATAAATGTGCTCACCTTGGGAAAATGACAGTTAAATATTACTAAAATAAACAGTCATAACTGAGAAATATGCGACAAGTGAACAGAGTTTTGAAAAATACCTTTATGAAAATCTCCTTCTTGAACTAACTCAATAATAATTGGTTTTACATACCATATACATGCTTTAATCTCAAGTCCAATTGCAAACAACTTCCAACAAACTGCACAGACCCAGATCTACCATTACATTTATATGTTGTACTGATTTCTCCCAACAAACTGCATAGACCCAGATCTAACATCACATTCATTTTGTTGTACTGATTTCTCCCAACAAACTGCATAGACCCAGATCTGCCAACATTTATATTTTGTACTGATTTTTGCCAACAAACTGCACAGATACAGATCTACCACATTCATTTGTTGAACTGATTTCTCTCAACAAACTGCATAGACCCAGATCTGCCATCACATCAATTTGTTGTACTGATTTCTCCCAACAAACTGCATAGACCCAGATCTACCATCACATTTATATGTTGTACTGATTTCTCCCAACAAACTGCATAGACCCAGATATGCCATCACATTCATTCGTTGTATTGATTTCTCCCAACAAACTGCACAGACCCAGATCTGCCATCACATTTATATGTTGTACTGATTTCTCCCAACAAACTGCATAGACCCAGATCTGCCATTACATTAATTTGTTGTACTGATTTCTCCCAACAAACTGCACAGACCCAGACCTACCATCACATTTATATGTTGTACTGATTACTCCCAACAAACTGCACAGACCCAGATCTGCCATCACATTTATATTTTGTACGGATTTCTCCCAACAAACTGCATAGACCCAGATCTGCCATCACATTCATTTGTTGTACTGATTTCTCCCAACAAACTGCACAGACCCAGATCTGCCATCACATTTATTTGTTGTACTGATTACTCCCAACAAAATGCACAGACCCAGATCTACCATCACATTTATATGTTTTACTGATTACTCCCAACAAACTGCATAGACCCAGATCAGCCAGCACATTGTATGATTGGACTTGTATATAAGTATATATGGTAATAACTGAATGATAGGTGTTTTATTATGTAACAACTTTGTGTGTGTGTGTGTGTGTGTGTGTGTGATTTCGAATTTTAATGTAGCTTTAACAATTTGTTCAGTTATATCGCTACAATGTATGCAGTGGCCCCGAGTGGCTGAGTGGTCTAAAGTGCTCACTGTTACGGATCACTGCCATCTCACCTGTCTGCGTGAGTTCTAGTTTCAGGCTCGGATAACGTGGGTATGTGAGAAAGCCTGCCAGTAGCTTCTCATGGGTCGGTGGTTCTTCCCGGGGTTTTCCAGGGTTCTTCCTCCACCAATTATACTGGCTGCCATGTATAGCCTATCTTGTGCTGAAAAATGGCGTTAAACCATACAACAACAACAACAATGTATGCAGTGTGGCAGTTTATAGTGATGTCTAGCACTGCCTCATCATGCTGCAGACAGCATCATGTCCCACCCAGTCACACTATCCTGACACCAGGCCGACCAATCCAAACACTAACCCGCAACCTCCCACATCAGAGACAGATGCTCTAACCACTTAGCCAACCCGAGTGGTTTACGTTACAACTATAGGTCTTAAACTATGTAACAGAAAGAAGCAAAACCAAGTGTAGTCATTTGTCTTAGTTACAAAAGTTGAAAGCCTTTTAAAAAAGAAAAGTAACTACGAATTAAATTTTAAAAAAGGCCTAAATGTCTTATCACAAGTCCAAAAATATATTTATCACTCTTATGCCTGTTTCAAGTTTCTTTCTTCCTCAACATTTCACTCTATCCAGTTCTTGTTTTTAACAAACATCTAAGTTTTCTGGGTGTCTAGTATGACCCACAGTGAATCTAACAATGGTCAGTGACTTGGTGGTCAGCCTTTTACCCATTTCACAGCAATACACTTGTGGGGGGAGGGAGGTCCAAGAAAACAGCCTGATCATTCACAATGAGTAAAATAAAACACCATTACAGCTTAATTGGAACAAATCTAGAATCTTGAAGGCAAGTTCAATCTTGAGAGCAAGTTCAATTTTGAGGGCAAGTTCAATTTTGAAAGCAAGGTGCAACAAATATAGCATTTAGTGAAATTAAGAAGAAAAAAACTTCAAATACTTAATCTGAATACTGGTTCTTGAATTACACAAAATCCTTGAAAATGTCTATAATCTGTATTTTTGTACCATTTCTAAAACAATTCACATTTCCTCTTTGAAGATAAAGCTTGGTCTAAGGGATGCTGCTGATCATAACAGGTCAAAAGATACCTTATATACACGTATACAAGTCAGATCCAACTGCATAAACCCATAACATGCCAGCAAATCTGGGTCTATGCAGTTTTCTAGAAGTAATCACAAACAAACGAAACAGACCCTGATCTGCTGGTGCATTATTTGACAGCTGAGTAGCCTCTATGTTGCTGGCAACTTATAAGTGAGTATATATGGTACATGGTGGTACATTAGCTGGCAACTGATTTAAAGTATCACTTTTAAAAATTCTGGATACACTAGATTTGATAGAAACTCTTGCTTTCTGACCTATGTCTTAGATGGCCTGGAAATGACTCACTGTCTGAATATTATCTGTTACGACAAAGGAATGTGTCATAACATTTTTGTGGTCATGGATCTATATCTAGGTCATTTTTCGGTTCAGCAAAATGGTTTTATATTCAGACCACCACAGCCAGTGAAGAATCTCTCTGTAAACAAAACTGTGTAGCACCTTTTTCCATAGTGACCAAATTCTTTAATTTTCTTCCATTACAAATAAAAATCTGTGTTCTGCAGTTCTTCCCCAATTCTGAAAACCAATAACTCTTACTAAAGTTTCTCTTTAGGAGACCCCATTCAAGAATCTTAGAAATCCAGAGACTCAACTTTTATAACATTTCTTCCTATAATTTCAACTTTAAGGACTCATAATTATAACTCCATAGTCCATAAATAGAAATCATAAGGACTCTTGGAACTAAACATAATATTTTAATCAATAAGTCTTTTGAGAACCTATCTTATTTGCAAATGAAAAAGACAATGTTCTATTTAAGGAATTTCAGTCCTTTCACAGCCAACTTTGGAACACTCATTACTAAAATCAGCACCTGGGTCTTTAGGTGAGGAATTGAAAGCACATGTTTCAAACAGACCTAGATTAATATGGTTTTCTCCACACAGAAGCTTGCATCAAGGATGGGTCTATATTGAGAAATACAGGTCTGATCAAGAGCATTTAAAAATTTGAATTTATTGAACTTTTAAAATATCATGGTGAGCTGAATTAGCATCCTTAAGTATATAGAGGACCAATTAATCTAATAACTTAGAGAAAATCCTTTCCATCTCTCAATGGATTCAAAGAAATCTGTTGCTAACACAGACAATGACATGCAATAGTACATGGTGCTTGCACATTATGGTCAATATATACACAACACTATATGCTCTGTATGTATTGTATTCCAATCTGTAGAAATAATGATTTTGACACAAAACTGGGATATTCCAAGGCTGTCAGGATGTATGTACATATATGAATATTAGAGGTGTGTCGTATTACTCGTATACCAGTATACCACGTCATTTTTTTCTGGTGGTACATACCACGGTACATTTTTACTGTACTGTTATGTCAGTAGTTTCTGTGAGCAAGGAAAGTATGGAAAATCCAGAGGATCTAAATGATATTAACATCTTGTTTTCATTATTCGTAACCAAATTAAAAGTTCAATGAATTAACTTTGTTGTATTTGAGAGAAATTAATGGTGAATATTACAAATATAATTTTATTACATCCCATTTAATCATACTTGGCTGATCTGGTGTGCGTTCCAGATGTTCAATCTGTGATTCCGAATTGCTCACCTAAAATTTCCATATCGCATGCACAACCTGAAACTAATTTTACAACTTGAAATATTGAGTAATAATCCACTTAATATCTGGAATGATTTATTGCTATACATTTTAAATTATTAAAACATTTCAACACATTTAAAATTGTAAAAAATGCAGTCATATCTGGTGAAAATGACCACTTTTATTGCTGGGGATACTGGGAGACTTCCGTAAGTAGCAACAAGCAATTTATGTGCATTTCATGGTAGACCAAGAAATTTTAGTTGAGATGGACAATAATTTCTTGGACAGAATCTTTGACAATGAGTTTGAAATTAAGCTGGTGTGCAAAGTAACATCACACATGAGAGAGAGAGAGAGAAGAGAGAGTACTTTGCTGTTTAAATCCTGCACTGGAAGTTTTAAAAATCCAGACAAAGTAAGAAAGACTCAGGTAGACATATCAAAATTCATTAGGCATGGATAGAAATGCCTCCACATTTATAGAAACGTTTACCCCTCCCCCATCTAATTAGACACTAAAATTAGTGATAACTGATTACTTTAATGAAACCAGATGGTTTGTACAGTACTAGAATAGATAGTTTCAATAGTTACAGCATAGCTCAATACAGATACATGTATTTGTTTACATTTTAATTTCTTGCTACTGTTCAAGTGAAAAATAAAGACATGAAAACAAAACAATATTATTTAGAATTTCTTGTTAAAAAATATCCAAACGATTCTTTAAAAAAAAGTCTGCATTTTATCGAAAGAAACTGGATCTTCATTTAGCTAAAAAATATACTTAAATTATCACCTTTATGTTTAATGCATCAATAATGTCTTATAATGAAAACATAAAAATAGAGAGCTTAAAAGTACTGTAAAATAATAAACTTTCTCTAAAACAAAATTGAATGTATTTAAGTACTGTTATTCTGTAAAATTTGACATTCATTTGGAAGTCGCGTGTGTGTCTTCTGTATGTATGAAGAAAGAGTCGATTTCTGGTCCAAAAATCTATGTTTCTTTCGAGTAGTAAGGAAACATACACTTGCCTATGACTGCATTTTAAATCCATTTATATGTCCCATACGACATATCTGAAACACTCAAAGATTAAGAGTTAATCATTATCATCATCTCAGCAATGAACACTTATTAATGACACAACTGCACAGTATATATCTAGGCCTAGCCCTGGCCACATACGTCATGAGAGGATTTTTCAGAGGTTGTACAATGTTTTTCATAAAATGCCAAATTCATATTTATTAAAGTATACATTACAAAAATTGAAAAGAATGTGTGAGTAAAAAAAGAATATGCAATAAATACAAAACTAAAAAATTGTTTTGTTCAGAGTATGGAAAGGTACACAAGTCTCGGCCTGAGAGCATCAATATATTTCTACACCACATCAAACTCATTCCTTCCAACCACTCAGAACAAAACATATACATTGTTTTGTACATGTATTTACGCTCCTTTAATCACACATGTCATGTATGCCAATGCAGTGGCCTTTAATCACACATCACATATGCCAATGCAGTGGCCTTTAATCACGCGTCATGTATGCCAATGCAGTGACCAAATGGAATGTTGTCAAACACACTACAGCCAGATCCAACTTTCAGAAAATTTTCAGAGTAAAAAAAAATGAAATTCAAGTCATGTTTTAGCTATTTACTAGGATAAATGAAAATGTATTAATTACAAGCATTTCTTTGTGAGGCTGCAAATCATCTTACGATTTTCAGGACTCGTTTCCGGACTCAACATTAGGTAACTTTCTCCACTAAATATTTTTTTGTTTGTTGAGTGTTTTTTGTCTACTGTCTTCACTCTATTATACCAAAAGCTTAGCTAGCAAATTTTTGGCTTCAATATCAACACATTCGATTTTTATCAAATGTCAGCATGATGTCTTTAACAGTATCAGCTATAGTGTCAGCTCACTCTCCCTACTTAAGCTACACTTTTTAGACTGCAACTTATAGAACATTTAGCATACATAAGGCAAATTCATATATGATAAGGTGATGGCCATTTTATTTTCAAGGTGGGGGGACCAAGATTTTCTTTTGAACTGAAATATTTTCTATTCTCTCAAGATAAATTTTTTTCCCTAATAATATGGTGTTCTTGTGCTATAAATCAGAGCAAATTATATTCCCACCTATTGACAGACAAGAATTAAACTAACAAGTGTCAGACCCTTGCCTCACAACACTGAATTGTTTGGTCCCTAATATAATTGCGGTATACTGTGGTATGTATCATGGTACATTCAGAAATACCACAGTACAACATTTTTTGTGGTACCTAGATCTAATGTACATTGACTCAGAAAAAAATAATGACCACAGCTTTGTATATTACATAACAGCACATTTACACTTTGCAAATAGTTTTAAATATGGACAGAATAGAATCAATAACAACTCCGGATTAATAAAAGTTTAATTATGTACAAGCCAACATCAATGAAAACATCTACAAGTCTGGGTGTGCAATAAAGAATACAGAGTGAATATCCATATAAAATACCAAATCATTCATATAAGATTAAATGAATTATATAATAAACACAGTAAGTAAACACATCACATGCCTGCAGATATAGAAGCCTACATCAGAACATAAAATAGATGCTATTGGTTTACTGCATCAATAATAATAATAATAATAATAATGTTATTATTATTATTATTATTATTATTATTATTATTTTTATTATTATTATTATTATTATTACAGTATAAGCTATCTTGAGATCTTGAGACCCCCTTCTCTTATGACAAGTGGCTTCAAATCAGAGGTTTAACATATACATAATAAATCTACATATAGAACCTGGTCTCTCAAAATAGGTGGTCTCATATCAGTGGTCTCTCAAGACAGGATTTACATTATTATTATTATTATTATTATTATTATTATTTCCAATGAGTTGTTATTTCAGATGAAATGTATGAAACTATTCCTATAAAAAAATAGGTCATCCTCAAAAAAAAAAAGAGAATCCTTCTTAGAAAGTGATACCGGTACTCTCTCTGCTGGGTGAAAAGAATTTCCAGGAATTCAAGATAAAACCATTTCTTCCTTTTAAATGTTGAGCGTTCAAACTATCTCTGATATGACCTTCTGTTTTGGAGGATTAACAACAACAACAACAAACTTGGGTGTCTGATCAGCACCATTTTAATTTTAGGACAAACTAAATGATGGAATGGATGTATGTGGTAATCTTCTAAGTAGTTAAGAGGAACTAACAATAATAAACTAACAGACATATGATGAAAGACAAATGACTGGAAGAACAATGGACAACAGACCATTTCATAGGATCTCATTGTCTATGATCATCAGAGCTAAATATAGGTAGGGTGCACTTACTGGGAGTGGATGTATGGAATGCGTTAAACACAACAGGAAATGTACAATGCATCAAAAAACATTATTTGATAGAAAAAAAAACTGGCACAATAAATGCATTCTGTGAAAGGACAACCTGTCACCCTATGAGCTCTCCTGGTCTGGCAGAGTGCACTTGCTGGGAGTAGGTGTATACAATGCTTCAAATACAATAGGCTGTACAGTATGAAATATGTCAAATACAATAACTCTTATATGATTTGAGAAAATCTGGCACATGAAATATGCCTTCTGTCATTGAGTTCTGTTTGTACACCCTCAAGCATTGTCTAGTGAAGAACAAAAGGATCAGAATTATCCTTCAAATAAAGCTGAGATAATCCATCACTGTTATTGAAAGTTAAGGGGGTATGCTTGAGAACATCCCAATGATCAATAAGCCAAATGATAAATGAAAATCATAACTGGCTTTTTATAGCAATTCATTAATCATGCTATTAGCATCCATCCATCCATCCATCCAACCATCCATCATTCCATCCATCCATCCATCCATTCATTCATTCATTCATTCAATCATTCATTCATTCATTCATTCATTCATTCATTCATTCATTCATTCATTCATTCATTCATTTATTCATTCATTCATTCATCAGAGAATTACCAGGGTCTGGAACTAACACACTGTATGTTAGTCACATATACTCCCAGAAAAAAACAGTCCATTTTTCAGCCCCAGTGCTAGACATCACTATAAACTGCCAAACTGCAGACATTGTAGCGATATGACTGGATTTTTTTTTTAAAGCTACCTTAAAAGTCCAAAATCACACACATTCCCCTTTGTAAATGCTCATGATCAAAGCTATATCTCTCAGTATCAACCTGTCCTTGATGCAAGCTTCTGTGTGGATAAAACCATGTCAGCTGTGGCATTATTTTAATATCCATGCATCTGAAACAGGTGTTTTCAATTTTGCACTGACAGAATCATGTGCTAATTTAACTATTGTTATAAAATCAACTCTCTGAAAGGACTGAAATAGTATTTCCAAACCCATATATACATATACATGTGTGTGTGTGTGTGTGTGTGTGTGTATATATATA
Organism: Sinohyriopsis cumingii; assembly: GCA_028554795.2. NCBI lineage: Eukaryota > Metazoa > Mollusca > Bivalvia > Unionida > Unionidae > Sinohyriopsis > Sinohyriopsis cumingii. Next base: position 3,515,469 of record JAPYKE020000076.1, on the reverse strand, counting down.
TATATATATATATATATATATATATATATATATATATATATATAAATAATCATTTAAAACTGAAAAATACCCAATTAGTTTAGCAGATATTGAATTTCACTCAATTTTAATTTTTGGGGTGAAATATGAAGTATGTCCAAAAGTCATCTCTGGCATGGTACAAATTTGTCATTATTTGTTTTGTGAGGGCTGAAAATGTGTCTAGTTTATATGAATCTTTACCTGCACCAGTCTGAATTTTTTGCTGGATGCCATCTTGAAGCTTTTCAGCATTCATGAGGAGTCTGGTAGATGACATCACACAGAAAGGAGCATGAAGTTAGGTGCAAACAATTCTGTCCTCTTCTCTTAACTTGATCTCTTATCCAAGAATCAATAATCCATCCCACATTAAACACCTGTAACGAAACTGGCTTGTTAATAAAGTCAGTATTAAGGAAAAACATTGATTTTAATTAAATTGCTACATAATAAATACACAATAATCCATGTTTATTGACCACAAACTGTCCAACAAAAATGTATCAGTTCACACTGTATTTGACAACTAATAATCAGCTTAGAAATATCAAGCAATAAGTACATAAAAAAGGCGAAGAGGCTTACCTGACATTGGCCAATGAGCCTAATGCAATCTGGATGAGAATGATGCCTTCTGCCTAATTTGATCACAGTTTATTAAGCAGCTTAAAAACAAGGTCTTTAATACATTTAGTAGTGGCAGCCATATTTGATTGGTGACTGACATATTTTTTGTAAAATGATACACTTACAAATATGCCACTGTTGTGGTAGGTCATGGTGGCAAGTAAAAAGAGACACCATATCACTAAACAAATGTATGTATCAGATTTCATTAGTTCAAATATCCTGCCAAATTATGCAATTCACCTATAAGCCAGTAAGTAAAATTCAACTGCAAACTGCACATACCCAGATCTGCCATCCCATAATACACCAGCACACCTGTTGTTTCTTAACTATAATCAACAGAACAAGTAACATAGACCCTGATATGCTGGTGCCTTAATTAATGGCAGATCAGGGTATATGTTGTTTGCAGTTAGACTCATTTTATAAAAGAGTACAGATAATCCTGACATTCTCAGTTCTGAATTCTAAGCTTCTAAATGACAGTTCATTTCAACGGGTTACATGTCCCAAATATTATATTCTCAGGTCTGGAAACATTCTAAACGGATCAACTTCAATGGCCAGAATCAAGATGTGCATTTTTAAAAATGCAATCATTTCTTAACCAAAAGATTGAACATTTTGAATAGCCAAGAATTTTTTAAACTTGGCCTTAACTGCCAGACAAAAACTTCTTCCACCTCTTATTTTGTTACACAATCCCATGTAGCTTGTTATGTTCAAATACAGACTGCAGGGATGCACTCTGAGCAAGCCCATGGACATGATTTTGTTACAAAATACTATCTACTTTGTCATCCTCAAAATGCTGGTGGGTGCGAAGAAAACTAATTTTAATTATGCACTGCTTAGCCATTGCTATTGCATCCTTTTTACTTTTTTGTGGGGGGCCCCGAGTGGCTGAGTGGTCTAAAGTGCTCACCGTTCCAGATCACTGCCATCTCACCTCTGTCTGCATGGGTTCGAGTCCAAGGCTCGGCTAGCGCGGGTACGTGGGAAAGCTTGCCAGTAGCTTCTCATGGGTCAGTGGTTCTTCCCTGGGTTTTCCAGGGTTCTTCCTCCACCAGTTATACTGGCCGCCATGTATAGCCTATCTTGTGCTGAAAAATGGCATTAAACCGTACAACAACAACAACAACAACAAAGCCTCATCTAATCCATTTTTGAATACATCCTCCCAAAAAGTGGACAATTGACAATAAGACACAGTACACTCAGGCACCTGGCATGATCTTGTACAAAACAAGGGAGGGAAGGGAGGGGAGAGGAGGGAAGAGGTGAGGAGAGGAGAGGAGATACTTGTACATATAGTGTGCTATATGACTCTGAAAACTACAATTGCTATAACCAGTGGATATTTGCTACCAGACAACAATGTTAAGCATCATGTACATAACTATTAATTATGCTTTCATTTTCAGTAATTGTAATATTTTGTCAATTGGTTTGAATCTGTAGTTTCTAGTCATATTTTTTTAATTTCCTATTTTTTATTCATACAAATGTCACCTTGAATTTTAGATGGAATTTCAGCATTGTTCTTTCAAATAATAGTTGTTCATTAGTGGTGCAGTAATAGTGTCAAAACATTCCACACATCTCCTACCTGTCCTAAAATTAAGAAAATTAAAAAAGAGATTATAAAAGGAGTAAATAGTAACATGCACAACTGCTTCATTTTGGACCACTATGCTATAAGATTAGACAAAGCCACATCTGTGTATACTCACAAGTCCAACTGCAAACTGCTGATCTAACAGTTTGTTAGGAGTAATCAGTTATTTGTGTGTGATTTAGATTTTTAACAGTTTTTCAGTCATATCGCTATGATGTCTGCAGTGTGGCAGTTTATAGTGGTGTCTAGCACTGTGGCATCATGCTGCAGACATGTAGCATCATGTCCCACCCAGTCACATTATCCTAATCGCAGGCCAACCAGTCCTAACACTAACCTCTTAATGCTGAGCGCCAAGTGAGGCAGCTGTTAGTACCATTTAAGTCTTTGGTATGACTTGGCTGCGAATCGAAATCATGACCTCCCGCATCCGAGGCAGACACTCTGACCACTAGGCCACTGGAGCAGTCTGGAGTAATTAGTCAAACAAACAACACAGATCCTGATCTGCAGGCTCATTATGCTATGGCAAATCTGGATCTTAATTTTTAGCAGTTTTACTTCACTTATAAGTGAGTACATATGGTGTTATTCTGACTCCATATCTCCCATTGCAAAATGAATACAAGTGACCCTTACAGATTTGACGAGACTTGATATAGGCAATATGTGGGTGAAGTATCCCTATTCAGGTTTTAATATGTCTGTAGAAACTGACAGAAAATCAAGTATTTATCTCTCTTTTTTCCACACGGTGAAACTTTAAACTTGACAAAGTATGTTTTTATGGAAACAAGTCAAAGCCAGTTCACATACTGATTAACTACAACAACTGGCCAAAGTTTAGTCTTTTAATCTGCTTAAAAGGCAGTTGGTATTGTAGGTTTAATACCATTTTTCAGCACATGATAGGGTATACATGGTGGACAGTATATTTGGTGGAGGAAGACCCTGGGAAAAACCACCAACCCACTGGAAGCTACTGGCAAGCTTTCTCACATACAGTCGACTCCACTTAACTGCACATCGGTTAACTGCACACTCCGGATAACTGCACGTAGTCACGCCGGTCCCGTTTTTCCCCAATGCTTTTCAATGATAACAAACTTCGGATAACTGCACTTCGTTTAAATGCACACTCCAGATAATAGTACGATAAATGTTCTGCCCGTGGCACATTATTCATTACAATTTTACTCCGGTTAACTGCACAATGTATAGTCAGGATCAGTTATTGCCAGTTTACTGCTGTAGTGCTTCAAAAAAGCTGACAATTAAGCCGGTAAATGCGACTCTGTAAATGATTGACATGTAAAGGACGCCATAGGCGGTAGATACATGTATATTCCCGCCCACCAGGGGGCAATAGCATGGTAACAATCATATGTTGCAATAGATGACGATCTTCAGACAGAAGGTGAAATTGACAACTCAGTAGAAAATGATGAAAGAAGTGATGACGACGATGCAGTAGATGACCAGGTTTCATCTAAAGTCGCTATTCAGTCACTCCAGAATTACGCAGATTCATGGAACAGAGAGAATGTGAGCTATTTGAACCGTTTTACAAAATAGAGTCGGCAATTCACCAACTTATTAGTAAAACTTGTGTGCAGACATCAACTGCCGATTTCTTTCGGAAATCGTCAATTTCATTGTGTCTGATTTAACAATATTACGTTAGTGTTGTTCATTGTAGACTCTTGTTTCATTTAAGTAAACGTTGAAAGAGTGGATTCTAATCATCTTTATACGTTATTCTTCACATATATTCGTGCCATGCTGATTTAAAGCTGTACTATACCGTACTTCGGTTAACTGCACACTCTGTTTAACTGCACAGTCTCGTGATGGGCCCGAGGCTGTGCAGTTAACTGGAGTCGACTGTACCTATACTGGCTGAGCTGAGACTCAAGCCCACGTGGACAAAGGTGAGAAGAGAGTGATCCGTAAAGACAAGTATCTTATACTGCTCGCCCCCTTGGGACCTCATCTCAGTAGGATGAGATGAAGTTAATTTTCTAGCAAAGGGTAAAAGAGACATTCATTGGACTTGGTTTAAACAGACCATTCAATGTGGCTAAGCCAGGTATCTTCCACTAACTGTCTTAGTTTTAGGCAATCTATAAATAAAATAATTTATTTTCACAGGTATCAATTTTTACTTATGTGCAGAAAATTACATTTTTCTTGAGCCTTTAAATTCATGGATTGGGAAAGATGCCTTGTTATTTCCATGTAAAGATCACTTTTGTTGGGTCCTTAATATCATGGATTGGGAAAGGTGCCCTGTTCTTTCCATTCAAAGATATTTTTTGATGGGTGGGGTGGGGTGGGTGTTTGAATGGATTGGGAAAAGTGCCTGGTTCATTCCATGCAAAGATCTTTTTTGTTGTGGGGGTGGGGGGTGTTTAAAAAGAATTGGGAAAGGTGCCCTGTTCTTTCCATTCAAAGATCTTTTTTGGTTGTGAGGGGTCACAGGTGGGTATTTAAATGGATTGGGAAAAGTGCCTTGTTCTTTTCATGCAAAGATCATTTTTTGTTGGGGGTGTGTTTAAATGGATTGGGCAAGGTGCCTTGTTGTTTCCATGTAAGAACCACATTTTTGTTGGGTTTTTAAATTCAATGCCCAAAGCAATCCCGTAATCCATGAAAATTGGTCTCCCATGAACAACAGTGGCTTTACAGTATTATTTAATACTCATAACTGCATATGAGGCAAACAGACACCTGGGAATGGATGTATATATTATCGCATATTTCTAACATATCTCTTCATTCAATACCTTGTACACGTACTCATCTAATTAGGAATTCGTCATCTGCATTTTCATAAATATTATTAAAATTATCGGCACACATGCATTTTATTTCCATGCTCTTTATGCTTTGCTATGCAATCGAAATGGGTGATTTTACTGCTTATCGTATATTCATGAAAGTGATTCATTTTCAATACAAAAGCAGAATACTTTGCAGGTAAACACTCAGAACGGTGATGAATTTATTAACCACTTCAGAACCTGAAATTTATAAAATGATTATTCTATCACATATAATAACTTTTATGCATGAATACGAATATCGGACTCACTAAGCTGAGAAAAAAATAATCCATCCTTCACTGATTAAATAGTATGTAATTTAAATGAAATATAAATTATGTTTGTAAATTTTAAGTCTTAAATATATTTATGCAGTGGCCGACCCCCACCCCCATTCCGCATTGCCAAGAATGGAAAGAGAAAGAGAGTGAAAATGAGGGGCATATTTAAGGGAAATGCCTTTCATCATGGCTTCAGTATGCAGACCCTGGCCGTCTTGATTAACTTTCAACTCACTTTTAGCAGAGTAGTTTGTCCAGCTGAAAGTATACCAGTAAGTTAATGAACAAGGAAGTCCATAATAGCAAGTAAAACAACCTAAAAACAAGCCTTAAGGAGTGATGGACCAATGCATGGATGAATCGACTGGAGTAATGCTATTTATACCCCTACTACTCTCTGATAAAGCTCATCTTGACTCAGTTCTGAAGTTCCTTTTTGATGAGGATATCTCACCGATTCGAAGGCAGATTATAAAGAGATCTATTTATCATATATGCTCACTTATACAACTGCAAATTGTACAGACCCAAATCTGCCTTCACAACAAGTACCAGCAGATCTGGGTCCATGCAGTTTGTTAGGAGTAATCAGAGGAACAAACAATGTAAACCCTGATCTGCATGTGCATTATGCCACAGCAGATCAGGATCTTTGTTGTTTGTAGTTTGACTTTTCAGTGAGTATATCCAGTACTTTTATTGTCTAGCATCATTCACACCCAGTATTCAAACTATTTTGTTGGTTATGTTGTATTTTTATCATGATAAACCCACCTGGCAAATTATAAACATTTATCTCTCCTGATAAAGCCCCTCCTTACACTTCAGCCCCTCTTGTAACACCAAAATAGTCATGGACTTAATTACTACCTTTACTGTAACACACTATGGGCATATATTTAACTACAGCCCCTCTTGTAACACAAGTATGGACCTTGATTTAATTACAGTGCCTCTTGTAACACAGTATGGTCATGGATTTAATTATAGTTCCTCTTGTAACACAAGTATGGACCTTGATTTAATTACAGTCCCTCTTGTAACACAGTATGGGCATGGATTTAATCACAGCCCCTCTTGTAAAACAGTATGGGCATGGATTTAATTACAGCTCCTCTTGTAACAGCATGGGCATGGATTTAATTACAGCTCTTCTTGTAACACTATATTCATGTATTTAATTACAGCCCCTCTTATAACACAGTATGGGCATGGATTTAATTACAGCTCTTCTTGTAACATTATATTCATGTATTTAATTACAGTCCCTCTTATAACACAGTATGGGCATGGATTTAATTACAGCTCCTCTTGTAAAACAGTATGGGCATGGATTTAATTACAGCTCCTCTTGTAACACAGTATGGGCATGGATTTAATTACAGCTCTTCTTGTAACATTATATTCATGTATTTAATTACAACCCCTCTTGTAACACAGTATGGGCATGGGTTTAATTACAGCTCTTCTTGTAACATTATATTCATGTATTTAATTACAGCCCCTCTTATAACACAGTATGGGCATGGATTTAATTACAGCCCCTCTTGTAACACAGTGTGGTCATGGATTTAATTAGTTTCTCTTGTAACACAGTATGGGCATGGATTTAATTACAGCTCCTCTTGTAACATAGTATATTCATGTATTTAATTACAGCCCCTCTTGTAACACAGTATGGTCATAGATTTAATTACAGTTCCTTTTGTAACACATCATGGGCATGGATTTAATTCAGCTCCTTTTGAAACATAGTATATTCATGTATTTAAGTACAGCCCCTCTTGTAATATAGTATGGGCATGGATTTAATTACAGCTCCTCATGTAACATAGTACAGTTGTGTATTCGATTACAGCCCTTCTTAAAGCACACGGTCATGGATTTAATTACAGCCATTCTTGTAATATAGTATATTCATGGATTTGGATAAATTTTGTTGTTGCTGCTCAATTTATTTCACTTAATACTTCTACTTGGTTAATAAAAAAATGTTTATAATTTTGTATCATATCATTAGATACACTAATGGGGGTGGGTTGCTTTATTATCAAAGCCATAACTGAATAAATGTGATCTTGTCAGTTTAAAGCCATTTCTCAGCACATGATAGGCTAAATATGGTGGCCAGTATATGCAGTGGAGGAAGAACCAAGAAGAATCCTGGAAGAACCACATACAAATGGGAAGCTACTGGCAAGCTTTTTCACATATCAACAATGGATGAGATGAGACTCAAACTCGCATAGATGGAGGTGAGATGTGTGAGTGATCTGTAAAAGTGCCTTAGAACATTCAGCCACCCCAATATAAAGTGCCTTAGAACACTTGGCCACCTCAATAGTAAGTGCCTTAGAACATTCAGCCACCCCAATATAAAGTGCCTTAGAACACTCAGCCACCCCAATATAAAATGCCTTAGAACACTCAGCCACCCCAATATAAAGTGCCTTAGAACACTCAGCCACCTAAATATAAAGTGCCTTAGAACACTTGGCCACCTCAATATAAAGTACCCTAGAACACTAAGCCACCTCAAAATAAAGTGCCCTAGAACACTCAGCCACCGTGATATAAAGTGCCTTAGAACACTTGGCCACCTCAGTATAAAGTGCTTTCAAACACTCATCCACTCCAATATAAAGTGCCTTAGAACACTTGGCCACCTCAGTATAAAGTGCCGTAGAACACTTGGCCACGTCAATATAAAATGCCCTAGAATACTCAGCCACCTCAATATAAAGTAAGTCAATTGTAACATGGATCACTATTTAGGCTCCCAAGAACAGTTTTTATCATACCTCCATATAAAGTGACTCAGTGGTAACACGGTACACTAACAGGGCTCTGATCTGGGTCTATGTAGTTTGTTCCACTGGTTACTCCTGACAAATTGCACAGACCCATATCTGCCTTAGTAGGATCCGACTTATAAGCAATGATAAAAACCAATGTCAGACAATATTAGAATCTGAGACTGACAATTTTTTTTCCAAAAGTGGAACATAGGCTTAATAAAGTGTGAACTATCACCCCAAAAAGCCAAGGGTGAACTTCAATGAAACATATTACATCATGCAACAAAGCCCAAAAGAACAAAATACAAGAATATAAAAAATGTCTATGACTGGGACATTTCTCCCACCAAAGCACCTGATCAAGAATTCATCTGTGAACATTTTGCTCATGGCAAGATCCCAACATCTCATTAGGGTTACAATTTATTACCTGCCATGGATAATAGATGGGTTTGATAGTCACAGAGCGTGATTCAAGTACTTACTGTACCTCATACCCTTTGACCATTTATATATCTACACACCAGGACCATTATCAGTGGCATGCAAAGTGAACAATCAGAAAATCTGCAAATGGAAAGTCAAATGAAACATTAACTACTGACCAAATAATGCATACTAGCTCATCTATTTCACCCAAAACAGGTCAGTTGCCTGAGGTCTCCTATGATTGTACATGTACGATCATTTAATATATATACGCACTTGTAAGACAAACTCATCTGCAAATTGCAAAGACCCAGATCTGGCAGATCTGCGTTTGTGCAGCTTGTTAGGAGTAATCAGTAGGAAAAAATAAAAACACCTCCTCTGCATGCACATTATGCTATGACAGATCAGAATCATTGTTGTTTACAGTTATACTCACCATACAAGTGAGTATAATACACAGTATTTATCAATAATAATATTTAAAATGACCTAAAAAAAAAACATCCTGACCAAAGCCTACAAATGTTAAAACATAGTTTTGAGGAGGAGTGAAAGTAATTTTAATTATACAATACTTACATGTAACTATTGCCTAGCTTGCCTGTTCAATGCGAATAAACCTTCCCCCAGACTACATAACTGTCAATAAGCCATTCCATTCACATGCACCTCACATGTCCCTGCACAAAGCAGTCATCGTTTTCACAAATCATGATTATGCCAGGAGTTAGAATAGTGTGAGAGAAGGGTATTAAGCAATAGCAATGGAAAAGTACTGCATACTGCATGCAGTACAAGTATTACCCCCCCTCCAAAAAAAATGCATTTTAATATCAGCAATATATAATACCAGTCAGTGATGCATATCTATAATTGTCCATGAGGTGGGTAAGCTCATGTGGTAAACTAATCAAAACAGAGTAAAAATGGAATGTATTCATCATCCAAGGGAGAGATCCCCTGTTCAAAATGTTGTTCCTTTGGGCCAGGTGATGTGATGCAACTATGGGTCCCAGAGAAAAATTGCCTGTGCCACCTTGTGCTTAATGGAGGCAAAGGATAAGGTAGTACAGATCACCAAAATGCTACATTCACAAAATTCTCCAAAAGAAGAATGACTTTAATAGGTTTATATAGCAGTGACAGTTTAAAATCCTCTGCTTTTAATTTCATAAAAGAAAGGCCTCTATCAGTAAGGACTTACTATGGTGACAATTCACTGTGAGATAGTAAAAGCCATTAAGAGGAAGGAAAAGATGTTTGCTCCTTTCCTTTTCCCTTTCAAAGCATTAGGATAGAAATGTAGAGCCCTAACTAGGCATAAAAGCCTATCTTGATTATCTCCAGCACAGCTTCAACTGAGATTGGGGCTCTCAACTGGCGGGGTAAAGATGTAGTTGCATAATGATATCAAATAATGTAGACTTTCTACTCGCATGTAATAATACAGCAGAACAAATTTTGAGATTTGATTTTTCATACTTAAAATGACTGGTTTAAGAACTGGAGCTTGTGTCTGGGTTTTACACTTTTGGACCTTAGATCTAAATTAGACCAGTCTGAACTGCACACAGACAGATGAACCTTTGCAAAAAGTACAGTAGGTTTCATATCTGGAGTAAAATGGGTCCAGGACACAAGAATCATGGATCAATATGCAAAAAAGGGAAAAAAGGAAGTCCAATTTTCACCCAAGTGCACATACATGGCCAAAGTCAACCAATCAATAATAACATCTTGTATGCACCTAAGGATTAAGTTTTCACTCCCGTGTGGGATAACAGGAAAGGGGAAGATACCAATCTGTTCCACATCCCTAGTCTGAACCTGGTAGACAGACTCCTGTGCAGGGTGTGACAGTATAGTGGGGATATGGGAGAACTTGGTCCAATCCCTCTCCCCGTACTAATAGTGATGACTGGTGCCTATTCAGCAACTGGTATGAGATGACTGGTGGCCAGCTACCGATATGATCTGACTGGTCAATGAAACAAACTGACCAGTGACTAGTCATCATACACCGACCAGTCACTTTGATAAATTGAACAGTGACCACTGACTGGTCATCAAGGCCAGAGGCTGGACCACCTAGCTGTCAACGAACAATCACTCTTCATGCTAACTGGTCAGTGATGGGTCAGCAGTCAGAGCACCAAGATATGTCACATTCCAATTCATTCATGACTCATGCTCCTTCCATTTGGGACTGCTCCGGTGGCCTAAGTGGTTACAGCATCCACCTCGGACATGGGAGGTTGTGGGTTTAAACCCTGGCCATGTCATACAAATGACTTATAAATATGGTATTAACAGGTGCCTCGCATGGCGCTCAATACGAGTCGGCCTGGTGTGAGGATAATGTGACTGGGTGGGACATGACACCCCAGTGTGAGACATCACTATAAATTACCACACTGCAGATAATGTAGCAATATGGCAAAATAAATTAAAGTTACATTAACAATCCAAATCACACACACATACACATCCTCCCTCTTGGAAGTGTGTGACACACCATTCAATGTGTGAGACAAGTGGTACATCTCCCCAGTGTATCCCCCAGGGGTGTAAAATTGAGGGTACAAAAAAAACCTAGGTGTCAAAAATGGGGGTCAAATAAAAAATGTGGGGGCCAAAAATGTACTGACAAATTTCATACGACTCGTACTTTTTCAGCTTGAAATAGGATATTGCAACTTGCACAACATACTCTCTCTCTCTCTTTCTCTAAACATTCAAATACACCAACATGCACAATTAACAAACAAATGCATTGTCCATTCAAAGAATAATTTTATTAGTTCATTTTTCTTTTAAAGTCGTACTTTTAACAGTCTCCTCAACAATATTATAGCCCAACACATTACATATAAGCCAATACAAAAAGCCAAATAAATCTTTTTAACCAAATGGGAGTTAATTTATTGCCTTTCATCAAATGTGTACTATCATAGGTTTCATTGTACTTCATCCTAGAACACATTTATCCAAATATCAAGGAGGATACTGATTCATCTTCTTTCTAATAAGTTACACTTGAACTTTAAGATCTTTCTTTTATTGCAGTAAAAGTTAAAAACCAACAAAATCTGCAATGACCAGCTTACTTTGTAATCCAAATAATGCATTTGTCTCTGCAAGTTTACTGATTTCTATGTTGTGAAATAATGTTTTAGGTTATAATGTGTTCTCCAGATATCTTATGGCAAACGAGGGCCTATTTTTAAAAATTCTAAAATCCTGTCATGAAAGGATTATTCACTTTTGCAGTCTTTGCAATCACGCGATCAGAAGTCACACAGGTAATCATAATGAATATTCCAGTCAAGGGAATAATTTTCTCCATTTTTCATTAAAGTTAGATCCACAGTTACTCTTTTGTGTTCTGCTTCTTTCACTTTCTTCGCTAATGCTTTTTAGTGCAACGAGCCTTGATGTTAAATATCAAGAACAGCTTGCTGAGCTCGATGGAAATTGCAAGAAGCTCGCGAGATTAGGGGAAGCTAGTCCGTCATAACATTGCCTATGCTAGTCTGGTTCATTGTTTTATATGTTCCCTGCATTGCACTTTGCTATACAAATAGAGGAGCAAGGCAGGGAGCAAACAAAGCGGGGAACCACTCAATGCCTATACACGAAGTATATACGATGCCATCCATCATCCAATGCATTGGGTATTAAAAAAATCATGATCATATTATGAAAATCTTTTGTGTCAAAAAAAAGCACGGTAACAAAATGTGTGCGTCAATTTTCTCCAGCATGCGTTCCTGACGCACAAATGTGCGTAAAGGGAAACACTGTCTCCTACCTCACTGAAGGCAGTGACATGCAACTCAGAGCCTGACGGGTGTTCAACTTCTCCTCCCTTTCAGTGGGAAGACAATCTACTCCTTGAATATTCATTCCCTCCTACAGGAGCCTCACCTGTCTCTGAAGAGGCTGGTTCCATAAGCTCCTGGGACCAGAGAGGGCTCTTCCAAACTGAAAAACTAGTCACCTTTTAGTGGGTCTCCTGGTGCATTGCATGAGAAAAACCTGAATAATCAGAAGATGAGGGGAAGTGACATTTTCTCTGCACTAAGTTCATCTGGAATTGGCATGATTCCCGATTTTAATAGTCGTCCATATTGTGCAAAATGTACAACAATTCTTTCGTGAGCACTTTGAACAATTGAGGCACACTGGTCAAGTGTCCCAAGGCCCTTCTTGTGGACACAGTCTTTCCCACAGACTGCCCAGACACTGTTCTCTGAAATTAACAGATACCTGAAAGACAACTATAAATAATAATGTAATGCTAAAATGTCAAACATGAAACTCACCTGTTTGTATGGAATGTGTGCCATACACCTGAGTGCAGAAGGTAAAGAATGATCACACTCCTTGGAAATTTACCTGTTTTCTTAATAAGGAAGATATTTCAATTGTCAAACTTTTATTGTTCTTCAGAAGCAATGCAAACATACAAAAACAATATGGTGCAAGTCATGTGAACAATAAACATCATGAAAAAGTTTTTAAAAATAATTAATCAATTATTTAAATGGTAGGAATGCAGGTTCCTGTTAACTTAGGGTTGGGCCTATACTGCATTATTTCCTAGCACAGAAGACTCACCAATTAACAACAGTATACTGACTCTGAAGGGGCAAATTTCTGGCGATCTATGAGGAACACACTAGCTGAGACCAGAGAACAATTAATTAGATTTATGGAGACAAGCACGTATCAAATCGCCATACTGCCATGATCGCTAATGTCTTTTAGAGGGGAGAATTTCATTGTTAATTAAGCATTCATTTATTTAGCCAACATAAGACTGGTGGAGACAAAAGCTAACTTCGATTCCATAGTGTAAAAATGTCAAAATGGAAAGATCACAGAACACCGTTACTCAAATTACAAGGTCAAGTTGATCCCGACTTTGGCACCTCTGGAAAAAGGCAGCAGATATATTTGATTCTGATTGGTTACACTAAATCTCATAACACTGTTGTCAAGAAAAACCGACAAACAAATTTGGTGGTAGAAGTGAGGAACGCTGAAAGCTCAAAGGGAGAGAATAGCTCCTGTGACATATTAACTCTGAGACGTATCCTGGGACGTATTATCTCTGAGATGTATTCTGAGGTGTATTCTGAGACATATCTGTGAATCTACATGCTACGCATAGAGTTGATGACCGAAAGAGGCAAAACAGGGGGAGGTTGAAGGAACAGCTACAGTGGAAGTGGAGTGAATGGAGAAGCAGGTTATGCAATTGTACAAGGCATTGACTTTGATTGTTCACTGTATCCTATGATGAACTAAATCTATCATTATAACAGATCGGCTACTTTATTTAAACATATTTGTGCTTTTTTTGTAATTCAGTGAAGGTTTTTTTTCTAGGAGCAGAGTATATTCCTGATGTAATGAATTCCCAGAATTGTTTATTCTAATTTATTAAATTGTTGTTTACATGTATGGGGGCTTGTGTTGATCTGTTCTATATCTCTGCTCAGCTCTCTATCTATTCCACCTATAAGTTTTGCCCCTTATATTTATATTTACTCGAACCAGGCAATAACACTGAGGGTGGTAAACCTCTAGATAACGAGAACCAAATTAAGTGGACACCTTGAAAGAAGGTACAATCTGCCAACCCAAAAACCTCTTGCAGGAAGAGGGGACTTTGTGTAAGGTTTCTACAGAGTGGACTGTGGGTACGCTTACACTGATGACTGAAGCATGGGCAACCATGGGAGGGGAGAGGGGCTAGTTCTGTAAACAAATATATCCGTTTCATTCTGGCACTGCCTCACCCAACACCCCACTGTGCTGGAAATATTCCTGTGGATGTCCATCAAGAACACGGATGTACTCTAACCTCTAAAGGCAGGATACAACATCGTAACCTACGAGGTCCTTTCCAGAACCAATTGCTACAAAAGGACATGGATTACCCGCATATAAATAAAGACAAAATGGATGAATACAACACCGAGATAGAAAGGTTCACTATTCTGCACACTGGCATGTGAGATGTCTCGTTAACAAATTTTCACTGTGCACTTGGAGATTATTAAAACAAGGTTTCTCATCACAAAAAAGTAAAACCTGCAGAAGTGAATACATTAGTGCTGATAATAGGGTTTATTTACTTCAAAAACTAAGGAAAAAGGAACTTTATCAAATAATATCAAAATAATGATCTGTCTGTCAGCTTAATGAGAGAAAAGGACAACTAAAAATGTGATTCTGACTACTAGGAAACATTACTTTAAAAACTTAATTTCAACTACACATTCCTCAACTAATTTTTAAGATCTCTGAGGTGTTCAAGCTACAGAGATTCTCTTTAGGAAATAATGACTTGAAAAGATTTATCTATTTCAATAGATTTTAATATATTTGTTTTCATGGTCAAAATTTTTAATAATCTCCAAGTGCACTATCCAAATATTGCAACAACAAAAATACATATTGCTTTTCAAGTCATCATTTCAATTCTTACATTTCTGATAAAAAAATTCTGCTGTTTTACACATATTTCACTCAGCTGAAGTACTCAGACTACATGTGAGTTTTTTGCTTAACCAATGGAACCGTACTAATACGATGATGCAAGAACAAGAATCTTACATCATATACAGCATTACTATTCGTTACACACGCAGACCTCCAAAAGATGTATCTATTGTGCAAGATGAAAATCATTTTTTCTCAGCGCTTTGCATTGGAAAACAAAATAAGTTCATGCTATAATATATATTTACTCTTATTTGTAAAATAAAACAAGTTCTTTAGAACATTGTGTTAAAAAAATGTTCTAATTCAACAACTCGATAATGCAGATTTCAAGTTTTTACGGACAGCCCCAGGAAGAAAAATTTCTTACCTATAGGGTACACTCTCATTATAATGCTGTAGACCTCATAGTGTTACTGTCTTATAATGATCTATGTCATACATATAATTTTAGTACCACCTAATAAAACAAACCATGTTACAATGAAGGGCCTTATAATAGGAGCCTTGTTACAATGAAAGGCCTTATAACAGAAACCATGTTACAATGAAAAGCCTTGTAACAGAAACCATATTACAATGAAGGGCCTAACAACAGGAAGCATGTTACAATGAAGGGCCTTGATACCAGGAATCATGTTACAATAAAGGGCCTTATAATTCTTCACATCATGTTGTATATACTGAATATATTGTACATAAAAGATAGAAGGCCTCAAGGTAGATTAGTTCTGTAAGTAAGTTACCTTCTCTAAATAAAGTCTTTATTATTATTATTATTATTACAGGAATCATGTTACAATGAAGGGCTTTATATCAGAAACCATGTTACAAAGAAGGGCCTTTATAACAGGAACTATGTTACAGTGAAGGACCTTATAATTATTCATATCATGTTTTATATGCTGTATATATTGTATATAACAGATAGAAGGCCTCGAGATAGATTAGTTCTGTAACTAATTGAGTCACTTTCTCTAAATAAAGTCTTTATTATTTTTATTGTTATTATTATCATTATTATTATTATTATTATAACAGGAAACATGTTATTTGAAGGGCTTTATAACAGGAACTATGTTACAAAGAAGGGCCTTATAACAGGAACTATGTTATAATGAAGGGTCTTATAACAAGGAACCATGGTACCATGATGGGCCTTATAACAGAAACTATGTTACAATGAAGGGACTTATAACAAGAACCATGCTAAAATAAAGGACCTTATAACAGAAACCATGTTATAATAAGGGGCCTTAAAGTGGGGAATGCTGCATATACTACCACAATAACAATCTTGTCTTTTATTTGTCAACCAGGATGGTACAAGTGAGACAACCTGCCAACAAGCCAAATAGTCATATAGCCAAAGATACAACCATATTTAAAATTTACAAGTCTGAGAGTATAAAAAATGTAGCTACGAATCAATTTTCCTGATGTAGATCTGTATGATTGTTGTGGTTACAATAGGATGAATGAGCAGAGTATGAACTGGTCAGTGGTTTATTGTCATAATCAGCGGCTATCTAATTTTTTCCATTACCTATGAGTGGTGTCAAATATTGCTGACCAATATCCACCTAAAATACAGGTCAACCGAAGGTCAAGGATATTTAAATTAATCTAATTCAATGAAACAACCTGATGCATCTTTGGTCTCATATTTAACAGGCAGACTTCAGACTATATCTGTACCTTTATTTCTGGTGTGTAAAACAAAAATGTCAGGTACCATGCACTTACATCAAATGTTTCTTTCAAAAAATTACATATTTTGAGAAAATACCAATTACACTTTTTTTACTTATTGTAAAAAGTGTTTAAAATCACTGAAAGACACTTTAAAAGTGTTGGAAATATGACCTTTCAAACCGTATGTATCATAATTGCCATAATAATGTATATACTCACTTACAAGTAAAGTCGAACTGCAAACAATATAGATCCTGATCTGTCTTAAATAGGCGTACAGATCAGGGTCTAAGTTGTTTGTTTCACTGATCACTCCTTACATGCTACACAGACCCAGATCTGCCATCACATAATGAGCCGGCAGATCTGGGTTTATGTGGTTTGCAGTTGGATTCATCTTGTAAGTGAGTATATACGGTGTTCGTCTACTAAATGGTGTTCAGAATAGCTGAATATCAAGCATATCAAACTCGGCTCTAAGGACTTTGGGAAATAATATTACTTTGATGTTTCGAGTTCTGCAGATTGGAAACTTATATCAAACGAGCAGAAGTGTAGCCTGACAATTTTCTATGTAC
Organism: Sinohyriopsis cumingii; assembly: GCA_028554795.2. Taxonomy (NCBI): domain Eukaryota; kingdom Metazoa; phylum Mollusca; class Bivalvia; order Unionida; family Unionidae; genus Sinohyriopsis; species Sinohyriopsis cumingii. Next base: position 3,498,078 of record JAPYKE020000076.1, on the reverse strand, counting down.
ACACTACTGGCAGGGGTGGGGGAGAAAAATTTAAAACTATGTTACATTGCCCTGTCTTAGCATCTATACAGACTCATCTCAATACAGCAATAGTCATGTAGATTTCACTTCTTACTTCTACACTATAACTTGTTTATATATAACAGACTACGATCTTAAAGTATGTAAGGTATCTGATCTTAATACATGTATATACATTGTATTATTAATAAATATATTGTTTGTTTGGTGTCTAAGCAAGAATAACCCTATTAACCTTCTTTTAATATCCATACCCAGTATTTATTCCACGACAAGCCCATGCTTGGCGATAAGACAAATCTTAATTTGGCAACTATGTAAGGGCTGGCCATATTTTTATTTCAAGAAGTGGGGCCTGTGATTTTTTTTGGGGGGGGGGAAATTCCACACATTAAAAAACTTGTAAAAAGAAATTCTTGGTCTGATGTTTAGAAAAGAAAAGAATTAATTATACATATTATTAATTGACAAAAATTGAGAAAAAAGGAAAAAGGTCCAGGTTTGAAAGAAAATTCCAGACTCCTGACAGAAAATAAAATGGTCAGCCCTTCTTAATATGATAGCTTTGTCTAAAAGCATGTAAAGACCTCGCTTTTAAAAAATTCTGGAAAATATATACAAAACAAATCTTTGATAATAACCCCACCCCTACTTTTGAAGATGATTAGGACAGACTCCTTAGTTTGACACAGAAAACGTAATGTAACACTGTTAAATCCTGCTCAAGTGACGATTTGTATGTCTGGCTAAATGCGCTTTAGTTCTGGCAAACAAAGACTTCAAGAAGGATTGCATTAACATGATTAGCTGTTCCTTGATGGTTTATTTAATTTTGTTTGCATGGTAAATTTTTAATGCTTGCCGTATGATTAATACAGACCAAGGTACTAAAAAAATTGCACACTGCTAAGACAGACAAAATTGGTATAATAAGTTTTCATTTTCAGGGAAGGGAATATAACCTGGGGAAATTCCTTTTTGTTTCCAGCCCCCAAGCAGCCTGACAAAAATATTCTTGGCTGATCTCTAAATTTCCAAATTTACAAATGACTGTGACTATTCATAAAAATCACAATGCACTTGAAAAGAACCTATACTCATTGGTATGATATTTACTAACAGCTTTGTAGGTGTTTATCAGATACCCTGTTTGTGCAGGTGTTTAGATGTGCATTACAGACAAGATTAAGTTCATCAGTGTGACAATAATGATAAAGATACAAGACCTTCATATGAGTACGTATACCGTATATACTCCCTTATAAGTTGTCAAACTGCAAACAACAAAGATCTTGATATGCTGTAGCATAATGCACATGCAGATCAAGGTATGTGTTGTTTATTCTACTGATTACTCCTAACTGCACAGATCCAGATCTGCCAACGCATTATGCGACAACAGATATGGATCTGTGCAATTTGCAGATGGATTCGGCTTATCAGCAAGTACAGACTGTATACTGTATTAAACAGGAAAAACAACCATGAACGATGTACACCAGATTTGTCATTTTATGTGCAGATAGAACAGGGTCTATGCTGTTTGTATGAAAACTTTACTAGAATAAACAACATAGACCCTGATCTGGCAACCATACAACTCTGAACTTGAGTTATAGACATTCCACAATAAGCCAGTAAGCCAATCAGAACCAGTCTTTATAACCAATGACATTTGGAATTGGCAAAATGAAACCAACAGTCGATATTCAAGCTCAAGAGCTTAATGACTTCCAAGCTTGATGCATCTCTACATAATGTGAAAGTGAGTAAAATGAAGATCTGGGTCTATGTTGCCTGCTGGATGTGCATTTTTCAAGAACAAATGTGCATACATAAATCTCTGCCTTACGCACATATGGGAAGGATAGTTCCAGTTTTAAAGGAGCATCCCCACCAATTACAGCGTATTTGGAGTAGTCAATAATATACAGACTGGTACAATATACAGACTGGTACATTAATATACAGACTGGTACAACAATATATAGACTGGTACAATAACATTCAGACTGATACAACAATATGGTAGTGCTCTACAGTTTCATATTTTGCATACGGTTGAAATTTTAAAGAAATAGAATTTCCCTGGGTGTCCTCACTGGTTAACTGGCTATTTTTTTTTACAAAACTGGTTCATTATAGGTATTGTTCAGAGAACCTTTATTTCCTTTTATTTTGGTGTATGATTGATAGGTGTAATATGGGTTATAGAGCATAAAGCTTGGCCTTACTCCAGATGTGCACTTAAAAAAAAAAAACAAAAAAAAAACAAGCTCCACTTGGTCATTTTCACTTCCTAGACTTAGAGGTAAATTGTTAAAAAAAAAAAGAGCCCACAACTTTTGTTACATTTTATATATTTGGTTTAATTCATCCATTGCACTTTCAGAAGCTGGTATTGTCTAGATGGGCAACATTTATTTCCCTATTTTAATAGATGCTAAAGATAGTGTACATTAGACTAATTCAGGCTTATTTTTTTAGCAAAAGGGAGTAGTCATTTTAGTTAGCAATGTGCTTAGATCATGTACAATTTTTATAAACAGATATCCAAAGCAATGTCAGCCAAATACATCAAAGTAGCATAGATGTATGCCAGGATTCTCTCCACTGTGAATGTTTCAAATGCAAACAACTTCACCTTGCATGTGTCATGCTCTTAAAAATACATAGAAACTAGTGAGCACCCCCTATATGGGGTGCTCAGCATTTATTATTATGTACTTTTGAGAGAGTGATGTACGTAAGATGAAGTTGTTTGTATTTAAAACATGCACAATGGAGAGAATGTTGGCATACCTCTATGCTACATTAATGTAATGTGGATGATATTTCTTTGGATATTGTACTTTTGGAAACTGTACATGACCTAAACACACTGCTAACTAAAATGACTGCTCCCTTGTGCTAAAAAATCACCCTGTCATTAGTCTAAAGTACACTATCCATAGCAGCTATTAAAATAGGGAAAATGAATTTTGCCAGACTAGACAATACCAGCTTCTGAAAGTGCAATGAATGAATTACCAAATATATAAAATGTTTTTTTAAAAATAGTTATCAGTTCTTTTTTTATACAATTTACTTCTGAAGTTCAGGAAGTGAAACTGACCAAGTGGAGCTAGCACGTTTTTGAAAGGTGTACATCTGGACTAAGGCCAAGCTGTATGCTCTATAACCCATGTTACACCCATCAATCACACACCAAAATAAAGGGAATTAAAGATTCTTTGAATTATACCTAAAATATACAAGGTCTCTTTTAAATAGCCAGTATAACCAGTGAGTAAAGCCAGGGAAATCCTTTTTCTTTAAAATTCTAAATGCAAAATATGAAACTGTAGAGCACCACCATACAGACTGGTACAAAATATACAGACTGGTACAATAATATAAAGACTGATACAACAATATACAAATTGTATGTAGGTTTCATGCAGCTCAAGGCAATGTAAGTAAAAAGCCTATCAAGAGATAAGGTGACAGATAATTTAAGGCAGCCTGGAAAGGATTCAGATTCATTACCCTCTGGCTGCAAGTCAAAGCTAATAACTAAACCACCAGGTGGAGGTGAAAGTATTAAATTACAAAGATATATTACTCATGATAACACAAAGGTAGTATTCAGGATGTAATGACCTATAGCTTAAAATAAACAATTCACAAAAATGTGGAGTACATCACATTGAAAAGTTTTGGTATGGCCATGCTGTTCTTCCTGAGATATACAGTTATTCCAATTTTTTGAGTATCCATGTTATTAAGAGCAGAAGGAATTAATGGTTGAAGATACAAAACAGTCATGCAAGCATAAATATTAGGTTCCAGCAACCAAGTTTTAATATGGTTTGAATTAATCTTCTTTATATGTATCTGACTGTGTATCAGAATTTTCATGTGATGATGACCTATATTTGGTATGACTATTAGTTAACCTTGTTAAGATGCATTCCAATTAACATCAGGGCTTGATAAAGAGGGTCTGGGCTATTTAGGACTTAATAAATAAATGATTGAAAAACAACAGAAGTCACTCAATAGTGTTTATGCATGAAAATTAAGTCACAGTGACATAATACTGAGTATGCTTATGTTACTCTTCTTATATACCAGTTTTCATGGGTGTATGTTGTTGTTGTTGTTGTAGGGTTTAACGCCATTTTTCAGCACAAGATAGGCTATACATGGCGGCCAGTATTAATGGTGGAGGAAGAACCCAGAAAACCCCTGGAAAGAACTACCGACCCACGAGAAACTACTGGCAAGCTTTCTCACATAACCACATTAGCCGAATCCGAGACTCGAACCAATGCAGACAGAGGTGAGATGGCAGTGATCCGTAACAGTGAGCGCTTTAGACCACTCAGGGCCCCATGGGTGTATGTGAAATAGTGTCAACAAAATAACAGCATAATGAAAGAATTTCTGAAATTACAACAGTCATTCAAACATGACAGTTAGGCCATGGTGACCAAGTTTTGTTATGAGTGCCTTACCCCCGTTAAGATGCATTCCCACAGGAATTAGCATTAGCACATATCAATTAAGGTCTAATATATAGAGGACATAATTAGGTAAGTGACATATTTTGGATAAGGTTGAGTTACTCTTGTTGAGATGCATCAACATACATGTATAAACTTTCATGCATGTAGGTGAAACAAGTTCTAAGATAGTAAAGGCACAACAAATGAATAAGAATGAAAACATTAACAAGCAGCCAAACAGCTACATGTATGTACCCTCACAACTTTGATGACAAGGAGATACATGGCAAAACATTTGTGAAATATAAAGGGTTTGAATGTGTGCAAATTGTATTATCCCAAACAAAATCACCCGCTCCAGTGGCCTAGTGGTTAGAATGTCCGCATCGGATGCAGGAGATCACGGGTTCAAACCACAGCCAGGTAATTCCAAAGACTTATAAAAATGGTACTAACAACTGCCTTGCTTTGTGCTCAGGTCTGAGAGGTTAGTGTTAGGACTGGTCGGTCTGGTGTCAGGATAATGTGACTGGGTGGGACCATTTGCTTTTAGTTAGCAGTGTGCTTAGATCATGTACAATTTCCATAAACACAATATCTAAAGAAATGTCAACCACAGTCAGTCAGCATGATGCCCCAGAGCTAGACATCACTATCAACTGCCACACTGCAGACATCATAGCAATATGACTGAAAAGTTGTTAAACCTACATTAAAAATCCAAAACACAAACACACCCAAAAAAAATCATGGCAAAAGGATTGCAGAGTAGTTCTCCAACAACTATCTTCCTCTATTATTTGTCTATTAACTGACATAAATGTGTAAATAGTTAGTTGAAAGTCTCTAAGTAGGTTTAGGGTTCAATGGCAGCTGAGTAAAAGCTCCATTCTAAAAGTGTAATGATAAAGAAATGCAACTGACCTTTAGGAATATAAACCCTTCCAAAATATGTGTGACCATGCAGTAAGACAATAAAAAAGATCAAAATGTTAGAATTCTGTAAAATTTATATAAAATAAATAATGGTAACAAAGTAAAATAATCTAAACTCCATAAAACATAGTCATAATTTGCCATATAAGCTGTACTCTCTCAAAAAATCCAAGATTTGATTTGGTGTTATATCATCCCAGAGTTTCTTTGGTGGTATATCATCACAAAAGTTTCTTTGGTGGTTTCTTTGGTGGTATATCATCACGGAGTTTCTTTGGTGGTGTATCATCACAGAGTTTCTTTTGTGTTATATCATCACAGAGTTTCTTTGTTGGTATATCATCAGAGTTTCTTTGGTGGTATATCATCAGTTTCTTCGGTGGTATATCATCAGAGTTTCTTTGGTGGTATATCTTCACAGAGTATATTTGGTGGTATATCATCACAGGGTTTCTTAGCCAAGTTTACATTTAAACAATTTTGTTTTTAAAAGCAACTTTTATCTTCCGGGATTATAGTTAATACACTCTACAAGAATGTACTCTAGTGCAGTCGTTTTCACTGATTTTTCTGACAATGTAACTGAAATTTACAGAATCTAACTTTCCACTGAATATTCTGCCAGTTTCATAGAAACATGACAGAATTAAATGTATAGCAAATTTTGACCCAGTTGTTTTTCTTAAGACTGGAGCTTTAGTGCTAAGGGTATAAAGGCATCCACTCACCAATTTGATGGCTTTAACATGCTTTAAAAAGTAATGCAAAAGCGCATAATAACCCAAGTGTGTCAAAGGATGATAAGTAGGTCACAGTGACTTATACTGAACTAGTCTGAATAAAAATTATATTACATACATATACATCATCCAACCTGTACTACCACTACACCTATGATATTCCTCTTCACTTTAGGTAAATGTGGGAATTGTCTTGAGATCTGGTCTGTACCTTTTCTGTCCAACCTCCAATGTAAAAAAAGCAGATGAAAATGTTTTCCAAAAACTGAAATGTAACTCTCCACAGTTAGGTGCAATAGAACTGGACTAAGTTATTTAGTGCTTCATAGACTTCTAGGGTATTCTCAGTTATTCATCCTGTCTGAAAACACCTGTGTCGCCACTTAATAAGATTCCCTGTGGTCAGAAGAAACTCAACCATATTTACCATATATAACCATGTACAAGTACAACTGCAAATAATAAATACCATGATCCGCTGTTGCATAATGAATTGGCAGATCAGAGTCTGTGTTGCTTGTTCTAATGATTACTCCTAACAAAATTCAAAGCCTAGATTGGCCAATGCATTATGTAATGGCAGTTCAGGGTCTGTATAGTGGTACAGACTGCCCCTATAAAGAAGGCCAGATGGTAATAATGAAACCTGATTTTGTCAAGAATTAATAAATTTCAGGTGGGTGTAATGTTTTGGTTCAGTAGGTTTGTAAAGTTGATGAATCTCTTTTTTTTCTCTGCCTTTCCTTCATCCCAAGTAAATTTATACATCCACTGACCCTGCCATGTCTACCTAGGCAGTATTTTTCACCAAAGATATGCTGATGGTATTCAAAGGTCATTTAGAGGTGAAAATTGCATTATACCAAGGTCAAAGAAGGAACTGTTGAAAAAAGTTTTCATTATACTGGTCTACTAGTAAGGACAACATTCCCAGTGACATAAGATATGCTTGTAGCATTTCTTCTTTTCATTATCACTGTCTCGGATGAAATCTTGAGACAAATGAACCGTTATAGTAATTCAAATACATCCCAGTTTCTCTGCTTATACATCTTTTCCATGAGTAATTTTTCAATACATCATGATATTTTCTATACATGTTTGTGTTCATGTATGCTTGTGCAAATGTTCTGGGTTTGAAACTTGATTTTCATAATAACTAAATGCTTTAGTGTTAAGCTAAATTTATGACATAGTGATGTATATACTGTATATATTGCATATAACAGAAGGCCTCAAGGTAGATTAGTCCTGTAATTAATTATTATTATTATTATTATTGCATATAACAGTCGGACTCGACTAATAATTAGGTATTTACCATATTTGAACAGCTGTCTATATCCATTTAAAAAGCTTGAGAGACATTTTTGTTAAAGAAGTTACAACTGTTATGTATATTTAATTTGTAATGTGTGCTTCAACTTTGTAATTGAAGGTTGAGGCCTACCTGGCTATTCTCATGTTTTTTTTTCATGTTTGTAAGTTTTTAATAAGTTGTTTACTGATATCTGAGTTCAAGGTCTAGCCTTCTTCAGAGCTTAGAATTTGTTGTTGAGGTTAACTTGTGACCTACATCCTGGTCCTTTTGTTGTGTCTTATGTTTTGATATAAGGTTGTGGTAGATAAATTATTCACTCCTTTTTTAATATCAGTCAGGGTTGATCTTAATCATTATAACAAATTGTCCATGATCTTGATGTAAGGTAATTAGCCAGTTGTGATCAAAGTTGGAATAGAAATAGGCTTCAAGAATAATACAACTTTCAGCCAATCAGATTCAAGATCATCTCATTTGTATGCATGGCTCTTGCTCATTATCTAACTCATCCCTTATCTTGAAGATATAAGCTCATATTTTAAAGGTGGGGGGGGTCTTCTAAAAATTGGATCACAAACACTGTATGACTTTCAAAGTGGTAACAAGTCAAGCCAATCAAGTGCAAGATTACATCATTATTATTCTGGCTATTACACAGCTTTAAAAAAATAATATCCTCTGACTTTATTTTGATAATAAAAATAAATAAATAGATCTCATTTATATTAGTTGAAATGAGAATTTATTTTAATGGAAACAAAAGCATGCCTCGTAACTGCACCACACACACACACTTCCGAAAAGTAATTGGTTGGTCAATAAGCCCACTTCATGGAATGGTTATTTAAGCTAAAATTATACACTGAGATTTACTGAAATGTATATTGCTTTCTACTTATATAAATTACTGTGACATTAAGTCATTTGCAGAATAAGAGAAAGATATCCCTCTCTATCACAATATCTAATTACATCCATGTGCATCCAATGATCTTTTTCTGGTGGGGGGTGCAAAAGTCAAAAACCATTGTAAACAACTAATACATAGCTAAATTATTCTCTCTGTATCTGAGCTTAATATCAAGATCATTATTAACAGAATAGGAATATATGTTGATCTGGGTCAAAGTTTTGGAGTTTCCTAAGTGAATTATACATAATCCAGATTAATGTTTTGTAAACATCATGATCATTGTAGAAGGTTATTTTCCATTAGGTAATGGGATTTCTTTACAAAATGCTAATTGTGACCTGAGGTCAAGTAGAGAACTATATAATCTTGTAATTGTCAGGACTTGGTTATATCTGTGCTTCAACAACTAGCACTTTCAAGTTGTATTATGTTGTGACCAGCTGGGCTTCAAATTATTAAATTTAAGTGATTATTTTCTCTGGAAATGCCAAATGTGCTCTGATAAAATTCTTGGATAGAGACAGTCACTGGAATTTATACTATATTCAAACCTGGAATTTATATTTTTGTGAATTAACAAAAGACTGTTAACACATCAACACTTTAATAGCTACCACAGACATGTCACCGCCTTCAGTTTTGGATTTCTTTGGAACTTGTACTGAATTTTATTCAGGACATTAAATTACTGTAGTAGAACTTGTATCCGTAATTCTTGGAATATTTGGGGATTTAATTCGCAATATCATACCAGTTAGTTCTTTTTTCTGATTTTCACTTTGTATTCTAAGGAAATACATTATTTGCTAAATTTAACAAAGCGTGTTGTTTCAGTCTTTTCTGTTACTTATTTTAAGAGCACAGACTCGTAACAAAAAATTATCGAAACAATACACCTAAGAGGATATCTTCCACTAGTACTAAAGACACAAGGTCAATAGCCCGAGGATATAGGAACCTTGCTGTCCCTTTGATCTCGAGTGCTAAAGCAGTGACTAGGGACCTCGTTTACATGCTAATAGGGGGAGTGAGGTAAACAAAAGGCTTTTATACCAATCCAAGTGTGTGACAATACAAATGACCCTAAATTATATACGTACATAAACCTCGTGCATGTTTTGTATTTCAAGCCATTCTTATGTGACGTACTGATCTGCATAGATAATGAACACCTGAACAAACAATAAATATTGACTTTCGATTTAATATCCCATTATCCCAATGGTCATGAAAAATGTTATTACTTAAGTCTGCATGTCAATCAAACTATCATTAAATCTATTCTGAACATAACATTTACTTGAAATAAATAAATATATGAAAGTCATTTCCACTCACCTGAATATTAAGAAGTCTTTGAAATTCAGTTAATCCTCATGTAATACACACGATGTTGATAATCTTCAAAACAACACCAAGAGAATAATTGTATATAGAATAATACACTCTATGAATCAATGTAGAAATCCCCAAAAATAAAACGAGGCATAGAATCCCAAAGCAGTTTTTGACTCAAGATCACATTTAACTAGTTATTAGTAACATGGTCGCCTTCTCGTGTTTCTGCGAATGAACACGCGCCAATGATCCAAGTCAGTGTGTAAACAGTGTATGAAACATACTACTATTGACAATTGTACGTAACATTACCTAAGCGGCAAAACTTAAAGCTTACTGATTTGCCTAGTGGCAGTTTACTGGTATGATCACTCAACCTTATTCACCTCAGTGTACGCTTTTATAACACCTGTCAAGGTAGAGCACTCCTCCCCACCTGAAATGTAAGTTTAAAGAACAGCTCGTCTCTAGATCACTCCCGCAAAGTGGCAACGTCATATTTTTCCATATAGGTGGATACTATCTTGCGCCAAACTGTTTGAAAATGTCCTCTGCATGTACAGGTGCAAAATGCATTGGAGGGCAGCTAGCAATCGAACCCTTCTCTTCCACAGTACATTTACACTTTGATAACGTCAGATCCAGTTTCAAGTCCTATCAAATTTATATCACTGTAACCACTTAATGTATATAAAATGGGGATAATTTGAGCCCTGGAACGGTACGCATGCTTTATCTGTAACTCAACCTTGTTGATTTGGAGGAGAAAGCAATGATAAAATCCAGTCAATGTTAACTTTGTTTCAATTGATATCCTTGCCTACATTGTTTCAGTTGCATTTATAGGCCCATTTTTATACTGACTTGAGCAACTCTCCAAGTTTTAACGAAGTTATTTTCCGTGGTTTTCAGTTACAGTCGGTATGGGGGAATGAATGGCATTTTCTTCAAACACTTCTACACGTGGCTTGGAGAGGGAGTCATATTGTGTCTACAAAAGGATCGGTGTCTCTTGGATCTATTCATTTTTAGCTTAACTTGGGCTCAAATCAGTTCAACCAAAACTAAGAATTCATAATTTTACATGGTGTAACAGTCTGTGTAGACTATCTTAATTTCAGATTTCTTCCAATTTTCACAAACAAATTTGCTTTAACTAAATGAAATAAAAAATGCTTTACAGCTATCCGATTTCAGTAGCTTCAAAAAGATAATTAATCACTGCTTGCACTATTTCCTTTACAATGGAATCCATTCATACAAAACAAGAGTAGCATGAACAGTACGTTACACTCCGCTATGTGGTAAATAATTTTCTTATCCTTCTTTTATGTAAAACCAACTTTCACTTGTCAGACAAATAACCGTTTCAATCCAAACTCAACAAGTGTGTTCTCAAATCCACGATATTTGGTCAAGGCAAAGTACACTGAAATCCAGTTACTTTCAAGAACCATACATCTTCTGTCTGACTTAGTGGCCATGATTTTAACGTCTTAACCTCAAAATCAATAAGTGCAGTTCTTACCTCAACTGCAAGCGATCTCAAATTTTCGTCTTGTATTAGGCATAGGACTTTAGCTATTGTGAGGAAATAATTTCTTTTTTGTCGTCTCGACGAATTTTACTGTTTCGTTTTAACGACATTTTCAGTAGTTTCATGGACATTGATTTACCTTCCTCGGTCCTTGTGACTGACCTTTAAAACACCAAATAAAGAGGTGTCTTCCTTGTCTTAAATGCAAGCCATCCACAAAGTTTGCTCGCGGTAGATGCTAAAGGACTCAAGTAACCTGCAGAAACCATGTTTATTACTAGTGTCCCATTTGTTCAATCCCAGTTCGTAAGTCGTGTATTAAATAAGGTGTTATTATTACAAGCCATGTTTGATGTCTGAACATGCCGCATGCTAGAGTTAATCACTACCGTGACCAGAGAGACTACCCGGCATCACGAATCGGCACAGGAGTTAGATCGAGCGACTTCCTACCTATGTGTTACAGATCAGAGGAACGGGACGTGTTCTAAATCCATCCCCACGTGGGCAGACAGCGAGAAAGACATTGTCCGCTAAGTATGATTGGATCGAATCAAAGAGACATCAAATCGGAATTGAGACAGAGGGTGTGGTAACAATTTCGATCCCAATTATAACTTCTAACTAGCAAGCGAAAATTTAGTTCTCCTGGGAAGATTGCTGAGCACATAGGATTATTCCGAGAAAGCCACTCGTAATTTGGCGTAAATGCTCTAACTTCAACAAACTGCACACCCTCCCACCATGTCAGCACGTGGCGGGTACTCTTTGAGATTCTGATACTGTTTCTTGAGAAGTAACGTCTGTTTTATCATCCGCAATGGCACATACAAAGCAAACCAAATTCTGAAATAGTAACCAAGATGCCAGAATAAGAAATGCAGTATAAGAATCACAAGGAACATCAACTAAACTATCTTTTTTAAAAAATACCAAAAAAGGGCGGCTGATAAAAAGAACTTTTTAAACAGAACTAGGAGAATTCTTCAAGATTAGGATAATTGAAACACATGAAGGGAGTTTTCCTGAGTGCGCATACAAAGAAGCACAAGAGCTGGACATGTCACACATACCGAGGGATAAAGTACCGGGAGCTTCAGCGGTAATGATTGCAATGAAAGTACTAAATCCGGACTACATAAAAAGATTGTACTCATTTAACCCTAAAGAATATACAGGATACATCATCAGACCCAGAGGGAAAAGAACCAATACTACCTTGTGGAAAGATCATCGTTGGGAAAAAAAAAGTCATGGTAAAAAGAACCAACACCCATTTTAAGGAAAGTTAAGAAACAAACAGGAGAGCTACACATGTCAGACATTCCCTTGGAAATTCCATTAGAGGCGGTGGTGGAACAGTTTGTAAAGAAATTCAACCCTTTAACAACAATCTACAATGGGATACGAATACTGAAAATCGAAATAAGCAAACTGAGAGAAATGAAGAGAGCATTCTTTATATATGGGTTTCTAGCAAAATCATGGTATAAAAGATGTATCTATGACCGTAAATGTAACAGATGTGAGAAGAAAGGACATAACAGCTTTCAAATGTCTAACAAATCCAGAAACACAAGCAGAGGCTAGAGAATGCCAAGCAAGGAAGCAACAACAGCAACAACAACAAAAACAAAACCAACAACGGGAAGAGAAACAGACTCACACTGTACAGATAGAAAATGACCCCAAAGAGAGGATAGCTGAAACAGCAAGAACAAACACAGCAGCAGAAACGTTAACTGAGAAAACAAAACACCAGGGAGTAAAACAAAATGCAAAACAGCAAAAAAGGAAGAGATACAACACCCCAAACAAAAACAGGAACAAAAACAAAACCAACAGCAGCAAGAAAAACCAATCCCAAAACAACGACAAAAAGTACAACAGAATCAGCAAAGACAAAGCAATTACAACAACAAGAAGAAGAAAAAGAGAAGATAGAGACAGAAAAACAGAAACAAAAACAAGAGGAAGACAAGAAGAAATCAGCACAAGCACACATGAAAGCTAATCTCAAGCAACAACATGAACTAGAGGAAGCTATACCAAAAACATCAACAAAAAACAAAAACAACTACAACAGCACAATCAATCCTGACGGAAGATCAAAGGTTAAAACTAGACAGAGGCAGAGACAGAAATAGAAGAAAGGAAAAAAGAAGGAGACTAAGAGAAGAAGATTACAAAATGATGGAAGATTACTTTTACGGTATAGAGTCAAGGAGAGAAGGAGGAAAAGGAGTCGAGGAGGAGAAAGTGGAAAAGTAGAAGTCCAGGAGGAGAAGGAATTTGGAGAAAGTCGGGAGGAAGACGAAAAGGAATTGGGGGAAGAGGAGAAGAATACACATATGAGTAGAATACAAGGACAGGTGGAAAGCTATCTCACACTAAAATCAAATGATGCAATAGGCTATCACAGGGTCGAGCGGAAGAAGAGTACTTGGGAAATATTAATCATTTGATTTTTTAATTGTCGACTGCTCCAACGTCCTAGTGGTTGGAACATCCGCCTCGGATGCGGGAGGTCGTGGGTTGGATCCCCGGCCGAGTCATACCAAAGCCTTATATTAAAAACAAAAATAGTACTAACAGCTGCCTCGCTTGGCGCTCAGCATTGAGAGGTTAGTGTTAGGACTGGTCGACCTTGTTTTAGGATAATGTGACTGGGTGGGAGATCAGGCTACATGTGCTAGACATAACTATAATCTGCCACACTGCAGACATCGTAGCGATATGAATGAAAAACTTAAAGCTACGTTAAAAATCCGAATCACACACACACACACACACACACTGAGTTGTCATTAGATTGTTATTAGTTAAATTTCACTTTTTATGATATTCAATCATTTAACCGTCGGCATTGCTCGGAGCTTTACTTATATCTTTCACTAATTTAACTTCCAACCAAAATCGAACCTGGGTGGGACTTCTATAATAATTTAAATAAATGTTGGAAGCACCCCACTCCACATCTACCACAGTAACGGCAATACAACCCCGACAAGCCACTAGTCACGTTGACCCTGACCTTAGACCTTTTATACTAAAAATTAATACATTTTGTTATTTCATAAATGTAAGACCGCTCCGGTGGCCTAGTGGTTAGAGCGTCCGCCTCAGATGCGGGAGGTCGTGGGTTCGATTCCCGGCCGAGTCATACCAAAAACAAAAAATGGAACTAACAGCTGCCACGCTTGACGCTCAGCATTAAGAGGTTAGTGTTAGGACTGGTCGGCCTGGTGTCAGGATAATGTGACTGGCTGGGACAACATGCTACATGTCTGCGGCATGATACCCCAGTGCTAGACATCACTGTAAACTGCCACACTACAGACATCGTAGCGATATGTGTCAGGATAATGTGACTGGCTGGGACAACATGCTACATGTCTGCGGCATGATACCCCAGTGCTAGACATCACTATAAACTGCCATGCTGCAGACATCGTAGCGATATGACTGAAAAATTGTTAAAGCTACGTTAAAACCTAAATCACACACACACACATAAATGTAAGCACTTTTTATATATAAAAAACTGGTCTGTGTACCTCACACAAAAATCAAGTTATGTATCAAAACACGTCTCCCTTCATTAAGTCCATGTGATTTTGAGCTTCAGCCCAGAATGGTTAGCTTTTTTCCGTGCCCAAATGTAAACCATCTACATAGTTCTTGAAATGTAGACGATGCAGAACTCGAGTTATTGTGCAGAAACGTAAACAGTGAACAGCACGCATACGGACAACATCACCTAAACACATGATGACCCTTATGGTTGGTGTATAAAAACTGAAGCCTGTCTGTATTTAATGACGCTGGCACGTTTTCATGATCGTAAGCCACGGGCAACAATCCGCAAGTCCTTTATTGTCAAGGAGCGTAACGGGTTCTGGCCCGTGGCTTGGAACTTGCACTCTCTTATCTCTTAACTAAAAGCACCATGGTGTAATTTTTTTTTTCTCCCTCTACTACAGAAAAATATATCCTTAAATCAGAGACTCGTGTAACTATAATTCATAAAGACGGCCAGTGGCAAGGCTCTTGACTAGTATTAAAATGGCAATATTGGATCCAAAATGATTGCTTACGAAATGCCAAATCGTTCAAATCAGATAAGAAAAAAGACACACAAAAAAAAAAAAAAAACACCGAGGTCGAGTAGGCGATGGCGAGCTGGAGAGATCGTATGGTGAACTGGAGATGTTGTAGTGCGAGATAAAAAGATTGCAGGACCATTTAGAGAGCTAGTAAGGCGAGTTTGAGAGGTCGGGGGATGGGGCGGAGAGATCATAGAATAAGCTGAAGAGATCGTTCGTAGGATGAGCTGAAGATATCACGGAGCATAACAAGCCAAATCGTTCCAAATGGATGAGCTGGAGAGATCGCAGGGTGAGTTGGAGTAAACGTATAATGAACAGGAGTAATCGTAGGAGGACCTGGAGAAGGCGAACTGGAGAAAAGCTAGGGTCAGCTGGAGTAATCGTAGGGTGAGCTGCTGTAACCTTAAGACGAGCCAGAGAAGGTCACCAGGAGGAGAAGACAAGCTGGAGTAATTGATAGTTGTAATGGGGAATGAAATAAATTGATAATTCTATCAGGACACTGTTTGGTAAGGTCTAGAAAAGATGTTTATAAGAATTTAACGTTATGGTTGTAGCTATGGAAATCGATGGACATCTAACATTACGACATTACATTTGGGTGATAAGAGACTCAAGTAGTACAGAAATGGTGAGTTCTAGGCTAACACCCTGTATTTTGATTTTTTTTGTTAAGTTTCCAAAGTGGCTAGGTAAAATAAAGGAGTGAGTTCAAAACTTTGAAAGATATTGGAACGCCTTCGCTGCGACTCAAGCAACAATTAAACTGACGTAATTTCCATTGCACTTCCAGATTTTAGATGCAAATTTATTGAAGATAAAAGTAGTAAACTATAACCTGTCATTTCTAGAGTGCAAACATTCTCAGTCCTAATATTAAATTTGGTTTAGTAAAGTTACCGTATTCTACACAAGTTTACACAAGTTTAGTAAAGTTACCGTATTCAACACGAGTTTAGTAAAGTTACCGTATTCAACACGAGTTTAGTAAAGTTACCGTATTCAACACGAGTTTAGTAAAGTTAACGTATTCAACACGAGTTTAGTAAAGTTACCATATTCAACACGAGTTGTTCACATTCCAAATACAATATAGGCAATAAAGATCCATCGGAGTTTCTTTTTGTATTCTGGAGAAAAAATTCCAATCAATAGAAAAAGAAGATCAACGTTCACTTGATATATGCTAGACACACTTCGACAAGTAGTTATATTTCAGTCTGCATTGTTACTGACCATTCTTTTTTTAAATAATCAAACTTAGGCGATACTCTACCAGTGTAACCATTATGTGTGCAAAGTAAATCCAAGCAAGGAACATAGTTCGTGATCTTGCGTTTATATTAAGAACAAGAACAACACGTGTGTGCGCGCACACACACACACACACGCACGCACATACATACATACATACATAACTTTCTTTCATTTTGAAGCGATCGGTTCATAAAAACAGATAGCTTCTAACATGTTTTGTCTTCTCGTATCTGTCTTAATTTGTCTGGAAGTAACATCGGGGACAGAGGTTGGTCATATCGTATCATAATATCTACATATCCTGTTTGCATCAGTTGAATGCCTTCATAGTTTCTACAGATTTTGAAAAGTAAACATTAAAAGATACCAGCAAATTATATATAAACAAATTTGTATGAAATAAATATGGTTGCCTAGAATTATATACTTCAATTTTTATGTTTTGACACCCGTTTGAGTAACCCCTGTATGATTTCAGAATGCACTTACACGAAGTAATTGTCAGTGTAATTTCTTGCACTTCAGCAAAGGCAAGTTTCTGATATTTTTCTAAAGACCTTACTAAGCAGTTTCCTCATAGAATTATCCATCATTTCATTTGCAATTGCAACTTATTCCACCTAGTCCTCTCCTCCTGCACGCTATCTCCAGCTCGTACTCTCCAAGTCGCCCTTCGATTACTCCATCCAGTTTACCATACGATCTCTCAAGCTCGCCTTCTCCAGATCATCCTACGATCGCTCCAGTTCACCCGCACCCTATTATTATTAATATTATTATTATTAAACATGGCCTAGTTAGACGCGTACTATTTCTCCAAAAAATTGCAAGCGCCTAATGGTCCTAGACTAAAAGCATGATTAGATAATGGCTACCATCGCCTTTAGTTTGCTAATTGTGGTAAAGTTAAAATTTACAGCAAATTATATCAGATGAACGTAAATTACTTAATTAATTATTGGAAAGTCAATATTTATGAATCTTATAGTTTCGTGTTGTTGAGTAACAGTGACAAGTGTGTTCGTTTTTCTTTCTTTGTAGGGCTTAACGCCATTTTTCAGCAGAAGATGGGCTATACATGGCGGCCAGTATTAATGGTGGAGGAAGAACCCCGGAAAGAACCACCGACCCACGAGAAGCTACTGGCAAGCTTTCTCACATAACCACATTAGCCGAATCTGAGACTCGAACGGACACAGACAGAGGTGAGATGGTAGTGATCCGTAACGGTGAGCGCTTTAGACCACTCGGCCACTCGGGGGGGGGGGGGTGTTGTCATAACCGTAGCTTAATGAGTTTTAATTTCATGGTGCGGGGTTTTGGAATTTTTTGAGTCTGTCTCATGTGCCTGGAGTTTTTGTAAGGAGTATATATTAGTGTATGCAGTTCCCTTTTTGTTTACATTTCGTGTCTGTGTCTCTATTTTACTGGTGCGGTTTTGTTTTAGCAGTACGTACCATTATGCCTGTCAGCACCCCGCTGGGTGAGTGCCATTATGCTTGTTAGCACCCCGCTGGGTGAAATTCGGCCTGATGTTTTAATAAACAGTATAAAACAGGACATATATTTTCATTATAATTTGTTTATTAGGGTTAGCGCGAACGCAGACCCCGCACTAAGAAATTTCGTTCCCGAGTACACCCACATTTGGGGTGATCGCAGGGGTCAGCCCGACCGAAGTGCAATGGAAAGGCCTCACCCTGGGAGAACCGCCTTGCTGATCACGGTATCTCCTGAACCAGGTAAGTATGCTAAACAACGTCACAAGTAAGGTTTTATGTCCCGTAAATTTGGACAATAATGGCTGTGATTTATTTCCCCTATACTTGTTTCTATCTTTAATTAAACCTACTGCAGAAATCTAGAGAAACAAAAAGATGTGAATATTGTTTAAGAACAAATATGTGTTAGACGTTCTTAGAAATATCAGTAAAACCCCAGTAGCTGCTTAGTTTCACAAACTTACAACATTCTAAGCCCGGAGATTTTTAATCGATAGTGTGTTTCTATTTATAGCATTTGACATCTTTGTTCCGGCCAAATTTACTTCCCGAATTTGTTGTATGAGCTTGGTTTTCTTGTCTGTTGTTGTTCTGGTGCTATAATTTCTGGTAACTCGGCTAGACTGCGGCGTACCAGAAACGTATTCTACAGAAAGGCTGTTGCAGCTGATTAATAACATTAGTGGTGCTAGGTTGACCGTATAGTCGAGTGCTGTTCTCGCTGGCCGCTAAAAAAAAAAAAAAAATGCGAAACACAAATCATGTTGTATGGAACGCCAGAGCTGTCATAGATGAGAATTTTTATTATATGATGTGCATTTGTACTTATATAATGTGCAAACTTATTTATATGCTGTACTTTTTGTACTTACATGATGTGCAAACTTCTTTATATGTTGTGCTTTTTGTACTTACATGATGTGCAAACTTCTTTATATGCTGTGCTTTTGTACTTATATGATGTGCAAACTTCTTTATATGCTATGCATTTGTACTTATAGGATGTGCAAACTTCTTTATATGCTGTGCTTTTGTACTTATATGATGTGCAAGCTTCTTTATATGAAACTTCATTATAATGAGAAGCAAAAACGAAACTTGCGCAGGCGCGTGAAGTATATACAATGTATATACATCCATCCCTAACATCGTAGAACGATGGCCGATAGCTGCCGCTAGAATACAACATAAAAGTAACATGAATTTGTCCATGTACACATTTTATACGTGACGGATCTACATATTAAAGTAATAGAGATATGTATATGTACACATTTTGCTCAAAAGTGTACGTGACGAATCAACATATTAAGGTAAAAGAAATTTGTACATGCACACATTTTGCTAGGATGTGTACATGTACAACTCTCTATTCCTTCTTGCGCAGTAATAAATTAGAAAGAACAATCCACCTTTCTGAGAACCTCTAGGCTTATTTATTTGTTCGTCTAAACCCAATTACACTGGTCCCTATGTTAGCAAGAAAGCGGGAGAAAACCTACATCACAGTTTTAACAAAATATAAAATGTGTACACGTACAAATTCATGTTACTTTGATGTTGTATTCTGGTCTAAATATCTCTTGATTCTGATGCTTGCCTGCCAGTGCTTTATCTGTCATCAGCTTGTTATCAGCAAGTGTGAATTTCACTCCTGTCAAATATAATTGCTTTTAGACTCCTAGCTGACTGTCCAGTTATATTTCCCCTATTTCAGTTCCCTGTGTTTGAAAGGTAGCTTTAAATATGGGATTTCCAGATTGTATTGTGCATAAATAGATAGTAGGTCTATATTTTGTACCAAAATAAGATTAGCTGACTGTTATTGTGATTTGTTTGACAGGCACTCCAAATACATTGTCTGAATAGTCTTGTGATTTTGTTTTACAAGAATAATTAGTTTTATCTTGAAAACATGGAGTATGTAATCTAGTTGCTTATGATATTAGTATTGCAACTTTGCTGTCATCTGAAGATTGTCTTAACGATCACCGATTATACTCCATTACTATTCAACAGAGTTATGGCCCTTGATGATTTATGCTCGAATACCTCTTGAGGTCAAACTAGGCTAATAGTTTTTTAAATGTTTTGATATTTTGTAAATGTTATGTTCATCGTCTCAAGAATTTATTACACTACAATGATTTTTCACAAGAGCATCAGACATTTTTAACTTAGTTACGGAGGAAAAGTTCCAATGATCTTGAAATCGAAGCAGACATCATCAAAGAATAAATACAATGAATAAAATAAACAATGAACATTATAAGACTAGTAAATTGTAAAACAATACTTTTTTATATGTAAGATCGTATGTGGTATTTTTCAACTAATTATTTTCACTAAATGTGCAATGGGTCCCTAGGTCTTAAAAGGTTAGAGAAAGCCCTTATCTGTTACAAGTATTGTCTGAAACTGTCGGGCTAATCCAAGATAGCTCATTCTGAAATTGTATAGATCTTACCATCCAACGTTGTCACATAAAACGATATAATTGGAATTAACCAAGCTTGCCCATCATGATATGTGCGACACATCATCTATATTTAAGAAGTTACAGTCAAACATGTGTATAAAGGACAGCAAAAAAGGACAGGACCAAAACTTCTTTTTTTAAATTGGTGTCCCTTATAGACAGGTCTGACACTGATGGTGTATTTTCATATACTATATGCATGTGTACGTATTTCTTAATATATAATTCATAAGATACTTTTACGATGACAGACCGAAAGACTTTTCAACGAAAATATATCATATTGGGTATAATGACGAACAATGTTATGCTATAATTAAAAAAAGAAACCTTCAGTATCTTCCTGTCAACGATTCTTTACAGTTACCAAAACAATCTTTTACTATCAATTTTTTATTTAAAGTTGTTTAATTATAACATTCATATGTTTGAAAATAACAATTTTAGTCAGATTGTTTTTACACGAAAAATACCTTTTAATAAGAATGTATTTTTTATGTGTTTGTTTGGTCCAACAATTGCGCATGGTATCTCTACAAATATTCATATCAAGGAAACTAATATCCACCAATATGTGGAATATTCTTCATGTCATCCCATGTCATGTAAAAACGGTATACCATATAGCCAGGCCAAAAGATACCGACGCATTATTTCAGATGACTGTCAATTACAAAATTCTTTGAATAAATTACGAACATATTTCCAAAATAAAAATTATCCTACACATATAATTGATTCTGCGCTGAACAAAGCCCGTAATCTTACTCAACATTAGACTTTAAACACGGCATAATGTAAAATATAGAGAGAGATGTAATTCCTTTCACAATACAATATAATCCTTCATTACCTAATATAGGTCGTATAATTAATAAATATTATAGTCTCATAAATTTATCCAATAAAACCAACGTAAAATCACTTTACAAAATTAAACCTATTCTCGCTTATAAAAGACCCAATAATTTGCAAGATTTTTTAATTACAACTAAACAGACAGAAAATTAAAAAAAGATAATTTTTTTCATCTAAATGTAACAGACACCGGTGCTCTCAATGTGCAAACATAAGAGAAAGTACTTTTTTCAGTAGTGCTAATACAAAAGAGGTATTTTCTAAATTGTTATAACACTAATTGCATACAAACTGATGTGATTTATGTGATAACCTGTAAAAAATGTAGCATGCAATATGTTGGACAAACATTTCAACAAGTGAATAATCATCGCTTTCATATAATTTTTTTTTTTTTATAGAGATCCGCAGTTTTCCTCTAATATTTCAACACACTTTAACACTAATAATCACTCTCCACTAGATTTGTCTTTCATGCCAAAAGATAGTGTGCATGGTGACATGAAAAGACTCATAAAACAAACTTATTGGATTCATAAGTTAGATACTTTGTATCCTAATGTTCTTAATGTCAATGCACTATATATAATTGTATAATTTAAATTGATATATTGTATATCCTTTATAACAATATACTTATATGTGTGACTGTTTGTCTCTGTTTTATTTTATTATTTTACAAATTAGTATCGAGGTTTCACCCCCACCCCACCCCGTTTATGCGTACGTACATTGTCAGTATACCCCTTG
Organism: Sinohyriopsis cumingii; assembly: GCA_028554795.2. Classification (NCBI taxonomy): domain Eukaryota; kingdom Metazoa; phylum Mollusca; class Bivalvia; order Unionida; family Unionidae; genus Sinohyriopsis; species Sinohyriopsis cumingii. The sequence continues at coordinate 3,475,827 of JAPYKE020000076.1, read as the reverse complement.
ATACGCAAGTGTATGCATTTGGGTTACCACCTCCCCCCTCCATGCGTACGTACTTAATGGACGGTTCCCTATTAGCCTTAATACAATGTACTTGGAACCATTATTTTAGCTTTGCATGTTTTCTGTTACACAAATTAACTAAATGACCAAGATAATAAGTCTCAACTTTTAAGGCAATGTAAAACGTCCATTTCAGCCCATTTCACCAGCGTTCCATCGCTTGGCAACTTCAAGCGCCTGCGCAAGTTCTGTTTTGCTTCTCATTATAATGAAGTTTCATATAAAGACGAAAGCACAGCATATAAAGAAGTTTGCACATCATATAAGGAAGAAAGCACAGCATATAATGAAGTTTGCACGTCATTTAAGGATGAAAGCATCGCATTTTATAATGAAGTTTGCACATCATATAAGGACGAAAGCACCGCATTTTATAATGAAGTTTGCACACCATATAAGGACGAAAGCACCGCATATAATGAAGTTTGCACATTATATAAGGACGAAAGCACAGCATATAAAGAAGTTTGCACATCATATAAGTACAAATGCACAGCATATAAAGAAGCTTGCACATCATATAAGTACAAAATCACAGCATATAATGAAGTTTGCACATCATATAAGTACAAATGCACATCATATAATAAAAATTCTCATCTTAAGACAGCTCTGGCGTTCCATAATGTTGTGTTACTTTGTCTGCCTGAGAGAGAGAGAGAAAGAGAGAGAGAGAGAGAAATGAATACAAGAAGTCAGTATATTTTTTTAAATATATTTCTTTTAAGAAAAAAGCCCTTTTTTCACAGAAACCACAAAAGTAGATATCAAATCACACATGATTATTCATACTAGAGAAAGAACCAAATCTGGTAACAGAAAGAACACATCTTAAGAATCGCTCCACGGAATATAATCCTGAATTTACACTATGGTATTCTTCACCACCACCAGATTTTAACGTTAAATAGCAAGAATTTGAGACCTCTGTAATAGAATTAGAGTACTCTCTAATATAATCAGAGACCTCTGTAATATAATTTGAGACCTCTTTAACTGAGCTATCTATATGTTTCTTATTTTAAGTGGTAATTCGACAATGAAAGTTTTCGGTGAACAATTTCTCCTTCCCCATAATCGGAATACCTAGGTATTGGTTGTCCAATTTTGGTGTGCTATAAAAGTTATCGCAGACATTACCGGTGTTCAAAATGGGGTTTCTACTCTCGTTCATAGGATATGGATGAGATATTAATTTCATTTCAAATAATTTACCCAGATAAATATTTAATTTATAAAACAACAACAACAACAGCAACAACAAACAACAAAACATGTGCACCGAAGCACATGCAGTTAAGGGGCTGACTAAACTCCTGACACCTTCCTGACGCTGACGGTTAGCTAACCCACTGGACTCGAACGCTGTCCAAAACCTACTATTTCGATTAATCTAATTCTAAACTAACATTAGCTAAATAGAGATTTGTTTTAGTCCTTTTTCCGTATTAACAGGCTGTAAATGATTGATTGGTAAAAACCCAGGAATGTTGTGGGTTTTTATGGGGGCAGGTTTTGTCCGGTTCAGAGTTCGCCGAGGTCAGTGGCAGATCCGAATGAGTATCACAAAAGTAACAAAACGGTCCATCAACTATTGGAAATATATATTTATACACCAGTAAATATTAAAGAATTAAATTTCAACAATATAAATAGACACATACTTGTGAATAATTAATCTCGAAATAATATAAACAGCTAAGTTGGAATAAATCTCTGATTAAATGTAACACGTCTTTGAGACTAACATATATGTATGTTTGTCTCAACACATACCGCCATGTCGGCCAGTTCTGCGCGTCGGGTAATTCTGCGCAACTATACGTCATTTTTGTAAACATTGGATCACGTGCTATTTTGGGTCAAAAATCCATTTTGTATCCAGAAAGAACAATCGTATATTAATTAAGAAAAGTGATATTCATAAAGTGTACAAAAATATCCCACATTTAGACTCGAAATGCACATAAAAATGTGATTTCTAAATGGCAACGTGAAGACCCACTCCATGACCTTCTTGAACCTGTAACCCAGAAAATTCGATTTACTATGCATCTTTTAGAATAATACAAATAAATACATTATATAAAAAATGGAAATGTGTACCTTAAAACAAAACTGTATTTTAACCCAAGTTTCCAATTGTGCAAGAAGTTGTCCCAAACGTACAAAATCACAGGGGCTCGTTACAAAGAAAATCAAGGGATGGGGGTTCTAACCTGTAATATTATTACAGGTTAGAACCCCCATTTCTTGATTTTCTTTGTAACGAGCCCCTGTGTACAAAATCGTCTGCTACCCAACGTGTCTACTTGTCGCTAGAACATAAATTATAACAAATTCCTCAGCGTATAGTCTGTTTCTAAATTCTGTAGTAATTTTTCCCCATCAACAAGACGTTGTAATCACCTTACATCCTATTCATTGTTGTTTCTCTTCCACGTAATAGCTTATTTTTCATAAAATGTTGAACTTTACTAACTTTTTTACAAGATCGGTTTAGTTTGCTTAATACCTCTTGCCATTTATTGTCATTTTTACGTTAAATGTTTTTAAAACTAGCTATAAACCTGACCTAATTACTCGACTGAACTGCTGACAGAAACAATCCAAAGTAATATATTTCATTTCTGTAGCCCAAGTGGGTAAACATAACATCTTTTCAAAGCTATGCGCAGAATAGGCCGACGTATCGCGAGTCAGGAAAACAGGGGGTTGGTATCCTCTGTGTCCAAAATTAATATTATTTTGAACAGAATATTCTGGTGACCATTGCATCTTTTCAAATGGTAAGCATTGCTGTATTTTATTTTTGTCAATCGCTCGAATTCCGTATGCGTGTTGCTTCAATATTGGAAACGAAAACCTTAGGTGCGCAGAAATGCCCGACAACAGTGTATGCAAAGCAAATTAGGTTGGCATTCCATTCAAGACAGGTGCTCTGACGTTCGACTGGTCATGTTGATAAAACTGTAAAGAAAACTGGAAAAACACCCCATATAGAATATTAATACACACATGGAAACATAAATAAAAACGGGATATCGAACACATTCTAACACTTTGACTTTCTCTCAATCAACTATACAGCTCCCGTGCTGTATAGTTATATTTAAAACCTTTTGAAAATTTTCGCAGATAAATTAAATAAAGAGAAGCCTAATTCGAGTCTAGAGAAATACAAATAAATTGAAACAACTATGGACCCTCGCTCGAATACAGCCAGCTCCTCCAAATAACACTTAAGCGAGGAGCAACACACATGACCACACAGTTAAAACAATAGGTTTTCTTTATAGTAAGCAAATAGTACACCGCTCACTCGTCGAAATTCAAAATTCAATTATATTAAATTATCTAAAATTAAAAAAGATGAATAAGACAACTGGGAAGATTTGGAGAATACTGCTGTCCCAACACGAAAACTTTATATAGCACTCATACAATATAGCAAAATCACATATAGCAAACACGGGATATAGAAGACCTCTAGCAAGGGTCACAAAAAAGCTTTTAGGGGAGGGATTTCGAGTAAGGTGAAGGAAACCTCGCTCGGATGATCAACCCTATAGAATAACATTATGGAAATTATAAATACCCCATCAAAAATTGAATTAATTAATTTTTTTTATCAAAATTCTTTATTAAAATATAACGTACAACATACCTTTTGGGGGGATATACACATACATAAAACACTTTTCTTCCTTTGGCAAGTGGGGGGGGGGGCATCTGTCTAGTGCCCCCCCCCCCAACAAAAAACAAAACTAGATATTCATCTATCACTTTATATCAGACAATCGACCAGAATTACCAGACACACGTATACACTTTTCATTTATTCAGACCAACGGCCAATTATTGTAAGTACACAGTGTATCCTCTGGCCATGTTCGGTGGTACTAACTTCCACAAATATCGCTCTCTTGTGCAAACTAGTATCCTTCAATGTAACATCTTTTACGGGATTATTGTCATAATATACCCTACCCCCCCCCCCCCAATAAAAACACAAAAACAATTGTTTTCTTTTTTCTCTGTCTCTTCCTTTCTCCTACCCCATAATTTTAATATTTAACACTATCATACTTTCGCTCTTACCACTTTACCTTACATCTTTCTCCCCTAGCTAATCGGCACATACATCTAAATAGAGGGCGCTGCAGTAAAACTTTAACAATATCGATATTTTTGTCTTGAACATTTTGTTCATTTAGAGGCTTTTTACGCAATTTGGAAAGGGTATTTTTTATGACACTGAGAAAGATTTGATTTTACACCGTGAGAATGTGAGGAATTCGTGTTATTGAAAAATGGAGCATGCCCATTAATATTGCAAGGGAAAAATGGAGACGCCGCCAACGTTTTCGGGGGTGGGGGAGTTTTCTTTCTTCAGGTATATACATGTAGATTTGATTTAGGAGGAAGTCTCTATAATGCTACAAATGCATGTTTTACGAGTTTATATATATATATATATATATATATATATATATATATATATATATATATATATATATATATATATATATATATATATATATATATATATATATATATATATATATATATGTGTGTGTGTGTGTGTGTGTGTGTGTGTGTGTGTGTGTTCATCAAGTACAGTAGTGCAATCCAAATGAGCGAGTAAAACCAAAGTGGTGAACGTCTTTCTAATGTGGAAGCTAAGGTGGCAGGAGACAGTTTCGTAAATTGGCCCGTGTCACATTTTTTAAACTTAAGACTATGGTGTGACTTGTTGAGGTATTATTGTGTAATAATTAAAGACATTATATATTAGTGAATTTGGTCTTTTCGGCTTGTGTTCTTGAAATTGATATAAGGCATGTTCACCTTATGAAGTCACTACACAGGATGTAGCTAGTGAAATACCAATAGTAAGCTAGGAAGCAGAGCTAGCCACTTATAGCAGTAGACAAGGTAGTTCAAGGCAAGCAGAATATCTCAAAAACTGTCTGGATGACAACTTTTTTGAATGACATCAAGCTATTATAAACATTGGGTTTTTTCCTTTAAAATTATCACCCAGCGAAAAAGCATATGTGAACATCACGTGTTCTCAAAAATGGCCTTCGGACATGACAAATGCACGTATAAATTTGGGGGTGAATCAACCTTTTATTCTATGAATTCCCACTGGCTTGTCAGGTCAAGTGAATAATAATATGTTTGGTTTTATTATACCTATCCGAAAATATGGACCTTTTTTGACCGCACTAATATATTATTTTCTTTTAATGAACTTTTATATTAGGCAAGTGTGTGCAACATTAAATGTGAGCATAAAAATTGTACCTTACACCCTAAGTATAATTTATACATGAAAAACAGAAGGGGGGGGGGCTCAAATACGAAAAGGCCATCCTTAGATGAGCCATCTCGAGAGAATCGTACATTTTGAGCCTCCAACAACAGTAGTATATCACCCTACAAATCCCGAACTTAAACTCTTCGACAAATTATTAAATATTAAATGCAAACTCATAGGAGGTAGAAAAAAAATCTTTTTCCAAAATACCATTCAAAATAACACCGGAACGACACAATAAAATATAAAAAGAAATGCATACAAGCACATACAATACAGACCACAACAAGCAGACATATTATTAATTTATTTTTTTCGCTTAAATCCTTATATTTCCAAAATCTTATTCTAAGAATAGATAGGGCTTCCAGACCAATGCATTATTTGACCAAGATAGCGCCAGTCCTCACAAGAACAAAAACAACAAAACATAACACATAAACTACAATCACAGGACAAAATGACTGGCGAAGTCACTACGCGTTCTTAATAACCAATGGGAAAAAGGACGGAAACCAACCAGTGGCACAAAATGTTCCAATGGGTGAGGAGTACAGACCAAAGTTCCAAGCCAAGGGAAAATGGAAACCAGGCCCAATGTCAACCCAGGCCAAGGGAAGGGAGTACGTAATATTCCCAAAGCTTATGGGATAAAGAAACTAAAACAATATGAGCAAATCAAAAAGCAACCCTGCAAAATTCATATACTATTTATATTATTATTTATCTAAAACAAATAAACACTAAACACTGTATGGATGGACAGGGAAACACATACGAGACACACATATTTAGAAAAACAGGGTGTCACTTCTTAGTCCTAAAAAGCAAGACAGGCTTTAAAAGGGCTACGAGGTGTCAACAAATGACCGTCTGCACTACAGGAAACAGATAGGGTACCAAACTAATTGTACGCACACCGATATAAAAATATTTCTCGACTGTGAACAGTGTGTGCGAGCAGCAGAGAGGGTGAACAGACCACTTAGGGGAATGGTCACCCTTGTGTTTTACCAAAAAAAATAGTGACCACTCATAGAGGTCAATTACCACGTCTACGATTATTGTTTGTCCCAAACAGAACCGTAGACGCCCCTCTCTGCTGCTATCAATATTGGGAATCATCATCTGAATCATGGGAATCTTCATCTGTTTCATCTTCATCTGAATCTTCGGAATTTGTTCTATGTTTCAAGTAATATTCAAGTTCTGATGGTGGTTTTTCTATTTTTGGATTTATGTTCTTTCTGTGTTTATAATATATCATCAAACTTCTGTATTCCTCTTCTGCTGATATTAATTAAATTATTATGTTATAATAAAATGGTACATCCAGAATCTCATACTGCAAGAACAGCTCGAGAACGATTAGAAACAATTAAAAAATTTCTTCCTGTCAGAGACTCATTTAGAAAAAATCTACAAGCGCAGCAAGAATCAAAAGTTGAGTATGAAGAGGACACTAAAAAACTGTTTAAGCCCGTTACTGCGGCTACTAAGAAAGCTGCATCGGCTGTTGAAAAAACTATATGGGGAGATATTGCGGAGGAAGATGAGAAGAGGAAAAAGGGTATTTTTCCGGTATTAGAACAAACTGCAGTGCAGGCTGAAAAAACAGCAAGAAGAACTAAACAGACAAAGAAGATTTTACGAGACCTTCCAACTGACATAGCCGCAGCTCAACCTCCACCTGTTGATGAGGAAATACTTGAAGGTATTGAAAAACTTCATACTGAAGTCGCCGATGTGAAAAAAAAACTTGCATCTGAATCCAAACCAGCAAGAGAAAACGTAGAATTAATTGCAAAATTTAAAGAAGGAGTTGTTGAGGAAATTAGAAAAACTGAAAGAGAGAGATTACCTGAAGCAATATTAAATAGTATATCTAATAAATCTAGTATTTTAAAACCCCGTTTTGAAAAAATAAATGATGATAATTTCATTAAATGGATATATCGCGTATATTACAACAAAAAACAAGCTAGAGGTCCAGAATTTGAAAGACTTAAAGAAGAAGTAAAAAGACTTTATAGAGAGAGATGGGAACAACTAGAACAAGGAGAGTCCTACCAGTATCAGCTTCCTCCACCTCTGCAACAAATAGAACAACAACAATCTTCTTCGCCACAGCAAAGGTTGGAGTCGGAAATTAAAAAGACTAAAGAGCTAATTAAATTACTATCCCCGAAGAAAATTTCTGCACCGAAAATGACATTTACACCGACAGGTTCACCACATGGATTTCGAGAAGGTTCCCCCCCGGCCACCGCTGAAGTACTTACTCCGGTAATGCAACCACCAGTATTTAAAACACCTCAAGATGAACCTAAAACAGGATCTGGTTTATGTCCTGATAATATCATCAATGATGTGTCACGGTTAGAAGTTCTCATAGGAGGAAAACGAGCTGGAAATAATTCACCAGAAATAACCAATGAAGCAGCTGATATTTGTCGGCGACTATTTCAAGGTGGTATCATGGATATCGGCGTTTACCGAGAACTTATTGATGAGCTCGTTGATGACTAGTTGTTAGATAAATGGTAAATAAAATAAGATGATTGTGCATGATAATCATCGTAAACCCACACAGGTCAGAGCGGTAAACTCACGATTACCAATCTATGAAGCAATTTACGGAGATGGACTTGGTGATGTCATTCGAGGATTATTCACGAGGATAGCTCCAAAAGTAGCACCTGTAGCAAAACAATTATCGATGAAGGCTATTGGTATTGTTCGTGATAAAGCTCCTGGTGCAATTGTCAATGTTGCTGGTAAGGCGTTCTCGGCGATCAAAGAAAGATTATCACGATTATTGCGACGAAAACAACAACCACCGGTGAAACTGGCAAGTACTGAGGTGATGCCCGCAGATGTTAGTAAAATAATAAATCAGGCTGCAAATCAAAAACTAGCGGCGTTAGCAGATCAAGGACTCGGTGAATCTGGAAATAATATCTCAAGTTTGATATCAGGAAGTGGAACTTCCCGAGGTGGAACTTTCCGGCGGCGGTGATCAACGTGTTAGACGAAAAATAATTATAATAAAATGTTCAAGCGCGTGTCCGACACAGCATTTGACATGGAAGCACCCGTCCTTAAGGATGAATCTGTACGTGATTATCAATTTTATTCCTATGACGCAAAACAACCAGATCAACGTGGAAGAATTGAACTACAAGTTCATGACACAAGTAGATACTTTTTACCCGCTGATGCCTTTCTTGAGGTAGAAGGTACAATTGTAAAAACGGATGATACTAATTACTTAGATCCAGTAAAAATTGGTTTTGTCAACAACGGGATCATAGCATTATTTAGTGGCGCCACATACATGATTGATGGAAAAAATATTGAATCAATTCAGAATGATGTCGACGTTGCTACAACAATAATTGGTCTGGCGAGATATTCTGATGATTATACAAGATCAGCAGGTCCTACAATGATGTTTGTGAAAGATAACTCCGATAACCCTGAAAATGATCCGTATGAAATAAGACGACCAAGAAATTTTGCCAATGCCGCTGATGCTGACGTGTGGCCGGTAGTTCATGGTTCTAATGACAATTTCAACTTGGGATTTGCAGCACGTAGAAATATGTTGCTAGGAGGCAATAGAGGTTTTTCATGTACAATTCCACTATCGCATATTTTTGGATTTTGCAGGAATGTTAAAAAGGTTATTTTTGGAGCTAGACACACGGTTGTTCTTGTAAGAAAGAACGATGATAATGATGCTCTGTGGAGACCCGTTGGTGACGCTGGTAAAGTAATATTATCAAAACTTTCATTGTGGATGCCGGTAATGACTCCAACGATCGCAGAAGAACAGCGATTAATTTCTTTCATGGATGCAGGTGGTAAATCCTTGTTGTCATGGTTAACAACAGGCACGGATAGCATGCAAACTAACGTTAACGGTCAGTTTACATGGCATATAGCATCACAACAGGGTGTTTCTGCACCACGGCATATTTTTATTGCGTTTCAGAACCGTAATCGTTTAAACTCACAAGTTCACTCTCATATGATATTTGACCAACTAGGTCTCACAGATATTTCTTTACGGATAAACGGACAACAGGAACCAACAGAAAATGTACAACTAAATTATGCATTAAATCACATAGGACGTGCATATCATCGTTTGATGTCATTTATGGGACGTGATCAAAATGTTGATACCGGGTTGCAAATATCACAACTAGATTTTAAAAAATTGTATCCGATTTATTATTTTTCATTAGAACATCTTGATCTATCAAAACAATCTGTCGTTGATATACATCTCAAAGCAACATTAAATACCGGTGGTGTTGATTACAGAGCGATCGCGGTCATACTTAGCGACAAGGCCATGTTACTTGAAGGTGGCAGTGGTCGAATGAGGGTCGTTGATGCACCGGTGGAAAATCTTTAATCGTGTTATTTAGAAAAATATATTTTATATAAAAATGTCGTATAGTCATGTTAATGTTACTCTGACCCCGGGTCAGGTAAAAAAGCTTCAATCAAAAACCGCCAACAAATGCGGAACTAAAATATCACTAAAACGAGATCATATTAGTGGTGGTCCAAACAAATTATCGTTGACAAATAATCAGATTAAACATTTCAATAAAGCCCTAGAATCAAAAACTGGAGTTCAATTCCATCTCTCCCCGAGCGCCATCAAAGACATGGTTAAAACGGGTGGTATATTTCCACTTCTTGCGGCCATTCCGGCATTAATAGCTGCAGCTGCTCCAGCCGTAGCAAAAGCGGCCGCGTTAGGTGCTGTTGGAACAGCCGCTGGAATGGCACTAAAGAAAGCAGCAGGGCGGGGATACAAAAAAAAGGGACGCGGTCTAAGATTACCGGGATCTCGTTGGGGGAGAGGCCTAAGGCTTCCAGGGTCATTTCGTTAAACGTTCCATCATCAAATTTTGATTTACTTGATGCTGCTAAAAAATTAAAAATATCCGCCTTTAGAGGTGTTTTTATGCGAGATCAATTACCGAAACAACCAAACAAACTTGAAACAGGTATTATTAATCTTGACAAAGGTTCCGGACCCGGTACTCATTGGGTATCATACGCGATTGATCCGCGTGGAATTGTTTATTTTGATTCGTACGGGTTAGCTCCACCTGTTGAATTTATCAAGTATGTCGCACCACTCCACGCAACAACTGGAGGTTCCAAAGTTTGGTATTCAACGCTACCCACACAAACAATGACAGATCCGCCAATATGCGGCCGTGAAGTAATTAATGTACTCGACGCTATATCAAAATCATCCAAGCCGCCACATAAAGTCGTGCACGATTATACAAGCAACCGATATGTTGCGCGTAAAGCATTTTAAACAACGGATCTTATTATAATGGTTGATATTTACGGAAGATCTTCTACTAGTAAGAAAATAAAATCCGACGTTGATCTGTCAAAGTATGCGACTAAAGATGACCTCGCTGATATTATGAACCTGGCTGGAGTTGACCCAGATGAAGTTGTTATTTTTCAAGATCGATATGGTAAACTAAAAACCAGCAATATCAAATGGAATGATATAGTCCGGCGAGTACTTGGTGCAGTTACAGATAATATTCCCGTGTTTACTGACGGTGGTAGAATCAGAGATTCAAGTATGTCACTTAAAACCATCAGAGATGAAATTGCAAAAAGTGTTGCTAATCGCGTGAGAAACACCGGTGACACAATGACAGGTGAACTTAGCATGAACGGGAACAAAATAGTAGCTGTAACAGCTCCAAAATCTGACAACGACGTCGCAAACAAACTATACGTCGACGACGTGGATGGAAAACTATCCACGCTACGGGCCGAGTATGATGTTCACGTAACCGGTTTTACAAGGCTTCGAAGAAATTTTCAAAAAACCGATGATGCCATAAATAAGTTCTTTGGAACTCCTTCCGTCATTGACATGAAACTCGTTGATATCAAAAGTAACCTAGACACGATCAAACGAACACAACTAGACATCGTAGCGGGAATTCCTGAGATTATCAATAAAACCAATCTGATTAAAATTCCAGCTGAAATAACTCCCGGGCATATCACAAACATCGTATGCACGGTATCATCGGGATTTGCAACATGGTCAAAACAAAATAATACTATCAAATATACCGCAACAGTCACTGGCGTGTACAGGTTGTCCGTGTTCAGTGCTGCAAAATTTGAAATATTTACAACGTTTCCATGGCGTCATTCCACAGACAGGTTTTCCGGGGTTGTATCTGTTGTATTAAATAGCGGAGCCGAAGAAATATTTATTCTGGAAGCAGCTGATAAGAAATTAACCGCAACATCCTTCTGGTGGTGTTTGGAATTTGTAGCTGAAACACCTCAATTGGTTACTGCATAAAAATATATATGGACGGTGCACAATACAGATACAATCAAGCGCGTGAATGGCAGGCGGCGCTAAAAGATCAGGTCGATCAATATACAGTAAAAGTAAAAAAATATCGACGACGATTGGTTATCGTTGATGTGATTGTTTATTCAGTATCCGCTGTTGTTGCTGGAACCGGTGTAATATTATCAGCGTTGACAACGATGGCACCAGTAGCTGTAACTATCTGTATTTCAGCAGCAACAACTATTGCAGGTGTGCTTGGTATCATCACAAAAAAAATATGTACTTGTACGAACGAAAAATTATCCGATTACAAAATAAAATTACATACAGCGACGGTAGCATACTCGAAATTATCCTCGTTGTTATCAGCGAGTCTCAGTGATGGAATTATATCTGATTTCGAATTTTCAATGATGACCAAAATATACGATGAAGGTATTAAAGATACAAGTATCAATAATGACAGAATTACTCCAGCAGATCGTGACCAACACAACTCCGCCAAAGATAACGATGATCTCGGTAAGTTCAACTAATCCTGAATTTAGTGTTAATTTTCCTACTGCAATTCCAGTAAAAGAAATAGCACTAGCACAATTACGGGTATATTACAGCTGGCCAAATATCAGATCAAAATCATTTAATGGTACACCAGCAAATAATTCGCTCGTATTTACTAACAAGAACAAATCCGATGGAACACCTGACTGGGTTGTTGTTGGTATACCAACCGGCAGTTACCAGATTGAAGAGATCAGTGAGGAATTTGCGCGTAGAATAAAATCAATAACGGGAAAGGAATCAAAAATATCAATAAACGTTCATGAGCCGACGTTGTCCTCGACGGTTGAAATAAACTCGCCTGATTATGCCGTTGATATTTATCAATCTTCAATCAGATCAGTGCTAGGATGGCCTGAAATTCCCCCGGTGCATAAAGGACCACCAGAACCAACTCGGGCTGATTTTATCACAGATGAAGCAAAATTTATGATAGTTCCTCAATATAGAGGTAAATATCCATGGATCCAGAACAGTGATCTTTCCGTGTTTACAAGTATTGATGGTGAAACCTTTCCTAATATAATAAATAATGTACGTAATATTCGTTCAGGTGTTAGAGTAAATCCACTCGTTGATGAGGAATTTATTAAATCATATTCTGATCCTGTTAATTTTGAATTTAAACAATCAATCAACAAACTACGAAATTTCTTTACTGATAGCTACAGCGATGACGTAAAACAAAAAATCATTGAGACGATAAAACATCTAAATCAGGTCATATCAGATATTAGATACGTTAATAAAACTATCATTGTGAACATGGTTAGACACGGTGATGAAGATATTGATAATTATAAAGCTGGACCATGGTTTCTCAATCATTACAAAATAACTGAACAACAATTACCAACATTTGTAATACCGGGGATTGATGCTAGAGAACTAGTAAAATTATTAAACGATCTTATCGACGAAAACTTCCCTAAAATACTCGATGCGTGGAAAAAACTAGCACCACCTCCAACTGTTCTTAGACATGATAATGATCCACATGGCGGCGGAAGACACGTATCCCCGCGGATCGTTAATATAACACCGACGGTCGCGGTCAATCTGGTTTGTGACGTAATCGATGGCAGCTATCAAATAGATCTCGGAAGATCAAATCAAGCTCAACAAGGATACATCCTGTACACGTTCACACCACAAGTTCCCCCTGGAAATTTAATCGTGCAAGAACCAACTAATCCCGTGTATTTGCGGTGTCACAATGATATGTTAACGCGAATCAATTTTAAACTCACAGACCACCTTAATCGCTTGATTGACATACGTGAAGAAGAGCTTGTAATAAATCTGTATGTGAAATCTTAAGGATTTTTGTCGTAAGGACTTCCGTCGTAAGGACTTTTGTCGTAGATCTTCATGTAATGGAGGGTTTTACACGCGAGGATTTCTTAACAGTTAGAAGAACATTTGTAACAGAGATCAGACTCAAATTCGATCAACTTAAAAAAATATTTTATTATTACTGGCACAAATTTGTGTTTGGTACAAATTAATCGGCCTAGGCAACTAAAAAAGCTAGTCGATGAAAGTAAAATTAAAATTTCTATCACAAAAAAAAATAATATTTATTAATTTTCCAGATTTTTACTGAAATTGTACAAATTACTTGATTTTGACTACCAACTACCCCGTCAGAAACATAAAAATGCACGAACTACTTGATTTTGACTACCAACCACCCCGTCAGAAACATAAAAATGCACGAACTACTTGATTTTGACTACCAACTACCCCGTCAAAATCAAGAAAGTTCTAACCTTGTCAAATTGTTCCTAACAAATTTTATTTATTATAAATTAATTTTATTTATTAATAATATTATTTTTACTGAGATTTTTATTTTTTTTTTACTAAAATACAACGAAATTGCTCAATTTTCCTGATTTTGACTACCAACTACCCCGTCAGAAATCAAGTAGTTCGTGCATTTTTCTTTGATTTTGACTACCAACTACCCCGTCAGAATCAAGTAATTTGTGCATTTTTCTTGATTTTAGTAAAAAAAAATAAATCCTCAGTAAAAATAAAATTTATAATAAATAAAATTTATTAGGAACAAATTTGACAAGGTTAGAACTTTCTTGATTTTGACTACCAATACACGTGGTCAGCGTTGACTTGGACCCCAGTTACCAAAACTTTCATTTTCATTATCACCAGTAACGAAGTTACCTTGGATCGTTTCACCAGTAACGAAGTTACCTTGGATCGTTTCACCAGTAACGAAGTTACCTTGGATCGTTTCACCAGTAACGGGGTTACTCTCTGACATAATTTTTCTTAATAGTCTTATACGGGTACTAATCGTTTTCTTTGCCTCATACTCGTGGGATAATAACGACTTAATTCTTTCTACGGCGGTAGAAAGAGGAACGAACTCCTTCACATGATCATCTTCTATGGTAGCTAGCGACTGAAACATTGCCGATTGAATCCGTTTCATGAGCCTGTATTCAGATGATAGTGTGTGTGTCCCCATGGTTTTACGTTCTTGTAAAATCTCAAAGTCAGAAACTATTTTTTCAGGATTAAGTTCATCAGATATATTAATTCCATCTTTTTTTAATTTTTTAATAGCGACAATTACATCATTGATATTTTCATGGTTCATTATATAATATATAAATCTTTAAAATAAAAAAAATATCCCTAGAACACCTATCGAGTGTATTAGCGAGTTCGTCGGGATGTTTCAGGGACAGCACAACATATACAATGAATGAAGAGCTCCTATCGAGTGTATTAGCGAGCTCAGATTATGAATGAAGAGCCCCTATCGAGTGTATTAGCGAGCTCAGATTATGCTTGGACGGCACAAACATATAACTTAACTAAGGAAATGGATATATACAATGAAATGGTTATATACAATGAATGAAGAGCCCCTATCGAGTGTATTAGCGAGCTCAGATTATGAATGAAGTACAAACATATAACTTAACTAAGGAAATGGATATATATAATGAAATGAATGATATACAATGAATGAAGAGCCCCTATCGAGTGTATTAGCGAGCTCAGATTATGCTTGGACGGCACAAACATATAACTTAACTAAGGAAATGGATATATACAATGAAATGGTTATATACAATGAATGAAGAGCCCCTATCGAGTGTATTAGCGAACTCAGATTATGAATGAAGTACAAACATATAACTTAACTAAGGACAGTACAAACATATACGCTCAGCAAAATCACACCCACAATAATTAATCCAGTGGGTGATACGAAAATATGTATCAACCACAAGTCAATATTGTGGTTTGTGAATTTGCTGAGCGGAGGGGTTCTTGCGGTTCCCCCCACTATTATAAAAATCGCAATTATGCGCACCACCGACAAATTGTCAGCCATGGGGGTTTGATCCTGGACCGCGAGCGCCACAGTCCAATACCATACTGATCGAGCTATCAAACATTGTTACGAACATATGTTTCGGAAGTTAATATATAGCTAGCTATATAGCTAAGGAACCAATATTTACACTAAACAGCGGTTTCTGAATAATAACGGTTTCTGTATTTAACAGTTTCTGTATCTGTAGCGGTTTCTGGATAATAACAGTTTCTGTATTTATAACAGTTTCTGAATAATAGTTTCTGTATTTATAACAGTTTCTGAATAATAGTTTCTGTATTTGTAGCTAGTTTCCTAAGCAGACCGAAAATCAATAATAACAGTGGCATTAATGCACCAGTCAAAGAACTTTCCAGAGTGTAAGTTCAGTGAACACACAACTGCAGGTCAATTACAATGAGTAACGGTTTCTGTTTACACACAGCTTCCTACGGATCAATAATATTATCATGTGTTGTATGATGGGGAAATATTTAAAAACCATAAATAATACTTATGAGTCTAATGAGTTAGGTTCGTCGGCACAATACGATGTAATTAGTTAAACTGACTAATTACGATCATAAAAAACCAACCATCTACGAAGAAAACTATATATTACAAAGTAATCTCCCCTTAAATCAAAAATTCAGTAGTGTATGAAGGACCTACTGTGACATAAATTAAAAAAATTAATTCAATGTGGTGATGATAGTTAATAATGTGGTGATGATAGTTAATAATGTGGTGATGATAGTTATTGATACTGAAATGTAATTTTCTGTTTATATTTTTTCGAGAGAGCAGATCTGGTTATATTATCTGCCACTCTTTGTACTGAACGCGAGTGAATATCAAAATATGTCGCAGCTGAACGCATCGAACGAAACATAATTTCTTTACCGGTTTCTATGTTTGTAGAAATTACCGCCCTCTTTCCGATTGTCTTACATCTTCCTGTATTACCGCGTGTATTATTCTCGCTGTGAGAGATAGCTTGTAAATTGGATAAATTATTGTTTTGAGTGTCCCCGTCAATATGATCAATAACAAGACCATCATTGATCACTCCGAAGAAACATTCATACGTAAATCTATGACACAAATAATGTTTCTTCCCAACTGTAAATCTAAGATAACCAACATTATTAATACAACCAACTGGTCTCTTCAACTTGCAGTGTCTGATGATACCATTAATATTTGATTCATAGTTTGTTATGACAGGATGTGGGACAAATATATTTTGCTCCATTATAATAATATTATATGTTTAAATCATTGTTTGTCTGAAATCTTGATATATAATCCTTCACGGATTTTATAGCGTTTTCACCGCTATTATTTTTTTTGTCATAATATCTTTTAAGCTCTCTGAACCGTTTCCCGCCACACTTTCCACATAATTCTGTCTTTCCTCGCACTCCAATACCACACCGTAGACATGGTATTGGTCCTAGACTTCCTCGTCGTATGTTTTGTGAGTGCATCCAACAAAATTCCTTTCTACAGGATTTGTTGCATCGATTTACTGAGCCGATCATCAACCATCTACATTGGGACATTGTATATATATATATAATTTTCTTTATTTAAATATTTGTTTTAATTATATGAACGAGTTTGAGAGATTATCCCAAACTAGGCCTGTTAAGTATAAATTCAACCTTGACAGATTATCTTCTGACTTGCCAGTACGAGATCTGGTTGATCCGAAAAATAAAAGTTTGATCTCGAAAATTCATGACGCCAAGAAAGAATTTTACACGGATGGTGCATCTCATACATGGTCAACGTTCAAGATTATACGCAACACTGTCACGGACGCCACAATGAACGACAAGCGAGCGGCAACTATCATTAACTACATCGCTGAATACGAGGGCAATCAAAAATATTTATTCAGAGTAAAATTTATTGTATTAACAGAAACAGATAGTTGGATTATCCGTGACAAATATGATCCTGTCCTTGGTAATAATAAAACTATCATATTAAGTAAAAATTCCAGACCGGGTCTATTGACTGGTATTGATAAACCGTATTATGAGCGAGCATATCCTGTAACAGCAGTTATTTATGGAATTTATGAGATAAATAAAAAACCTAACGTTGATAAACTAGCGCCGATGAAATTTTCAAGGTTAAATTGTGTGGCCGAAAGAGTAATAGAACACTTTACAAACGCGATGCGTGGAAATGGATTAACTGATTTAAGGCGTGAAAAAATAAACTCGTGGGCTGATTCAGTTAGGGATACCGGTGCTACAATAAAAGATGTTGCTGAGTTAGGAAAAATATTAAAATTTCCAATAACTGTGGCGACAATAACGGGAGAAGTACTGTACCAGTCGAAATATAAATCGAAGGGAGCTCCAATAAATATTATCGATCATAACGCGCACGCATGGACTAACGCAGTAACAATATTTCCACGTGATCGAACTGTTAGATTTTACTCCCCAGATAATTCTGGGGCAGATATGTTTGATTTTATCAACGAAATAAGTAAAACCGATCCTGTATCGGTATGGTTATTCAAAAGTAATGAGGAGGGTGAATTTGATCAGTTTGTCAAACCGAACGGTGAAATATATCGCACAGAATCCCTCCATGACGAGATGAAAAATCTTGCGACGTTTTTACAGTGCAAGCACGTGGAAAATACTGACAAATTACTAACTAATTGTTTTACCGTTCCATCTGTTGCGGCTCATTTCGCCAGAGAACGAAATTCATGGAAACCAACACGATTTGATTTACTCGAGGACGTACGCGCAAGTTGCGTCGAATATGGACATGGCGGATTATGGAATACCAAATACAATTACAATGATGTTATTTCGGTTGATATGGTTGCATGTTATCCAGGAAGTTTTCTGGGATACGGAGATTGTTCTACGTACTTTGAAAGATTTGGTCACCCTACAAACGAGATGACGCGAGTGGCAATTAATGGACCATTACCTGATTTTGATCTGACTGGATTCGCCTGTATTGAGTCGTTCGAGTTTAACGAAAATCTTCACAAGATTTGTTATGTTTGGTTTGGTAGACATTTTTGTGAAAAACGTTGGGCACCTATAGTTCTGTTGCGATATATGCTAGATTGTGCGATACTGACATCGTTGGTGGTCAGTGAGGCAATTATATCATATCATGCACAGACCAAAGTTTGGTTGCCCATGTCAGATTCTGAAGTTATCAGCGAGTTTAAGGACGATATTCCTAATAAACTCAAAACCGCAAAAGATCTCGGTAGAAAAATTATAGGTAAATTTACTCAAGGTGGTGCATATGATTATAAAAGACATCACGCACGATTAATTTTAGATGATGCCGAGTACGATTTTATAATCGCTGATACAACGGCGAAAAATACATTTGTAAATCAAGAGAGTGTTTATTTATCCGACGGAACAAAATTAGGTACGATCGTTAGTTACATAAATGACGTATCCCCGCAATATACTCATCTAAGATCTTCCATGTTGGCTTATGTTTCCATAAATTTATTATCGATGATTAATAGATTTCCTGAGACCGCAGTCAGAGTCGCAACGGACTCGTTTTATATTTCAAGTAAATATTTAGAATCTGTTATGAAATTTACAAGTAATGATGAACGATGGGGTTCGTGGAGAATAAAAAAGGAACTATTACACAATTATGTAGAATCAGCAGATGTTCCAGTGAGAGATTTTTATCGTGAGGGTAATAAAATATCAGAAGTGTCGAAAGCGCCATCGTTGAGTGATCCAATAACTAGATATAAGACAGTATATCTCAATGGACCTGGTGGATGCGGCAAAACGACTCGAACGATTAATGTTTTTAGAAATTCAGATATAATCGTGCTGACACCCACACATAGACTTGCACGTGAGATGAAACAGCGGCAAGTACAATCGTGTACGTATCATAGTTTCTTCCGATGGCGCGGAGATACATGGACTCCGGAGCGAATGGGAGAAAAATATATACCTAAAATAATTATTTGGGATGAGATATGCACGGTGTCATTAGATACATTAAAAATGTTTCTTGATTGGTTGTTGACAAAAAATACCGCCATAATAATGTGTGGCGATCATGGTCAACCGCCGCCCTTTGTTGGACCATCTCCACATGATTGGTTAAAAAATTTCGTTGATTATTACGAAGAAATAGATGATGATCATAGAGCTCTTGATGCAAATTTGAAAGAGTTTAAAAAATTAATCAGATTACAATCAAACAAAATTCAGTGTGAAATAATACGTGGAGTGATCTCAGAGACATCAATGAGTGATTTTTTGAACTCATGGAGACCCACCGATTTGATCGTAGCAAGTAGAAAAATAATCAGAGACGCTTTACAACAACAGTTATTTCAACTGCATAAAGAACAATATTCAGAATTACCCGTACCGTTGTGTTATAGACCATCAGATACACGAAAACAGAATATTAATGTTGATATTCCAGGACCCTTGACAGAGTCAAGGAAACAGAATCTCGTATTAAATGATATTGTCGCCGTTGATATCAGTGTGGTCGAAGATGCATTACGCGCTGACAAATCTCCATGGGTGTTGGGATACGCTATGACGATCCACTCGTCACAGGGATTAACTATTTCTGATACACGAGTCTGGATTGTAGACGATCGCATCGAGTGGTCAAATTTAGTTTATTTAGCGGTATCGAGGGTCAGAAATATATCTCAATTACGTAGAATCATAATTCCTGAAATCGTTGATAAATTTAACATCATCGATGATGATATAATAAGAAAAAAATTAATCGGATACAAACAATCTGACAAAAAAAATAAACGTGACTTTGATCTTGATGTTGAATTTATTATTGAGTTAAAACAGCAGCAGAACAATCATTGCGCATGTTGTAATTGTATAATGTTATGGCGGTATTCGAGTAATGATTCAAGACAATTCACCGTAGATAGAAAAGATAATAGTCGCGGTCATACACGAGAAAATACCATGTTAACCTGTCTTGAGTGTAATCGACGTAGAGGCGCTAGTGCTAGTTAAGTGATCGAAATCACCGGAGTGATCGCGGTGGTAGTTGTGTATCCGCGGGAATTATTTGTAGTTGTTCACGTGTAAATCCACGTTGAGGAGCAGCAGAATCTAATCTGTAGATTGCAGGTCTGGAAACGCCTACATTTCTTCCAGTGGATCTTGTCACGGTAGATATTTTGTGTGTGGTAACACTCCAAATAGGATCAGTTGCTCTCGCGCTACCACCTTCAAGTTCACCAGGCTCATATAAATATCTGACTGTGACATCACCTAATATTTTTTGTTTTCCAGCATCTTTTCGTTGTGTTGGTATATTTTTTTTTGTGACCGCGCTAATGGGTTTCATGTTGGTTGTTCGTGTGATTTCATTATTTAATGCAGCTATCACGTTTGGTAATCTTGCAACCCATTCACGAGATCTCTTATCCTGAATAAATTTCCTCGCGTCTTGATATCCAAATAACCGTTCAGCAAGTGTTCGATTAAATCGCTCAACAATTGCTTGATCACGATGAATTGCAGTATGACCTCGTCGTATTTTGGTATTATGTTGTTTCATCAACGATGATACTGGACCAAGAAATTCCTTACCAGGATCAACCTGTAGTAGCTGTGGCCATCGCAGACCACCTCGTGGTCCGAGTCCTCGTTGATAAATTCGTTCAAACGCATCGGCTACTTCAGATGATGTTTTCGCCGATAGCGGCTCCGCTTCTTTATATCTACTTGCAACATCAACTACGGTTAGCGCGTATTTGTACGTTTTTCCACGCACAGTATCATGCGGTAAAAACAGAATATCAGCTTGATGAACTTCATTAGGAACACTGACATCGAAATACGAGTACTGAATTTGTTTAGGACGCGGTAGATAAATTTGCCATATTGCTTGTTTAGATAACCACGTTTTAGCAGTAGAATGTTTAACCGATGCTGCATCAGCGAGTTTACCAATTGCTGCTTTGCCTCTCCAGTATCCTCTCGGTGAATAATAAATTGATTCCATTATTAATTACCAGCCCCAATCGCTAATTTACCTTTCATCGAGGATCTTACTAACCAATTAGCTAATGATTCTCTAATATTTTTATTTTTTATAGAATTTAATGAATGAATTAATTTTACATCTGCAATATGCCTATCTTGTAGATTTTTACTTTTATAAGCTACATCATGAGCATGACAAGCTCGATCAATGGCATTTATTGGTTCCTCGCCTGGTTTTGGTTGATCTTGATCATCGAGCCTGATATCAAGTCGAGTACCACGACCGCAATAATTATATCCTGGTAGATGTTTTTCTCCGCTGTATTTAGCCCATGGAGCACCTGGAAACTTTGACATCAAATTAGCAATATCACCCCCCCCCCCCCCGCTTATTAGGTAAAAACGAAAATTTCTTTCTACCGCATATAGAACATTTTCCACCATACGCTATTTTTTTATTTTTTGTTGTAACCGTAGCTAAATCAGTAGTTGGAGTTTTAACTCTACAACGTAAACAATATAAATTCATGTTATAATATATATGGATATAATTGATTTCTCAGCAACTCGGCAACGAGAGCCAGTTAAGCATCATCCTGCGCTACCGAACTCCATCAGAATGATTATCATAGGACCATCTGGATCGGGTAAGACGCAATTATTACTTAATCTGATAATGAGATGGTTGAAATGGGATAAGTTGTATTTAGTAGCACCATCCGTTGATGATCAACGATGTTATGATGTACTTAAAGATTTCAATGAAAACGCGCGATTACTGGATGAAGATAATGATGTTATAGAGTTTATAACCGATATTGATGAAGCACCATCCGTAGATTCCATAGACGGATTTATTAATAATTTAGTTGTATACGACGATGTGATGCTAGATAAACAATCAAATCCAGCCAGAATATTTTCCCGAGGGAGACATAAAAATACAGACGTGATCTATGTTACTCAACGATATACACAAATACCAAAAGTGATCAGAGACAACTGCAACATTTTAGTTGTGTTTAATGGCGTAGACACACACACGTTGCGAAATATTCATCAAACTTGGTGTGGTGGTGACATGGATATAATTAAATTCAGAAATTTCTTCTCACGAGCGCAAGCTACCCCGCATGGATTTATAACAATAAATTTACATGATCCAAGAACAAGATATCGTGTGGGTATTGATAAAATATTTGGGTAACAGGGGTGATGATAAAATTAAATTGAATTAAACAGATATCATTAATATAATGAACAACTGTGCGTGGCTGCGTCAAGGAACAACAGATAAATGCAACAAAAGGTGCCGTGGAGAATATTGCAAGAAACATAATTATCTTATAAAGAAAAATCCTCATGCTGGTCCACGAAGATGTGTTGGATGTAACAACGGCGTTAGAGGATTATATCAGATTTGTAAAAATTGCGGTGGAGATCGATATCGAAGTTTGATGATATATTATAAACACAGAAAGAACATGAATCCAAAAATAGAAAAACCACCATCAGAACTTGAATATTACTTGAAACATAGAACAAATTCCGAAGATTCAGATGAAGATGAAACAGATGAAGATTCCCATGATTCAGATGATGATTCCCAATATTGATAGCAGCAGAGAGGGGCGTCTACGGTTCTGTTTGGGACAAACAATAATCGTAGACGTGGTAATTGACCTCTATGAGTGGTCACTATTTTTTTTTGGTAAAACACAAGGGTGACCATTCCCCTAAGTGGTCTGTTCACCCTCTCTGCTGCTGTGCGTGATTTGGATTTTTAACGTGGCTTTGACAACATTTCAGTCGTATCACTACGATGTCTGTGTGGCAGTTTATAGTAATGTCTAGCACTGGGGCATCATACCGCAGACGTGTAGCACGATGTCCCACTTTATCCTGACACTAAGCCGAACAGTCCTAACACTGGCATCTTAATGCTGAGCGCCTAGCGAGGCAGCTGTTAGTACCATATTTATGGTATGGTATAACTCGGCAGGGTTTCGAACCGCGACCTTCCGCATCCGAGATTATTCGCATTTGGGCTCGCAGATATATATGATACACAAAGTTAGGTCTCAACAAAATTTGAGGCTGAGAAATTTTCACTCCGATTTCGGAATTCCCGTTATTTTCCAAGCGTCCCAACAAAATGTTGACGATATTATAAAAACTGACAAACAAACTGTTAAATAGAAATAAAGATATACTGAATCAGATATAATTAAATCAAATATACGTAACACTTCCCCCATAAAGAAAAAGATTTATATGATAAAACTTTCTTTTTACCACAGACTAATTCTACATGAGAACTTATATAAATTACACTTAGCGTACATTAACTAATACAGAATTATACACGGGAAAGTGCGTCTGCTATTAAATTATCTTTTCCCTTGATGTGCCTGATGGCAAGATTATATTCCTGTAACAACAAACTCCACCTTAGTTGTCTTTCATTTTTATATTTCATATTGCCGATGAGATTTATGTGTTATGATTTTTGTAATGAGGTTCACTTATCAAGCGTTATTTTCATTCCACATCATAAATTTTGATTAGTCTGTAAGTTTCTCCCATCATTAGTTTGTTATAGACATATTTTGCATGATGTTGTGTTTTATTGTGTATTTAAACTTTTTATTTTGTTTACTACTTTCGTCTGCTGCTTTTACCGGCTTGGCTGTTTATGCCATTTGCGGAGAAAGAATTGGTTTTAAAAAAAAGGGGGGTGAGGGGTCCAATTTAGAATATATTTTCCGGGATTCTTGTCATTAGCTGTAATAGCTTTTCCGGAGTGTTAGATTCTTGTTGCGTAATATTTATCTGTTGTGAATCTAGTGATGTGTTTGTAACATTACATCTGTTGCTTTTACGGCTAGACAGTGTTGTCTTTTCAGAGGAATTCTTTTTTGGTTTGTACTTCGTGTTTATTGTTAGCTTTGGTTTGTAAGTGCGTGTTATTTCCTCTGTTGCGTTTAAAGGCTTGGCTGTTTGTTCCATTGTCAGTAGGAAATATTGTTATTTCTCCCGTCTGTTGCTTTTATGGGCTAGACTGGTGGTCTTTGACAGACAGTGGGAGGGTGTTTTGGTTGGTGAAGCATTGTGCTTGTATTTTGGTCTAGTATGGTGTTACCGCTGTTGCTTTTTGGGCGTGGCTGTTAAGGCCATTTACAGCGGCGTTTGTTTGTGGCTGTTGTTCCATCTACTTCCAGCTGTTGCTTTTTATGGCTAGGTGTGTAACCTTTTACAGTGGAATAGGTTTTATTGTAATATTAACGTTTTATTTGTCCGGTATTTTTTTGTTATTAGCCAGATAGCTTTGCCGGATTAATTGTTTGTATTTGTGATTGGTAAATTCTCTGTGATAAATTTCTATATTCTAAGGAATGGTACCTTGCTAAATATGTGTGGGTCGGGGGTGTTTTTGTGATAACCGTAGCTTAATGAGTTTTAATTTCGTGGTGCGGGGTTTTGGAATATGTTGAGTCTGTCTCATGTGCTTGGGGTTTTTGTAAGGCGTACATGTTAGTGTATGCAGTTCCCTTTTTGTTTACATTTCATGTCTGTGTCTCTATTTTACTGGTGCGGTTTTGTTTTAGCAGGACGTGTCATTGATTATCCCATCGCTTGCGCTGGTATGCCTGTCAGCGCCCCGCTGGGTGAAATTTGGCTCAGGCTTGTGCCTGATGTTTTATACTCCTAGGACAGGCCCCAGGTCTGAATATCTCTAGATTCTGTTGCTTGCCTGCCAGTGTTTGCTTTATCTGTCATCACCTTGTTATCAGCAAGTGTGACTTTCACTCATGTCAAATATAATTGCTTTTTAGACTCCCAGCTAACTGTCCAGTTATAATGCCCCTATTTCAGTTCCCTGTGTTTGAAAGCTAGCTTTAAATATGGGATTTCTATATTTATTGCATTGGGCATAATAAATGGTAGGTCTATATTTTGTACCAAAATAAGATTAGCTGACTGTTGTTGTGATGTATTTGATTGACAGATGCTTCAAATACAATGTCTAAATAGTTTTTGACTTTTTACAAGAATACTTACAGTTTTATCTTGAAGACACGGAGTATGTAATATCATCAAGAATTTGAAGAGGAAGAAATGGTAAGAATTCTATATTACCTGCATTCAGTAATTTGTATTATCACTTAGTGTATCACATAAATAAACTTTCTATTGTGAGTTTCTATTTGAGATACTTTATATATATATATATATATATATATATATATATATATATATATATATATATATATATATATATATATATATATATATATATATGGAATTGTAGAAATATAATAGCCTTATACCACGGTCATTTGCAAAAGTTTATAGAATTAATGTATCAATCCAGTTTAAGTTCATTGACAGTTCAATAATAATAAGTTAAGTTCAATCTCCAAAATCCACAAAATCAAGAAACCCAGAGTTCATGTCGCTTTAATTCTCATGTTGGTCATTTATTTGTCTAATTGCAGCAAGAAGTAATTAAGGCATAACATTGTCTATGTCGGTAAATTAGAAGTGTATCATCATTAGATAGTAGCACTTTTTTGCCTAATGTATATTATAAGTAGCATAGATAGAGACTATGGTAATTAGCATATATGTTTGTAAATGATCATGGAAGTGTATAAAGCCTTTAATCATACGTTGGAGCATAACTGACACCAGCCTTGTGTAAATAGCATTCAGGCAACAAATTGAAGCAATTGATATATGGTCATATGTGTTTGTAGTTTATATTTCTATCCATCTCTCATATCACTGATCAATCATACTTGTAATCTTTTATCTTCCAATACATAAAATCTAGTACCAAAATTCTAACTTTATATTTTATTATCTAGTTTGACAGAATTGTTGACATCAGATAGTTAAATAATTTCATTCTTCAACAGGTTTCCATCTGTATACCATCACTCGAGTCTCTACCTTTCAATAAAATCGAAGATGGAACTTTCATAGCCATAGATGATCTTGTAAAGTTCCTTAAATCTAACCATTCGATTCATGACAAGAAAAAAATTGTGAAGAAAGAAAATATTGTACAAGAATTACAGCGACATGATACTGGGATAATCCAGAGAGAAGAAAAGAATTTGGTTTCTTTGTCGTCTTTCTTTCGATATATGTTCCATCACTATGATGACTTCCAGGTTTGCAAAGTGGTATGTGATGAACTCTTAGAAAAACAAACACAGTCTATATCTTCAAACAAATGGAATAAATCAACATGGAACCTTTATCAACAACTAGCGTCTGTTGAAATTTTAAGTTTGGGTCTGTATGAAGAAACAATTAATAAGCTACAACTTGAAGGGCTGAAGATTCCATCTTTAATTATTGGTTATAAAACACAGTTCACCGACAGCGAATGGAATAAAATTCAATTGTTCGAATGGCATTATAGTTCCTTTTGTAAGAAAGAAGCATCAGACTATGAAGATGAGCAGGAAAGTAAATGGGAATTCTTTAGATTATGTAAAGAGTTGGCAGAAAAAGAACAAGAACTCAATCAGTTGTGCTTGAAGGTATGTCAGCGGAATGTTGCTCGAAAGTTTGCTGCTGATGCAATAAATGGAATTACTATTCATCTTGAAAGTATCCATCGACCTGAGAAAATAGAAACCGACACAGAAAATGCTCTTAGAGACATACCTGCTCCTCAGTTTCAAAATATTATTTGTTTTCAGTGCACAAATGTGTGTGCACATAAAGCAGGAGTACACATTGGTATCGAATTGCAGGAATTGCAACATAATGTTGAAATGTATGATGATTTGTCTCTGATAGTTCGTGCCTCTCTGAAGAAAAGTCACAATGTTTATGTGCCTGTCATACTCTTCTTTCCCAAAGGCTGCCTTCCGCCTGGTGAGCGTTTTCTTGCAAGAAGTCATCTAAAATCTGGAAAACTCCAACCTCATTATGTGTCACTTTCATCTTGTTTGGATGACCAAGATCTCCCAGAGGAATATAGAATTCTTGACTCCTTTTGCTTTCAATGTTTTAAAGAGGAGAAACATTGGCTTGCTGATCCCTTAGATATGAACCACTTTCAAATAATGAGAGAATGGCGCTTGTACGTTCCTTTACCATTCCAGTGTTTATTAGAACAAACACTACTGAACAAAGACAGCCTCAGGCGTCGATCATCAGATGATTTCTACACATCAAAACTATCCTCTTTATATTGCCATTTCGATTCATCACTGAACATACTTAACAGAAATTACAGTGGTCTCATACAAGATATTGTCACAGATGAGTTGTTCATCAACTACTATAACATCACATCTGTTTTTTCCATCACATCAGCTACCAGTATGAGTCAAAGTCTGCGAAATGGAGACAGACGTCTTAAGAAAGCTGCAGATCCAGACCTTTGTCACTTTAAAACGTAGCTGAAACCATATCCACTTTGCTATATAAAAGCAAGTGATGTCTCATCTTCTGAACATTTGGTTTGTCTCAGAGACTGTCATCTTATATTTTTTATGGACAATTTGGTCCAGCTCACCATGAAAACTGACCCACAACCTGGTGAAAGGAGAATAAATCAACTATGCACCCTGCCCATTACAATCAAAGGCATTCCAAAAGATTCAAACGATGTATTAACATGGCATCTTCCACTGCGTGAAGAAAAAGAAGATTGTGCATGCAAGGAAGCACCACCACTGGAAAAAGAAGATCTAGAATGGGTTCTACTAAAGATGACCTCTGATGAAGAGTGTGCTTTTGAACGTTTTCAGCAGCGAGCTAAATGGGGCCTGAAATACATATGGACAAGACTTACATCATTACAGCCCTTCACAAACATTCTAGGCAAAGCGGCTTCGATGGAAAATTCAGAATTTCAGGAAGAAAACATGGATCTAGATGAAAGCTTTTCATCCTTGGCCATTCATGATTTGGAGAAAATGGATAAAATTAGTAATAATGATAGAACTGAAAACTTCCCACCAAACATCTCCAATGAAGATATAGAGAGCATTAATGGAGCCATTACCTCCATTAGATCAGTTGACAGTAATGGGGATACAATCGAGGATATGAAAAACATCCAGGTTGATCCAAATGTATCTTGTGATTTGTTACCATATATTGATGTCAGTGATATAGATGAGGAGGATGTACATCCAATGTATAAAGATAAAATGAATAAAAAAAGAGGAAAAGAAGACGAAGAGGAGGAGGAAGAATATTCAAATATTAGGATAAAAGTTGGTGCTAATAAAGATATTCTCCAAGATGTTCAAGCCCTCCTTGAAGAAATACAGATACCATTTATGACAAACAAAGATGAAACTGTTGTCTGCAGTACTGATAGTAGCATACTAGAGTATCAGGATCTAAACAACACACCATCACAGCCACTATTATGCCGCCATCCTCCACCCTCCAGTGGTAGAGATGACGACATAACCACATTGAAAGTGGTTCTGATGATTTTTTGGAGAGGCTGAACTGAGTGAAACAAATGATAAGGTTCTGTTTGCACCTGACTACAAGATTGCCAGAAATCTTTTTAAGCTTATAGATGGGAACAAAAAGTATGCAATATTTCTTCCAGAATTTCAGTACTGCACTTGAGAAAGTCTAAAATCATGAATTTAATATCAGCTTATGAAACATCAGGCCTCATTCATATACTGAAATATATGAGAGATGATGATATTGAAAAAGACTGCAGTAAATTGGTAAGTATCGAGAACATCGAGACAGCCACGCGAAATGTTTGGCGATTGTCAGCAGCTTTGCATATCTCGGTTATCATCACGTTTATCAACTCGCTACCACATTCACATGCAGAGGAGCTGGAAAACAATTTGTGTGATCAGGAGTTATCCGTCAGCCAGCTTGAATTGAGATGGGGACAAATGTTGAAAGAATTCATTAAGAAAACATCCACTGAGAATAAAACGTTTTCCCTGCATATTGATATAATGAGGCATTGTGACGAAATTGTAGCCATCGCCGTTGCTGAAAGACTAGTAAGAAAAGATGGATACAACTTACTACTGGCCGGTGTGAAGTCTTCAATTCCGTTCTCTTTCTTAAATGTAGCTTCCAGTTATGCTGGAATTTGCACACGGCTTTTGATAGAACATTACAAATCAAGTCACTTTCACAGACAAATGAAACATGCTCTATTCAGTACCTCTCACAATGGTAGTATTGTCAGGTTTGGATTAGACACTGCTCGAGAGATTGACCACAGAGATGCAAAAAAATGTATTCGACCAGGGGCCACACTAAGCAATGTAATGATAAGGATGTCCACAGTAGACGAGCAGAGACAAGTCCATAAAGTAATCCAGTCTGTCATCTCAGGAGAGGATGCTTCAAAGATTAAGCAAGATGAGAAAAAAGATGAAGAGATAGCATCCTAAATTTCAGAAAGGTACATGGGAAGAAAAGCCAGTGATAATGACTTGGGCCATATTGTAAGAACAGTTGGTCTGATACATCGAAGAAATGGAATGTCATCAAGTTTTGATCCCATTCTAAGAAATGTATATCACAAGGAGAATCCAGAGGTTCAGCAAGAGATGTTAGATTCAACCACAGAAGAGATAGGAACATTCATGATTCACAGATATGCAGCAAGAGAGTGTCTGTTGGGTATGACACTTAATGATTGTCCTAACATTGAATTGATAAACGGACCCAAACATCTCATTAACAGAATAAAAAGATCAAAAGGGTCAACAATCAAGAGGACTAAAGGCGTACCAAAAAATACATCATGTAAGAGCATGAAAGAAAAAAGCGAGGAGAAAAGAAAAAGGACAGTAAAGAAGATGACAACGATTGTGGACTGTCTAAGCTCTTCCATGAATACTTGTCAGTCAATCTTTAAGCCAGATGGGACAAAATCATCCACTAATAAATCAGCTGGTGTGAAAATAGCTCTTCTCGAGTTGATAAAGAAAATATCTGATACCAGAGCTACAAGTGAGCAAAAGGTCGATTTGCCAGACTTAGATGAGTTCATCCTAACAGATTTCAAAGCTGTTCCACCGACCATCAAGGAACAAACGAAAGCTTCAGTTGTAGAATTTGCCAGTGTGAAGTTCAAGATATCAGCTTCGACTGGAGACCAGTACTTAGAGTACGTATCAAAGGCAATTCTTCACAAGTTGATAGGACACCTTCCAAATTTACGTCACATTGTTATATGTGAGGAAAAATATTCCTTCACGCCAGACACACTAAAAGCACATACAAGAAAAATGCGGGATTCTAAAGGAAAAATATCTATCTTACATTTGAAGGAAGAAAAAGAGGTGATCAGTGAAGATAAATTTCACAAGCCCTCTGTTGTGGGAACAGCGACCGGCAAGAAACTTGTAAGTTCCTATTTAGGCAATCACATTGATCAGCTTCTTCTTAAGCAAAATATTATTCTGGATATAGACAGTGAAGCTCTGCTGACAGCATGTCATTGCCAAGAGGTCCCCTGCACGTGTTGTCCTTTCACAACACCACTGAGAGTTCGATTTACTTCCGAATCAGGAATTGTTGGTATTGAGAAGCTGTCTAACATCAGGCAGAGAAAGGGAGAAGCAGAAATGGCTCAACTTGATTGGATGAAGGAGCTTGATGCTGAGTTGTCTGATGGAGATTCTGTTGTCAACTTTGTATCATCAGCTGATATCGACACAGTCCTAATTCACCTATTTGGTATCAGTCTCCACTGGAAAAGAAACCAAACTGGAACCTTTACACGCCCTGTTTATGTTTGGCTACAGAAACAAAAGCCTGAGCTGTACAACATTTCCAAAATCATAGAAAGTATTGAAAGATACTTCAATAAGAAGTATTCCGCGGCTCTGATTGCCATCATTTTGTGCATGGGAGGAAATGACTTTTTGCCACGACATTATGGAATTTCACACGAAATGATTTTAATGAAAGCCATTGACAATCAAGGTCTTGAGCTTTTCAAACTCTTTCACATGAGACAGATGAGTCAATTTCATCCATAATGCTAAATATTGATGCATACATTTCCTTTTAAAGGATTTGTACTGTCCAAAGATCTACAATGCAGCTGCATTGTCCTTTGAAGAAGTAAGGCAAATGACAATCAAAATGCCTGGGAAAGAATTCCGACATCCACAAACATGGATGCCCCCGGAAAGTGCCCTGAGGAATTTAGGAAGCCTTATTCAAGTTCAGATAGATTATTTATTGACTATATGGTGTCATGAGGCCGCTTTGCCAGATCTTCTTCGATACTGTTGTATTTCCATGTGTCCAGACGGTGAAGTTTATTACAGTTTTGGAGATGATGTTCATGTATCTGACAAAGAACAATTATTATCAATACCAGAGGAGCTACTCCAGAAGAAAATTAATTGTGCGAAACAAACTAGAGTACGAACATCAAAGAAATGTGCCTTGCATGATACACCATGCAAACAGAATCCGAGAAAACGACAGCCTCTAATGTCAACTCCAAGGTAAGCATACAAACATTTTTAACTCAACAAATTTCTTTTTTCTCTCTTTCTCTTTCTTTTTGGGTTCTCTATGAATAAGCTGTGCAGTTGAATTTGAATTGTAATTAAGCACACCACACATGCATACATGTACGTTGCCGTTATACATAGTTTAAATTATTCTATTTGATCATAAAATGCTTCAGTAAGGTTTATCAGATAACTATTCATAAAATAAACAAAATTATTTTTAGACCATTTTAAATGTATAGCTACTTCTCATAGATTTCTGCTTCTCATTTTTCCTGGCAACATCTTTGAAAGAAAAACTGTTAACTTAGCCGCTAAATATGGGGAAAATTTGTACTGGACTGTTTTGGTCAAACGTCACATATCAAATGGCCAATTGTAGATCAATTTACATTTTATCAACATCAGTACTTATTTTCCTCAGTAGATACATTCTTCTTGGGACAAAAACTTTGCATGCATCTATGTGTTAATTATCCGTATTAAACTGATTTATATACCTTACCGTGGTGCATCTATATATACAGTTTTGAGGAACCCATAAATCGCATTCCATCAAGATCTATTTTTGAATCTAAGTTTCATTGTTTACCATACAGCAGTGAACTTGGATGAATTTGTGTTCTTTTCCAGAAAGATGAAGTTTTCCTAGCGATCAGCAACCAGACGTTGTAAAACACAACAAATAATGTACTACAGGACTTAGAAAGGAATGATGAAAATATTGAATGGCCATTAAAGTCCAGTGCAATTCAGATAGGATAACGACTCATACCTTAAAAAGGAATTCATTTGAAATGGAAATAACACACAATGTGGACAGTGTACCCCATAGGGCAGCATTTTGAACAGTTGTAAATACTATGCTCAAATAATTCTAGGATCTTGTAATAAGCATGGATAGACGCATAGTTGATATCGTACCATAGATGTTACCTCTGATGTGTTCTGGTTCAGATGTACGAAATGTTTATGTAAACTTTGACAATACTTTTAATTTACATATCATCATTTGGAAAATAAATATCAGATTCGTTCATTGGACTTTATTAATTTACATGGACTATTCATAAAACCATATAGAATGTTTCTATGTGGCTGGAAGAAAAAAATCATATGAAGTAATAAGCCTTTATAGTACAGTAATGAAATGCATATAAAACGACACTCATTATATTGTCCAAACACTTGCTTCAATTGCAATATTTGGAGGTTCTGTGAACTAATAACCGGGTTCATACAGTAGTTTACACCAGCCTGGAAGAACTCATCAGGCTCACACAGGCATGGGCTTGGGATGTTAATAGCAGAGGGCTATTCAGCTGGGGTGTCATATTACCTTGGATAGAAACTATCCAAATTTTTGGGGCCTGTCCTATGAGTATTTAATACAGGCGGTAGATGCGGATAAAACTGGACATATATTTACATTATATTTTAGTTATTAGGGTTAGCGCGAACGCAGACCCCGCACTAAGAAATATCGTTCCCGAGTACACCCACATTTGGGGTGATCGCAGGGGTCAGCCCGACCGAAGTGCAATGGAAAGGCCTCACCCTGGGAGAACCGCCTTGCTGATCACGGTATCTCCTGAACCAGGTAAGTATGCTAAATAACGTCACAAGTAAGGTTTTATGTCCCGTAAATTTGGACGATAATGGCTGTGATTTATTTCCCCTATACGTGTTTCTATCTTTAATTATACGTACTGCAGAAATCTAGAGAAACAAAAAGATGTGAATATTGTTTAAGTACAAATATTTGTTTGACGTTCTTAGAAATATCAGTAAACCCCAGCAGCTGCTTAGTTTCACAAACTTACAACATTCTAAGCCCGGAAATTTGAAGTAGATAGTGTGTTGCTATTTATAGTATCCAACGTCTTTACTGCGGCCAAATTTACTTCCCGAATTTGTTGTATGAGCGTGGTTTTCTCGGCTATTTTGTTCCGTACTCTAACTTCTGGTAACCCGGCTAGACCGCGGCGTACCAGAAACGTATTCTACAGAAAGGCGGTCGCAACTGATTAATAACATTAGCGGCGCTGAGTTGACCGTGTAGTCGAGTGCTGTTCTCGCTGGCTGCTAAAAAAAAATGCAAAACACAAATAATGTTGTGTTACAGTGTTTGCCTGAGAGAGAGAGAGAGAGATGAATACAAAAGTCATTATATTTTTAAAAGTGTATTTCTTTATTTTTGTTTACAAAAAAAAAATAAAAATAGAAACCACTAAAGTAGATATCAAATCACGCAGGATTATTCAGACTAGAGAAAGAACCAAATATGGTAACAGAAAAAACACATCTTGCTAACAATGGCTTCATACAACATAATCCTGAATTTACACTAAGGTATTCTGCACCACCACCAGATTTTAACGTTAAATAGCAAGAATGTGAGACCTCTGTAATAGAATTAGAGACCTCTGTAATAGAATTTGAGACCTCTGTAATAGAATTTGAGACCTCTCTAACTCAACTATCTATACGTTTCTTATTTCAAGTGGTAGTTCGACAATGAATGTTTTCGGTGAACAATTTCTCCTTCCCCCTAATCGGAAATACCTAGGTATTGGTTCTCAATTTTGGTGTGCTATAAAAATTATCGCAGACATTACCAGTGTTCAAAATGGGGTTTCTACTCTCGTTAATAGGATATGGATGAGATATTAATTTCATTTCAAATAATTTACCCAGATAAATATTTTATTTATAAAACAACAACAAACAGCAACAACAAACAACAAAACATGTGCACCAAAGCACATGCGGTCAAGGGGCCTACTAAACTCCTGACACCTTCCTGACACCGACGGTTCGCTAACCCACTGGACCCGAACGCTGTCCAAAACCTACTATCTCCATTAATTTAATTCTAAATTAACATTAGCTAAATAGATATTTGTTTTAGTCCTTTTCTCCGTATTAACAGTCTGTAAATGACTGATTGGTAAAACCCCAGGAATGTTGTGTTTTTTTTTGGAGGGGGGGGCAGGTATTGTCTGGTTCAGAGTTCGCCGAGGTCAGTGGCAGATCCGAATGAGTATCACAAAAGTAACAAAACGGTCCATCAGCTATTGGAAATGTAAATTTATACAGCAGTAAATGATAAAGAATTAAATTTCAACAATATAAATAGACACATACTTGTGAATAATTAATCTCGAAATAATATAAACAGCTAAGTTGGAATAAATGCCTGATTAAATGTAACACATCTTTGAGAATAACATACATGAATGTTTGTCTCAACACATATGCAAAGCAAATTAGGTTGGCATTCCATTCAAGACAGGTGCACTGATGCTCGACTGGCCATGTTGATAAAACTGTAACGAAAACTGTGGATATTCATCTATCACTTTATATCAGACAACCAACCAGAATTATCAGACACACGTATACCCTTTAAGTTTATTCAGACCAAGTGCGAGTTATTGTAAGTACACTGTGTCTCCTCTGGCCATATTCAGTGGTATTAACTTCCACAAATATCGCTCTCTTTTGCAAGCTAGTATCCTTCAAAATAACATTTTTTATGGGATTATTATCATAATATACACTACCCCCAATAAAAACACAAAAACAATTGTTTTCTTTTCTCTCTGTCTCTTCCTTTCTCCTACCCGATAATTTTAATATTTAACACTATCATACTTTCGCTCTTACCACTTTACCTTACATCTTTCTCCCCTATGCATTTTTTGGTAGGGATTTAAAGATAACTGTTTATTATTGATAATATGAGCTCAGGGTGTTGTTGTCTGTGTGTATTTTGGCGACAGTGCACAGTGAGTAAAAAGGCCTTGGTGATGATCCGGAAGTGAAATCTGTGTTCTGTTTACATGCTGCTATGTCGACAGTTCAGCATCTCAAAAAGAGCAGGTCAACCTTTGACAAGAACTCCACCATGAAGTCATCTTTGAAGGTATTTTAGATTAACGTATGATTTGCATTGATTGTCACACAGTGGAAAGGTCAGTACTGAGAAACAAATGCCGAGAACATATAGTACAATTAATTGTGTTCTATGTCCTGTCAGGGCAGTATTGGAGAAAGTTTAAATTGGTATAAAATCTTTATTATTAAAGAAAGACATATGCAATTTTAATATGTCATGTATATTGACTTTGAAAATATAAGAATGAAATTAGAAGTAAAAGATTAATTTTTATTGTAAAAAATATAATAAAATTTTAAAACAATATAAAAAATATATAAAAATTCCCCTAAAATGAACATATATAATATTTTTTGGAATCATATTAAATGTTATCAGCATTTATATATTCCTACACCATATACAAGCTCCACTGTTGGATTTTTGTCACATTTTGTCAGAGAAAATATCGTTGTAAGACAAAATGAGACATTCATTTAAAATACACGAGGACAAAATTATAATTTGTATTGGCCATTCAGACTATTTCTTTGGGGTCCAAGCAGTTAATTTATGTGTTTACGATGGGATCACTTCCTGAGTAACACACATCTGCTTGTATAGCCTTCAGTAATTGTTTATAAACATAGTTATAAGGTATTTAGTGAGAGGACAGCACTGAAAACTTCATACTAGAACCTACTCAAGTTCTCTACTAAATCATTTTAAACTGTCTGAGAATGAAATACAGGTCAAAGGGATAAAATATACTTTTCCCAGGTATATTTACCCTTGGATGTAAGAAAACAGCAAAATGATGTAAGTTGAACACAAAATGCATTCCTTTTTATTGTTCAGTTTGGTTAAGATATTGATTGGTGTAGTGTGGCATTGTGGCCTATATGGTATCACAGTACCAATTGTTTTTCCATATACCTCAATGCTAATGTTTTGTGAAATAAATATACTTTCTGTCCTACTTGGGCATGCATGTCACACACTGTCATATAGAACAATGCTAGATTGTCAATTTGACAATGACATAACCAGGTACTCCATTGCATTTAAGAGAGATAACTCTACTGGAACTAGACAGGGGTAAGAGTTATCTAGTCACAACAAGCACATTTTCAGCCATGTGTACCATATTTTAAAAAAATCATAAAAAATACAAAATATGATCTAGATAGAAATTAACACAAACTCACATGTTGCCAAGAGGCTCAACTTGTTTTTAAGCCAAACAGAAAGTACAACTCTTACATAATGCACCAATCACAGCTAGTGTTGTTCTTTAATTCTGAATACAATGTTCCATACACCTTAAGCTCCGCCCACCTGGACTTGCGCAATTGGTACCGTTATACCATATGATGTTATGGGAATTCTAATGATCCATCTTGCTTTATGCATTATTAGCTACTAATAATATTTGTTAACTGACACTCTAAAGATTACATAAGAAATATTCAAACGGATTATTTGAATTTAACTTTGTACAACTGATCTTAACATGGTTACATATCCCACATGAACAAATATCCATATATTTTAGAATGTTTGGGATCAAAAGTTCACATTCAGTACATCATATAGGCTGACACTGTACCTATAGTGAATCTGTAATGCACATTTATGGCTATGTGCACTAAAAATAGCCCAAAATGTTATTTTTGTCATGAATATGCCTATGTATGGTAACATATTTCAATTTAGTACTTTGACAGAGTGCAGTACTGAAGCATCAGCTGATATCTGATTTCATTCCATCAATGATCTTAAAAATTGGCAACCAACACTCTTAAAAATACACTATAAATGTTCAAATAGATCATTTGAATTATGTTTGCACATTTGATCTTAACAAGTACATTGTATATGTCCCACATATGCAAATTTCCATCCTTGTTTACAAGTTTTGGGGATCAGAATTTCACATTTAGCTGATGATATAGGATTTATTGGTACCTATATTTCATCTGTGTGACCACATTTGGCTGTATTCACTTGCAATATCCAAAATTGTTATTTCCCTCATGAATAAGGTTGCTTATAGTAACATATTCTAATTTAGTACATTGTCACTTGACTTTCCTGTATTCTTGTATGTACTAATGTTTGCACCAATGATCAAACCTCACCGCCCCAACATTGCCTTAAACTTTATGATACATAGTCTACCTGATTAGTTATTGAACTTGTAAATGGCTAAATATGCTTCTAGAAACCTCATATATTTTTAGGATGAATTTATCACTTTAATACATGGCCACTGCTTCACATTTCTGAGTGTCACTCTGTCAAGTTTAATATTTTCCCCATGCTTGCAACCTTAATGTTATTTTGAAATCACCATATCTAACACATTTTAACTTCATTTACATAGATCTTACTGTTTTCTAGAATTAAGTGAAACATATTGTATTTTTTCAGGTATAGCTTGGTATCTGGAACAAAGTGTTAGAGTTGGTTCAGCTTGGAAGCTCTCCAGTAGTCTGGTGGTGATAGCAAGGTTTCATAAGGGCATGTGCAGTGTACTGCCATAAGTGACCAAGATTAGTTCATATCACCACACTATCACCACACTGATATATAGCACCTCAAAGACATGGCTTAGGTTTTCACGTCAGAGATCAGCACCATTTTTCAGTAAGGTAGAGCCTCCCTAGAAACTATTTTCCTATCCCATTGCCACCTTTTGTTGTTATCGACATTGAAATGGAATGCATTTTTGCTATAAAACATGGTAGTGGTCTCATCAGAACTTTAAATCTGAATGTGCTATTAGTTATGGAAACAACTGTCTAAGTACCTGACACAATAAATGTGGAACATAGTACCTGTCATTGTTTCTTTAGTGTGTACACCTATATGCATCTGGACAGGCATATTGCGGTTTGCTGCCAAAATCACTATGAGCTATG
Organism: Sinohyriopsis cumingii; assembly: GCA_028554795.2. Taxonomy (NCBI): domain Eukaryota; kingdom Metazoa; phylum Mollusca; class Bivalvia; order Unionida; family Unionidae; genus Sinohyriopsis; species Sinohyriopsis cumingii. The sequence continues at coordinate 3,436,829 of JAPYKE020000076.1, read as the reverse complement.
TTGCTTCATTACCCCTGGGAAAAATGTTATCAGTTGGACAGACCCAAACTACCATTTGTTTTAAATACCATTCATTAGTCAACTTTTCTGTCTAAATTTTGTCAAACTGTGTTTTAAAACTTGTATGAAAATTTAAGTTTTCAATAAAATTTAGTTTTTATAATTTAATGTTTATTTAATTTGCCATTAAAATTTAATTGATCAATATTTGTAACTTTCAACAAATTTTCAGACAGGGCTTATCATGTATCACAATTAGGTCCTATAATTAAGGAAGATACAGCAAATTTAGTTGTGGTTTCTCAAGAGCATTTGGACCAGAACACCAGCACTACATACTTTCTGGCATGTATCACATGTTTTGTTTGCAAGGAAATTCCAAAAGACTTCATGTATAAAGTTGGAATAGGTATAGCATGCAAATATAATAGTTTGACTAAAATTGGTAAAAAACATGGAGCCTGTCAGGAATTACATCACAATTAAAACTTCCAGTTCAGTACCCACGAATGTAGTTCTAGTCTATTTTTTAGAACATCTTTTCCTCTCTCATTTTGGTGGTGATAGAAGAGTTTTATTTATGCATTTTTGGTAGGGATTTAAAGATAACTGCTTATTCTTGATAAAATGAGCTCAGGGTGTTGTTAACTGTGTGTATTTTGGCGACAGTGCACAGTGAGTAATAAGACCTTGGTGATGATCCGGAAGTGAAATCTGTGTTCTGTGCTACTATGTTGACAGTCCAGCATCTCAAAAAAGAGCAGGTCAACCTTTGACAAGAACTTCACCGTGAAGTCATCTCTGAAGGTATTTTAGATTAACATATGATTTGCATTGATTGTCACACAGTGGAAAGGTCAGTACTGAGACACAAATGTAGAGAACATATTGTGTTCTATGTCCATACATCTAAATAGAGGGTGCTGCAGTAAAACTTTAACAAGCTCGATATTTTTGTCTTGAGCATTTTGTTCATTTCGAGGATGATAAATTTTAAAATGTGCGACATGAATTAAAAAAAAAATAAAGGCTTTTTGCGCAATTTGGAAAGGGCATTTTTTATGACACTGAGAAAGATTTGATTGTACACTGTGAGAATCTGAGGAGTTCGTGTTATTGAAAAATGGAGCATGCCCATTGATATTGCAAGGGAAAACGTGAGACATCGCCAGCATTTTCAGGGGTGGGGGAATTTCCTTTCTTCAGGTATATATACATTTGATTTACGAGGAAGTCTCTATAATGCTACAAATGCATGTTTTACGAGCTTATATATATATATGTGTGTGTGTGTGTTCATCAAGCAGTGCAATCCAAATGAGCGAGTAAAACCAAAGTAGTGAATGGCTTTCTAATGTGGAAGCTAAGGTGGCAGAAGACAGTTTCGTAGATTGTTCCGCGACAAATTTTTGTAACTTAAAGCTATGGTGTGACTTTGATCTATTATTGTGTAATAACTAAAGACATTATATATTTGTGAATTTGGTCTTTTCGGTTTGTGTTCTTGAAACTGATATAAGGCATTGTCATGTTTACCCCGACCCAGAGTAGCCCAGTTTGAAACATGTATAATCAAGGTAATTCTGACGGGTCATTGTTTGATGTCGAACATTGCCGAAGGCTAGCACTAATCCGTTACGTAAGACTGTTGTGGCTAGAATCGAAAAACTGGACATCGGAGTTGCGAGGCGCCCGATAGCCAGTTATCACCTAGGTGTCGAAATGTTTCCAAGATCAAAAGAAATTGCATGAAGAAGTGGGAGTGTCCTAACTTCTTTCCCCTGCAAACAGACAGACAGGTTGAACTGGCCGCTAAGACGATTGGACAGGAGCACAGCGCCACCCAATCAGAATCGAGATGGGGGAGACCTTGATTTGGGTAGAATGATATCCCTGTGTTTTCCGGCAAAAGTTAGTTCGCTGAGAGAAATTACCCAGAGAAGAGGTTAGCGTAACTCCGAATAGCCATTCGTTATTGGTGGGAAAATCTTAGAGCGGGAAGGTCTAAGTACAGAAAGCTTCAAACGGTCAGTAGATATTTGTTTGGTCTTTGTGGAATGCGACTGCATTTTAATTGTAGGTCGTATGTATACTTTATTATTACTAGAATCGTAGTACGAAGAATTACTTTGTTTTGTTAATATGTTTGCATATTTTGAAGAAATGAGTTGATATTTGTAAAGAATTATATAGCTTGCCAGCCGTCGTAAGAGTTAATATTGGAATTTACTATATGGGTATTTTATAGTAGACTAATACATATGTTCATATGATTATAGATTTTGCCATTGTTGAATATTTGTAATGTACAGACATGCGTCTGATTTTGTCAGATTGTAGTACGATGAGATTAAATATATATGTGTATATACTGACGTGACGCAATGTATTGATGTCTGTATAACAATTCGCTGATACTGTGTTATTACGCCATTGTTTACCCTGCAAGAAGTGTGTGGGAATTTCGATGTGTATGCATGCGTGGCCGAAACAGTGACAGCTATCTGATGGTTAATTGTCGTTATAGTGTGAGGTGAGGTTCGATAAAACATTTGTTAATGCCTTGTGGTTTTTCACAGGAAGCTTTGAGGGACAGACCAGTTAAAGTTTGGTCCCGTAGTCTCAGATAGAGAGACGGAGGAAAGGAGGGAAGGAGAAGAAAGGTGAAGTTGAAGTCTGGGAGCGGAATTGGAGGAGGAGATAATAGAGAGGGAAAGGAGAAGAAAGGAGAAGTTGAAGTCTGGAGCGAAGTTGGAGGAGATAGTAGAGAGGAAACAGAGACAAAGAAGGAGTTAGAGGAACGGAAAGAAGGAAGAATCAGCGGGAAGAAATAGATGAGTAGATGCAAGGACAGGGGGAAAATCGAACTCACACTGTAAATCACGGGATGAATTAGGCTGTCACTTGGTCGAGGGAAAGACGAGTGATTGGAAGTTATCGTTTTTAAATTATCACATTTATTAAATTGTTATTGATTGAATTTCATCTTCGTGTTCTCTATAATTTAACCGTCGGCATTGCTGACTGGGGGCTCAGAGCTGTAAATCTACATCATCACTAATTTAACTTTCTAACCTAACGAGCCAGGGTGGAACTTTCAATTTAATTTAATTAAATTATATTGGGAGAACCCCACCCCAATACGACAGAACGCCACAGGCATGTTCACCTTATGAAGTCACTACACAGTATGTAGCCAGTGAAATACCAATAGTCAGCTAAGAAGCAGAGCTAGCCACTTATAGCAGTAGACAAGATGGTTCAAGGCAAGCAGAATATCTCAAAAACTGCCTGGATGACACTTTTTTTCAAAATTATCACCCAAGGAAAAAGCACGTGTTCTCAAAAATGGCATTCGGACATGACAAAAAAATGCAAGTATAAATTTGGGGGTGAATCAACTTTTTATTCCATGAATTTCCACTGACTTGTCATGTTAAGTGAAAGATATTGTTATATTTGGTTTTATTATACCTATCTGAAAATATGGACCTTTTTTGCTGCACTAATGTATGTTTTTTTTTTTTTAATGAATTTTTATATTAGGAAGGTGTGTGCAACATTAAATTTGTGCATAAAAACTGTACCTTGCACCATAAGCATAAACTAAACGGTAACTACTTACTGTTTGTTAGTCTGGTACCATGACCATCTCCACTACAGGAAACAAACAGGGTACTAAACTAATTGTACACACACTGATATTAAGTTTTTCCCGACTGTGAGTAGTGTGTGTGTGATTGGATTTTGAAAGTAGCTTTAACAATATTTCAGTCGTATTGCTACGATGTATGCAGTGTGGCAGTTTTAATAATGTATTGCACTGGGGCATCATGCCGCAGAAATGTAGCATGATGTCCCACCTATTCACTTTATCTCGACACCAGGCCGAACAGTCCTAACACTGACCTCTTAATGCTGAGTGCCTAACGAAGCTGTTAGTACCATATTTATGGTATGGTATGACTTGGCTGGGTTTCAAACTGCGACCTTCCGCATCTCAGGTGGACCTTCTAACCACTAGGCCGTGTCACTACTGAAAATCAGACAGTTAACCCAAAACTCTTAACATATGATCTAGATAGTGCCAGTCTATACAGGAAACATACATTTACAACACAATACACACAAACAGCACCACACTGGACTTAATGACTATGGCAAGTCACTCCGGGGCCCCGAGTGGCCGAGTGGTCTAAAGTGCTCTCCGTTACGGATCACTGCCATCTCACCTCTGTCTGCGTGGGTTCGAGTCTCGGATTCAGCTAACGTAGGTATGTGAGAAAGCTTGCCAGTAGCTTCTTGTGGGTCGGTGGTTCTTTCTGGGCTTTTTCCCGGGATCTTCCTCCACTAGTAATACTAGCCTATTGTGCGCTGAAAAATGGCGTTAAACCCTACAACAACAACAACAACTTTGTTGAACGACAGGAAAGCATCATTGTTTGAATTAGATGCAGTTGGGGGCTGTCCTTTGGTACGTACAGATGGAGGGGGAGGGGGTTAACCCAAATGCATAAGCTTGCATATGGGGAGGGTCTACTGATAATGTATGTACACATAGGAAATGGGGTGGGGGTGAAACCGTCATAATAATTTGGCTAATATGTAATTGTTCGACTGGATTCACTTGGCATATGAATTTTAGTGGACACAGACAAACTTTTTAAAGTTACGCAGCTCATTTCTTTGATGCAGCCAGACATTCAACTTTGGTGGACTATCTGTTTTATTGAAACGATAATATTATTATTAATCCTTGATTGTTTCTGCGTGGATTAAATACAGGCCCTTCTATAAAATTCAGGAGGTGGAAGTGGGTTTGTGTAAAGCATACTTACGCAGGGGTGGTGGTTAAAAAAGTATGCATGTGTACAGGGAGGGGTCAAGCTTTTACAGGTTTTTTCTTACGTACTAAATGGATGGTCCCTTGTCTAAAGTGTAAATGAGCCCTAACTAACTATGCTTCCTTCAAAAAACAATCCTGCCAACATAACAGCTGCTTCTTTCAATTGTTAATTTTTTTTAACTTGTAAAGAGCAAGCGCAAACCCCACACTAAGAAATTACATTCCCGAGTCACCCACATTTGGGATGATCGTAGGGGTCAACCAGACCCAAGTGCAATGGAAAGGCCTCCCCCTAGAGGTTGTTGACAACCCTCAGTTCTCCTCAGCATATTAGCTGGATTGAGATTTAAGGTGACACCCTGGTGGTACCAGAAAATGTGTGTCCACCCATAAGTGAAAAAAGTTTTCGTGTTTGAAATTAATGAGCAATAAAAATATTTTTGTCAGGGTTATTCTTTGTTTTGTTCGTCAAATTTTCAAGTTTTATTATCCCATAGAAAGCTTGTAGGGGTGTATTCCCTTCCATCTGCCTGGGCTGGCAGTGGGTCTGGTTTCCATCCCTATTTGCTTGGAACTAGGATTGTACTCACCCACCCACCCCCAGGACTTTTATGTCCTAGGGTTGGTTTCCTCTCCGTGGGTCCCCATCAGGTAGTTTCACGAAGTGACTTTTATTAGAGTCAAGTTTTCTCCGTCTGTGATGTTATTTGGCGAGTGCTTCTGTTGTATAGTTCCTTTTTTTTATTGTTCGAACAGCAGTAATTAGATCAAATGAACCAAAGTTGTTTTCCTTACCTATACCTATCCTTGTAAATGGAATTTAGGATATTTGTCTTTAAGCCAAAACTGTAGTTACCTGTTAGAAAACAAAAATCTAGTGTCTAAGTGTTTCATAATTGTGTTTTGTGCATGCGTGTTATTATTATGTTTTCTAGTTGTTCTGTATGCCTTGGTATACTGTTTTCCAATTATATATTAAAGTTCAATGGCGCCCTGTCGCTAATTTTGATTTAATTAGTACATGTTTAGAAGTGGTCTTTGTTTGTGAGTAATCAAAACATGTTCTAAGAGACATAATTGATCGTTGGGTGGGGTATATGCAATAGCATAGTGTAATTATCCATATTGGTTGTCAATTTGAGAATTCTCAGTTTAAACATCTATTGGTATTCGAGTTGTACATGAGCGGTGATGTAGTACACTTTAACCGGTGACATCTGACTCGGATATTCACCCTTGTCCGAATCAGAGTGGTATACATACTCAATTTTCATTTTGATTATAAGGGGTTAGCGCGAACGCAGACCCCACACTAAGAAATTACGTTCCCGAGTCACCCACATTTGGGGTGATCGCAGGGGTCAGCCCGACCGAAGTGCAATGGAAAGGCCTCACCCTGGGAGAACCGCCTTGCTGATCACGGTATCTCCTGAACCAGGTAAGTATGAATTGCTATGTGACAATTTTGATTATATAGTCCGCAGAGTTCGACAAGAAAAGCTTTGTCTGTCTTTCACACATGACTTATATCTCTATTCTATTAATTAACAGCCAATTTTGAATAAAGAAGATCAATATTACACTTTATTTACAAAATTATTTGATTTGTTTTCATAGATTTTATCAGAATTGACTTAAAGGCTTGAAGAATACGTTATTCTCTGAAACTATCGCGGATACTATACTATCGGACCTATAAGCAAACCATGTTACTATTTATAGTCCCACAGACTGGTAATCTGGTTGATCAAGGGACCTGACTCTTTAATACACTCTGGAGACTAACATAGGTTTTATGTATACTGCCCCTGCTGCAAAGCTAAAACCAACATGTACCCTTGAAATGAAAATGCAAGAAATAAAAGCTGTCAGTAAAGAATATGAAATAAATTTATAAAATTTGAAAGTGGCATTTGTAAGAATAATGTTAAAGATCTACTCAAATATATTATCAGCATGTTTTTTTTATATATTGTTTTCTAATTTTATGGTGTTTGTTTTTGTAATCATATTATTATATTTTTTTTTTATCTTATAGGTGTTGTCTAATGTTATAAAGCACTCAGAGATTCTAAAGATTAGGCTCTATACAAAGTCCTCATTATTATTGTGAGTGCTCGTGATCAAACCTATATTTATCAGTATAGATGAAACCTGGATGTCAGCTTCTGTGTTGAGGAAAGGATATAAACTGCCTCATTTTCTGGACCTGCATGTGTTTGAAACATGTGCTTTCAATTCCGCACCAAAGAGTCTGGTGCTAATGTCAGTAATGAGTGTTCCAAACTCAAGACTGTTAAAGGACTGAACATCCATCAATGAAACAATGTCTCTATTTTTTTCAACTTACAACTAGGATAAGCTCACCAAAATTCTTTTTCTTAAAAAATAACTTACATTATTAACCAATCCTGGTCAGCCAAACCCATATATACTCTATTTTATGTTCACCAATTTCCAGGCTGGTTCTCATTTTTCCATACCATTAGTACCGTGTGTCCAATATCCACCCTTGATTTTCTTGACAGCCCTAGGAATAGTAGTAGGTAGACTGATAGGCATGAAATGTGTCTCAGCCTTATGTAGACTGAAAGGGATGAAATGTGTCACAGCCTTATGTAGACTGATAGGCATGAAATGTGTCACAGCCTTATGTAGATTGAAAGGGATGAAATGTGTCACAGCCTTATGTAAACTGAAAGGGATGAAATGTGTCTCAAACTTATGTAGATTGAAAGGGATGAAATGTGTCTCAAACTTATGTAGATTGAAAGGGATGAAATGTGTCTCAAACTTATGTAGATTGAAAGGGATGAAATGATTACATGATGATGATGATGCCCAAGTGCATACAACATGGCAATCTGCTGCTGCATACTGCACTGCATATCTGGGTTTACATAGTCAATGCTTGTAGTTGCTCTCGACTCCAGAAATCCAGAAAATAAGGTACATAATATTGTCCTCAATGATAATGACTCAATGATAATGACTGTCGTTTGTATACTTTCAATATATATATATATATTACATGTACATGTTGAACTAAAATGAATGTGTTAATTTCAATGTTAGTGTACCATGTAGAATGATTGCTTTTGGTTTTAAGTATGAATAACTGGTGACAAAGTACCATTAACTGTAAACAACAATATAATTACATGTGAAAATATGCAAGTTTTGCACAATCAAAGAGACATAAGTAACCATTCCAATTCAAAAATGATTGACTTTGAAGTAATTATACAAGAATCATGTAACTGTAGCATACTAAAACAATAAAAAAAAAACTGAAATTGACTTTTAAAAGTAATTTACCAGTATTAGTCAACTGTTGAACTTCTTGCATGATTCCAAACAATAAATAGGTGTATTATTAGATTTCTTGTTTTGACAAAATTGTATCCAAAATGATCCAAAATCAATTACCTTTCTGTTCTCCATTCATGGCATTATGACTATTATACCCAAGAACCTCATGTTTGTCAAACTTGCAAATTTGGCAGTGAAGATCTGAACAGCCCTAAAAGATCTTGCAAATTTGGCAGTGAAGATCTGAACAGCCCTCAAAAATATTGCAAATTTGGCAGTGAAGATCTGAACATCCCTAAAAAATCTTGCAAATTTGGCAGTGAAGATCTGAACAGACCTAAAAAATGTTCAGCTCTTGTTCTGTCAAGATGAGCCAATCCTATAATAGTCGGCAACATTGCCATTTGTATTCCAGTGGCAGAATACAGAGGGCTGAATTATGTTTGCTTGGTGTGTTCTCTCATCAACTTTCTTTTCTCATAGTGATTCTAGCCAACTACCTTTAATCACATGACTTAAACATCCAATCATTTGCATAAAAGACTTTAAATATGCAAGTTAACCTTGAATCTGCACTGTTTACAAGTCATTGACAATCTTCAACCCATAACTCTTCCTCAAACTTGACAAAAGGTTTCTCAGACTGCTCATTTTTGTCAGATGATTATATTAATGAAGACACTGGAGGGGTGTGTGTGTGGCTACAATAATAAAAAATAAACAGCGTTTAAGTTGGGAACAAATGGATGTAGAAGAATTTTTTAAGGGACGTCTATTACATATTAAAATATTCCATACTTAATGTATATTTTTCGGTGAACAAATAAAAAACAAGTTTTATTGAAAACTTGTTTAGCTATTTGCTAAATTATTCAATGGAAAATTTGATTTTATGGGCGGGGGGAATTTTAACTGGGTAGGTGATGAAATAGATAGGACAACTGACCTAACAGAAAATGATAAACTTTTTAAAAATGAAATGTTAAATTTAATTAATAAACAAAATTTACATGATATATATAGGAAACTAAATTTAGTTCGACGAAAATACACATATGAATATAAACAGAGACAGGCAAGCAGGATAGATAGATTTTATGGAACTAATTTCAATCCATTGATATATAAAAATGTTAAAATAACTGATTTTAAATGATCTGATCACAACATTGTTTATATTGAATTAAAAATTAGAAATAGGTGTAAGTGGGGTCTGGGATAGTGGAAATTAAACAATAAAACTTTAAACGATGCAGAATTTGTGGATATAATAAAAAAAATGTAATTGAAGCTTTTAAAAATGATGAAACTGTCAACATAATTAAAGAATGGGATATTTTAAAAGACACAATAAAAAGGAGAGCAATCCAGTATTCTAATACAAGGGCAGAAAAATGAAAGAAAGACAAGAAACAACTAAAAATAACCCTAAGCATAACAATAAATGAGGAAGACAGAAAAATAATTGCAAAGAAAAAAATAAGAAATTGAAGAAGAATCTCAAGGGAGAATAATCAGGGCAGGGAAATTTACCAAAATATATAATTAAAAAGATCAAAGTTTATACAAACGTGAAGAATTAATGAAGGGGGGTGTAACATTTTAGATAAAATTAGAGTTGGTAATGTAATGTACATGAAAAAATCCGATATCTTAAATAGTATCTATTCATATTATAAGGATCTATATACAACACAAAATAATCACCCTGACACAATTGACAACTACCTAAATGAAGTCGAATGTGAGATGATATCAACATAACACAAGAACCTGTGTGATGATGTCATCTCCGACAAAGAAATATCGAAGAATATTGCTACACTTACAAAGAAGAAATCACAAGGGAAGGACGGACTCGCCGCAGAATTTTACCAAAAATTCCACAGTGAGTTAACACCAATCCTAAATGCTTTGTACAATAACATATTCTTAAACAAAAGGAAACAGATGTCAAAATCAATAACAATAAGGGTGTTAAAGAGGATATTAAAAACTGGAGACCCATTTCGCTTCTCAACACAGACTACAACATTTTAAGTAGAATATTAACCAATACAGTAAAAGCTGGATTAGATAAAATGATTAATGTAAATCGAACTTGCGAGGGAAACGGGAGGGATATACAAAAAGTAACATTTTAAATATAAAAACAATAATTGACTATATAAATGAAACAGGGTCGAAAGATGCCATGGTACTTTTCAATCAAGAAAAAGCTTCTGACCGATATGAACATAACTATATATAGAAAGTACTTGAAAATTAGGTTTTGGAACAAATTTCCGTAAGTGGACCAAAATCCTATATGCTGGAATAACTAAATGTGTACAGGTAAATGGAAAACGCACAAAAGAATTTGATATACAGTACAAAGATCAGTTAGGCAAGGATGATCACTGTCAATGCTATTATACATGATAGCAATTGAAATTCTAAGCCATAAAATGCGAAACATCTCACAAACACATGGTATTCAAATTCTAAATCTCAAAGAGGAATTTAAAATGCACCAACTTCATAAGAGATACTAAATCTTATATTTATTTCCAGGAAGAATTTAAAATTTCATTAAGCATTTAATTTTAATATAAATCCTGACAAAACCAAAATACTAAAAATAGGTACAAAGCTTAAATACTAAAAATAGGTAACTGGCGTGGAAACCAACCTGGGCTTCCTCCACACCTCATAAGAGATAAAGTGAAAGCTCTAGGAGTTTTCTTTGGTAGAAGTAATAAATTAGAGAATTATAAACACTTAATCAAAAAGATTAAAGATAATGCAAATACCTGGGCTTTAATGCCACTATGCATCATGGAGCGTGCACAAATAGCAAAAACATACCTTTACTCAGATATAAATTACACTGTTAGATCAATTAATAAACAAAATATAATTGCAGATAAACTGAATTAAGACATAATAGATTACATATGGAATTATAAAATGCACTACTTTATCAAAGAAACCATAACATAGGGCTATAAGTAGAGGGGGTCTGAGGATCCCAAGCCCTCTACTACTAAAGGTCTCAAATATAATTAACAGATCTAAAAAAAATACAACCTGAACCCAAAACAGCTTGGGAGGCATTATATATTTACTGGTTTGGATTTACTATGAGAAACAGACCGGAAATATATAGGAATAATAACCTTACAAAAAAACTAGAAGTTCCAAGATGATTTAGATATATAAAGGAAATATTACTAAAGTACAGGGATAAAATAGATTTATGGAAATTAGACACAAAGAACACGTACAGCAAGATAAGAGAAGACATAACTAAAAAATTAAAATGTAGAGTAGAACAGGAAAACTTGGGGGTAAGCTGGACACAAACTTGGTTAAACTGGACAAAAATATGGTCACTAAAATACAATGTCTAATTTTAAAATACTTACACAATGCCTGGCTTATGGGCAAAGAAGCCGTTAGACATTGCATGATTAGAACAATATCAAAATGTCCGCTGTGCAAAATAACAAACTTTACCAAACTACATGCGATAGCCCAATTAATTATTTCCCGAATATAAAAATGTCCCAGTCTCTCAGTGCTTACTTAAAACGATAGTCTGAGGGATAGAAGGGGGTGGGGTGGGGTGAGGTGGGGGGCTCCAGTATGCTACCCATTAGGGGTGTGCACTGCAAGAGGGCTGAAGCCCTCACCTCATCCCCCAGCTCAGGCCGATGGCTACTTTATTTCTAGGCATTTGCAGTGTTTTGTAATTCTAAGTTTTCAAATTTCACTTCTTTGGAAAATAATCTAAAATATCTCATAGATCCTTAATAAATGGAAGACATAATAATTTCAATATCGACTGGACAGAACATGACAATATTGAGGTGGGATGGGGGCTTCGGTTTGCTACCCACTATGGGTGTGCCACTGCCAGTGCGCAGGCTGGAGCCCTCACCTCATCCCTTTACTCAGGCCTAGGGAGCTTCTATTTTAAGCCACGTCGAGGTTTAGTAACCCCTAGCTATCAAATTATAGAAGTACAATTACCTATACTAGGGTAATACATAAAACACTAGGTTTTCTTGAATTTTAATGACGCAGTACACCGTTCTCTCGTCGAAATTCTAAATTCATAATAAAATAGAAACTATACCATAACGATAAACTTAGACTTATGAAGTCTAAAACATCTATGTTAAGAAAACCGGGATAAATTTGATGAAGACTGCTGTTCCTATATACAGACAATATATACAATATAACATTGATACACATAGCACACATGGGACATAGGAAATCTCTGGCAGAGATCGCCAAACAAACAAGGGAAGGAACTCTGATACAGGGGATCAAACCCTTTATCAGATGAACAACCCTTTAGAATACACTAGGGCACTAAAAAATACCCCATCAAAATTTAGCTTTAAAATTTTGATCTAAGTACTTTTTCTAAATAAAACAAACATGCATACATTTAGGGTGACACTAATACATAAAAACACTTTATTTTTTGGGTTGGGGGTAAGTGGGGGGCATCTGTCTGGTGCCCTCCCCCCACAATTTTGTTTGGTGTCAGATCAGAAATTACAGACACTTGAATACATTCACTTCATTACCTCTCCCTTTTGCTTGCAATGATTTAAATCTTGTTTCAGTAGCTGCTGTAACACAGTAGTAAAACTAGCTGCTGTAACACTAGTAACACTGTAACTGCTATAACACTGTAATAATACTGGTTGCTTAACACTTAAGTAACAATGTGGATGCTGTAACACTATTAAGACTGTAGATGATGTAACATTGAAGTAACTGTGGGTACCCTAACATTGTAGTAGACTAGCTGCTGTAACACTGTAGTAATACTGACTGCTGTAACACTGTAGTAAGACTAGCTGCTTTAACACTAGAAACACTGACTGTTGTACACCACAGGAACATTGTAGTTCCTGTAACACATTAACTTGACAGACATACCTTTCTGTAGCAGCAACACATTTATTTCTGTTATGAAGCCAGGGTCTATTAGGAAGAGTGCCTAACTGTACACACTTTTCAATATATCTGGCTTCAAAAATCTACTATAAAAGTTCATCATGCCCAAATATGTAAAATGATTTGTTTGGTTTAAACCCCAAAAATTAACCTGTTTGACCTAGAGACCTTGTATTGTAAATAGTGACGTATGAGTTTATCAGCTAACATGTAACCCTGACTTGCCACAATCTTTGTATTGTAAATAGCGACATATGAGTCTATCAGCTAACATGTGACCCTGACTTGTCATCACATCCGGTGCAGGCAGATCAGGCGCTATGGTGTTTGTTTGACACTATGGTGTTTGTTTTATACTATGGTGTTTGTATGACACTATGGTGTTTGTTTTATACTATGGTGTTTGTTTTACACTATGGTGTTTGTTTTATACTATGGTGTTTGTTTTACACTATGACACTATGGTGTTTGTTTTACACTATGGTGTTTGTTTTATACTATGGTGTTTGTTTTACACTATGGTGTTTGTTTTATACTATGGTGTTTGTTTTACACTATGACACTATGGTGTTTGTTTTACACTATGGTATTTGTTTTATACTATGGTGTTTGTTTTACACTTTGTTTTACACTATGCACTAGCTTCAGATCTGCTGGCACATTACAGCCTAATTTTATTAGCATAATTAAGACTTTTGTGACTTGGACATTTCATGTCAAAACCTCACATGTAGTCTTAACAGATATTCATATGTTCTTAAGCAGTCGTTAGGGGTTATTGTAAAGCAGTCACTGCAGCAAAACATCAACCATTGTCATTATTTTACTCAAATAATGAAACTTACCAGAAAAAATAAATAAATAAATAAAAAAGAAGCATTAAATGTTTCTCACTGTGTTAGTTATAACTACTTCCTCATTCAGAAATGCAAGAACATAGCTATTTTATCTGATAAGTGAATCTCAGACCTTTTCAGATCCCAGTTGGGAAAATACTCACATTTTGGGGACCAAAAAGAGGGTTGAAATTCATTTCCTATGAATATACATCAGCTATTCTAAGTATAATACACAACAGCTATTCTAAGTATAATACACAACAGCTAAACTAAGTATAATACACAACAGCTATACTAAGTATAATACTAAGTATAATATACATTAGCTATACTAAGTATAATATACATCAGCTATACTAAGTATAATATACATCAGCTATACTAAGTATAATATACATCAGCTATACTAAGTATAATATACATCAGCTATACTAAGTATAATATACATCAGCTATACTAAGTATAATATACATCAGCTATACTAAGTATAATATACAGCAGCCATACTAAGTATAATATACATCAGTTATACTAAGTATAATACTAAGTATAATATACATCAGCTATACTAAGTATAATATACATCAGCTATACTAAGTATAATATACAACAGCTATACTAAGTATAATATACATCAGTTATACTAAGTATAATATACATCAGCTATACTAAGTATAATACTAAGTATAATATACATCAGCTATACTAAGTATAATATACATCAGCTATACTAAGTATAATACTAAGTATAATATACATCAGTTATACTAAGTATAATATACATCAGCTATACTAAGTATAATATACATCAGCTATACTAAGTATAATATACAGCAGCCATACTAAGTATAATATACATCAGTTATACTAAGTATAATACTAAGTATAATATACATCAGCTATACTAAGTATAATATACATCAGCTATACTAAGTATAATATACAACAGCTATACTAAGTATAATATACATCAGTTATACTAAGTATAATATACATCAGCTATACTAAGTATAATACTAAGTATAATATACATCAGTTATACTAAGTATAATATACATCAGCTATACTAAGTATAATATACATCAGCTATACTAAGTATAATATACAGCAGCCATACTAAGTATAATATACATCAGTTATACTAAGTATAATACTAAGTATAATATACATCAGCTATACTAAGTATAATATACATCAGCTATACTAAGTATAATATACAACAGCTATACTAAGTATAATATACATCAGTTATACTAAGTATAATATACATCAGCTATACTAAGTATAATACTAAGTATAATATACATCAGCTATACTAAGTATAATATACATCAGCTATACTAAGTATAATATACAGCAGCCATACTAAGTATAATATACATCAGCTATACTAAGTATAATACTAAGTATAATATACATCAGCTATACTAAGTATAATATACATCAGCTATACTAAGTATAATACTAAGTATAATATACATCAGCCATACTAAGTATAATACTAAGTATAATATACATCAGTTATATTAAGTAAAATAATAAAAATTTATGTCACACTGGTAGATATAACAGTTCATACTCAAACTGCATATATAGAAGGGAATGTATGAAAGCTTTTACTCAAGTACACATTGGTAGATATAACAGTTGATACTCAAAAGAACTGTACTTTGGTGAAAAATTCAAACACATATATTAAGCAGATCATACATTTTTGAAACATGGAATGGATAAAGAATTTATGCACACGAGATTTACATTTATTGTAAATAGTGTACAGAATAATGGGCTTCAAGACCGACCAGTTCTTTATAACTAATTGAGTCACCTACTTAAAATGAAGATGTTATTATTACTATTACCATAATCATCTGACCACTGAGAAAATTCACAATTATTCAGTATTTCTGAATGTTATTTTAGTACTGCTCAACCCATAAGCTTTAAGGAGTATTTTTTCATATGCAAATTTTCTTTCCATGATTATCAGTTTTATTTTGTTGGTTACCTTATATATGGTATGTAGAGAGATGATTTATAGAACTCCAAATAGTGAATTTTAATGGTGAGTTTGAGGTTGAAGCTGATGGAGTTTAGTGAAGTTTCTGTACTCTATAAATGACTATATCCTTTTCAACAATTACTTTGTAATTTGACTGAACTAAAATATTCAGTTTTTGTCATCGTCTACCATTAGTTCCATACTCTGTGGATTTCTGCTTTTAATGTTCACAGTGACAAAATAATTAGGGCTTGGTGACCTAAAATCTGAAATGGTACCTAAATGTTTTAAAAAGGTCATGCTATTGAAGTTTAATAGCAGGGTTCCTGCCACAAATTTACAAAAAGATTCAAGACCTTTTCCAGACCATTTCCAGAACAAAAACCAAACATTTCCAGACCTGATAATGTGACAAGTTTTTAACCTGCACAGCCGACTTGATGCTTGAGTCTTAAGTTTGGAAGGCCCTATCCAGGCTTTGAAGTCTTAAGTTTGGAAGACCCTATCCAGGCTTTGAAGTCTTAAGTTTGAAAGGCCCTATCCAAGCTTTGAAGTCTTAAGTTTGAAAGACCCTATCCAGGCTTTGAAGTATTAAGTTTGGAAGGCCATATCCAGGCTATGAAGTCTTAAGTTTGGAAGGCCCTATCCTGGCTCCAAAGTCTTAAGTTTGGAAGACCCTATCCAGGCTTTTCAAGTCTTAAGTTTGGAAGGCCCTATCCAGGCTTTGAAGTCTTAAGTTTGGAAGGCCCTATCCAGGCTCTGAAGTTGTAAGTTTGGAAGACCCTATCCAGGCTTTTCAAGTCTTAAGTTTGGAAGGTCCTATCCAGGCTTTGAAGTCGTCAGCTTCTTTCCACAAGGATTATAAACACAATGTCCTGGCATTCTTTGAATATCAGGTCCACATAGGCACACAAAAAGATTGGCTCAAGAATGTCAAATCAAACAAAATCCAATAAAATTAAAATGAATATTCATGAGCACAACACAAAACTTAATGAAATAATCCCTGAAACAGGATTAATACAGATCAGGAGAGCTCAAATTCAATGACTTTTCAATGACCAGTTTTCAGGTTGCAGTGACTACTCACGGTATCAAGTGTTCTACTTCGATTACTAATTTAAATACAAGAAACAAGTAAAAAAACAATACAGAAATAAATAAATGTAATACGAAAGGGAAATGATATTTTAAAAAGTAAGACATTGTAACCCAGATGTTAACCATTGCCCTTTAGCTTCTATACTTTCTTCTCCAGCTAAAACTCTAGTGCTTTGACTTCAGAGATGCTGCCAGGATTTTATCTAATGGGGAGGGGTTTTTCCCACTTATCCACTTGTTACAAAAATAAGAGTAGTGGAGTAGAACATAAAGGAGGGAGATGAGATTTTGTAGTTTCTTAGTTGCACTTTCAGAATCTTGAATTTATAGGTTACTGCATTTGTATGGGAAAATATGATTGAGTTTTTTGTGGGATGGATAATGCATGACCTTGGGAGGGGGGAGCAATTTATACACCTCTTGTTCATGGTTACAGTATGGATATCTAAGTACAGTATCCAAGGACTCTGCATATTGTACCAGGTTTGGGGACAACGTATACCCCTCTTGTAGACAGTTACAGAATGGGCAATTAAGTAAAATATCCTTGGGACTCCATGTGAGTAGACAAGTTATACCCTTAATGCACATGCTTACTGCATGATGAGTCTCCACTGAACAGTTTAAGGGAAAACAGAGTTATGGACAGTCTGCCTGATGGAGGGTATTACAACAGCCCCACCACTAAAGCTGAGATGATGATGAATTTATATTACGCCTTTAGTGACCATTGTTGAAGGTAGGTCAGAAAGAGCATGCAATACATTTGCCTTAAATTGTACATCATAATTATGCAGCTGAACACACTGTGATCATACAGCCAAAATATAAAGGGTATACAGCTGAGCAGATCCTGACTATGCAGCTGAGTACATTTCAGCTATATAGCCAAGTACATGGAGATTCTCCAGCCAAGTACACTGTGGCTATACAGCTGAGTACATAACAATGATACAAGAAAAAACATTTAGCCTATAGAGCTGAATACATAAGTATTATACAGCTGGGTACACAAGGATTCTACAGCTGATTACACTATGATTATACAGCTGAGTACATAATTATACAACTGAAAACAGTTACATAATGAATATACAACTGAGTGCATTATGGCTATATTTCTGAATACATAATGATTATACAGCCAATTATACAACAGTTATACAAAAGATTACATGATTATATGGCTGAATACATGGAAAACATATTAACTATCAAGTTTGTAACTACATAGTATTCATACAGGGAATACACATTAACTGTCAAGTTTGTAATTACATATTGTTCATACAGGG
This sequence comes from Sinohyriopsis cumingii, assembly GCA_028554795.2. NCBI lineage: Eukaryota > Metazoa > Mollusca > Bivalvia > Unionida > Unionidae > Sinohyriopsis > Sinohyriopsis cumingii. The sequence goes on along the minus strand of JAPYKE020000076.1, from coordinate 3,418,475 downwards.
AATACATATTAACTGTCAAGTTTGTAATTACATATTGTTCATACAGGGAATACATATTAACTGTCAAGTTTGTAATTACATATTATTCATACAGGGAATACATATTAACTGTCAAGTTTGTAATTACATATTCATACAGGGAATACATATTAACTGTCAAGTTTGTAATTACATATTGTTCATACAGGGAATACATATTAACTGTCAAGTTTGTAATTACATATTGTTCATACAGGGAATACACATTAAATGTCAAGTTTGTAATTACATATTATTCATACAGGGAATATATATTACCTGTCAAGTTTGTAATTACATATTGTTCATACAGGGAATACACATTAAATGTCAAGTTTGTAATTACATATTATTCATACAGGGAATATATATTACCTGTCAAGTTTGTAATTACATATTATTCATACAGGGAATACATATTAACTGTCAAGTTTGTAATTACATATTGTTCATACAGGGAATACATATTAACTGTCAAGTTTGTAATTACATATTGTTCATACAGGGAATACATATTAACTGTCAAGTTTGTAATTACATATTGTTCATACAGGGAATACACATTAAATGTCAAGTTTGTAATTACATATTATTCATACAGGGAATATATATTACCTGTCAAGTTTGTAATTACATATTGTTCATACAGGGAATACACATTAAATGTCAAGTTTGTAATTACATATTATTCATACAGGGAATACATATTAACTGTCAAGTTTGTAATTACATATTATTCATACAGGGAATACACATTAATTGTCAAGTTTGTAATTACATATTATTCATACAGGGAATTCATCTTAACTGTCAAGTTTGTAATTACATATTGTTCATACAGGGAATACATATTACCTGTCAAGTTTGTAATTACATATTATTCATACCTGCATGGTATACACCTGTAAATTAAACAATGGATTTATTGTCAAAGTCAAGAATACATGTGCTTTCCAATTCTGATAGGTACCTTATATGTAACAGCTTTATCAGCAGGCTTTTAATGAACTCCACAGATAAAAATTGCAAAAGTAGATAAAGTTACCTAATTAATTATCATTAAAACTGACATTCAGAAAGCATCTGAAATCTGAGGAACTTACTGACTTCCCATGCAACACTACCATCTATACTGTCTGAATTTGCTTATAAGACAAGTCCAACTGCAAACTGCACAGACCCAGATCTGATATTGCATAATGTGCTGGCAGAGCTTGGTCTGTGCAGTTTGTCAGGAGTAATCAGTATAATAAACACATACCCTGATCTATAGGTGCATTATGCCTTGGCAGATCAGGATCTTTCTTGTTTGCAGTTTAACGCAACTTATAAGAGAGTATATACTGTAAATGTTTCTCTCTGCCAAATAATAATTTTGTGCAATACTTCAATTACCAAGTTTCTGTCAGAAACTTTCTATTGCAAAGTTCATGTTCACAATCTGTGAACACTTAGATTCAACAATATGTATGAGTTTGACACTTCCTAATGCAAAAGTGTATTTTTAATCCTGCCTCCATTTAACTGTCCATGCTTTAATTTAGGTTTATGTTAGAGAATTATTAAATCAACATGACTGATATTACATTTTACTACTCCAACATTCAAATTAATAAAGCCTTTAAACTGATAATGGAGGAAAACAATAACAGCCAGAAATTCATCAACAAAATTATACTGTTATCCATAGCATCCAGAAATTCATCAATCAACAAAATTCGATTGTTATACATAACATCCAGAAATTCATCAGCAAAATTCTAATGTTATCCATAGCATCCAGAAATTCATCAATCAACAAAATTATATTGTTATCCATAACATCTATAGAAATTCATCAACAAAATTATATTGTTATCCATATGATCCAGACATTCATCAACAAAATTCTATCATCCATAATTCTTCATTACTTTCGACTGAAACATTGGGAGGTATGATGACAGAATAAATTCACAATCTTTGGTGTAGGATGCTTGATTAGAATTTTCGTGCATGCAGAGGCATAACTAATCTGATGCATAGCCACACATACACAACATGGAACATTTGAGATACTAACCCCAAACCCCGTGACAGCGCTTCCATCTGACGGTGCCCCACCCCCCTTGCCCTAGTCCTACCTGTAAAGCCTGACGCTGATATTTATCAAAACGTGCTATGTCTTACATGTAGGACTACCCTTGCCCCTATGTGCGGGCGTGACCATGTCATAGCCATTCCAGTAACGAGAATATTGTATTATCATCTCATATTTGGGACTCTCTTACTGTTGATGCTTTGTGCTTTGGTTTAATTAGCACAAATGTAATTATTTAGCTATTGTTTTGTTGCTTTTTTCTTTACTTCTACGACCTATCGTCCAAACGCCCGCCGTCTCCAAGTAATAACACGATGCGCTGATGCCGAAAACATTTGTCTGACAAACCAGTCATGGTCGATTCCGGTCGCTGTATGTGACATATTTTGACGCAAAGATGTAATAAATAAATAAATAAATATAAATTAATAAATAAAAATAAATAAATAAATTATTGTTACCCAATGAAATGTACATTTCTCTCCCACTTAAACTGTTGTTACTTTTTAAAAGTCAATTTCACGCACAATGTCGTTGAAGACAAAATATTGATGTACATCGATGCCAACAAGTAAATCAATGACATGAATTGTTAATACATGAAAATAGATTTTAAAAAAAATGTAATTTGTGTCTATTTCGATGCTCCAAAAGGAAAGAGGTGAAAATAGGTTAAATATATAATTCTAGCTATATTTATCCTGACATAAACTTGCTACATGTCAGGGGCTTATTTTTCAGTATGTACAGTCGTGTGATTAATACAACTCTTTTGGAGATGTAATGAATCCTACCACAGATGTTCACCATGAGTTATATGTTGTCGCGTGCTATATGGCTATATGCCCCTGCTGAACAATATATTAGAATAAAGACAGAATAGGAGTTAAAGATAGCTACGATGTCGTAGTCTCAGCTTGTTGTGATCCACGAGGTAGGGAAATGGGGTACTAATATTAGTACAAGAATAAAGACTAATTACTTTGGTGTGTGGGTGTGTGGGTGGAACACAGAATAATTAGCCTTTTGAAAATTAAACGGGCCTAATTTTAGTATTCACGTGCTAGCTTACTGGTATACATTCTATCGTAGATATTGGGGTTACAGCGACTACCATATTTTGTTCTTTTCAATCTCTCTACTTTGTTAAAAAGATGTAGTGAATGGAACACTACAGTTAGTCAGGTCACCCTTACCACCTCACCGTGTGTTATTAGGTATTTTCTAATCGCCAAGCGATCATATCATAAATTACAGAGCGTGGAAGAGCTTGTACGTTAATATGAACTGTTCATTCTTTTTTTAATGTAATACGATGTTTTTTAGACCGCTCTGGTAACCTAAGTAGTTAGAGCGTCCGCCTCGGACGAGTCATACCAAAGACTGGTACTAGCAACTACCTCAGTATTAAGAACTTAGTGTTGTGTCTGGTCAGACTGGTGTCAGGACAATGTGACTGGGAGGGACATGATGCTACATGTATGCGGCATGATGCCCGAGTGCTAGAATTCACTATAAACTGGCACACTGCAGACATCGTACCGATATGACTGAAAATTTTTTAAAGCTACGTTAAAAATCAAAATCTCTCTCACACACACACATGCGCGCGCACACACACACACACACACGCGCACGCACGCGCACACAAACACTGTTGAAAATGTTAACAACAGAAGAACGAATCATCATTAAAATGACGAGCTTCTGAATATATCTATACTACTTTATTTCATTTCTGTTAAATGGCGATTTTCTTCCCTGATATGTACATAACTTTGTTAAAGTTTGTGTGGTCGTATAATCTAAATTTCGTAGCAAATTCTTCTTTGATATTTTCCCTCTTGTCTTGTGCTCTCTCTATTAGTTATAATGAAAGTTTAATTTGGTAAACAATATACGGTGAAACTGTATTTCCGTTGTTATAGTAATGTCTCTATCGGTAGCGTTTAAAAAAGAAACAAACAAGCAAATTCAGTTGGCTCAGCGCGTTTGTTTTGGTGGTACACACCTACGTTCGTAGAGTTGACTAATCCAAATGTATCGGGTTAGAATCCTTCCCAGGCCTCCGCGTGTCCTTCATATAACCAATAATGTGGTGGAAGTGACGTTAACAAAATAAAGAAAAACAAATTGTTCATATAATTATTAACGTAGTTATTATTATAAAGAAACGCTTTCATGAAAAAGTTGACTTTCTTCGTGAGAGAAAGTCTTTTTCGCGAAAATGTAACTTATCAAGTGAAGAAACTGTCTTTTTTTCACTTAGATTTGTCTAACCAATCATATCAAAATCTTCACAAAAAGAGTTATTATTTTTCACGTAAAAAGTGTGAACCCTTGCTGACTATGTACAAGAATGAAATAGATTTTTCATGAAGAAACATGTTTTGATAATTCGTCTTTCTTCAGGAAAAAAGCAACGATTTTCGTCGGTGTTCACGAAAAAGGTGACGTTTTCGTTAAAAAGATACAATCATCGAGAAGATTCTGAAATAGGAGGTATCACTCTTTCCTAGGAATGGTGAATTTTCGTGGCGAAAGAGGACTCACGCGAACAAGTTTCTTGATTAGAAAATCTATGATATGAAAAGTATGCAGACTTTACGACAGTGTGCAATATTCGTGAAAATTGTGACTTTCTTCAACCACAAAGAGGCCCTGGTGATGATGTTGATGATGATGATGATGATGATGATGACGATGATGATTGTTGTTTTATGTACATCAATGTTTATTCGCGCTATTTTTTCTGTTCGCGCTAATCCTTCGTCGTGTGCAAACTTATCAACTTTGAAACTTTCGACCAGCAAACCTTAAGTTTATTCTTTCATGACAAATCCCAAACTGGTCCCAGCAAACTAGATTTCACATCTTGTATTTCTCAAACCGACATCTCCCATTAAACATGGATTTAGCAGTGACTTGTTTGGAGCAAGAATGTTCATTTTTGCTGCAATGGATTCAACTCAAACTTCACTGTTTTCTTAATTACTGTGTAGTAGATATTTTTGTATTTATTCATAAAAGTATGACCGTTCCACGAAATAATAAACTACCTTTTTTCTCCAAACCTTGTTGTTTCTTATTTGTACCACATATTGTGGCGTTTTTCTATCATCTCCCCCACCCTTTGGTGTTTTCATAGCAATATATGACAGTACAAAACCAGCTATTCACTTAAAAAAATAGTTCAAACCCTTTCTTTAATAAAATGGCTTTTTACTAAATTCTGATTACCACGCTGTCATATACCATACTACACGCTTTTCTGACTACGTGTGAGATGGTGCGAGAGCACATGCACATTTTCAACCATTACCATCTCGTGTAGGGTCACGAAGATGTTTCTTCACGCCAACAACTGTTGCACTGAAAGTACACAGAGAACATCCAGTACGACCTCAAAACTTTAAATTAGGACAATTTTCTTCCGTGAAGCTCTGTTAGCATAATAATGACAAAATAAATTATATTTTGTGTCCAATAAATAATGGTGAAAGGGAGATAAACATGTTAAGTGCAGTGGTTATGGATTAATGAGCTACTTCCCTTGCCAGTGGTGTATCTACAGCATTGTCATCTACCACGGTATCATTCCTTTCCAAGCATGTTGTGACAAATTATCCGTGACAGCTGAATGTAACAGCGCATATGTAAATTGGCATCATAAATAAGCAAGAACCATCTCAGTGTCTAATACAACTATAAACAGGCAGGACAAAATCCGCGCTCCGTTAGAATAAATAAACATCAGCTCAGTGATTAGAGATTTATTTAAAATTCTGGTATAAAATATAAAATGCTGCTATGCGAACATATAAAGCAAGTTAGAAAGTGTGAAGATTGGCTTATATGATAGCCACGTGACACAACGGTAAAATGAATAAATAATTATGATATAATACATGTTGACACAACAAAGCAAAAGATCGACGAACGCTAAAGAAACAACCTCGTGTGGAACTTATGCATACAGACAGACCTGCCATGATATGAAAAAAAAACAACAGAAAATACGGAATCAAAATTGGATCAAAAAGTGAGGACCATGTCGGATTTCGTTGTGTAGAAAATAATCTGCTTTAGAAAATGTGGTCTTCTCGTAAGGGTTGTTAAGTAGTTAAATTTCGATACAAATACCCGTAGGGCAGAGGCTTTAAATACTGAGGTAGGCGTTGGTACAACTTTATGAGATAATTTAATTATATTAATTGACAGTAGCGCATTCATATCATGTAATGTTTCTGAAAGAGGTTGAATACTTTGATACTGTGCGCATCAGTGGGTAAGAATAGTTGATTTGCTTGCACTTAAAAGGCGTTGATAGGTTCCACAAAGCGGTATACATCAACTATACAAATAGGAGCATAATTTGCATTTGTCGAAGTTGGCACCAAAGTGGCATCATACACAATCAAAGCTGTTCAAGAGAAAAATTATTTAATATATCAGTAAAATGCGACATGAATTACAATACATTATGGACTTTCTGCAAGACAATACACTTTCTATTGTTGTTCAAAACGTTTCAGAAACAAAATGGACTCTGGAGAGCACATGTCAGCTGTTTGTTATGCACTCTGAGTTTCTAAGATCTACATGTATTTTACGCAAGGCTTTATCAGGAACAAAGTATGTATAACTATATAATCAATCGTGATATCGGACATGACGATGGATGCAAGCAAGTTTGTATTTCTTCGACAGACATTTTACACAGTAGTCCCATCTTGTAACCAGCTAGATTTTTGTATCGGCATACTGTACAAAACTGTCGATACGGTTTCCAACTATGCGTGGTAAGCGACATTGTTGTTTCGTAACAAGGCTTTTAAAAGCCTAAAAGACAACGATGTCATTAGAGTACTTGTTGGACAGTTTTGATAATCTGACCTCAAATTTGGTAAATATCATGACCGTCACCTGAAGATGGGCATATTGATAAATCACTTTCCTCACCACAATTTACGTTCCAGTTACTTCCCGTTTCGTCTTGTAAATAGATTTGGTGTATGACCCAATCTAACAAGCGTAACTAGTCCTGCACTGTTTCATGGATTGCCTATAAACTTGGTAAATATGATGATCGTCATCCGAAAATGCGCATATCAACAAATCGCAATTGCCCCGTAAGTTGTGTACGATTTATTACCCTTAGTTACTTACAGCTGAATAATACGACAAACACTTGCGAAAGTAACTCGTCTCACATTTTTTCTTGATTCGCCATAAAACACGATCAAGTTTAAAGTTTTATGGTAAATCTTATGGTCATTACATGAAGTCGTGCATATCGACAAAATCACCACTCTCTCGTAACAGTAGTGTACAACAAAATCACCACTCTCTCGTAACAGTAGTGTACGACAAAATCACCACTCTCGTAACAGTAGTGTACGACAAAAATCACCACTCTCTCATGACAGTAGTGTACGACAAAATCACCACTCTCTCATAACAGTAGTGTACGACAAAATCACAACTCTCTCGTAACAGTAGTGTACGACAAAATCACCACTCTCGTAACAGTACTGTACGACAAAATCACCACTCTCTCGTGACAGTAGTGTACGACAAAATCACAACTCTCTCGTAACAGTAGTGTACTACAAAATCACCACTCTCGTAACAGTACTGTACGACAAATTCACCACTCTCTCATAACAGTAATGTACGACAAAATCACCACTCTCTCATAACAGTAGTGTACGACAAAATCACCACTCGTAATTTGTATAAGAGTTTGAACCCTTTCTGACTTGCAGCAAACAGTAGTGTACGACAAAATCTGGTGAAAAGATTTCACGTGATTAACCTGAAATGATATGACCATCGTCTGAAGATGCACATTTCAATACAATTGTACTCCTGCTCCTGCAATTTATTAGAGTTATATCCCTTTTTGACTTGGAACCTGGTCTAGCGTATGATAGAATCTTGTGAACGCAGCTAGTGTTACAGTTTTCTGCAGGTCATCGTGCAATCTGTAAATGTTTTGGTAATTTTTGGGTGTAGCGCTCTACAGTTTTGTATTTTGCATAGGGTTAATTATTAAAGAAAAATAATTTCCATGGTTTTCCTCACTGATTATACTAGCTATTTAAAAAGACCTTGCATACCTTGGGTACTTTTAAAAGAACGTTTAGTTCCATTTATTTTGGTGTATGATTGGATGAGAATTAAAGCTCATCTAATTCGCCTTCCAACTGGAAAAGAAATGATATGTTATTGAAGCTAAAAACGAAATTGAACCAGACTAATGAAAAATAAAGGATAGAATAATGAGATATTCAGAACACCAGCTCAAACATAATGAGTATCAAATTGAAATAGAAAAGTGAAGCTGAAGATACAAAATTTGACCAGGAAAAAAGTATAGATACACACTGTATTTTAATATTCTTATATAAGATATCGTGAAAGACATACATAGCTTCACGAGATAGGATGAAGAAAACATAGAAAACAGAAGGCTGTCTTAATTAAGAAAATAATGACATAACATTTCTAGAATGCAATATGATCTATTTTAAATCTATTTGAGGATAACAGGCATTGATGTTAATACTATAATATTGATAAATATAAACATTGATTTTAACAATACACAAATATATTATATAAAAAAACACATTTGGAAATGAATTTAACATAACTGTCAACGTCTAAGACAAGTTAGAATAACAAATAGAGAAAGAGACATATATATTGGTCATTTAATTATATTTAAAGGAGGAAATTATTATTATTGTGAAATAAAGAATTTATCAAGATTGAATATAGCTCAAGTTATCAAACATAAATAATCAATACCTCTTTCATTAAGAAGTGCTTGATTTTCCTTAATTACACAATTACAGTTAGAAGAACACAAGGATTATGCAACCAAAGATCTAAAACAATTCCAAAAGATGGTTGCATTGTCACATTTAAAAACGTCCAAAACTGTGTAAACGTTCCCTTTGCTATACATTGTGATTTTTAAAGTGTTGTCGTGCTAATAACTAATAACTAATATTATTCAGGGAATTTGTAATGCTAGATGTTATAAATACTCCATGGACAATAAACACAGCAAAATGCATGCAAGTGGGATTTTGCCTTTACCTTAATTCAGCTCACAAGAAGCATCTACCAAAAGTCTATAGAAGAAAAGACTATGCAGGAGCTACTTGAAAAAGGTCTCATGGATCATAAATTCACAGATATAAAAATATATGATTACCCAAAGGACAAAGATAAGTCTTTTTAAGAGTCCTGACAATCTATTAACGCAAAAAGCATGGAAGATATATTCTTGACAAAAATATATATCCCCATAAATATATCAAATTTTTTAAAAAAAAATTATTCATGAAACTGAACTTCCCCCAGCAGACAAACCTTTTTTTTGTCTACAACAACGGCATCAGGGATTAGCACAGAGGAGTACGAATATATACAGTATGTTAGGAAACATTCCAGACTAAAGTCCCTGCTACATAAAGAAAAATAATTTTAATGTTATTTGATATTTTTGAAGAATTTAGATCTGTGTATGAAATATATAACAAAAAATTGCGTGTTTGCTAGTTTGAAAAAAACTAAGGCATACTTGCGATTGCTAACACATGATGATATGTTTGTAAATGGCGGAATCTGGTTAATCTTGTAATCTACAATATTTCTGGAACGAGATTTACTTTATTTGTCTTTTTGAAATATAAGTTAGTGATCTCCACTGTCAATGATAACTTTCTGTAGTGGTTTTAAAATGAAGAAGAAAAAAAAAACAACAAAAAATACACAGTCTTACAGCAACAAACTGAATTTACTATAAAGATATATATATCATAAAACAGCTTTTATAGTTTTTGACTTTTTAATTAATTACGTTCTGGATTTCTATAACTTTGTGACCTTGCTTGCTTTTTTCCTAAATGTATGCGCTATAACGTAACAAATCTAGGGTTAAATGATGAAATTGGTAAGTGAAACATAACATATTATTTGATAGAAAACCAACTAAAGTATCTAATTCATTTTCTTGTTAAGTAGACTTCTTTCAACTCATTTTTTCTGTAATTCGTCTCATTTTTCATTTCCCATTAAAATTCTATATATTTAAAGAGAACACGATCAAGCAACAGATAAAAGTTTTTTCACACACACACACACACACACAATATATATATATATATATATATATATATATATATATATATATATATATATATATATATATATATATATATATATATATATATATATATATATATATATATATATATATATATATATATATATATAATATTATATTAAGTTAAGAGAAATATTTGTCCATTAATCAGAAATAGAAATCTATAGAGAAAATATTAATATCATTTGAATAAAAAATGTAAAGGAATGTTAAGTTATCATTAGGGGAATGTTTTAAACGGCTACTCACAGAAAAAGGTGTAACACTGAATATTGTATTTGCAGCTATTGGTATTATATTAACAACTTTTGGCCTATATTTATGGGAGCTGCTCACCATTTATCTAGTTGTGCGAGTCAAAACGGATGACAATATTCTAGCTGAATTAAATTCCACTGTGGTTTTTTCCTTATAAATTGAATCTGGAGTTACAAGGGGTTATACAGTTTAATATATTAAGGGTCAGAAAGTGGAAAGTGATAAGTTTTAATTCCAGCGATTTAAAACAAAAGTAAAGTGTTTAATTTTGTGGTATGTGGATTTTCTTAAATAAATAAATAAATAAATAAATAAAATGATGAACTCGTGAAATAACTACAGACACCCGCTTATGTTTTCGTAGTTCGCCGTCCTTAAATTACATCCGCTCCCAGTTATTGCTAGACTCTCGGGGAATCAGCATTTCTTAGTAAATACATCTCGCGTGAGTAAACGCGACATTTTTAGTCTGGTACCCTTCCTTATTCTAATATGCTTCTCTCCATACAAATGGTGGGAAATAACGTAAAGACGGGTAGATTATTAGACTATGACTGCTTTTGCTGGGGAAACATCAAGGGACTTTCATAGTTATAAGCTGCTTGTATTTAAATAATATTATATCTGAGAGTAACTTTTGGGACATTATCATAATCACAGCAAGATGCCGCGCATTATGATAAAGGGAGGTGTTTGGAGAAACACCGAGGTAAGAAACATGTTCGAGACCAGTGAGCTCTGCTCCCTTCCCTCTCGTAATCTTGACAAGATTCTTGTTTCATCGCAAAATGTGCTAAATGAGAAAGTGCATTCTTCTGTTTTCTTTCATTGGAAAAAAATAAAGTATTATTATGTGCAAAATACTATCAACATATTGAGTTGTAAACATTCAAGATCAGTTTGAAGTTATGGCGATGTGATTTTAATGACTTTCATATTTTCGAGTATACTCGAGTCCTACAGTGTAAGGGGTATCACATGTTATTTATGTTTTAGTACTACGTCTTACTTCCCAAATAACGGCCGTGTATAGCGTGTTCTGATGTCCGGTTGACATCTGAACGAGTAGTAAACGTTTCAGGAATATCTCGCACACTTCGTAGCCCATATTGACACTCTTCCACAAATTTATATGTAATTAATATACTTACTGTGCTGTTTTTTTATCCTGGTGGAATCAAAATCTTACAGTAGCAAATGGATGCATTTTCATGTTCCATTGATATGCATTTGAATTTGTTGAAATGCAATGGTAGTCGAGGTATACCGAAGTAGGTTCATGTGGGGGATATGTTTCTTGAATGAAATGAAATGTTGCTTACAGTTCCAATTGGCATAATATATTTGTTATTCATTTCGCTAAAGAATAACATTTCAACTTAACCCGATTTTGTCATTTTTGGCTTTGATCGCTTTCCTGCCAAACGAAACTTGAAAACGGGTGTATTTCTTTTGTCAGAATTTGAATTTATTACAGAAAAGACATCAGAGTCAGTAAAGTCGGACTAAAACATATAGAAAAGCGTCAATATTGGTTATGTGAGATATTCCTGAAAATTTGACTTGTTACGATGTTAGTTGACATCAAAACATGATAATCAGCGCTGTTAGTAAGACGCAGATGCCCAAAACATAAATACGAGTGTTGAGGTCTTACATGTAGGACTAGATTATGCTCTTACTATACATCGCCATTTGTTTGTACCCATTACCATTCCTTTATTGATTTATAAATTCTAACCTGACTCTGATCAGAGTGGCCCTAAACTAGCATCTCTATACCTATATGGACTTTCCATACTAACATAGCATCAAATTTTAGGATTTTAAAAATGAGTCCAGGACTGCCATTTTGGTGAAAGTTAGTACATCTTCATTTTTGTTTACTTCTTTCTTACATATCAGTAACATCAGAACCCTAATTTTTCTTTTATTCGTACCAGAAATTGTGTTGTGCTTTCAGTACTTGTAAGTGCATTTCAGAGTTGGACCTTAATATTTGGGCCAAATTACAAGTATCTCTCTCCAGCCAGAATAGGGTGAAGTCATAGAAAGTTGAACACAGCAGCTTGAAACTAATGCTTGTTAAATGATGATGCAGTATTATTAAAAGTTTATCAAGACAACAGAAACATTTCAGTTTGCTTCACCAAATTTGTTAACATACATCAGCCTCAAAAATAGGTTACATTTGAAAATTGGCAACATCTTCCATTACGTAGTCCTGGTTTCATATATATTTTTGTATATGTGTAACATTTGTATCAATTTCCCATCAGAGAGGAAGGTCAAAAGTTAGAAAAAAAACTTGTTTGTTCTGTAATCAGTTTTTGTGCCAAGTTGGAATTGCTATGCTGGATGTTACAAACACTTCATTTAGGATGTGCCATTTAGTCATCGATCCTTGTTTTTGATCTTTTTCACAAGAAAGTTGAATCTGTGATGCATAAAATCTATCCCAGCTAATAAAGATAAAAGATTGTTGTTGTTGATTTTTAGATGACAACTGCACCCTGACTTGCTGAAGAGAGTGCACTTGTTAACAAAGAAACACAAGACAGCCAATTTTTATTTTTACTGATAGAATAGTCTTACTGATTGTGTTTAGCATTGATGCCACTTGAGAGAATATAGACAAGAGGTATAAAACAGTATAAAACTTTAAAATCCACTTTTGTAACCACGTTAGAACATGATAACAAACATTTTAGTATTTCCTGCTTATGTGAATTCTGTGGAAGTAGACATCTTATAGGATCTTCCAGCCCTGTAGCTTTGTACAGTTTACCTCATTATAAGCATCACACACATCGTGATTCTGATTGCATGTTTTCCAGGATGAGATTCTGAAAGCTGCTGTTATGAAATATGGGAAGAACCAGTGGGCCAGAATTGCTTCCCTCCTACACAGAAAGTCGGCTAAACAGTGCAAAGCCAGATGGTACCTTTTTAATTTTACATACATGTATATACATAGTGTTTGGTCCAACACATTTTTCATTGTTCAGTGCCTCTTTTGTGTGCCCACTTTGGTGTAAGCTTGACATAGCCATAACTTTGGCATCCATGTGCATGTCTGGACATGCATCCATTCACAACCTAGATAAAATTTGTTTGTTTGTTTCAGTACCACTTCATCCCACTCTCTTCAAATCTGGATTATTGCTTCAATATGCATATATCTTTAGGTAAATAAATGCTCACGATAATTGAAGTTTAGAGACAGGCTTTTTGTGTAGGCCATGATCAGCTTTCTTGTTTATCAGAACTGGAGTTAAATGTATGTCACATAAGGACCAGGGTTTCGTTTTGACCACATAAGGGAGAGAACCAGTCTGTCAGAAATGTGTGAAAATCTGCTTGGGACCCAATGTTTTATATAAATAGCATTGGGACTCTTGATGTGACTTGCTGTACTACAATCCAGAAAACTATCCTTAGGATTTCAGTATTGATTGTATTGGTCAAATGTGAATGGAAAGAAACAGTGTTCATTTATTTCTGATATTTATATCAAATCAGTTCATCACTATGCTCTTGCATATGAAGAATCAATCTTTGTGCATTTAAAGTTTGATATTTCATGCTGTGAAAAACTGTATCTTTTGTCATATCATAGGTGAAATATTTTTTGAAAACATCATTTTACTTTTCATTGTTTTAGTCTAGATTTTTTAAAGAATGTTTGGCTTTTTTAGTTCATATTGCATAGTCTGTCTGTGATTTGAAAATGTGTTTTAAGTGGATAGGGTTCCAGTTAATAAAATAAGGTGTAATTGTTTGAGTGGTGTGTGTGTGATTTTCTATTTTTAATGTAGCTATAACAATTTGAGTTATATCACTATAATGCCAGCATTGTGTCAGCTTATACTGATATCTAGCACTGGGGCATCATATCCCACCCAATCACATTATCCTGACACCATTTTGATCAGTCCTAACACTAACCTTTGAATGCTGAGTGACAAGTGAGGCAGCTGCTAGTACGATTTTTATGAGTATGTGGTATGACTCAGGTATAGTTTTAACCCATGATTTACCACATCCAAGGTGGATGATCTAACAATTTCACTGCTCCAGTGGCCAAGTGGTTAGAGCATCTGCCTGGGAGGTTGGAGGTTCTAACCTCGGCCAAGTCATACCAAAGACTTATTACAAAATGGTGTTAACAGCTGCCTTGGTTGGTGCTCAGCATTAAAAGTTTAGTGTTAGAACTGGTTGCCCTGGTGTCGGGATAATATGTCTGGGTAGGACATCATGCTATGTGTCTGACATTTTTTTAATCTGTCAAAGATCCAAATCACGCTCTAACCATGTAGACCACCAGAGTGGTCTTGTTTGAAAGGTGAATTATATGTTGCATCACTGTATTCATGCTGAGTGCTGATGAATGTTTTTTAACCACTTGTTCAGGACACTGGTTTCAGGAAATTCACCTGCCAAGATTAGATGAGATATGTACATTTTAATCCATAAAAAGAACTGAAAAAAGATATGTCCAGTTCAGTTTTATATTGTTTTTTTTTAATACAGAATGTTATGTTTTACAGTAGCATGGGTATTTTTGCAGAGATGTCCATTATCCAGAATTTGGCTGTATGTCCCATATTGCCAAGCTTGTTCACAAATCATGCTGCCTTATAAAAAAAAAATCACGATTTTTCATAAAAGAAATAAATCAAAAGAAAATTTTGGCAGAAGTTGAAATCATATGCGAGTATTTTTGGTCCTTTCAAGTCTTTCCGGTAATCTGTAACATATCAGTTTCCAGCAAACAAATTGGGAGTGTTTATGGTCCTTTCTTTATGGTAATTTATAACATAAGTCTTTTCCGATAGTTCATGTCATATGATCATTTTTACACCATTTGTTTAGAACTCTTCATTTCGCTTGTGCTTTTGTGATTTCTGTCTTGTTTGTTTGTTGTTTTTTTTAAATTAGATTTCTACAAAATTTGGGTTTACTTGCAAACTTTCATCAGCAGTTATTCAATAAACTGTGTGTGCCATGACTTTAAAATGTCGGACTGTGATTGTAAGATCATCCTGATGGCCATGAAATGATATTAGAAAAGGATCATTTAGCAAATCTGAAAGAAGGCAGAAGCAGTTTTGAGGAAAATTAAATGAATACACAGAGCTGTGTAATGTAAATAGTGTTATATAGCTGTATATAGACATGTTTTGTAACGTTTTTAAATGATTTTGACATTCTTCTGGCTTCCATGTGATATTTTTCTTTGCTGCAGTTCCATATGATCATGAATTTGTCCCTAATTTGCCTGTTTGGCAAGAATAGAAAGGAATTTAGAACATGCATTGTCCCATTTGGCAAGAATAGAAAGGAATTTAGAGCATGCATTGTCCCATTTGGCAAGAATAGAAAGGAATTTAGAGCATGCATTGTCCCATTTGGCAGCTCTTTTGTTATGCCATGTCAGACACATTTGTTTTTCCATGATAAATGTGTACATTAAAGCAAATAGCCAAATTAAAATGTACAGAACAGATAATGGTGACTATTTATGCAATTATTATATTGCAAAATGGGGCTCGCACAAATAAATACTTATCATATTTTGTCAGGTATGAATGGCTGGATCCCAGCATCAAGAAAACAGAATGGAGCCGCGAGGAGGAAGAGAAACTTCTGCATTTGGCCAAACTGATGCCAACACAGTGGAGAACCATTGCACCAATCATCGGCAGAACAGCAGCCCAGTGCCTTGAACATTACGAGTACCTTCTGTATGTAGAATGATTATTTACTAGGTTGCCGCTAAGTAGACCAAATAATGCAATTAATCAAACTTTTATAGATAAGCAAAATATGTCTTTCTTTACAACGAGCAAGACAGGTTTAAAAAAAACCCAGTTGCCAGCGTATGTTAAGTCATTAAACTACTGTACATTCTTGCTTATAAGATGAGTCTAACTGGAAACTGCACACACCTAGATCTGCTGGGGCATTATGTGCCGGTAGATCTGGGTCTGTGCAGTATGTTAGGAGTTATCTGTAGAACCAGCACATAGACCCTGATCTTCAGGCACATTTTGCTATGGCAGGTGAGGATCTTTGTTGTTTGCAGTGTGACTTGACTTGTGAGTGTAGACAGTAAGTAGCCATGTTGGCAAGTAATAAGCCGTGGCTATTTTGGCTTCCACTAATGGAAACAGAGATCTGTAGAATAGTCGTCAAGCCACATTTATTAGCCTTTGTTTTGGACAGAGGTGAATAACCACTTGATTTATTATTTCAGAGAAGCAAAGTTATGAACATAGCAGATTCATGCATCAGGTAATACAAACCAAACTTGTTTCCAAAATAGACATTGGCTCCATCATGAAGTTCCACAGCAAATGTATCTGTTACTGTCACACCTACTGTAATGCTGCTGTGCTGTTGTCTGGAAGCATATTTTTCACTCAAGTTGCTGTTGTGTAATGTTTCACATAATTTTCACTTCATAATTTGCAATTGTCTTTTATAGGTAAGATTCATTTTCCTGTTTGACATTGGTATCTTTTGCACATATTTATTTGAGGTTTATAGAGGTGGAATTGTTCATAGATAGAGCTTTATATGGTTGGAACTGAGTATACTCAGGTTTTATGCTGGTGGAACAGCTCACTGCTCAGACGGAGAGGTTTATAATAGTTGGAGCCGCTCATGGCTCATACTCAGGTTTTAATTTGATTAACTGCTCACTGTTTATATTTGAAGGTTTGTTATGGGTTGAACTGCTCACTGCTCATACTTATGTTTATATGGGTGAAACTGCACATATTTAGAGATTTATATCAGTGTAACTGTACACTGCTCATACTTGTGTGTTTTATGTGGATGTAACTGCTCTCGGGTCATACTTAGAGGGTTGTATGAGTGGAACTGCTGACTGTTCATACTTGGAGGTTTATGGAAGTGGAACTGATCACTGATCATACCAAATTTGACTTCTGTTTCCTTAGAACATTTCTGAATACGCTAGAAGACATGCAAAATAACTAAATATGCAGTTTTATATTTGTGCATTATAATCAGGTTAAAAAATATTTAAATTAGCTGTGTTTAGATGTTTTACTTAGGAGCTATTATCAAAAGAATAACAAATCTTTTTTTATAAAACTGACAGCGACAAGGCCCAGAATAGAGAGGAGTCTGAAGATGATCCCAGAAGACTGAAGCCAGGAGAAATTGATCCCAATCCAGAGACTAAACCAGCTAAACCTGATCCTATTGACATGGATGAAGATGGTAATTTCTTTTTTGAAACTCACTAAGGATTTGCTTGTTCTGTGGAATTCATGGAATATACATTTAAATCTTAACATTGGTGTTAATGGTAACTTTGTCATTGGTAATGTCAAACGTGTACCACTGTAAAGTTAAGATAAATAATATTTTCAGATTGAAATAAGATGCCAATTCAGTAGTTATGGTTGTGTCTCTAAGTGAACCTTGATTACCTATTCAGTTATACTAGTTAATTACCAAGCAGTGTATCAGCATATATATATATATATATATATATATATATATATATATATATATATATATATATATATATATATGCAGTTATTGCTGGATTTAAAACTTGTTTATTTGTAGTTTTTAATAGTTTGTAATATTATCTTTAAAGTGTCCTAAATCAAGTTTCAGATACAATGTGTATTTTCACTTCCTAATGAAATAAATAAAGTCCTTAAGAATATTTGAGAAAAAGTATACTCCGTTTAACTTTATCCTAACTTTCCATACAATACAGTATTATTAATATTGTCATATAGGCCATCTTGGTTCAATAAGTTTCTGTGTTTCTCCTCCAGAGTTGGAGATGTTGTCAGAAGCCAGGGCCAGGTTAGCCAATACCCAGGGCAAAAAGGCCAAGAGGAAAGCCCGAGAGAAACAACTTGAAGAGGCCAGGTCAGCATGAAATAGCACATATCCATTTTATTTAGTTGCAGAACAAAGTCTTAACAGAATATATATCATGATTGCAATGGCTGAGATGTTAATCTCATTCAATCAGACTCTTGCATAGTTGAGTGAGATGTCCACAATATGAGAAGATGGTCATATGCTTCATTGATTGCTGTTATTGATAGCGTGCTGTGATCAGACTGGATAGAAGTAAAACTACTAAGACAGTTCTTGCTTTTTTCAGAATTTATCTGGACTTTTTCTGACATCATTCAAGTCAAAATTTGATTGGAAGCTTCAAGTGTATCATTAAATATCACTTTGTAAAAAGCCGCTGATGCAAGTGGCATGCCTCAATCAGACAGTACTTGTTGCACCAAACATAATGCCATCTCATCATCACAGTGATGTATTATGTCCCCTCATCAAATCAGACAATCAAATAACTCTTCCAGATTCTTTTACCAGACATTTGTATGGTCACAATTCCATGCAGGAGTATGGTTGAGTAAGACTTCTTGTGTGTAAGCATGATCTTGTCTTGAATAATGAACCAAACTTAGAAGAACAATCGTGTACCACTTTGGAACCTGGAACAAGGTAAACTAATAACAGCTGTGATATCAAAGCTTGGAAAATCTGTATACAATATAATTAGTCAAACTGGTCTTTAAATTCACCTTTGTTAAGCAATCACCTGTCTCAGACATACAGTTTTTCCAAGTCTTGTTTATCAGAATTAATGAGGAAATTAACCTTTGTAGTGCAGTCACCTGCCTTAAGAAACCACATTTCTTGCTTTTATGACTAATTGATTCATATTGTGCTTGTCAATGTTAGAGAAGTTTGATGCACTTTAAAATATTTGTAAAGAGAAACCTTGAACAAATTTTACTTAAAATAAAATTCCATCTTAGGATTATGTAATAATTTGATAAAGTGTATGCTTAAATATGTTATAGTGCTTTATCTTCTATTCTTTGTTTTTAACAGGAGACTTGCAGCACTCCAGAAGAGAAGGGAGTTGAGGGCAGCAGGCATAGAGTAAGTTATCTCCCCTTTTTGCTGCAACTTTTCAGCTGGTCATTCACATTTTTGATGTTAATTTGAATGCTGTTGAATTGTGTTTGAAAAAGAGTCACTGTCCTGGATGCATAGAGATTTGCCATCTACATGAGAGCTAATATGATGTTAAATCAGTGAAACAGATCAAAACATTATTTGTCATTTGGGAGACTTCTAAGTTTAAAGTATCACATTATTCCTTTCATTTATATTTAAAAAGCTTAATTGTTAAGTTTTTTTTATTACTTGATAAAAATGAATGATTTTACTGAATACATTCCAGTATAGTGTTGTGAAATGACTGTCTTGTTTGACTTCCTCAGATATTAGAGCTTTGCTTTATATAATTGATTTGCCTTTTTTTGGAAAAATATGTGAAACATGGCAGTGCTAATGTCTGCAGTGTCATGGCAGAAGTAAATTCAGTGTTAAAGCTTTTTGTAAGCCCATAATTCTAAAAAATACCTGCAGGCATTTGATAAGACTTGTTAAACTTACTGATTAGTTTGTGTCAACATTTATTGAAACCTCCAGCATGCAATGTTTAATGAGTTGTGATCACTTTATTTTTCCTTCACAGTAAACCTCACTCCACTTAAGGAGGTCAGATGTTACCCACTAATTTGAACATATTATAATTAAATTCAATGCATATTGCAGTGAGCCATTCATTTATCTTTGGAAGTATGCACTATGTTGCATGTTAGTAGATGGTTAATGTCCTTGGGGCTCAACTCTTGGCTCATAACTTGGAAACTATTGAGATCACCACCCTATAACCATACATACACATTCATGGTATGAAAAAGCCAAATCATGTGTGCCATTTTTGCCCACTGGGGACTGGCCCTTTAAGTCAAATATATGTTTTTGTTTTATTAATGTGGGTTATTTGTTCTTAGTTTATACTGTATCTTCTTAAATAGCATGATCAACATTTTTTGTATTTAATGGAGTTTTTTCAAGCAACAAATGAAAATTGTTTATTCCCTACATACAGGATCAAGAAACAGAGGAGAAAGAAAAGAGGAGTGGACTACAATGCTGAAATTCCATTTGAAAAGAAACCTGCACCAGGTTTGTTGATACATTTTTTGGGTTGCTAGGAACTGTTTTTTCTTTGGATAAAAAGGGAAGCTATACATTATGACTAAAATTTTCATGCTTGCTTACTTAGCTCTTTCTGCTTAAACTGTATAATATTTTTATTTACATTTATTTTGAGTCTTTTTAAGGATGGTTCTAGTATTTTAAAAAAAATTAATGATAGCTTTGTAGCTCAAAATGACATATTGATTACATTGTGATGTCATTCATGTTATTTCTTGTTGCTTAGTGATACAAGAAATTGGACCTAAAATAACCGGATGCAACTTATGTCTCTGTTTGAAGATGAAAACAAAATAACTTCAACAATTTTATTATTAACAAAAGTCTAAGGGACATTGGGAATCATTGATGATTTATACCAACCATTGTTAACTATTCATTCAGCCAGTATTTTATATACAGTTGGTGATGGAGTACTTTTTCTCTATGCTTTATAGACAGTTGGAGGTGGATGTTCAGCTGAAAGTAGTCCAAAAAAGATGCACGCTAACCTTGACATTTTAAAGTGATTATGGATTTTTTTTAACACTTAGTTATGTAAAAAAATTAAATTTCAACAGTTCTTTATCTTCAGCACTATACAGCTATGTCCAGTTCTATAGAGCTATGTAAAAAAAAAAAACATTCAGTAAGTTCCTCCCAATACTTCACAAGAGATATCCTTAATGCTCCTTTCTTGCATAATTTTACAAACAATTACATGAAGAAGGTATGCCGAAGTCAGTAACAGGAGAGATATGTTTATTTAACAAAATGAAGCAATCTATTAACTGTCATCAACATTTATATGATTTCCTTTGTTTCACTAAAGAAATATGCTCCAGTTTAAACCAGCTTCAACATTTCTTGGCTACCATCACATTTAAACCCACTGAAATTTATGTTTTGCTGTTGTTGAGTTTAATTATAGTGGTGTGCGCACAATTGTGCATGTGCCACTTTTTTCTGACTGCACCGCAGTCTGCTAGTTGTTCCTGGGGAAGGGGATGGTGCCACCTCCCCCAGGCTTTTATGGATTCAAGGAACCCTGATAGTTTGGCCTCAATCTGTGGGTCCATAAAGGTCCCTACAGTTGAATGGTTGGCTGTCATTAGTGGGAAGGAGAGCTCGGGAACGAACGGTCCTGTTTGCATTAAATTTATGTTAAAGAAATTCCCAAACATGTCCACTTGAGTCAGAATTTGATTCCATCAGGAAAAAGATGCCAGAGTAAGTACAGTCCAACTAAAGCAATTAGACTTTACTTTGTGGAAAAATGTCAATATGTGCTGCCAAATGAGTGAGATATTCATGACAATTTGCGCTCTGGTTCCCATGTCAGTCAACCAGGAACATGCTACATGCCTTTTATTTTGGCAGTAAGACATCAACCCAAGTAACATAATATGGTAGACATCTTACATTGTAGGGCAAGTGTATCGCATAACACATTGCTGGTCCTATCATCAGGATCAAATTAGTCATACACATTTTCTCATGATTTCCTTTCCATATAAAACCATTTAAGATTAAGGAATGTGCCTTGATTTACCTGTTTTGTTTGGAGTTTTGATTTTTAGGTCAAGGACAAAATCCAGTCTTATAGGTTTCAATACCTTTTTCCATTTTGCTCAGTAACTTATGAGCTATTAAAAAAAAAGTATGAAATTTGGTAAATGTATGCATTGTCTCAAGAAGATGTACATTTCACATTTAAACCCAATTTTTAAGGTCATTGTCACACACACACACACACACCCCTTTCATTGTTTCTTTTGTTTTGCTTTATATCTTAAAAGCTGTTAAATGTTTTGGGATGACACATATTTGATGACATTTCATGTATTGCAATATCTTTTCTGCAATATTAAGGTTACTGATTAAAGAAATGAAACTTGATTACTTTCCATGTCTGTCTCATAACTGTGCAGTTCTGTTACAATTGACACAGCCATCATTTGCTGACCACACAACTGTAGGCATGTGGAAGGGTCCAAATTGGCTGAATTTGCATTTTATTCTACATGTCAATTTTATTTATTCTTAATTTAATCTTTTACCTTTATTGCCCATATGCTGTGTTGAAATTTATTTGTGAGCATCTGTATTTACAGGATTCTATGACACATCACAGGAGTCATATGATCCTCTTAACCCCAACTACAAAAAATTAAGACAACAGGCATTTGATGGTGAGCTGAGGGCTGCAAAAGAAGAGGTTAGATATATTTGTATTCTTGACATATTTGTATCTCAGATAAAGTTCTTATTGGATGATGTATCAGAACAGAGCTATGCTAATGTATAATATTATTCATCAGTTTTGGGAAACAGTTTTTGTATCTTTTTAACACCCAGATGTCTGATGGTAAAAGACCAGCCTTATTGCTTTTTACACAAGCTTTTTATCTAATGATGGAGAATAATGACTGATTATACGACATACAAGACAATACATTACAAACTGAAAATATTTGTTCCAAAACTAAATTTATTGAATTTAAAACCTATTGTAAAAAAATCATGTTTCTGAAACTTTAACTCGCCCTTGGCAGTTTGGTGATCAGAGGTGCAAAACTAAGCCACTTCTCCTGCACTGTTCAGGGGAGGCAACTTTTGGGGCTGAGTTCAATATGAAATAACTCTTGTGTCAGTTTTTTCAGTCCTGTGTTTTATGAAATGACTAGATTTATTTGTATTATTAAAGACAGCTTGATGTGTTCATTCATGTCTTTTACCCATAGGATAAAATTGTTAATGCCTTGGACATTCTTCTGAAATAAGTATCTGTAAGTTGAAGGAGTTTCATTACATCTAAAGTGTTGTGACCAAATGAAAAGTATAAATGGATATGATGTTGTGTGTTGAAGGGAACTCAGATTTATATTAAGGTAACCACCGACTTAAAATCAACATTTGATGTATTGAATGCATTATTTACCAAGTGCGGGCAATGCTGACTTCTTGCTAGACCCCACCATTTTATTTGGCTATCTTTAAATATTTCAGAACAATTAGTTGGCTATTTGCACAATATCTTCATATTTTTTTATGCCAAATTTATTTACTTGTAAGCTTTAATAAGAACGTTGAGCTTTTGCTAGGTGTGCCCAGACTTTAAGATAAGAATAATTTAAATTTTCATTCAATTTTGATTTGTAGAGAGAAAGAAGAAAAGACAAGCAGAAGCAAAAGAAAAGAAAAGAAAATGATTTACCAGGAATGATAGCAAGTCAGGGCAAGTATGTATTAGCTGGGTGACAATATAATGAAGTCAGGGCAAGTACATATTAGCTGGGTGACAATATAATGAATTGTGTTCTCGTCTTAGACTGTTAGGTGAATTGCATGTCGATATGGAATGTCTTCTCAATTTTAACTAATTCTACTCGTAACTTTTTAAAAAATGTTCACAATATTAATACATACCATATATTTATATCATTGTATTGCTTGTTTGATTAGTTATGGGCTGTCACCTTTAAAAGGATATATCAGTTTGGAAAGCAGACCAGTGATGTCTGGGGCTGATAATCTTGTTTGTAGAAAGTACTCCTTAAATGGAAAATTATATAAAATGATTTTTAGGGCCATGGGAGTTTTTGGTATGGCCCTTAAAGTGAAGCAGTGTGTGTGCATTATATATATATTTGGGCGCATATTTTTTTTATATGCATTTCACTTCTAGTAAGTTTGTCATAATGATAACTTGAGCCACCTAACTTGCTATGTTGGCTCGTAATGTTCTAGAGGCAAGCTGGAACATGCCCCAAAATGTTAAAAAAAACTAGATGTGTCCTGCACTCACATAAGAATCTCTGTCTCAGGCCCAGCTTTACTCATGTTTTGTAGACAATTATTAATTTGTTTACTTGTATATCAGCATTGCTGTATATTTTTAGTTTATCTTGTAGTATATCATCACTGCTGTATATTTGTTACAGTTTATCTTGTAGTATATATGCTGTATATTTGTTACAGTTTATCCTGTAGTATATCAGCATTGCTGTATATTTATTACAATTTATCTTGTAGTATATCATCACTGTTGTTGTTGTTGTAGGGTTTAACGCCATTTTTCAGCACACGATAGGCTATACATGGCGGCCAGTATTAATGTTGGAGGAAGAACCCGGGGAAACCCCGGAAGAAACCACCGACCCACGAGAAGCTACTGGCAAGCTTTCTCACATACCCACATTGGCCGAATCCGAGACTCGAACCCACACAGACAGAGGTGAGATGGCAGTGATCCATAACGGAGAGCGCTTTAGACCACTCGGCCATTCAGGGCCCCCCATCACTGCTGTATATTTGTTACAGTTTATCTTGTAGTAAATCATCACTGCTATGTATTTGTTAGTTTTTCTTGTAATATATCATCACTGCTATATATTTATTACAGTTTATCTTGTAGTATATTGTCACTGCTGTATATTTGTAACAGTTTATCTTATAGTATCATCATTACTGCTGTATATTTGTAACAGTTTATCTTGTGGTATATCATTACTGCTGTATATTTGTTACAGTTTATCTTGTAGTATGTCATCAGTGCTGTATATTTGTAACAGTTTATCTTGTGGTATATCATCACTGCTGTACATTTATAACAGTTTATCTTGTATATCATCACGGCTGTATATTTGTAACAGTTTATCTTGTGGTATATCATCACTGCTGTATATTTGTTACAGTTTATCTTTTAGTATATCATCACTGCTGTACATTTATAACAGTTTATCTTGTATATCATCACGGCTGCATATTTGTAACAGTTATCTTGTAGTATATCATCACTGCTGTATATTTGTTACAGTTTATCTTGTAGATATACATCATTGCTGTATATTTGTTACAGTTTATCTTGTAGATATACATCATTGCTGTATATTTGTTACAGTTTATCTTGTAGATATACATCATTGCTGTATATTTGTTACAGTTTATCTTGTAGATATACATCATTGCTGTATATTTGTTACAGTTTATCTTGTAGATATACATCATTGCTGTATATTTGTTACAGTTTATCTTGTAGATATACATCATTGCTGTATATTTGTTACAGTTTATCTTGTAGATATACATCATTGCTGTATATTTGTTACAGTTTATCTCGTAGATATACATCATTGCTGTATATTTGTTACAGTTTATCTTGTAGAATATCATCACTGCTGTATATTTGTTACAGTTTATCTTGTAGTATATCATCACTGCTGTATATTTGTTACAGTTTATCTTCTAGTATATCATCACTGCTGTATATTTGTTACAGTTTTCAAGAACCAGTCAAGAAGAGAAGTAAACTTGTGCTCCCTGCGCCCCAAATTTCAGAGGCTGAACTTGAAGAGGTGAGTTAATTATCAAAAAATGTTGGATTCAAAACCCTTATCAATGATCAGACTTGGGGTAACTAGTTTTTTTAATCCTCTAAATGTTGCTCAAAATGAAGTAATAACAAGTAATTGGTCATCTGAAATTTAATCAGTCACTTCTGTGAAGTAGTAGGGTGAGTGTATATGGTAAATAAGAAGAATAAAGCCTTTTAGTGGGATATGCAAGTGGAATTTCTTTTTGTAATTTTAACGTCTGTATGTAGTTTTAGTTAAAACCTTTTAACCATTTTTATTTATAAGGATATAGTTTTTACTTATAAATTATAAATAACCCAAGAACTGCTTAGGCTGAGTAGGACATAGTTATTGCTTGTCAAATGTGAAATAACTTGGCAGCAGCAGTGGCTCAGTGGTTAGCTTTCTAGACATGTAATCAGAATGGTGCAGATTTTTGTTCCTCCCATCAGATTAATTCATGTTTGGCTACCATGGCTTGTCATTGGGTAAAAGACTTTGCTTCAGTTGCCTTAGCATTAACAGCATTAATGCATTGCTCTCCTATAAAACTTCAAATTTTCAAAAGTAAAGTAACTCAGAAGTAAAGACAAGTCAGAATAGAAGTACAGTAAAAACTGTTATGGGCAACCTCTGCTATGAGCAACCACCTGTCATTTCTGGCCACAATCGTAATGCATGGGTCGATTTTATTATATAAACACTCTGTCATGAGCGACCATGATGTCTTGGTAAAATATGCATTTTGAATGCTATGAATGACCACATTGCAAAAATAAACTCCACCAACCTTTATTTAATCTAATGACTGCTTTTACGATACTTTTAATAAAAAGAGGCTTGCTACTAGTGTCTGAAATTTTGTTGGTATGCTTAGAGTGTTTTATATTCATTGTAAACCAGACTAAAGTACCTGTAGAAAACACATAGCATGACTGTACCGCGAGACAGAACCAGTGACTTTTATGTAATCATTTGTAACAGCGATTACTTGAATAGTAAGGATTGTTCTAATCAAAAACTTGAAAGAAAAGAATTATGGCTACCGGTTTGTAAGTAGTGACTGATGGTACAGTCGGTAAAGCAGGTTAATGTACATGTCACGAACTGCCATTGTAGTGTCAAAATTAAGGTAATGGTCGCATATATTGTTTGTCTTTAGAGTTAACCCATATTGCCTAGGGGTGAATAAGGTCTTTGTCTATTAAACCAGCAAGTGAGAATCATTTGCAGGATTCAGATGATAGTGTTAAAGGCTTGTGATGGTGTTTTTATTTTTTTTAATATTTTTTTTTGTATTCCTGATGTTACTGTGATTACATCCCAGTCACCAAGCTGTCTTCTATTCAAGTTCGTGCGACTGGGTTACACACTTTGTGTATAGAGTAAATCCTGGTGTGTTTTCTTTGAATTAAGCCATTGACTTTTTTCTCTGAGTAAATGACTCTGTTTCTGGATGAACTGAGTGTTTCTTATTATTTCATTAATTGTTAGATATGCAATGCACATATATAGATCTTTCATATTTTCCAATAGCCTATTCCAAACTGTCTTTACAGTTCATTTTACAAGTGAGCACTAATAATGTTAACACCTAGTACCTTAATATTAATGGAAGAACCTCCAACTAAAATGAGACAAATGTTAATGCTGGAGAAAATAATTATTGTAACTGAGAGAAGTGAAAAAGCAATCCACTCACAAAATAGTGGTTTAAACGTTGGCAAAACAAATTTAGGGTGTTATATAAAGTGGAAGGAGTAACTCAGAAACGATTTCATATCCTAATACATGTGCATCTGATCTTCAAATGTAAATGTGATTTCATGTTTTATGATGGAAGTATATTGCTGTTTAAATGCATACAATATTTTAGTTAGAACTTCTAATTATGAATAGAATATGTACAGTGATTGTGGTTATTTTCATTAAATTGTTCTGAAGCTGGACCATGGAAACTGGACTTTTTGTACAAGCCTGTTATGAGAGACCACCTGTTTGGAGAGACCATTTTTGTTGGCAGAAGAGGCGGTCTGTCATAAAAGGTTTTACTGTACAATCAAATACTCACTGGAGTTTTAGGCAACATGCCCTGACAAAAGATTGATTTTTGCTCCAAACACGTTTTTTTTTTGTTGATCCAGTTTTATTATTCTTTTTTTAATAAATATACTGGCATTTGGTTCATAAAGTCAGAATGTGTTTTTTTTGGTAAGGATCAGTTTTCTTCTATTCCACTTTATTTCTCTTTTTCATCAGTATTCATTTAAAATGGATAATCAGATACATTGCTAGCATGATTGGAAATTTAGCTCAGCAACAATACTTTAAATGATTGAAATGCTGCTTGATTGCAAATGCTTCTGGTACTTAATGATTTTTACAAATTTTTTTTTAAATTCAGGTGGTGAAAGTGGGTCTAGCCAGTGAATATGCCCGGCAGCAGGCTGAGGAAGGTGGGGTCCAGAATGGTGCCACTCAGGCTTTGCTTCAGGATTACAACATTACCCCTAACACTGCTGCCCTACGCACCCCACGGACTCCAGCTGTTCATGATAATATCTTGCAGGTAATGACATCATGATTCTAGATATGTATTGTGGTTTTGATATGGAGATGTTAATATTCACCAGTCATTTTGCCTGTCCCACCTTGGCTTTCATTGCTAAGCATTGGATAGCGAAACCAGGACCTAGGGAGAAAAATAAAGGATAAAACAAAAACTTACATGGCACTTAAAATATTGATTCAAGGTAACTTAAATTATAAAAATAAACAGTATGCCATATCACACCAAGTAATGAAAAGTAAAATTTATATCTGTCAGAACGAATGTTGTAAGGAAAAATAAGTTTGAGATGAGCATTGTTGACATCAGAATCTTTATGATATCATAATCTTGATTATGTTCTTGCTTTCTCTTAGGGTGAGATCAGAATGAATATACTTGATGTTCACAAACTGCAAGGGTGTAGATTTTGCTACATTTTACCCAGACTGATGACTGTAAATCCTTTGTGCAGATATTGTCTGGGCAGGCCAAGTCTATAATTGTGCAACTTTTTGTTTGTAAGCGTTATTACCCATAATTCATGCTTTAGCTGATCAAATCAGGAGTTGTCTTTGTCTGAAACTGAGTTGGCTAATTTTAAATGTGGAAAAACAAAACTTTATTAGAATCATGATGAGTCTCATCTGGTGACCTTCAGAAGTTCATCACAGCATATTGTACCTTGCAAGATAGTTGGAGCAGACTGGTTACACAAATATTACAATGCTACAAATTGTGTGTCAGTTTGGAAACTGGTCAGCTGTGCATTCATTCAACATGTGTTAGTTATATACAGTTGATTAGTGATTAGTCCTGTACATGCTGTTGATTAGTGATTAGTCCTGTACATGCTGTTGATTAGTGATTAGTCCTGTACATGCTGTTGATTAGTGATTAATCTGTCAGAACTGTGAAAGTGTAAAATATTTTGATGAGGGATACATTGGATAATAATATTAAGCCAGATGTTGTCACAAGTTGACTGGTCCAACAAACTACAGACCTAAAAAATCAACATGTCCACGTTGGAAATTAACTGATCTTAGACATCAGGCTGCCTCTATTTTCAGCACCTGGTATGATTTATCTTCAGAAGTCACTAGATAGTCTATCATCAAGGCAAATAACTATCTACTTTTGAATAATTTGATGAATTTAAAATGCTTTAGAATATATGTACATAATATTTTGAAAGTATTCCCTTGATATTTTAAAAGGTATAATTGTTTATGGATAAAATGCAGCTTTTATATAAGTTAAATGCATTTTTTACAACAGTAACAGTTATTAACTGAACTTAATACATATTCTATACATGTTCATTATAGATATAATTTGCTTACAGGAACTAAAGGTCTCATGTTTTACAACTTAACACAATTTGATTTTGACAACAAACGGTATCCTAAAATAAAACAAATGCAGATTCTGATGTCCATCTTGACCAAATTATTTGAAAAATAGGAAATCATGACTATGTTTATGGTAGGTCACTCTTTACAGGTTTATGATTTGTTGCATGGCCAAGTTCGATGTAATGGTAAAACAGAAGAAAGTAACATTTTCAAGCCTGCCACTCAGGCGGTGTAATAGTTAGAGCATCCAGCTCAGATGTGGGTGGTTGCAGGTTTGAACTCCCACTTGCGTTATTTGATAAATTTATAAATATGGTACTGTTAGCAGCCTCGCTTGGTGCTTAGCATCAGGAGGTTAGTGTTAGGACTGGTTGGCTGTGTGACTGGATGGGACACGATGCCACATGACTGCAGCATGATGCTTCAAGACATCATAGTGATATGACTAAAATTGTTAACATTATGTTAAAATCGAAATCACACACTCAAGTAAAGCCTAAATTGTTATGTCCAATTGTGCTGATTACCTGTGAATAAAACATGTTTATAATAGTTGAAATTTAGTGGCTGTTACTTCAGGCTTAAAGTATGTTCATTGTTAAATCTTGTTTTTAAGAATGGAGAATACTTATAGATCCTGAAGCATAGTTTATAATTAATACACAGAAAATGTTGGAATAAAATGCTGTTGCATTTTATTTTATTTCTACTAAAAATTTAGAAAGAATGCCCATCATTTTTTTTACTTGTTTGCCTCATTTCTTCTCAGGGCTGTTCCATTAAAACATACCTTGAACCCAGGGAAGGCACTTTTAATGTGGGGTACTCACCCATTGAAGCAATTTAGATTTTTCTTATCATTTTAATATGAACTCTGTGAAATCAAAGTACCCTGGCATATATTTTTAAGAAACTGTCATCCCTGGGTACCATGTATGTTTAAAGGAACAGCCCTAATGGAATAACCAATAGAATTGTTTGCAGATTTTGAATGAAAATTTCTTGTACAGTCTTTTTTAACACAATTTGTTTAAATACTATTATTTGTCTGTCTTCATTAACAAAAACCCAGTAACATGTTGCTTTGCAACAAGTTCATTTGTAGTGCATCCAAAGTGAGGTAAATTTTTCTTATTTTAGCTGAACAAATTATAGTTACCTTTCATCCATGATTGCTGAAAAATGGGAGTTATGTCACTTTTGAAAAGTTCAAACCATTGCTAGAATTAAGTTACTTGGATAATATTAGGAATGTAAATATCCAAAGCTAAAGGCTTTTTAAAAAAAATTCTCATTACTGCTGTTGTTGCAGGACAAGAGTCGACACACTAATGTTGTTAAGAGTTTCAGCTATTTCCTTGGAGAAAATACTCATCTTAACCCACTTACCAATTTTCAGGACAAACAGATGAGTTGATACTTCAATTCATGTGATATTTAGCTTGGAGAATTAGTCTATTTGAAGAAAAGACCCATCTGTATGATATGTCAAGAAAAATGTACTGTCAAGCTTAAAGGTTGTTAGGTATTTACTTACAGGAAATGATCTTGTGTGTGTGTGGGTGTATTTTCTAGGTTTACTGTCTAAAGTTTAAGTCTTGACTTTTTAGTTTGCTAATATGAAATATTTTCATTGCAGGAGGCCCAGAACATAATGGCATTGACCAATGTGGACACTCCCCTGAAGGGAGGACTGAACACCCCCCTTCACAACTCAGACTTTAGTGGAGTGATCCCACGACACCAGCTAGCTCAGACTCCTAACACTTTGTTAGGGACACCATTCAGGACCCCTGGAATAATGGGCAGTGAAGGTGGTAAGTTCGTTTTGGTTAAACCTCTACAAAACTTTTCAGGTTTCAAAGTAGAAATACTGATGCAAGCATATATTGTGGGGCAAATCTTCACCAATCCCCAATTATCTGATTCCTCTTTCTAGAACAGATTGTCCCAAATGTGGTTCTGAAACTTCATACTTATCATATCAGGATTACTCCCTAATAGGGTCTTGTATTCTTTGACTTGTAATCTTTTCACTCATTTATAATCTGTATATAATTTATTTAGCACCCTCTAGTTCCAAATGTACCCTCTTTGTACATTTTTATGAATTTTGCTGGACCAGAATGCATTAACTGGTGTGAAACATTTCAAAATTTGGTTGTCCCAAGACTCTGGACACCAGATTTGTCCAACCCTACAGCCCAGACCCAGCATTTGGTATCCCCATGACTCTGGAAATGATATTTGTCTAGTCTAGATGAGGATTATTTTGTGCTGCTGAATTTAAGCTGAAATTGTGCCCAAGACATTTTGCCTCTTTTTAGGTACAACCCCCAAGGGTGGCATCACACCACAACAGCAGTTGGCTATTGGACCACCTGGACAGACACCACTTAGGACCCCAATAAGAGACAAGTTAAACATAAATCAAATAGAAGACTTTGAAGGTGGTGCTTATCATCAGGTAATGCCTATCCAAGTTTCATTAATGTTTATATGTTGTTTTCTTTTTCCTTATTTGCATGAGCATTGTGGTATGTTGTTATAACTTTTCTGGCATCTACAGTATTTTATTGTCAGTGTGAATAATTTTGCATGTCGGATTCAAGGGAGGGGGAAGGAGAATTTCATATGTCACTGGTGAGATGCCATATTCTGTGGCACCCTTATTATAAGCTTGCAGGATGCTAAAATGGATAAATAAAGGATGCCATATTCAGCTACATCAGCCTTATTTAGAATTGTTTTGGAGTTAAATGTTTGAAAAATCAAAATGATTTCAACATGGCTTTAAGTGCAACCTTGTGCAGACTCAAAGTAACACAAAATATTTGTCCTAGAATTCATTAAAATTTAAAGTTGAAAGACAAATGGTGTCAAACCAAAAACAAATGCATCTAGAAATTGAATGCAAAGATTGATACAGTAATACCTCATTATAACAGTGTCAGTAATATACCACCTTATAGTGAGGTCAATTTATAATGAAGTACAGCACTGCCTCGTTATAATACTGCTCAGAATATACCACTTTACAGTGAGATCACCTTATAATGAAGTAAAGCTCCTGAGAGTCAATGGACACTATCAAGAATCATGTCAGATCGATCTGCCAAAGAATCCAGGCAAACCAAGATCACAGTTTTCTTCAGGAAATTAACACAATATGTACATACACAGTGTGATGTGTTTGATGTATTAATTGTTTATGTACAAGTGCATGTTAGAATAAAGTAAAATAAACACGAGGCAATAGATGTATTGATTAATTTATTTCAGCCATTATTGTATATACAATACATGTACAGCAGCTAGCAAATACATTAATGATACAATGATATCTTAAAAGATGACCAAAAAAACAAAAAGAATATGGTAAAACAATTGGACCAATTAAACATTTATGGTATGCCTTATTGTTATGCTTCTTGTGAGCTCCTGTTTTATGCCTTAAAATCAGGAGTACAGAAGAAGTATTTTAATATGAAAATCCCACCCACTATCTTCCCAAAGGAATTCATTGACCTGGATTTATGACTTTTACTTGTCATGGCATTTTTATTTCATAACACATTTTTAGACCCAAGTTCAAAATTCTACATAAATTTCTTGATTTGTTTCTGGGTAAGATGTACTCAAGTGTTTGCAGGTCTCTGTTTCTTTTCCCACAGGACTTGAAGGAGCAGTTGCGGAGAGGCTTGGCAGGACTGCCAGCTCCAAGGAATGACTTTGAGATTGTTGTTCCAGAAGACATGAATGCATCCGCTGAGGAGCAGCCAGAGGAAACTCAGTACGTCGAGGACCAGGCTGACTTGGATGACCAAACAGAAGAGGAGAGACAGGCTAGGTGTATGTAACTACGTAAAACACTTATTGAAGTCATGCTGTACTTCTTTGAATATACATACAGCTAATTTCTTAGAATACATTTTTAACCTTTTTTCTTCCTGTCAGTAGGAGTAAAACATAACAAGAACAGCCATCATATTTCAGATTGATCAAATAAAGCGTCATTGACACCTTGAGTAATTTGTTAGCACCAATAGGCCTAGGTCCATTTCTTTTACTTGTCTTTGACTGCCTCTTTGAAGAAAAACTTAGCAATTGTGTGATCTTTGATGTTTAAGGATTTGTTTGTGTGCCAGTATCTACTTCTATATCTCTACACTGTTCTGGTCAGAGATTTCAAGCCATGGGGTACAGTCAGAGGAAACTTAATGACGATGACATCATGAGGAAGAATTCATTTTTTGAAACAAAAAGCAATGAATTTTGCTCCTTTGCTGCAGATGTATATTATGGGATGTGTTGAAATGGTTTTTTACAGATGTGTTATGTGTTTTACTATAAAATTTCAAGGGAAATCATTCAAATTAAAAAATAGGAAATACATACATGTACATTTATTTTTTGTTTAGACCATGACAAGAAATAATAAAAGAAACATTGGATATAAATAGGCATGTCATATTTGGCATATCATAATACAAATTTCACTAGAAAATTTGGTTTAAACATAAAGGACAGATTTTCAAGGTCACACACATGCACATAAAATTTGGTTGGTATGTCATTAGACTTATTTCGTCTTTAATTTATCATTTCAAGATGTATTTGTTACAGTGTCCTTTGCTAAATTTTTCTTCTGTTAATTATGTGGAATACTTTTTGGGAATTAACATCTTCAGAATAGTGTTATTTAACAAATAGATTTGATCTCAGAAGATATTGAAAAAGATAAAGTGCCCAGGCATAAGATCTTGTAGTGCTCAACTCAGATGTTTTTAGAGGGATGCTGATATTTGCCTGTAATTATAAAAGAAACATGATTATCTCACAATTTATGTTAATCCATTTGAATGTAGCCTATTACTCATACCCTCCAAACAATCAGTAGCCTCAAAAACTTTCATAGATATTTACCATATTTGGTCATTTTCACTGGCACTGATTTGACAGCACAAATTATTTTTTTAAACAATAACCGTCTTCAGCATATTTTATGCAAATTTCCTATTAGGGTTTTGCAGCAATGAAACAGAATTTAACAATTTCTGTATGCTTGCCATTATACCTGTAAAATCAGCCGTTTTTTCTTGGAATTTTTGGTAATCATTGTGAGGTGTGCACATACTTAATTGTACAGATAACTGTTGTGAAAAAAGTTTGGTAAAACTTCATATCTGTAAAAGTTGACATTTATATTTTGTTGAGCTAGATGCATAAAAATTCAGAGAATTAAATTTTTTAATGGAGCGCCAATGTTTATTGATCTTGTCATTGCTACAGACATCAGATTTAAAAACCCAATGAACATTGATCCATCTGTGGAAACAATAAGACCACTTCCTCAACATATGAATTAATATACCAGTGAAAACTACATTTTTTCAGAGTCACGAAAATTAACATCCGTGAGAGTAAGTGAAAGCGTAGTAAAACTTGGCACATAAAATACACATTATATTATGGTACGTTTTTCATGTGATTATAGTACAAAAAGAGATGAAGTTGAGATCACAGGCTGTACAGAGAGATCTACCAAGGCCAGTTGATGTCAACATGGATGTTCTCAGGACTCTTGGCCCCAATGATCCTCCTCTCACAGAACTTCAAAAGGTAGAAAGGGTTGGGATTTACCATTTTTTGACAGTTGTTCATAAGACCAAGTGAAGTTATGACATGTACCTACATCAAGCATTCATTGTTTGTTATCATTACAGTTTTAGACTTCTAAAAGGCCACAGGACCAGTGTAAACAAAGTTTGGTATGGAGCATCCTGACATAAAAGTCTACGAAGCTTTTACTGGTGATTAAGATCCATCATCTGATATTGCTACACAAAACATGAAAGTATACAAAGAGGGTCCACACAATTTGAACAAATTAACAGAAAGCACACTAGTGTGAAGGCTTTGTACAAATAGTGCCAGTTTTGTCATCAGAAACTACTGATAAAAAAAAAAACCGTAAATGATGATTTCTCAAATTTTACTCAATTTAAGAGGAAGCATCTTGGCATGAAGGTCTGTTAATATTGTATAAATTATGACAATCTGGTTTATAATATTTACCACCATTACTAAAAATATAAAACCTTTAAATGACTTCTCCAGAACCATTAAAGAGATTTGGACTAAATTGACAGAAAGAGACCTGCCATGAAGGTCATTCAAGTTTACACAAATGATGCTGATTCAAACTCCAGTATGGCTGTAGTCATTACTAAGATTAGAATAAAGCCTTTAGAAAACTACATGACAGAATTTGATAAGAATGTATGTGTAAGAGAGTCTTTGAAATTATGCAGATCTGCTATCCAATATAGCTGTTGTTACAAACAGTAGATAATATTGATCAAATTTGATTGAAATTGTTTTGGTTTGAAGGTCTTTATTTGTCATTGATGCTATTTATCAGCCATCACATATGGTTGAAGTTGCTAGGTCAGCCTCTCAACAAATTTTTTCAAAACTGGTCAACAGAATGTGAAAAACATTTGACAGAGTACCCCTACTAACAGATATTTTTGTTGTTGCCAACTGCTGTTGCATTTGGATTTAGGTATATGTCAGTCAGGTGAGCTGTTGCATTTGGATTTAGGTATATGTCAGCCAGGTGAGCTGTTGCATTTAGATTTAGGTACATGTCAGCCAGGTGAGTATTCTCAGTCCCACTTTGGATTTAGGTATATGTCAGGCAGGTGAGCAATCTCATTCCCACTTAGGCCTTTTGTTTTACCTCATGTATTCACTTATAAAGTCAAGGCAAACTGCAGACAACAAAGATACTGATCTGCCAAAGCATGATGCACATGCAGATCAAGGTCTTTTTTGTTTTTTTCTGCTGATTACTCCTAACTAACTGCATAGACCCACATCTGCCATCACATTATATTTTGGTAACTACTTAATCACAGGTCATGGAGCATGCCAATTTTTCCATGTAATCTGCTTGATAATAAGGGCAATTACAATTTCATGGCCAGACAGTTGGCTACACAGTCACCATTATTAGTACAGGTTCAACATTCCTTAGTCTATGTTCCAACTTGAACTTTTTACTTTTTGTTGGCTTTAAAAAAATTAAATTGTTAAAAATTTGAAAACTATGATGTATGTAGAATTACAGGGTATATCTATATAGGGTATTTATGGTAACTGCTTTTCTCACTTAAGGCAGAGGAGCTAATCAAGCAGGAGATGATGATAATGCTTCACCATGATGCTGTGTACAGCCCGACACCTGCCCAGCTGGGCATCGTTCCAGGCAAGAAAAATCTGCCCAGTCAGAAGAGTGTGGTGAACCAGGCAGCTCACCTAGCCTACCTTGAGCAGAACCCTTTTGAGAAGATTTCAGAGGATGATATGGAAACGGTAAAATGACCTTTCATTTAGCTGAGATTTAGGAAGTTTTCAGTGAAATAGGCCTTTAAGTTGGAGTTCATCCCAGTTTCCAAATCATGATACAGACATAAAAATGCTTTTTTCCTAATTCAGCAGAAGAATGTGTTGGTGCACATATTAGACTTGTGTTCCACATATGCACTTTTTGCTATACACAGTTTATTTTGTTGATTGTTTTTCATTTGTCTGTCCATTCACCCATTATTGACACTTTTGTTTCTGTGGCAAAAACTTTAAAAGCTATTTGAGATATCTTTATGAAATTATATTAGACTACTTGTGTTGATATTCCTTTTTGCTGTTCCCAATTCTTCAGTTTCTATATTTGTGATGTTTCAGCCCATTTGTCTTTCAATTCATACATCCATTATTCACACTTTAATTTCAGTGGCAAAATAAAATTTGTTAGTTTTCTGTAGTCTACCTTTCTAAATCAATTGATGCAAATATCTGGTCACAGATACGTTACAGTAAATCTGGGAATTTCTACATCCAGTAATCATCCTTTCAAATGAATATCTAACAATGGAATGTTTAGTAGTGAAACTGAGTGTTGACATGTTCTTTTGACCCTAGCTGATATTAAACTATGTGAAGTTATACACATTGGACATTCTTTGTTAAAAAATGATTTTATCTCTGTAAAATGTTCTATTTATTCAGAAGGGTACCACTTGCTCTTTGATTTATAATTTGTGAAGAAAAAATCTACTGTTCAATGTTAATGGTTGTAGGACTGCATCTGGGACTATTTTTATGGGCAACAAATGAAAGGTGCAGTGCTTGAGTCAGAATGAACAAAATTATTCCTTTTTTCTCTCTAAACAATTTTCATTAAAATAAAACTGTTTGAAAAACAGAATTTCAAATGGATAATGAGGTAGTATTAAATTTATAAATTCATTGAAAAGCTGGACATTAATTAACATTACCAGCAAGGTACCATGGCCCATCAGGACCAGTAGTGGATATATAGGCAGTGTATCCATATCCCAGTACAGGCTGTGGTAATCTTTCCAGAGATAGCTTGTAAACAGATAGCAGCTGGCTATGGACCACACCAGTTCTAAGACTGCCTCAAAAGTTCATCAGCCCAATCATCAGATCCATCCAAGGAGGTGTTGGTGTAGCTCACAAGTACCACCTTCCTTTCTTGATCCTACAGAGTCCAGAGAACATCCAAGCTTCCTCACATCGATCAAAGAGGCCATCATTGGCTGCTTATAAAGTTCCTGCATCAGTTGATTTGTCAGGTCAAGTTGCTTTTATACTTCATTGTTTTTAGAAGTAGCTGCAGGGTCCATATGTCAACAGGCCAGTCTTTTCTCATTGATGACTCCCATCAAATTTCAACCTGGCTGGCTTAAAGACATACACCCTGGTTTTTTACATTGATGTTCCTTCTGTCAACTGAGACATCACAGGCTTAAGAATTTCAGAATTTTATTTCATGACCAGAAGCCCATCCATGACACCCAGGAATTGGTTTGGAATGTCATAGCAATAGGATCCTTGCACAGCTTGGTTTCATTGGCTGTTTCCTAGCAGTCTGAACACAGTCTAAACCCATCGATCAAAAACCCTGCTGGTTATGCTTGGGAGTCAGTCACTCTTTATGGGGCATGTGCTTATCAAGCAACTCACCCACTTGCAAGAGCCATAGAGCAGGCCATTAATTTGCAGCTTGCAGAAAGAAATGCCTTACTTTTCATTTTTGCCCCTCAGAAAGATCACTACAAGCTATTCTCAGATCGAATCTAATTTCTTCCAGTGTCTCTTCTTAACTTCTTGAATTAAAAGACATTTGCTTTATCCTTGAGGTGCTTTTCCATTTGTTTAAAAACTCCTTGATTTTTTGACAAATCTCCTTGAATTTATCCAAGGGAATACAAAATGTTCAAGCTGAATAAAATAATAATAAATTCTAAAATTCATAATACTTTCTTTTTTATGTATTTTCCAAAAATAATTAAATAAGGAAAATGGGATTAAATTGAGTTTATCAACAGACACCACTTATTCTCATAAATAAATGAAACATACGTGATAGGGCGTGTGGAGGATATGTTTGTTCTATTGTAATGGTTACCAGATGGAGTAACATCCTTGGGTTGTGTTGGCACAGCTACATGTTTTCATCTTTTGTACCAGTTTATTCATGGATCAAGTACCATTTCCAGAAAGTTACATTTTCTTTTTAAAAAATAGTCCTTGAACGGTATTACCAGTCATTGAAAAGTTCTTTGAGAAAACATTTTCAGGTCTGTAGAAAACATGTTCTTTTTCATGGCCAGATAGAAGAGGTCAGAAATCTGGCTGCAAAAGAGGCAACCCTGTGCAAGATGAGCAGCCTGGAATCCAGCCCTTGTTTCCAAGGAGAGCAGAAAAACAGAAAGGACCTCTTCCCCAAGGCACACGAAATGGGGAAACTGTCATTCAAGCCCTTTGTCTTGATAAATCAGTTTTCAAGGGTCACAGACATGGTGACATGGTGAGACAAGGATCACTATCAACTGGGTCTCTCTTCCCAACACCCTCCATCTTGCATGATGCCATGCTCATGCTGAAAGTTTTGGACATCCACATGGGGGTAAGACATTGTCATGGAATGATAGAGACTCTGCCCTGACAACCCATGGATCTTGCTAGCTGTGTTGGAGGGCCTCCAGATCATGTTTAGTGATTCTCCCCTATAATCAAGGACTCCACTTGTTAAAGATTTCCCACAACAGTCTTCTCACAGAAAGGGCTGTGGAGATAGATCACAGCATAGACCCAATGGGATTATACTCCTGATTATTCTTAGTCCCCAGGGTCAGTGGCAAGCTTTATCCAATTACAGATTTAACTTCTCTCATTCTGTTCTTTAGAGCACCATGGCAAGGACTCTGGCAAGCAAAAAGGCCCTCCAGGAAATGGTGCCAAATTAAGAACGCCATCCTTCTCAGTGCCTGAATTCCCCAACTGACTGATCTATTTATCTGGTTTTTCAAGGAGAAAAAGGTGGCTCCAGTTCCTGACAGCCTTGGCCTCAGCATTACATGCCCTTTCAGTTTATCCAAATTATCTTCATTTCAGATGAGATGGCATGGTTGTCCTCTTGACGTGACCAGGCTTTGTAGTAAAAAAATATAGGTTGCTGTCAGTTGGCTATGAAAGGGTTGTCATATGCTAACTCTTCTCCATAGACAAGTTGAGAGCAGCAGCCATGTAAGACCCAGTTTGTGTTCTCAAGCACTACTTTAAACACAGTGGCAAGTTATGACATGTGCAAGCAACTCTTTCTTCTGGTGAAAGCTGGAAAGCAGGATATCACTCCTAATGCCTTATTGTTGTGGCTGAGGTGGGTTATATGCTTAGCATATTCAGAAGTCTAGAATATCAGAGTGACTTCATGAAGATTTTAGCTCATCAGATTAGATTGATCTCTGCATTCAAATACAATGTTTTGATCTGAGACATAATAGAAGCAGTTGACTGGCATGCAGAATGAACTTTCTTGAAATATTATTTCAGTGGTTTAGCTTCAGCATGCAGAATGAGCTTTCTTGAAATATTATTTCAGTGGTTTAGCTTCACTGGATTTGTTGGGTCTTTTGATGGTGGCCAAGACGACCACCAGACCCAATTAATAGTCAATGCAGCCCATCAGCTTCACTGATTTTCCTGTGAAATTTTGTAGATAAGATTTCACTACTCATCTTGTTAACTGGATATTGAGGTCACAATCATGTGACTTTAGGCTGTGTTGCTTATTAGGAGAATGGGTTATCATTCACCTGGAGTACCCAGCCATAATTCTGTCAGATACCTGTCAGATGCTCAGCCATCACTTCACCTGTTGTCTTTTGCCTGATGTAAAGGTAAGTAAGAAATGAACTTGAAGAAGAAAGCAAATTTTTTAAGTAAATTATATTTCTTCGAGAATATTTACCTGATCCAGTCAGTTTAAAACCCTCCCAACCACCCTGCCATGCAAGCATCTATGTTCATGTAATTCAGCTAAAAACTAGCAACACCTGGTTATGGCAAGAGTTATTGCCCTTTGTATGAAGTAAACAGAAAAGGTCTTTGTTTATATGTAGAAAAGGTTAGTGATAAAATGGGTTAAAATTAAATTATTTTGTTTGCTTTTTAAATCACTTGATTAAATTTTGAAGTAATTACAGGCCTTTTAGTAAAAGTTAAAAGTTGCATAAGACATGCTTTCCTCTGTAGAAATTTCAGCTGTCAGCTATGTTTTACACACACAAAAATATGATCTCGAAAAACAGACATTCTTCTGGTTCACCAATTTTCCTTTTGACCAAGATCAACTGTCTTCCTTTCAAGGCTGTAACTCTGCTGAAGCATGAGATGGAGGTGGTCAGGAAAGGGATGGGACATGGCGAGCTGTCACTGGAATCTTTCTGCCATGTCTGGGATGAGTGCTACTCACAGGTTCTCTTCCTGCCTAGTCTGAACAGATATACACGTGCCAACCTTGCCAGCAAGAAGGACAGAATTGAATCCCTGGAGAAGAGACTAGAGGTAAAACAGACAATACACAATTCACGATTGCCTTAAAGTCTCACCACCATTTACTGATAGCAAAATATTTATATCACTTTCGATGGTGAGAGCAAAATGTG
Source organism: Sinohyriopsis cumingii (assembly GCA_028554795.2). Classification (NCBI taxonomy): domain Eukaryota; kingdom Metazoa; phylum Mollusca; class Bivalvia; order Unionida; family Unionidae; genus Sinohyriopsis; species Sinohyriopsis cumingii. The sequence goes on along the minus strand of JAPYKE020000076.1, from coordinate 3,376,559 downwards.
TATCACTTTGGTGGTAATGGCAGTTTTAAAATGTGTTTCACTTTCTGTAATGGTAATGGCAGTAGAAAAACATGTCACTCTTTCTGTAGTGGTAATGGCAGTTGCCAAACATGTATCTTTCTGTGATGGTAATGGCAAAAGAAAAACATGTATATATCTGTGGTGGTAACAGGAATAGAAAAACATGCATCTTTCTGTGGTAGTAATGGCTATATAAAAACATATCTTTCTGTGGTGGTAATGGCAGTTGCCAAACATGAATCTTTCTTTGATGGTAATGGCATAGAAAACATATCTTTCTGTGGTGGCGATGTCAGTAGCCAGATATGTATCACTTTCTGTGTTAGCTGTTGCATTAGGGTCAATGTCAAGATTTTGTTTTCTGATATAACAAATTTATGGAAATTCATGCGCACAGAACATTGTGGTGCATGTTGCTGGTAAGTCCATGTTATCTGGTACTCTTGTTATACTCTGCCACAGATATGGATGGTATGTATAGTATTATCGTTCATTCTGTCCATCAGTTACACCTTGGTTAAGTTTTGCATTGTGAGCTACAGAGTTATAGTGCTTTTTACTGTTTGAGAAGAAGTAGGTCACCATGACCTAAATTTTACAATAGGGACTGCTTTGCATTAGCTTTGTATGTGGATGCATCTTGATATGTTCGATACTGTATTATGAAAGCAGGTTACTTTGGTCTATATTTTATGCTTCATTGATTTAGTCTAAGTTTACTTTCAGGTCAGTTTCTGAGGCATTATTAAATTTAGAATCAATCAGTTTTGTATGTGGATGTAATTTGGTGAGTACTGCACTTTACTATTATAGCTGGTTACTTTGACCTGTAATTCTTTGACTTTAATTTTCCATATTGGTCTGTTTTTCATGCATGTTTGGTTTGAGGGTTTTACAAAAAAAAGGGTTAAAGGGCATACAGGCCTTTGTTTATCATTAGATGAATGAGGGATTTCAACTTTTTATGCTTTGATATTAAATGCTTTATTTCATGTTGAATAACTTCAAAATGCAACCCACTTTTTTTAAACAACTTTTCATTCTTTTATTTTTCAGAACAACAGAAATCACATGACAAAAGATGCAAAGAATGCTGCAAAGCTTGAAAAGAAACTAAAAATTTTACTGGGAGGTTATCAGGTAAGAGTCTGTACACAATAGAGGAAATAAGAGGAAAGGTATTAAGTTCTTATTTCTTAATCCATTGTCACTGTTTTTCTTTACCTGTTTCTTTGTCTTATATCTCTCTTGTTGTAAGGCAAGTAGTTCCTGTAGTTTTGGGATTGTCTATTAGCATTCACAGATTTGATGCTTATAAAGTACATTGATATGTAAATTGATTTAAGATAATTAGAAAGGAAAATTAAAGATGTTAAAAGGAAAATGAATCAAAGTGTTTATGGCATCTCCTATATTTACCTGTCTAATCCCATCTTGTAAATTAGATAACATTCCTAGAACAGTGATGTTAGCTAAATAAAGTAAGATTTGACAAAACTTTAATATGATGACTTTTTTTAAAAAAAATTAAAAGCTGATAATGCCATTCCTTTTTCCCCAGTCTCGAAGTCAAGCCCTTGTGAAGCAGGTGACTGACTTGTATGAGCAGCTGGAACAGACCTTTGTAGAGTACAAAACATTTGATAACCTCAGACATCATGAAACGGGAGCCATTCCAAAAAGATTAGAGGTATGTGTACTAGATTTGCAAGCTGTGATTCATTCTTGAGATAGGTAGAAAATATTGATATGGTCATCTTTTTATGAGTGAAGTTTGACAGTAATAACATCAGCAGAACTTTTGTCAGTTGAAATACTTAGTTTGTGAGAAATGTATTAAACAGGCATGGCCTTTATGATATTTGTATATCATATGAGGATCTGATTGGGGGAAAATAAACCTTAGCCCATGCCAACCCCATGAGAATGTTTGAAACAAAAGCAATGATAACAAGGGCACACACCACCATGGAGGTTCCAGTGGGCTGTATCTGGTGGTGGTGGGTCAGCACAAATCCATAAGATCTACTTCTATGCTGGGAATCCAAACCCATTGTATCCTCGAAAGCCAGACTGATCACATGGAACTTAACATGATCATTTGATACTACATACAAAACACATACTCTGGCAGACTCTTTGAATTCAGCTGCCAGTGCTAACCAAAAGGAAGGGCACTGATCTTGCACACCACATGTGATCCTTCGACAAACCTTATGTAGACAGTAAGTTAAGGAGCTAATAATAGCTTCATGCATCACTGTATACTTTCCTATTTCAAGGTATATATTCAACACCCCTATAACATCAGCCTACCACACCACCAATACATCTCTTAATGGCCATTATCTTGAGAAAGCCCATTATGAAATACATCAAGGTCATCAAGTTGTGCATAAAGATAAATTAAGTACTTATCATCATAATAATGAAGTATATTTAAGTCTATATGAGTTTTCATATTCATAAAGTAATTAATTATGTCCAGCCTTTGTATATTCACTCTCCTTCTGCATATTTGTTCCAAAAATGTGAGATCTTTTATATTTTGTTTTTAAAGTATTTTTTTGTCAAGCCAAATAAAATAATTATAATTTTTTTCTCTTAAATTTATATTCCAGTCACTGAAGGAAGATGTACAAAGACAGACAGACAGAGAAAGAGAATTACAGAATCGCTATAGCGATCTCCAGTTCAAACTTTCCAAATACAGTTGAGAGAGAATTCTCTAAGGTCATGGGTATGGTCCAGGTCTTGAAATTCACCTGGATTCGGCTGAATGTCAAGAGGAAGTTATTATTTGATCTCATGTCAATCCCTTTTGGTAGAAGCTTGACATTGCAATCACTTTGGTATCTGTGTTCATGTCCATCCATTCATACATCTGTCCAAATTAATCTCAATTTTAAACTTTAAGATTGACCTTAAGAATTAACGTTTTTTCTTAGCTAAAGAAAATGTAGACTGAGCAATAAAGGGGTCTCTTGTGTCAGTTTATTGTGTATTCCAATTGTATATTTACATGATGCCATTTTTGCCTATGTATACATCTAGAAATGCATGATTCAGTTTATAAATAGCACCACCAACTCAGACAGATGCTTGCATATTGCATAAAACTAGATGAATGTTTAAAACATTCTTGAAATCAGTTCTCTTAAATTAAACTGAAATATTTTGGATAGATAACAAAACTTCCAGATTAGGTTATTATTATTATTATTAATTTTATTAATCTATAAATATATACAAGTCATCTTCAGAAGGTTAAACTGCTACTTAACAGTAAATATTAACATTGATTTGTAGAGTCAGATCATCTTGGGCATTCATATTGTTCAGTATTGTAATGAATAAATATTTCAGCCCAAATGAAATAGTTTAGTAAAATATTGACTTTTCTGCTGGGCCAGAGCTTTTATCAAAGCATGTATTTACGACTTTGTTTCAGTCCTAATTTTACTGGTAATTTGTGACGATAGGAAAAAAGCTGTGAAATGTCATTGACATGATCTGTCAAGACCCATACTGCATGTTTAGCTTTTGAATATTAAAAAGAATAAAGGGATAAATAGCAAGAAAATATGCTTTTGTATTCTTTCTGATTGTTTGGCGTCTTGTAATGTTTAATGTTCCAACTGGTTAACTAGACTTTTATCAAAAATAGGTTATCATTTCAAAAGGCCATGATGAAACTATTTCTCTTGAATTGAGTTTTGTGACTGCTTTTCAGGAATTTAATAAATGTGAACAATTGTATGTATTGTTTATGAATAATAAATCCAGCAGAAATGCAGATTCTTTTTATTCATATCAGTCTAGCAAGTTTTGTACATAGGTTTTGAGATAAATGGTAACCACTAATAAAATGACATGATTAACAAATGAGTTGTCTTTTCCTTATTCTAAAAAGACATGCAGATGCACACATGGACATTATTTATATATTTATTTTATTTTTATTAGCTTCCCTTGCCATGAGGCCAAGTGATCTTATCATATGTTGTTCTCAGTGTGACATCTATTGACAATTGCTGTTTACAATTTCTCAAAAATCGTTCAGCTGAATTTGACAGAAAGTTTCCTCACATGAATTGCTTTAAAATTTATTCAAATGGTGCCAATCCATCATCAGTTGTGGCTGTCATTACTAAAGCTAGAGAAACCTTTAGATACTGCTTTCTGAAAAACCACAACAGAGTTTTACCATTGTTGATAGCAAACTGGCATGAAGGTCTTTAAGATTTATTCCAATGGTGCCAGTCCAACATGGGTATAAGGACTTTTAAATTTATGCAAATGATGTCAGTTTGCAACATATATAGTAAACATTACTACACTCGAAAATTCCTTTAACTGAATGCTATATTTTAAAAACAGAATTTGACTAAATTTAACAGAAAACATTCCGGCTTGAAGGTCATGTAAGTTTGTGGAAATGATGCCAATCGGTCATCAAAAATTTGTTTTTGGTCAAATAGAAAGCCTTTTTATAACTTCTAGCACATCACTGAACATACTTTGAACAGATTTGACAGTTAGTGCCCTAGGTTGAATACCTTTCAGATTTATACAAATGATATTTCTCTGATATCAGATTGGCTACTGTTATGAAAACAAGAAAGACATTTAGACAACTTTATTTATAAAAGATCTGTTGAAAAGAATTTGATCCAATTTGACACAAGCATCATGGCATTGGTGCATTTCAATATGGGGTAATTGATGTGATATCAGATATGAATGAGGATACTAAACCTACAGAAACCATGAAAAATTTGTTTCTAAAACAGCATTGTATTAACCCAGATTTCTTATTTGAGAACAATTTAGGTTCCACTATACAGTTATTACATATGAAAGAAGGATAGGTATATGGTGAAATTGTCTGCATTTGCAACAATCACATTGGAGAGAATGTTGGCCTACCTCACTGGATTTTGGAATATTTTTAAAATTATAACTTTTAACAATTTCTAAGTCATACCACTACAATGTCTGCAGTGTGGCAGTTTGTAGTTATGTCTAGCACTGGGGCATCATGCCACAGACATGTAGCATGATGTCCCACCTAGTCACATTATCCTGACACCGGGCCAACCAGTTCTAACAACCTCTTAATGCTGAGCGCCAAGCGAGGCAGCTGTTAGTACTATTTTTATAAGTCTTTGGTATGACTCAGCCAGAGATCGAACCCATGACCTTCCGCATCCGAGGCAGACGCTCTATGCACTAGGCCACGAGCGGTGCTGGCCTACCTCTAAGATCTTTCATGTACTGTTACAGACATTTCTTTGTGTGGTGCATAAGCAGAGAAGAGATCTGAGACGGGCTTAAGAAATGTACTTGAATTAGTCCAAAGTACACTAACCTTAGCAGTAATTAAAATATTGATAATGAAGAAAGGACCTTGAATTAATCCAAAGTACACTAACCTTAGCAGTTATTAAAATAGGGACAATGAATTTTGGCAGAGTAACTTCTGAAAATGCAATAAATAAATTATAAAATAATTTTTAAAGACATAAATTATTGGTTAGTTTTTTTACCTCTCTTGTCCAGGAAGTGAAAATTGCCAAGCAGAGCTAGCAGACTTATGAGAGATACTTATCTAAAGTAAGGTCAAGCTGTTTGCTCTATAACTTAATTACACCCATTAGTCATACACCAAAATAGAGAATTAAATGCGATTTTTTAACAATCCACAAGATATACAAGGTCTTTATCAAATAACCACAATAATGAGTTAAGCAGGAATATTCCATTCCTTTAGAATTAGAACCCAATTGAAAAGTAAGAATGTGCAGAGTGGAACCTTAGAATGAAAGGTTCAAAGTTATGCTGAGTTCTTTCCCCTTGTAGGAAAGTGTAAAACATTATTTATAATAGAAGACACATAAGTTACAATAGAACAAGTTATTAAGATAACATGATAAAAACATGGATTAAAATGAATGATTTATAATGTAAACTGAAGATAACTATAAAATGATGTAACAAGAAACACTGAAATTGACAATAATTCAAGAATTATTTATAAGACTACTATCACACCAACATTTACATATATTGTATCAATTATGTACTTGAGCTGTTCTTTCCCTTCTTCAGTTTCAATATGTGTATGAATCGGCATTACATGTCAACTACCCAGATGAGCAATATCAGACCCACTTGGGTCTCAATTATTTAATATTTATTTATTTTATCTCGTCTTTTTTTTTTCCTCTGGAAAAGGACCCCAAATTTTCTTAGGTGTCAACCCCACCCACATGGGTCTGTTTGTTTATTTGAGGTTCACATTGTTTGATTTTATAAATGAAACATCATACATGAAAAAGGGCCTTGTGATTATCTGTGGTCAGTTGGAAGAGTTGAGTTCTTTTTACTTAAGCATGATTTTTCAAAGAAAGATATCCCATAAATGGTGAACAGTGCCACACTACAGAAATTTATAAATAATTCCTTCTAAAATAGTTTGAAACATCACAAAACTGTATTTTAATTTTAGCCTTGCATCCTGATGCAGCAGTCCCATAGTAATCACATGCACTATCCATTTCTTGCAACAGTATCGCTCTGCATCCCTTTCACATAATTGGGTCCAGTAAGGTAGGTGAATTGTCTATTACATATAGATATGCCTTTTAACATAAACATCTATCTTTCCCAATTTTTATGTTTTGTGTACACTATTTAATATATGTCACCATTAGAGTTTTGGCAATCAAATATTAATTTAAAAAAACTTGAGAAAATGTGTTAGATACAAAAAATTTGAAGCCAGCTAGGATTTGTATTGTGTATTGCCTTTTCAAAGATAACATCGTAAGCTACTTGCAGCATGTGCACCAGCTGGTCAGAGAATACTTGGCCTGCAGTTCTGTGAAAAAAAAGCAACAACAACAACAACAAATATAGAATGGTGGAAAATCAAAGACGAAAAATAATGATGTCTTGAGCATTCATCCTAATGCAGTCTTTGACAAGCCTGGTGGGGGATCCCACTGACCCACCCTGCCCCACCTCGAAAATACGACCATCATTACTAGTGGCTACAGTTACATCAGGAGAAATGGATGGAACTGACTTCTCAACCATCTATGCTATCTTTGGAGTTGAGGTGTATAGCTTGGAAAAGCAAGCGATGACAGAACTGATTAGTTTGGGCCAATTTCTCACAGTCTTTCAGTCTGTTTCTGTTTCAGTCGAGAATTTTGACACCAATTCTTTTCAGCCCAGTGGACGTAATTCCCCAGGCATATCTGAGCATGGCTTTCTGACCTGTGAGTCCAGGGGAATGAGGTTTATATATGACTTGTTTGATCTGTGCTGTATAGCATCACCTCATTTTCATGCCATCCGTTTCTAGATCTATACCGTTCAGTGACCTTATGACTTCTGGTGCATATTGTCCTATCCCTTGTCAAGTAGAACCATGAGATGTTGGCATTGCCGGGAATCTTCGTTACAGACCCGCCTGTCCACCTAACATTAACCACGCGCCAGTAGTATAGCCGTCTATGTTGTCGTCCATATTTTCTGACACCCGTATTGACGGATTTTATTTTGACAAGCCGTACGTAAAGATTCGACGAATGTATTCTGTAGATACGCCTTGGCATTTACTCATGGCTTACCCTCTTGGACGGTACTCTGACAGTATAACAGACGACGGCCACACGTCGTCTATGCCTTTGAGCATGTATTATCCAGATCTTGATCTAGATCAGGACGACCTGCACACTAAGTATGGGGATAATCCTGATGTTTCATACTCACTCAGATCCCGCTATGGAGATAGCTGGTTATAGCTTTAAGGCCGCATTAGAGTAAATGTATCGGTTGCTGCCGACTTTAGAATGTCCGCCACCCCAAAACACCCCTCTTCTGCACCGGCCTACAGGGTGAAGGCCTCAATCGATCTTGAGGGTGAGAAAGTCGGCCCTTCTTTTCGTCTTCTCTTGCAGACTGCGAAAATCACGAAAAATGCCGAGCTATTATCTGCCAAGTTCAGCGATCCAGACAATTTTAAAGCCTTTTTTTTCGCCTGAGAGTCAGCTACTAGCGTCCTTTGCTCCTCGCGGGTATAAGACCCATTTTACGCCTTTTCTATAGATACATCTGCACTGGCCAGAATCTATGCTGCCGACAGTCTCAGTTCTCATGTTTACTATGGGGTGGATAGGGCATCTTTCATGCTTCGAGTTCGTTCTGAATATAGTAGCCACATTTTCATTGTTGAATTTGGCATCTCTGATGATCTTCAGGTTTGAGGGGAAGTCTCGCAATGACCACGCCTAGGAGTCTTCGGCTAGGGTGGCTAAGGTAACTAACAAGGCGAACCACATTTCGATCGCGAATGCTTTGAATGATTCCATCAAACATGAACTTGTGCGATGAGACGCATGCTTACGCTCTACCTCGCTCAAGTCACCATGCCCTGATCTTGCATACCATTTCAAGCACATTAGATACAAGTAGCATAGAGGTATGGGAACATTCTCTCAATTTTTCATGTTGCAAATGCAGACAACTTCACCTTACACCTGTCACTCACTCAAAAGTACATAACATCCGTTGAGCACTGTCATGACTTTTGCTCTTAAAATAGCGTTGGAACAATATTCCATATTGGTCGGATTAGCTTCAGTATTCGTTTTGACAACTCTTCCCCATTTTATCCTCTCCATTCATTACGAACGTACCCTCCCCATCCATCCTTCCTCACAGAAATTCCTTCGTTTGGCATACAGAGGGAATTGTTATAAGTTTGTCACTCTCCCTTTCGACTGACACCTATGTCCTTAAACCTTTATGAAACTAATCAACTGTGTCATATCCCTCATCTACTTCCACAGTAACGTACCTGGACGACATCCTCCAGAAATATATGGTAAGTTCAATTCTAGTCAGGGAAAGAACGATTCCATATCCTTTTTAAATCCTCGCGGTTTTCTGATCAATTGGGAAAAGTCCGATCTTTGTCCATCCCAGTAGTTAGTCTATTTGGGTATGGGATTTCTTACCCTCCTCAACTTTGTACATCTTTCTCACCATTGGGTGATCCGGATCTTTGAGCTCGCAGAGACCATTTCCATCAAGAAAAGGATCACAACCATGGAGTTGCCGCAACTCCGATTGTTCAACGCTTCAGCAGATTTCACCAATCTTGTTCGCCTTTTCAATGCTGCTCAATTACAGGATCAGTGTAACGAGCCAGATAGGATCTTTATTGGATCAATGTCTCAACTAAGTTTGTCTCATGACAGGAATATCTCTGGAACAACCCCAGCCGGACGTGGCATGTGCGTACGAATGCAAGTACCCGTGGATGGGAAGCCCATCTGTTTCTGGGCTTCGACACTGTCAGTAGCCATTGGAATTAAGAAGACTCAGGTCATTAATCAGTCTATTGGATATGAAACTGTCAGCAAGACCTCTCATTTTTGGAGAGACCGTCTTCAAGGCAAGGTCGTGATCAAGTCTGACAACTCTGTGTTAGTGACGTACCTCCTCCAACAATGCCGTACCAAATCACCCCAACTCCCATGTGGGGTTGATGTTCGTCGTTGGTGTTCAAATCTAAACATAGACATCCAAATCAGATGTGTTCCAGGCAGACTCGACGTCTTGGCCTATTCTCTGTCTGGGAAGAGTCAGATTCTCCATCCAGAATGGTCCATGCACCCATCCGTCTTCCATCAGATTCTAACGGGCGTCTGATGATCGACCCTTTTACGACCAGGTGGAATCAGGGACTGCCCACCTTCGTCTCTTCAGTACCTAACCCGACGCTTGAACGGTCGATGTCCTATCAGTTGGGAGTGTTTCTGGTCTTTTGCCTACACACCAACTGCCTTAGTTCCACTATTATAGAGAAAATGGGAGGGCAGAAGCGCAAAATGATTATGATTATCCCTCTTTGCATGGATAAATCTTGAATCAAGGATCTCCTAGATCTATCGATAAATCTACCCAGGAAGATCCTGGCCAGGTCGAATGTTCTCCATCCTTGCCAATACAGACGCATCTTTCATGCCTGATCTTTTCGGGAGAGTCCTGCAGCATAAATAAATTAACCCTTCGATCGTGGAAAGAATTGCACATACAAGAACGCCATCTGCTCTAAAGGTTTGTTACCAACTTTGATTTGCATAGGCCTAAATCACTCGCACTGTTTTACAAATTGAATCTTTTCCTTATATCTGACCTGTTTCCTGATAGCGTTAGCTTCGGCATGCAGGATCAATGAGTTACATTCCCTCACCTTTGACCGAGCTTGTCTTCAGTTTTGATGAAATGGCTCGGCTGTCCTTATGACGTAACCCGGTCTCGTCGCCACGAACAGGTTGCCGTCAGTGGGCGATCAAAAAGTTATTGTACGACTTCTCTCCTGTATTCATAGATCTCGAGAGGCGTTTAGAAGGATCCGGTACGTGCTTTCAATATTTATCTGTATCGAACTGAGCCAATTCGTGGAGCTCAAAAGCGTCTCTTTATTCCATTTCAACCTAGGATAACACTGGACAACAAATTTTTACAAAAGTCATGTTACTGAAATAAAATTAGTCAATTCTTATCAATTTTTATGTGCTGAACACGAATATGACAGTCAAATTGCAAAATTGGCTCTAGTTTTTTTGTAATCTGCAAGAAATTAATGTTTACATAACGAAATGCATTCCAATAGTAAAAGGTCAACTGTAATAGCCTACCTATAAAAAATCAAGTCATTGACTACATCTTAGATTTCTTCGCCTGTCTCTTGTACAGCTGTTCGGGAGCATCTCTGAGGAGTGTCCAGCAGTAGTCAGCCAGCATTGTAGTGGACCATTTTCCCTGGTATCTTTGTTCCATTGTTGCGATATCTTGATGAAAACGTTCGCCGTGTTCATCACTAACAATACCACAGTTGCTAGGAAAGAAATCCAAATGGGAATGAAGGAAGTGAATCTTTAGAGACATATTGCAGCCAAGTTTCTTATACTTCATCAACATGTCTTCTACTAGTTCCTTATAGTTTTCTGCCCTAACATTTCCGAGGAAGTTTGTAGAAACTAGGCGAAAAGCATTCCATGCTTGTTTCGCGTCACCTTCCAGCAAGTTGTTGAACCGGTCATCTTTGAAAAGCTCTCGAATCTGAGGACCCACAAAAACTCCCTCTTTAATCTTTGCTTCGCTGAGTCGAGGGAATTTTTCATGCAGGTATCGGAATGCTGGCAAAGTCCGGTCAATGGCTTTCACGAAGTTCTTCATCAAACCTAGTTTGATGTGAAGGGGTGGTAGCAAGATTTTCTGAGCCTCAACCAGAGCTGGGTGTTGGATATTCTTCTCTCCAATGGCTACATTCTGCCTGTGAGTCCATTCCTTCCTCATGTAGTGCATTTCCCTTGCTCGGCTATCCCACTCGCATAAGAAACACATGTATTTTGTATATCCTTGCTGCAGTCCCATTAAAAGGGCAACTACCTTCAAATCACCACAGAGGTGCCAGCTGTACTTGCTATACTCAATGGAATTCAGTAGCTGCCTTAAGTTATCGTATGTCTCTTTCATGTGGACAGCATACGCTACTGGAATAGATGGAAGAATGTTTCCATTGTGCAAAAGCACAGCCTTGAGACTCAGTTTCGAAGAGTCCACAAATAGTCTCCATTCTTGTGGGTCATGAGTGATTTTTAAAGCATTCATGAGGCCCTCAATATCGGAACAGAATATCAGATTACTTTCCTTTCTGAAGAAAGGCTCCAATTGCTGGTGGCGCTTTCGATATGCAGTAATTGTGACATCTTCTTCTAGAAGATTCCATTGTTGGAGTCTTGATCCTAGCAATTCTGCCTTGTTCTTTGATAAGTCCAAATCACGAATCAGGTCATTTAGTTCTTCCTGTGTTATTCTGTGTGGGGTTGATGATGCACCACAGTGAAAATCTGGATCACTGCATGCTGATGGACCAGGAGAAGAACAGGTCGACTCACCTTTGTCTTCGTCAGATGAATCAAGAGAATATTCTGCTGGAGGTTCTGGAAAAGGAAGTCCCTCACCATGTGGAACTGGTCTCAATGCAGACGGAATGTTTGGGTAGACTATTCTCGACTTCTTTCGCTTCGTTATTCCGCCGGAAAGAGGAGGAACCAAGCAGAAGTAACAGTCATTTAGGTGGTTGCTTGGCTCTCTCCACACCATTGGGACTGCAAACGGCATTGATGACCTTTTGCAATTCAACCACTGTGAAAGCTGTGTTGTACATGTAGCACAGCATATATGCGGAGCCCAAGGCTTGTCTTGGTCACCAACCTTGCATCCGAAGTAAAGATGATATGCCTTCTTCACTTGAGAATTGATACTTTTCTTCTGGTTGGCAAATGTCACTTCCCCACAAATATAGCAAAAATTGTCCGCGGTATTAACACACTTTCGAGGCATTACTGTTCTTTATTGTACGTAAATGGATAAAATAATAAGTTTTATGTAACAGTAGCTTGAACTGTCTCGCACAACGTCTAAAATATTTTAAATGCTGAACCTATCTGATTGGGCTTTATATAGTACACTGCTTACGTCAGCTTCAGCAGCCGCCTGGCATTAGTATAATAGGCCTACACATGTATAGTACACTGCTGACGTCAACTTACTTCAGCAGCCGCATGGCATTAGTATTGCATTGCATCAGAAAATGATGCAATCAACTGTGGATGATGTGAGCATGATGGTATTATGCAATGTTACATCATTATTCCGGATGTTGCTGCAGTCCTACTGGAGAAATTTACACAGTGAAACATAGAAAATGAGGTATATGAATATCTTCAAAACGAGAGCCAATACAAATTTTTCACGGTTATATTCGTGTTCGGCACACCAAAATACTACAGATTAGGGCCTTTTCAAGTCAGTAATGATTTCACTGTTGACCAGTGTAAAGGATATAATCCTCAAGCCCTCTCATCGTGCCTGAAGTTGGTAATATGCATGGCGTACTCTTACATTTCACCAGAATAGAGGCCCCTCATGAAATCTTTGCTAATGAGATCAGATCAGTCTCTGAGAGCCTTGCCTTTGGCAGTAATGTTTTTATCAGAGATATTGTCGTAGGCGTGTCCTAACACGCAGGGTCGACCTTGTTGAGTTTTTATCTACGAGATTTAGCTCCACTGCGACACACTCTGATCTGGTAGGCAGTTTCAGTCGCACAGTCTGTTACCATACTTAATTTAAAGCAGTACAACCTCCTGAGAGGATCTCTACGCAGCTTTCCCTGGGTTTTGCCCATACATTTTATTTGGTAAGAACATTTTAAACTTCTTCCCAGACGCAAACCGCGATGCCAGGAGAGTAGGTTATCCTTCATGTGGGGAATCCAGTCTTCTTCGATTCTGTTACCTATTTTTCTAACGGTTATCAGGGTACGTACTGGAAGGAGAAAGCGAATTTGTCATTAAATTATGTTTCTCCTAGAATAAGTACCGAATCACATTACTTTAATACCCTTCCATCCTCCCTCAATGCTAGAATCCAGTTCACGATATTACGCTCATCTGAAAGCTAACGTCACCTGGAGGTGCCAAGGAGAGGTAATGGGCAAGACAGGAAAGTGAGATTTTCTTCTTTTGGGAGTGCCAGGTTCGTGTCTTATGTAAAAAAATTTTTTAGAGGAATATATTACATAGAAATATGAGCTTTGTCAAAATGATTGGTCCAGGAGTGTAATACTATTGTGCATAGAGCGGCTCTAGACCTTACTTACCAGTATCACCAGGCAGAAAGACGTACCTGATATGATTTATGACTCACGCCTGTGCACACGTAGCACTGTAGATTCTATGGGTTAAATTAGTTATTTTTTCTGGTTATGTAAAGACAGAGAAAAATATATGAAAACTGGTTCCATGCAATAAAGTTATTAAAATAGTAAGCTATAAATTTTAATTCTACTTTGAATAAACTGCACTCTTGTTTCATGCCACAGAGTAGGATTTATTGTGCGCTAATTACGAATTATACACTTTTCATCCACACATCTGCACTGTCTTTATTATGTCTTCAAAAGTGCATGCATAGTAATATCCTTTTATTGTCTATCCGTCTATCAATCTGTCTGTCTGTACGTCAACACTTTTTGTAACCAGCATAGCCCTGCAACCCTTATGCATAATTGCATGCGATTTGGTATGTGAATAGTCCATCATGTTTAAATGTGTTTTTAAGAGCTTCGTCATTCCGGTCTTAACATTGTCTCACAGACATATATGCCTCGTATCCATTTAGTCTCTTTTGAAATAGTTACGGCCCTTGACTTCTAATGCTACTGATTTTGTTTTTTTTCAAAAGAGCGCAACAATTTGTTGGATTTCAACTTGATTTTTAATGTGGATTCATATTGTTGAGGCCATTGGTTGATCAGTTTGATTACCAGCATTCTGGCACTTAATTTACAAGAGTTATGACCCGTGATTAACTATCCCCCTGACATTGGTTTCCACAGCATAATTTCACTAATCTATGTTGAATTTCAACCAAGTTTGTCATGCATATTTATTCTGCTGAGACCATCACTGAGCTTAATTTTTTTGTTTAAATGTACTTCATCAAAAGAGATACCGTTCCGTTGGCCTAGTGGTTGGAGCGTCCGCCTCGGATGCGGGAGGTCGTGGGTTCGATCTCCGGCAGAGTCATACCAAAGACGTATAAAAATGGCACTGCGTTCAGCATTAAGAGGTTTGTGTCAGCCTGGTCGGCCTGGTGTTAGGGTGGGACATCATGCTACATGTCTGCGGCATGATGCCCCAGTGCTAGACATCACTATAAACTGCCACATTGCAGACATCGTAGCGATATGACTGAAACACTGTTAAAGCTACGTTAACATTCCAAATCACAGCAACAGTCACATCATCAGAGCAGGTGTGACCACTGATTGCACATTCTTATAACTTTCATTCAGCAATTAAAATTTACCAATAAAAATTGCCTTTCAGCTAAAGTTATTATGCACCTAGACATCAACGAGACCATTAGTGAGTCGGATTTCCAACATTTCACCATCATTTAGAAGAGTTATTGCCCCTGAATGCCCATTTTCCCAAATTGGTTTTCCAACAGAAGTTCTGTTTAATCCCCTGACAAACAAATTATAGCATGCACATTAATCTGCATATTGCAATGCACCTATGCTGTGTCCTTTTTGGTGCAACCATTAGCTCCAGTAATGTATTTGATTTAGTTTGATTGCACATAGTTATCTAATGATTTCTTAATGAACTTGTATGGATCCTGTGAATCGGATGACCCCATACATCCATACTATTCATACGCAGGAACACATCATATATATATTCGGAAGGAGTATAGAGAAAGGAGAAAAGAGTATCTTGATTTTTGGACATGTTTGAGGTAGAATATATTGTACATGTATGTAGTTGTTGTGAAGGAGGATGCAATATGAATTAAATAGAACAGGAAAGCCATAGTTCAAGGATAAACACCGTGGTTACATGAAAACATCTACATGTTTCAGATCACTATCGGATCCAATTTACTGATATTCAGATAGATTGAGTGAAGTACCTGTTGAATTTAGTTTTCGAGGGGAGCAACACTATTTCGTTCCAATGATCAGTTGCAAAGTTTCAATAGGACATAGCCAAGCTTAATCCATCACAATGTTTTCTATGTTCATTGTTGTTGTTTTTTAAAAAAAGAAAATGTGAGTATTAAATTGGACCTGTCCACTTTTCAGTCCTTCTGTCTTTCCATCGTTCGTTCTGTCTTCCACTTTCAGTCCTTCCATCTTTCCATCGTTCGTTCTGTTTTGCAATTCCAATTTCATTTACACGCAAGTAACTCTCTTGATTATTATTGTATTCTGTTCAACCAAATGGACTTGATAATGAAGAGACATTATGCCAGTTTTTGTCATCGCCTTAAGTAGTTTTGCATTTCATCCATGTTTTGCATGCAGCTTGCTGTTAATGAGACCTAGCCGAGTTTGAATGTAAAATTTGTACTTCATTGTTTAGTGCAGTTATGGCCCTTGCTTGTCAGATCAGCCCTCTTTTTCTGCACAGTAACTTTCTTCGTTATTATTGTGGAATTTCAACCGAATTTTTTTTTTTATACAGCGTGATACGAATGAGGCCTTGGCAGAGGTTGATTGTCATCTTCTTATGTCATTGTTCAATGGAGTTAATGCCCCTTATTGTCAGACTTGCTAATTCATTTCCGCACTATTACTCTCTTAATAATCAATGCATTTCAACCAAATTAGTATGCATGGTGATAGCGACGAAACATTGGTTGTGTTCGAAAATCAGCATTCTTGGTCATCATTGCGCTGAGTTACTGCCCCTGACTATCAGACACAACCACCTTCGTTTTTACACAATAACTTTCAATCAAATTGTCAGCAACTTGATACTGACGAAACTTAAGATCAATTTGTTTGTCAGGTTTCAACTCCATCGTTTGGCCGAGTTTTAGATCCTGAATGTAAGACCTACCAATTTTCATTTATACATAAAAAGTACTAAAAGATTTTATTTCAACCGAATTGGGTGCAGAAATTGATACTGATTCGAAATTGTATAGGTTTGATTGTCAGCATTTTATGTTATTTAGTATATTTATATCCCAAGGTAGAGGAACCAGTTGGTTTAATTTCTTCACAATGAATCTCTTAATTGTTGCTTGATTTCAACCAAATTTGTGATGTAGCTTGGTATTGATGAAAATGCGGCTAATTGTGATTGTCAGCATTCTATGTTATTTAGCAGAGTTACCACCCCTGATTGGCAGACCGCCCACTTCCATTTCTGCACCATCATCCCCTTTCTTATTGTCGGATTTCATAACACTTAAGTAGACAGCTTGATATCGATGAGACCTCATGCTGAGTTTCATCGTCGGTGTTGCAAAGTTAGATTTTTAGCAAGCTTCGTCGTCATTTAGCAGAGTCATGACCGCTAATTGTCAGACTTCCACATTTTCCTCTCCATCTAGCCATATGTCTTCTCAAAACTACACTCCCCTACATCCAACGAAACATAAGGACATCAATGCCTGGAACTGGCTTGATTTTATTTAAGGCTTTCTTTTTGTTTACTTCCTTACCTTATATGCCGTTTAATTAGCTATAAAACATAAGTAAAGTAGGTAAACACTATTTAAAAGACTGAAAAACATTCCAACCCAATTTTTTCAGTTTAGGTTTCTTATTTCGTAGGTGTTAATCTAAAATTTTAAAATAAAATGTCGTACAGGAGATAACATGTGCTTGTTTTCCAATATTAGATTTGCGTGTTACTTTGCTTGGTCTCTTACATCACACTGGTTAATATTAAAGTAGCGGTAATGAAAAATTCAGTCGCAACGTTTATGCGAGTCCTTCAGATCATAACTCGAATGTATACAGCCATGCAAACAATCCGGCTATTAACGATTACTCTAGAACTCATCCATGTATCGAACTATTTTTTTAAAAAAATTCGTATTATCTCTATCAATCTTACACTCAGTCTGACCGTAGAAACGGCCGAGTAGTCCGAATAGATTGGGGTTTCTTTGTCTGAAGAGAAATTTCAGCGAACAAAATGTAGGAATTTTGTTTTAAGTAATGCTCTGACATACATCGGAGGCACATTTTTATCTCGCATAGAAAAATGGGCCGGAAGCGGAAACCACGGAAAGATCTGTTCATCGATTTTATTTAAATAAATGTAACAATACTTCTACTGTTGATAATCACACAGAGTGTCTGAAAGTTTCGTCGTGTGACTTTTAATCTCCATAATAATGTATACTACTTCGGGGATTTGATGTAAAACTCACGACAAGGGCACATCCATGCCGTTTAATTGGTCAGATTCACTAGAAGTTTCTTTTTTTATCGAATAATTTAGACCCGCGTGTGACCTATTTCCTTTTCACTATTTTCTAAATTCTTCAAATAGTTTTCATATATATATATATATATATATATATATATATATATATATATATATATATATATATATATATATATATATATTAATCATTATTTTATGATTGTGATTTCATTACAATGAAGACCATAAGAATCCAACTGTGCTCAGGTTTTATATGAAATATTTCTTTTTACTTGTCAATTATTTTATAATAAAGTAATCTTTTAAATGAACAACTCACTATAATATCATTCTATCGTGGATACTCCTAGTCACAGACGGAATGCATACGCGAAAGGAAATATTGCAAAAACTATCCGACAGGAAAATTGAAGTTCAGCTGGATCTAAGCTACCGGAAAACTAAATTCAACAGTTACTACACATCTTATACATTTTGAGAATGTATTAAAAGAAAATATCTTAGACTGGTATGACGAATGGAAAAACGGCGACCGCCTATATGGATATAGAACACAATTAATTTTACTATATGTTCTCTACATTTGTTTCTCAATACTGACCTTTCCGCTGTGTGACAATCACTACAAATCATATGTTAATCTAAACTAACTTCAAAGATGACTTCACGGTGAAGTTCTTGCCAAAGGTTAACATTTATTTTTTTTTTTTGAGAGGCTGGACTGTCAACAGAGCAGCATGTAAACAGAACACAGATTTTACTTCCGGA
This sequence comes from Sinohyriopsis cumingii, assembly GCA_028554795.2. Classification (NCBI taxonomy): domain Eukaryota; kingdom Metazoa; phylum Mollusca; class Bivalvia; order Unionida; family Unionidae; genus Sinohyriopsis; species Sinohyriopsis cumingii. The sequence goes on along the minus strand of JAPYKE020000076.1, from coordinate 3,357,924 downwards.
TCATCACCAAGGCCTTATTACTCATTGTGCACTGTCGCCGAAATACACACGGAAAACCACAGCATGAACTCATATTCTCAAAAATAAACAATTACCTTTAAATCCCTACAAAACTGCATAAATATAACTCTTCTATCACCACCAAAATGAGAGAGGAAAAATTGTTCTAAAAATAGACTAGAACTACATTCGGGGTAGTGAACTGGAAGTACTAATTGTGACCTGATTCCATATGCCCCTGTTATTGGCTTTTCCTGTCATGATAAATAAAGATAGCCACGACATCATGCATAAGTAACTCGAGACTCTTCCTTTCGTCCATCTGTCGTTTTGTCTATCCATCTCTTTCATTATTTCGTCTATCCTTTGTTTGGTTTTAAATGAAATATTTTCTTTTGATTTTGGATAAATACAGCGATTTATCAACCCCCAGGCCCCGAGGAATATCGTTGTTGTTGGGTTTTGTAAATCCTTGAGTCGAGTGAAACATAAAGTTAATTATTGTTTTTCTTGTTGTTACTTTGAAGTGCATTAAGAAGTGCATTTTCTCAGAAAATCGCATGCCTTTGTTAATATCTCAGTTGCCTTTATTCAGATAATGAAGACGTATTGATTTTACAGTTCCAAATAATCGATTGTTCGTTCATAAAAGAAAGAACGTTATTTTCGTTTAGCCGGTTGGCCATCGACATGTATATGCATATACATTTGTTACAAACATTGATTGTGGCACGTTTAATACGTCATGAAAAACAAACCTGTCGTAAATACAAACATTCAATAAATACTAAAGATATATACTTAAGTATACATACCCACGTTCCCAAGGAAGTAGTAATATAACAATTTAATTTGCGACTTGTAAATTACTCCAGAATATGCTTCTTGAAGCACGTGCGAGTGCTTCAATACAGCGCTCTTCCGGGAGAAGACACAAACGTGTCGTCATTATATAAACAGTATTCAACCTGTTTTACTTAATAGTATCATAAACACATTAAACCTGAATTGTGACATAGTAGTGCATGCATTAAACAACGAAAATCAGAATGTAAATTTAGGTAGTATTCATCATATTATTAATTTCAATTAGTGCAATAATAATATAATTTCACAGTCTTCTAATCTTAGTAGTTTTAGTGGAAATGAGTAATTTGATAAATTTCAACATACTCGGACCTCTCCAAAACTTATAGTTTATTTTCTTCTCTCGTAGCTGGAAATAAAATTGGAATTCTAGAAGGAAAGAAAAAAAAAACAGTACTCATCTTCCAGCACGCTGCAATAGCTACAAATTCTTCAAATTAAGTGCTGCTGTCTTATTTAAATTATTCAGACAATTTCATCAAAATTTAATTGAATTCATTCGGAACACTATGCTTTTGGTCTTGTGAAAGAACATTTAGGATTATTAGGAATTTAATTCACAATACTGTACTTTCCTATTAAATTTTGACTTTGTAACTTACAAAATTAAATTATTTGCTTATTTTACTAAACTTGTTGGTTTCAATTCTTTTTGTTACCTATTTTAAGACCATAGAGTCATGTAAAAATGGTTTGAAAATGTTCATAATTTTTTAAATGTATTATTATTTTAGTTTTAGAACTTTGATTTGTTAGGTCTTCGGTGTTTAACAAAGATAAAGGTTTTATTGCAGGATCATGCCCCCTCTTTTTTTGTGTGTGTGTTGGGCGGGTGATAAATCTCCAGCGTATCATAATTCTTGCAGAGCTGATGCTTTGTATATACTACAGAAATTGGACCAAATGGTTGGATTGTACAAGAGGAAGTCTAAACTCTAGACGTTAAAAATCAGTGACTTACTGCATCACACACATAATAAAATGTCTTATACTCGTCTTGCTCGATTTTTCATTACATTTGGTTAAATACCGCTGTCAAGAATAACATTAAATATCATGGTGGGGAGGGGTATGTGCTTTTGCTTCAAAAACAAAATTCGATCTAGCTATTACTGATTCAATAAAACTGGAATCACGTCAGATTTAATCCAGTTCTCTCCAGCGACAGCCAATTTCAAAGATTTTCTCATTGTGTGAGTAAACGTAAGCTTGCTTTGTCATAGATCCATTATGCGGATGTTAACTTAAACCTGCTGCTCTACAACTGTATGAAAGTGTGAAATGTTAAGTTTAGTCGGTACACCTTTAAACTCTTCTGTCACTGACAGGATTATCCAACTGAGTTTTACATGTTTGAATCCGTGATCTCTCTAAACCCCATTGATAAGACGTTTACCTGTGTACTTTTGTGTACTAATTTTAGGCCAGAGATGAATGCATAATATTAATTTCTTTACTTGTTCAATCGTCGAAAATGTTAATTTTTCAGCCACTACAATGTCGATTTATATGCTATAAAACGCATCTGTCATTTGAATCAACATAATTATACGAAGAAAGGCTCGCATGTCAGCACATGTGAAGTTCCTTTCGTGTGAAAGTAAGAAACTCCAGATGTATACTTGGTTCGATGAATATGACAGCACAGACAAATAAACCCTGAACTTGATTAGTTCACGGCTACAGCACAACAACATTAACCACCGCGCAGTGTCGACATTGACAACAATATTTGCTTCAGAAAAAATGTAATCTAATTAAAAATGGTTTTCCGTAGATTCAGCTATTGTGATTAATAGTTATGGTAATAAAGTCAACCCTTTTTAGGTTCTTGGGTCAAAAAAATTAAATACCAGTTCTAACGTAATCTATATGGTAGTTGTAATCATGCTGATTTCTACTAATTCCTTTTGATTTGAAAATCTCGTAGGAGGAGATTTTTACAATGCTTTTGAAACCTTTGTTATAAAAACATTAATTAATTTGTTTTCCAAACTACGTTGCTGTGAGTGTTCCAAGACAACTTATTCAGTACAAAGTAAATACTTTCTGGTGTGTAATCATAATTGGACGATTTTTTCAAGGTCATCATGTGGGAGTGAAAGTTCGGAGCTGAATTAGCATATTCTACAATAGGTCTAACTAAAATAATTATTTCACATTTTGTTGGTAAGATCATAAATTACGTCGTAGCATGCATACATTGTTACTTTTCTTTGTGAAAATTAGTTAAGTATAAATGTTACATTTTAAATCACTAGTAGTTCTGACACCTAACATTTCTATTTGTTTGACATTGTCTAAAGCAGTTTCTTTCAGAGAATAGGTTATACTATTTTTATAAGGAACCTTTCTAGTCCTTTGCATTATTAAATGGTACAGGGTTGCATGCCCGATTTTTGTCTCACTGTCCAAGTTTATTAATATCATTCTTATGTTCTTTTTATGCCTTCATGAAGAAGGTTTGGCGGTAAATGATCCCGAATATGATTAAAGTATCCTCCGTAGTACCACAGGGCGCAGTACTTGGTCTTATGCTTTTCTCCTTGTACATCAGTGACATCACGATGGGAACTGATTCAGAAACTGGCCTCTGTGCAGATGACTGTGCATGCTGCAAATCAACTGGAACCACGCATATACTTGAATTCTACCTAACATAGAAAATTTACTTATAATTCCTTATTTAAATAATGTACTCGTTAACATTTAATGGAGAACATTATAAAACGCCTTTTTAAAGTTTACTATAAACTGTCCACTTAATCACCATATTCTAAATGTTTAACCCGATCTTCAGTAGCACAACATAATTGTTTTTCACAGCTGTGACATTTTCGAAAGCCATGTTGTTTATCAGATATTATAGAAAAAAATGTTTGAATTATTCATTACGTCCACGTAGAGAATATATTTAACGATTTTACCAAGAACACTAGTGAATCTAGACGATAATTACTGGTTATTGCGCTTCCACCATTTTTTAACTATGGGCATATATTTGCAAAGGACCAATTATTTGGAATTTTTACGGATATCCAAATAATGTTCAAAAAGGTGTGTAAGCACTTGTGCTAATTCTGAAGCCGATTCATTAAGACTGTTTGGGTGTACTCCTTTAGGACCGCACGTTTTAAAGGGTTTAAACCATTTAGCAATTTTGAACATCAAAACATTGTACTACTATGTTATTCATTTTATAGTACTTTTTGGAATATGTATGGTAACGTAACGTCATTGGTATGGGTGTTCAGTGTTTTAGCTTTCTCTCTGTCTGTCTGCTTATTTGGTATCCGTTTTATCAGTACCCTGATAATCTTTTTTTCTAGCTGTTGATATATTTCCAATAGGGTTTTAACTCTTAAGTAATCGTATTGTAGACATAGTTGTTTTACGAACTTTTTACATCTTTAAATTTTGTTCTTAGCTGTTTCCATTTTGTTCTTAATCTTTCCTGTTGTTAGATATGACCTGAGCATGACTTTTCTTACTTGTACGAACGAATTTTAGAAGCTTGTGATCAAAGGGCAACAATGACACATCTGATTTACTCAATTTTGATTGAACATTTTTATCAACTTTTGTAATTAGAAGAAGTTATAGAATTAACCTGCTGTCGTCTTTAATTTCACTGTTGTTTTCATGAATACTGAAATTATATATGAAATGAATATCCGAACGTTCGGATCGGAATGTGTTTTTGCAAATATTCGAATAGAAAGTAGGTATTTGAATATTCGTTTGTTTTCCCATCGAGGTTGGCAGAATCTTGTAGCTGAAACACATAATGCGAAATGTAAAACTATGCAACATTTAATTATTGATTAGGAGCAACTTAAAACCTGCTAAATCATCTAAAATTCAAACCACGACTCACAAGGTAATCATATTGTTAGAATTCTGAATGGTCACATTAATACCGACATTGCCATTTCTATTCATTTTACACTTGCATAGACAACGTTTTTAAAATGTTCACCTTTAAATTGCAGCGGACGAGAGTTTGCTGCAACAACAAAGCTTGCTTCTCTGTTTTTCTATGCATTTGTACAAAGCCGTTATCAGGATATATTTCAAAGTGTACCAATATATTTCACTTTTTAAAAAAAATGCATTTGTCATATTGAGGAAATTATTTATGTGAATCAGTCTCAATCCGTGAAACCAAATGGGATATTCCCAAATCTGTTTGAGACAGGGATTACTTCACCTTTCTTGTCTATTTCTTTTTGCAAAAAATTTAACTTTTCATTGAGAATCCCCCTTCCTTTTGTATAAAACTAAATGGTATACTCCCAAACCGTGCTGAGGCAGGGACTATTTAACATTTTTGGGACTATTTCCACTTTGCAAATGGTTTAACGTTTCATTGAAAATCCCTGTTTTCATGAAACTTAATGGTCTACTCCCAAACCTGGCTTAAGCAGGAAACTAGTTCCCTGATATCTGGCTTTGGTAAAGATTACATTAAAATGCTTTCAAAAGTTACAAGGCCATTTCGCTCCTGTACAATGTCATCATCATTGGCGACTCGGTCTCGAAAGACCATGCGAATAGCGCCCTTGGGGTGTTGCCTGTCTCTGTTGGCAACGTCTGCTGTGGCTGTGCAGGCCTATACGTGAGTGACAGTCCCTACTGCAGTTGGTGCAGACATACTGGGAAGTCTGCATTACTGTGGTTGCTGTTGCGTTCTTCTTTCTCTTACGTTTCTCTGCCACCAACTGGCCTCTCCTCGCATCAGCGACTGATATGCCATTGTTTACCATCAGTCTCCAGGTGCCTCGGTCCTCAGCCAGCTCTTCCCAGCCATCGGGTGAAATGTTGCATGCCTTCATGTCCCTCTTGCACACATCTTTGAAACGGAGTGAGGGGCGTCCGACTCTTCTCATGCCAGTGGCCAGCTGTCCATATAAGATGTCCTTTGGCAGCCTTCCATCCTCCATGCGTCGGACATGACCCAGCCATCGAAGGCGGCGTTTAATTAGCAGGGAGTACATGCTGGGGGTACTTGCACGCTGCAGGATCTCGCTGTGTGGAACACGGTCTTGCCAGCTGATTTTCAGGATGCGTTTTAGGCACCGTATATGGAAGGAGTTGAGCCGGCGTTCTTGCCTCATGTAGGTACTCCACGTCTCACTTCCATATAGAAGGGTGCTGAGAACGCAGGCCTGGTAGACTCGGACCTTGGTGTGCTCTGTCAGCGCGTTGTTTTCCCAAACCCTCTTTGTTAATCGAGCCATGATGGTGTTTGCCTTTCCAAGCCTTCTGTCCAGCTCCATATCAATCGAGAGAGTGTTGCTGATGGTTGACCCTAGGTAGGTAAAGTTGTTGACTGCTTCCAGGGTGACACCGTTGATTTTGATTGAAGGGGCAATGGTGGTATCTTGCACGCTGACATTTGTTTTTTCCAAGCTGATTGTGAGACCAAAGTGCGTGCAGGCAACAGCAAAACGGTCTCCCAGTCTCTGGAGGGCTTCCTCGGTGTGGGCCACAAGAGCTGCGTCATCTGCAAAAAGCATCTCCCTGATGAGCACAGCTCTCACTTTGGTCTTTGAGCGCAGTCGTGCCAGGTTGAACAGGCTCCCATCAGACCTGGTGTGTAGATATATGCCATCCGTGGACGTGTCGAAGGCGTAGGACAGGAGCAGGGAGAAGAAGATCCCAAAAAGTGTTGGTGCCAGCACGCAGCCCTGCTTCACACCCCTGTTAATTGGGAAGGAAGTTGAGGATGATCCATCATACAGGACTGTTCCCTTCATATCTGCATGGAAAGAGGTTATCATGCTGAGGAGTTTTGGAGGGCAACCGATCTTACTCAGAAGTTCAAAAAGGCCCTTCCTGCTGACCAAGTCAAAGGCCTTGGTGAGGTCGATGAACATCATGTAGAGTGGTTGACCTTGCTCTCTGCTCTTCTCTTGGAGTTGTCGTAGGGAGAAGATCATGTCTGTCGTCGACCTGCCTGCTCTGAAACCGCACTGTGATTCCGGATACACACGGTCTGCCAGCAACTGCAGCCTGTTGAGTATGATGTGGGCGTACACTTTACCAACAATACTCAAGAGCGAGATCCCTCTGTAATTATTACAGTCACTGCGGTCGCCCTTGTTTTTGTAAAGGGTCACAATTGTGGCATCACGCATGTCTTGGGGGACTACTCCTTCCTCCCAGCAGCGGCAAAGTAGCTCGTGCAGTGGTTTAATCAATGCTGGTTTTCCACGTTTGATAGCTTCGGGCGGGATGCTGTCACTACCTGGTGCTTTGTCGTTTGGAAGGCAGTCGATTGCTTTGCTGAGCTCCTCTAAGGTTGGCACTTTGTCGAGCTCTTCCATGGTGGGCAGATTCTTTATGCTGCTGAGGGCTGCATCAGTGACTGACGTTTCTCTGGAGTATAGTTCTGAGTAGTGCTCCACCCATCTGGCCATCTGTTGCCCACGGTCTGTGATCTTCTCTCCCGTCAGGGATTTCAGGGGAGCGACCCCTTTCACTGTAGGGCCTAGAGCCTTCTTGATGCCACTGTACATGCCTTGGATGTGTCCGGACTCGGCACTGCGCTTGATCCCTTCACACAGTTGTTGCCAGTACTCGTTCGCACACTGTCTAGCAATGCGTTGGGTGTTACTTCGGGCACTTCTGAGAGCAGCAAGCGTCCGTTCATTAGGGCATTTTTTGTAAGCTATGAAGGCTTTTCGTTTCTCCTCGATTTGTGGTTCCATCCTTGATAGGTGTGCATTGAACCAGTCCTGGCTGGGTCGTTCCTTCTTGCCAAACGTTGACATAGCTGTACTATGGATGGCACCCTTCATGGCGTTCCACTTGGCTGTAGCGTCATACTCAGGCAGGTCCTGGAGAGCCTTGTTCAGGGCAGACACATACTCCTCCACCTTGGCAGGGACTGACATCTGTGCAGTGTTTATGCGAGGACATCCTTTTGGTTTTGTGCGGTGTAGCACGTGTGGCTGTAGTCGCACTCTGCTGCTCACAAGGGCATGGTCGGAGTCACAGTCTGCACTGTGGTAGGTTCTGGTGGAGAGGACGCTGTTAAGGGCAGAGCGCCTGGTGATGACCAAGTCGAGTTGGTGCCAGTGATGAGATCTGGGGTGTTTCCATGACACTTTGTGTTGTGGCTTACACTTGAAGAAGGTGTTTGTGATGCACAGGCCATGGTAGGTGCATAGCTCCAGCAGTCTCTGGCCGTTTTCGTTGGTCTTTCCAGTGCCATGATATCCGAGGCAGGTAGGCCAGGACTCATGGTCCGCACCTACTCTGGCATTAAAGTCGCCGAGGAGGAATAGTGGTTCATTTTTGGGGCATCCTTTGATCTGTTCGTCCAGCTGCTCATAGAACTGATCCTTCACGTCTTCTGATGACGTGAGGGTTGGGGCGTAGACACTGATGATGTTGACAGGACCTGAAGTAGTGGTGAGGCGGATGGACAAGAGACGCTCAGTGCCCCCTGATTGAGGTTCAACCGAGGCCAGGAGATTGTTTTTGATGGCAAAGCCCACTCCGTGCTGACGAGGCTCCTCAGGTTCTCGACCTTTCCAGAAGAAGGTGTAGTTTTCCTCTCTGAGGGAGCCACTAGAGGCGAGCCTGGTTTCCTGGAGGGCAGCTATGCTGATATTTAGTCTGGTGAGTTCTCTATCGATGATGGCCGTCTTTCTGGTGTCGTCCACTTCTCTGAGGTCGTCGGAGATGCCTGTACACATGGTGCGCACATTCCAGCTTGCAAATCGAAGAGCTGGAGTCTTCTTTATTGGTTTCTTGTTTCTTTTGTCTGGTGTGGAATTACCGTCTGCTTGTCATGCTGAACAACACACTGAGCTCCAGACACCCACTGGAGCAGGCAGACGATGGCGGGTCAACACCTTATTGACCGGGGGCTGCCCGGCTTGAGGCGGGCGATAGTTGGCCAGTGGGACACGATGATCCCTCCCACCGTCAAAGCTGACCCGTGGCGCCCCTTCCCTACGCCAATCGGGTGGGACTTATAACCCGTAAACTGTCAGCTTCCGTGTTGTTTCCTCACTCAGTAGCGAGACTGGAGTGTCCTCTCCAGGGCGCAAGCCTGGGCGTGGAATATGGAGATCCTGGGCTGCCCAGACGTCAGGATCCCCCTCTCGTCCTTGCTGGTGGGGTCCAAAGGAATGCTGAGCATGACATTTGGCACCAGTTTGGATGCAGGAGCTGCCGGAAGGAGGTCGTAGTCGACCCCCAGCCCCCTTAGGGGCTCCACTCCTGATTTTCTGTCTGGGTTTACTCCCGTAGCCTTTCCTTCTCCCGAAGATATCCACAAGGCAGTGGAGCCATAATCCAATGGATGGGACTTGGTTGGTTTTGAATCAGAGTTTCCTTCTCCTAGATGAACTGCCTGACAAGGCTAACGAGCTTCATCTGCCCGGGTTTGGGGTCAGAGTTTCCCTTCTCTTAGACTGGTTGCCTGCCAAGGCTAATGAGCCCAGTCTGCCCACCCAGTTATACCGCCGGGTACTCGGTCGCGCCACACAGCAGGCTCTGTTAAAACAGGGGGCACCGCGTGAAGGTGCTGCTGTGGACACAATAGTGTAGGAGAGGCCATATGCAAGTAACCTCCTGCCCCGCAGAGCGAGACAGTGGTCCTGCGGCGATCACTACACCTGGGAAGGAGAGGCTATGAGAGACGCTTCACTTTCCTTTGGCAAGCGGGACGTCAGGCCCAGGCCACGCACCCCCCTGCACAATGTACATCTTGCATATAAGATAAGGTGAATACCTATGTATGGGTTTCAGTTAAATCTTCGTACCATCAATCAGTAATAGGCCATCCGAATAATTAGGCGTATTCACAAGTTTGTATGTTTGTGAGATTGTTTTCAGATCTTAACAGATTTTATCTTTTCAAGATGCTCTCTCAGTAATAAAGGTGCTGTCTCAGTAAATAAATTTGGTCACATGTCAGCCATGTCTAGCTATCTATGTGGTGGATAAACAATTCACTACAGTCTTGCCCCCAAGCAGATTCTAAACTGTGCACCATTGTCAGATTCGGCCAAAGGTTTTTACACAGGTAATAAACCAATCCCGTGCCACTTCCATGTAAAGTTATGTCATTCCTACATACTTTAGAACAGCCAGAAAGACAGACAAATGAAACGATAGGTATAAATATGGGAAGAGGCTGACAAGCAATAAGCAAACGAACCGACAGACAGATAGGTAAAGGGACTGATATAAAATATTAACGGATGACGGAAGAGACAAACAACCGTATAACATTATTATTGCATACAGGTAAAATCAAGAAAATACTTTCGATGGCTTTATTAAATTTCTGAATCTTACCGTAAAGTTTTATAAATATGTGACCTAACCTTTGTGAAGTTAAACATGTGATTAAGATGGGGTAGAATCTACAAAACACATTATGCAACAAAAACACTTTTATAAAATATATTTAATGTTCTATATGATACATGTTACGTGACCGTACTACTAGCTCTTTACTTGTATAAACTACTATTACTTTGTCTGATATTCGACTAATATAGGTATCAATACTATATATCAATACTATATAATATATAGTGAAATCATGATAGTACTATCAACATAATAAATTATATATTCAACAAGAATGATAAACAAGCTGCCAACGTGTGCTGGGTTGGTGGCTAATGGTATTAGGGGTTCGTTTTTATTCTTCTCTTATGGTAAAAGTTTTCTCATGTGAATGAGGAATATTACTCGGCGAATTAATTTTTTTATTATAGAAAAGTCCTGAACAAGGTGTTTGTTCTTGAATAATTATTATATTAAGCAATGTGCCAGATTTAGGTTGGAATTTACTTTATATATGATGAAATCTTTTCTGTATCAAATGAAAAATAAAATGAAGATTATTAGGATTATAACGCATTATTTCTGCTAGGTCATCCAAACATGGTCCATTGGAGGGCTGAGGTGAATGAGCGTAGCACACTTCATAAAGAGTCGGCTGCCTCGGTATGTCCTTTAGAAAGATACCTAGCCCCTATTTGTCAGGCATTATTTTATTGCCAGTGTCGTTAAAAACAAACAAAACAAGCTCAAAGTAAAAGAATAACAATTACTTCATGATCTATTGTCTTTAATGTGTCCAAAATTAGACGATGATAAAGCCAAAATGAAAGTCCTGCTTATGGTCCAATGTATCGTCTCGTTAAATAAACAAATAAATCGTGTGCGCCAGATAACTGACAATAGTTACCCTTAACTTTCGCATCGTAACAACTTGCCCAAGAACAATGACACTTTTTTTCATGATAACCGTATGATGCGAATGCAGCAATGACACTTTTTCTCATGATAACCGTATGATGCGAATGCAACAATGACACTTTTTCTCATGATAACCGTATGATGCGAATGCAACAATGACACTTTTTCTCATGATAACCGTATGATGCGAATGCAACAGTGACACTTTTTCTCATGATAACCGTATGATGCGAATGCAACAATGACACTTTTTCTCATGATAACCGTATCATGCGAATGCAGCAATGACACTTTTTCTCATGATAACCGTATGATGCGAATGCAACAGTGACACTATTTCTCATGATAACCGTATGATGCGAATGCAACAATGACACTTTTTCTCATAATAACCGTATGATGCGAATGCAACAATGACACTTTTTCTCATGATAACCGTATGATGCGAATGCAGTTTAAGAGTTTAAAAAATATTCAAGGCTAGTGTGACTTCCATCTGTAAATGAATCACCTTTTGCAGAGAGATATTCAAACATTTGTGAAGTGTCTCGATGATCCAATGCCGAAATTCGAATTGAAGCATCAACCTTAAATATGAAAGTGATCTCTCTCGATAAAACAATTCAAAAGATTTTAATATATAGAGTGATGGAAATGTAAATAATGTATAAGACAGTAGATCCGTTTAAAATGTAAGGAGTCTCCATATCCATTTATATAATTATTGTCTCGTATAAAATGTAGCCACTAAGGCATCCTCTAATGCGAGTATATTTGCCCATTCCTATTACTTTTCTAAAATTAGTTACTTTGAATTATTTCTCGACCTCCAGAACCGTTAATGTTACATGTCCTCAAAACATTTTTAAAAAAAGATTAAATGATCATGGTGAAGCTATCATTATAAATACTGGATTAAAAAAGGAAAACAAAACAGTCATGTGCCAATACTATTCCAATTTTGCCCTATCAAGTACTGAAATACCCTATTATAAATGGAGACATTAAACTTGAATACGTAGCGGGTACGAGTAGTGGTATGGTCATATGACGGAAACATTAATCTTGAATACGTAACGGGTACGAGTAGTGGTATGGTCATATGACGGAAACATTAATCTTGAATACGTAACGAGTACGAGTAGTGGTATGGTCATATGACGGAAACATTAATCTTGAATACGTAACGAGTACGAGTAGTGGTATGGTCATATGACGGAAACATTAATCTTGAATACGTAACGGGTATGAGTAGTGGTATGGTCATATGACGGAAACATTAATCTTGAATACGTAACGAGTACGAGTAGTGGTATGGTCATATGACGGAAACATTAGTCTTGGATGCTTACCGGGTACGAGTAGTGTTATGTTCATAAGACGGAAATATTAGTCTTGAATGCTTACCGGGTACGAGTAGTGTTATGTTCATAAGACGGAAACTGCTGCACAAAGTAGACTCATTACCATATGATTCTTACCTGATATGCGATTGTCTTAAAGTATGATCATGAGGAAAACAATATCAAATGAGCGACGTTCATAACAGTACTCATACAAACATATTAGTACTTATGGTACTCATACAAACAATATCCTTTAATAATTAGTGACTATCTCCCCCAGCAATTAAAATATATTCAACATGTTTAAATTTTTTAGCGTAAACATAGCACCAAGTAACAGCTTACCTGTAAATAGTATGTGAAAATGTATATTTATCAAATTTTGCTTTATCACAGACTAGTTATTTATCCACGTTTTTATCCGAGAATTCATCATGTGAGTTTATTTCCCTTCAGATTATGATACAAAGTTTAAAAAGCAATTACAAAATAATACAACCTTTCAGACGTTGATGCAAATTGTTTTTTTTGTGTGAATTATAATATGAATAGAGAACTGAGATAGAAATAGTTCACGGCAAAATGTATGCCAGCTACACTGAAAAATTCACGTGTCTTACAAAAGTGAAGCAACAACATTCCCGTTGATTTCGTTGATAACACACAACCTATTCGGTGTTGTATACCTGAGCTTTTAACATTTCACGAACTTTGATGAAACCGTTTCCATTCAAGTTTCCATTAGTCATGCGAGATGGATCTCTGACAATTTCCCCATTATGAACATAACTAGAAGAAGATGCCATGGAAAGAGAAGAGACGCGACTCTCCGAGACAGTATCAGAGTTACCGAAGCCACTGTCATCTCGTGGCTTTTTCATGTCCGACATATAAGTGGATCTGGGAGATGCGTTTTTCTCGTGCCTGAGGGACAAACGGACGATTTCCGACGTGTGGCCACTTTTGTTCTCTTTTGGAAGACTGACGCGAATTTTCTTTTGAGAATACGGTGCATCGTGTGCCATGCTATGTTCTACTTCCAAGAACCTTACCGAAGATTTAGGTAATTCTTCACAAGTCTTTGACATAGGACAGGACGCATCCTTATATTCTGAATGTGGCTCTGGCTCGGGCGCGGTCTGTGAGGGACTACTGCTTTGACGGTTTTTACTGATGGCGTACTTATCGGGACTTGTTTCTTTGAGAATTATTTTCACGTTGTTATGCGACACCGGTCGCTCCATAGCCTTTATAGTTTCGTGGGATACAGTTTGTGAATTGTTGGTTGCTCCTGTATCAGATAAGTTGTCTGCAACGTCACTACTAATATCTGAACCCACTTCTACATTGTATATATCTTCGTAATCACTCATTCTTGGCAACCGTATCTGCCCCTTACCGGAAGTGTCGTCGTATCCTTCGTCTTCTTCTTTTTGTTTGTCATGCCTTTGGAATACTTTCGTATGCAACAAATTGACCTTTGATTTTTTCATTAATCTATGACTCGAAGTATGCTTTTTATTTTCACTTGAGTTTTCCTGATTCAAACTGTTCAATGATGACCTAAAATTAGTTGAATCCATATCTTTATTATCGTTTACTGTCCCTCCTTCTGCACAGTTATCATCCATGCGAATGCTACAGTTCGGTGTCATAAGCATAGGTGTGTCCAATGGTGCCAATGATAAGAATCGATACAGTTTGAACTCCTTCGCACGTTTGTGGTTTCCACCCGATCTGACAGGAGAAGACCTTACCATACACGACTTAGTACTAACGCTTTTCTGGGAAGACGCCGATCTGTTATGGCCAGAAATCAGGGCAGAAGAACTGGTCGAGAGCACGGACAGAGCTCCTGTCTCCTGGCTACCTATAGTCTGCACCGAAATAGAGTTTGGTCTGGAATCTCGATACCTTTCGACAGTATCGGGTCTGACCCTTGATTCTGTCTTCAACGGAAATTCAATCGATCTTGGATCACCTCGTGTACCCAGTGAACTTCTGCTATGAGGCGTAGATTTCCTTTTCTGTACACTGTCACGAGGCGCTTTGGTCTGAAGAAAAGCGATCACCTGTTTCATATTAAGTTTGTCCGGGTCATGGTCGTTTATTGGCGTTGTACTGCGAGGTAACTGATTAATGTTAAGTTTGTATTTCTTCTTCGTTTGTGATTGATTCAAAACTGATGTTTCCCTGTAGCGCTGTAAATCCAGTTCTCCTGGAGTAGGAGCAACGGCGCGACGATATCCGTTCTGCTTACAGAAGTATAATGAACTATTTCCATCTGGCGACCGATTAATGGTAGGTTTTGGCAACACTACATAAGATAGCGGCTCTTCCCTTCTACCGCTCTTACTTTTCTTCCCCTTCAGATCAGAATTTACTTCCGATGACTTAAACGAAGAAGACGATGACAGTTGGTCATTTAAGTTTTGCACACTGAATCGCGCACCTGGCATGTCATTCATGGTTTTGTTAGGTTTCCTCCTGTCGTTCAATGATTCAACTTGCAATCTTTTCTCCGAGTCGTCCATTTTATTAAACTCTGTTCCACCTACTTGATTTATAGCACTACTTTTCGAGACAGATATTTTGGACTCAGATTGGTTTACGTTTTTTTCATTTGCTGAAGCTGAAAACGTGAATTCTGAACAGCTTCGTGTCACAGCCAACACTGGATATTCTCGAACACCATTATGTTCCTTTCCCGTAATGGGGTTTGCGAATCCCACGTGGTCCTTTGCCCTCGCGCTGTTACTTGAGAATGGCACAAGACGAAGAATCGCCGGTTGCCATGCATCCGTCATAACAACAGCAGCACTCATTGTACCTAATTCTACAAACAGACAATAATTTGTTGTTAAACATTCACTTCTGAAGGCTCACGTCAGTTCATTCTGTTACACTTTTTTGCACAATTTTCATGCAGTTTATTTACCGGATCCTCATTAGTCTGGTTTAATTTCACAATGAATATTGAATAATTTCATTTTTCAGCACATGAAGTTGATCAGTTTTGCCAAATAATTACTATACCACCTGCAAGGATCACAAAAGCTTGATTTCACTGAAATCGGTACATATTTGCACGATACGGACTTATGTAAGCCGATAGATCTTTCTTGTGTCGTCTATTTCTGCAGAACGTAGCCCTACCCGGTCAGGAATTAGCTGGGTTAACCTGAAAGATACATATGTACAAGTTATTCTCACCCTGTGCTTATAGAGTTCTTATTTAAAAGGTTGATATACTTTTCTCTATTGTTTTCAGTGTCTATCAAGACGATCTATTGGTGCCTTTATTTGAATCTTCAAAGTAATTCTTAATGATTTTTCAACGGATTATTACATTAATGATTGTGTGTGTGTGTGTGTGTGTGTGATTTGGATTTTTAACGTAGCTTTAAAAAAATTCAGTCATATCGCTACGATATCTGCAGTGTGGCAGTTTATAGAGAGGTCTAGCACTGGGACATCATGCCGCATACATGTAGCGTGATGCCCCGCCCAGTTATATTATCCCGACTCCAGGTCGACCAGTCCTAACACTAACCTCTTAATGTTGAGCGCAAAGCGAGGCAGCTGTCAGTACCATATTTGTAAGTCTTTGGTATGATTCGATCAGGGATCTAACCCACGACCTCCCGCATCCGAAGCGGGCGCTCTAACCACTAGGCCACTTGAGCGGTTACATTAATGCCCGTATCTATATGGTAAAATATTGGAGATATAATTATGAGCATGGATTTGAATATGGAATAAAATCTTGTTCTATGAGTTCGAAAATTTACGTTATTAACTAATAACTCCTGCACCCAAAAAGACTCGAACGTAAGACTATGAATGCAATGAAAATGGAAACATCCAAAACTTATAATGTAAAGTTTGATTGAATCAAACTTTGTGTGATTAAAATATATAGAAGATCTCAAGCATGGCCTGACTTAATCCTTTCTCACTAATCTCTTCAAATTATCCAGAAATATCAGGTTATCCATGATTAAATGACAATACTTGGCTACGGTTGTGTCACATGACCACTGTATTATTTAGGTTAATATTGTTATGTTATCTATATTGTGTGTTTAACTTTTCTCCATGATTGTATATTGTAAGGGTCATTTGTAAAGAACATATTACTTAACTTTGGACCACGATTGTTGATTATGTTTTAGATCATTATCATTTGTAAACAGCATTTTACTTGGATCTGAGTTCAGAACCTTGTTTTTTCTCTTGGAAATTCCATTGTCCACCTAATTTTTGTCTTCCTTTTAAGTTAAAAAAAAACTGTTTAATGATATTGGTGTTCAAGGTCTTGCCTTATTTACAAAATTTGGAATGTCCTAGAACCAAACTTCTGACCACACCCTGTTCATCGTATTGTGTCTTAGGGTTTCATATAAGCTTGCGATAAACAAAACTATTCATTCCTATTTTGATATCAGTCGTTGTGGAATTACTTTTATGGTGCGTTCAGATATAATTTGAGAGGAATCATTATTTAAATAATTCATTGGAAATACTAACTTGCTCATTGACTGGATTAACACTATTTTTGGATTCGTATGAATTCATTCAAAGACATTCTGGATAATATCATTGTGATACATCAAGACTTTTGGTACATCGGCACATTCAAGATTCTTGGAATTCATTTGGAACACTATATACTTTTGGAGTGCGATATAGGATTATTTGGAGTTAGTTAATAATACCGTAATCTCCTCTTAAACGTTCATGTTATAACTTAGAGAATTAAATTATTTGTTGTTTTTTCCCAAAACTTGTTAGTTTTGCTTCTTTGTTACTTAGTTTAAGACCATAGAGTCGAAGCAGTGTACATATTTATTACATATTTAAATATGAGATATAGAAAATGATGAGTGAAATGTTTTCAGATTTTTTAAACTACAATAATTTTACATGCGAAAATATATCCTTATATTTTCGCATGTGAAAAATACAAGGGTTCCCATAATGCCATGGGATGCTTGATTGTACATGTCTTTATAACTTATATTTGCTGCAAGAAAAATTAGTCTTTTGTGAGCTGAAGCAGTAACTATAAACTGCATTACCTTTCAGACACGGAATATATTATTTTTGTCGATAATATTTGACGTGCCATTGTTTGCTTCTTTACGAAGTAATATCCCTTTAATAACCTTGCGAATAAATTATATCCCGGTAGTTCTGTGTGCTGCATCGCTCAACGATCCATGGTAACGGTTATATGGAAAAATGGGAACGAGTCTAGAAATGTGCGAACACTGGAGTATTCATAGGTTTTGATGGCCGTGATTGGTTGATAACGAAAAGTAAAATTTATTTAAAAAGAATGCTTTGATGGTTCTCTTATTTGTAACTGAAAAAAAATAAACATTATTCTATTGATGCAAGTTCAGTCTTTGACTTGACTCTTGGAACAGAAATTACTGAAATTAGCACTTAATTCTTTAGGTGGGGAATCAAAAGCACATTTAGAATACGTGTAGATGAAAATAATGACGTAGCTCATGTGGTTTTCTCAACTGGTAGATCATGGTTTGAACAGGAGTAGAAATTTAAAATGCTTGAACTTTTGAGATGATGTTTTTCTTTTCGGTGATTCACTAAAGGAATTAAATTAGTCCTCAATTACACTTACTTTTGGTTAGATAGTTTAGCGATTGCCAGCAGTCAATTGCAACGTCACCATTCCATCAAATCGCTGGCATCTGATTTTTATGATCAGCCAATAATTACAATTGAAACTGAACACTGAACTTACGAAAATGATGCATGGGTTGATGTGCTGAAGAGTGAATTTAATCCTCAAAGCTTCGATTAACAACCATTTTGGTATATAATAAAATGAACATCTTACACACACACACACACACACACACACACACACACACACACACACATATATATATATATATATATATATATATATATATATATATATATATATATATATATATATATATATATATATATATATATATATATATATATATATATATATAAAACATTTCGATATCTTTAGTTTTTGTTATCACTAGAACAACGTATACACTTGTACACACCTTTCTGGCTTTGCAAACTCACTGATGCTACTTGGCTCTATGCATTTTTAACCCATAAATACACCCGCAACTTGAAAGGATCTGGTACTCATAAAACAAATCTAACAAACGATGCATTTCAACGATTTCCGAGTAGATGAATGAGACAGAAACACGTGTTGTAAAAATTGCTTACCAAGATCTCAAATAGGGAAAGATACAATACAATTCCAAAGCTGTCGAATATCACTTATTCATCCTCTAATACATGCATCCTGAGTATATCGTCATGCATATCCGAAAGATTTCTGAAACGGAATAATGAGTGTT
This sequence comes from Sinohyriopsis cumingii, assembly GCA_028554795.2. Taxonomy (NCBI): domain Eukaryota; kingdom Metazoa; phylum Mollusca; class Bivalvia; order Unionida; family Unionidae; genus Sinohyriopsis; species Sinohyriopsis cumingii. Next base: position 3,339,095 of record JAPYKE020000076.1, on the reverse strand, counting down.
AGACCGCCAATCTCCGAGTCCCTTTCACTAAAGAGAGTGTGAATCGTTTGAAACTGTCGCGTCGTTTACTGAAGGTGACTTTCATAACATTTAATAAAATTCCTATAAATAGGTTGAGAGATTTATGAATTGAAAAGACGTTGCATTCATCAATTTAAGGTCCGGCATCTATTCGTTGTTTCGTCTGCTTACATTTGTCACCTGTTAACTCGGTCTCCAAATGTGGTGTTTTTAAAAATTATATTCGATCAATGTTCTTCGAAGCAATTGCTTTTTAAGTGTTAAACCTGTAGAGTGTAGTATTACAGAGAAGCAACTGAGTACCTAGTGACGGTAAGAGTTGATTGGATAGCTTATTTCATATGTAAATGCCCATGTCACGAATAGGTACTGTCTGTACTCGTTTATATGTCTAGTCCAACTGCAGACTGCACAGACCCGGATCTGCCGTCACATAATGCGCTGATAATTCTGGGTATGTGCAGTTTGTTATGAGTAATCAGTAGAACAAACAGCATAGACCCTGAACGGCAGACGCTTTATACTACGGTATCTCAGGATCTTTGCTGTTTGCGGATCCCTCCACTTACAAGCGAGTACAAACAGTAACAGCAAATCAGTATTCGTCTTTTTAAAAATACGATCAGCAAATAGTTTTGCACGATAAATCCGCGATCTTAAGTAAACATATGTCTATACCAGCACTCATATATATCGAACATATGGCGTGTTATGTCTTATAATGCATGCAAACAATAAAGAAATTTTAACATATTTTAACTTGTGAAGTATGCGGATTGAGACCAGCTAAATCGTGTAAGTGTCTCCATATGTTTCACCAGAAAATAACTGTTTGTTTGCTTTTCTACCAAACATTATACACTTTGGCAAGTTGCACAATAGCAACAATGTTTCTCTTTTCTCTGTGACATTATTTTCGTATAGATACTTTCAATATTTATTACACGCCTGCAAAGTGTTAACCACCCTTATATATCCCATAAAACATGTTTTCACGTCTTAATTTGGTTTCTAATCGTTCGAACTCATGACTAAAGTCTCGCCCATAAAATGTATTAGATTAACACAATATTCAATAAAACAAAACAAGATGTATTGACGGTTTTACAGATTTAAAAGACGTTACATAAATCAATTTAAGGGTATTGTTTTGACTTTTTGTATCTTTCGTTTATATTTGTCACGTGCAAAATTGGTTTTCAGACGTGGCGTTTATTTGAACCAAAGTAATATTTGCCTTCGTAATTGATTTTTAAGTGTTGTTTATATCAACCACACAATCGTCGCAGAGGAGCTCAAAACAGTGCATATCCAAGAACGCTTACAAGTGGAGTGATTTACTTGTGCTATAAAACAATAAAGTCAAGAAATCGAATAAATGACTATGTGATTCGACTTTGAATTTGAAGATAAAACTGTCGATTTTTTCCCCACGTTGAGGACAAATATTGCATCTCGTCTCCGTCTTAAAATCTGGAACACCTTTAACATTTTACGGTGTGGCAGTTTCGCTTGCTTTTCTTTTCTTTTCTTTTCTTTTTCTTCTTCTTGTTTTCTTCAGACACTATATTTGCGATCAACCAGTAATCCGTGAAAAGAAAACATACATGAACATTTCATAATGTTTAATACCATGCAGTTGAAACCGGTGAACAATGTCTTATCAATAGATGATACAAATTTATATATCAGAATATCGTAAAAAGTAAAAAGTGCAATTTTTTGACGCAAAAATAATCCGCTCCATAGCTTTTCGAAAACTAAAATAAAAAACGTGAATCTTCAGATTATACGTTGCTCTTTGCATACAATTTCTCAACGAGTGATGTTAAGTTTAACCTCATTCATTTTGGTAAACATTGATTTATTCCAGGCTTCTTATTGCATTAAAATGTCTATTTTTTTGGGGGGGGGGGAAATGATGTTATATAATTTGTCGTTGACCTGCATAACAATCGATCCGTCAGTCACCGAAACAACCAAGAAACCAGTCATCACTTAATGAAACAATGAGCTCTCGAAGCAACATCCCCTCCTTTCCATTTATAACACTAATCCCAAATCATTGGAATTAAGAGAAAATTTGATCCTCCTGTGAAGAAGATTTATATAACATGTGTTCAAATTATGCAGCGGATTGGCAATTTTATGTATAAATTAAAACGTTTCGTTGGCGTAACTACCCCCTAGCAATATTATGCAAATCACAGGGGCCCACGAATACAGCGGCCCCACGAGTCCATCCAAACAGATTAATGTTTAAACTATAGAAAGAAACTATGAACAGGCATTGTACCACCCACCAAATACTGTAATTAATAATACATATTGACGATTACAACAATATAGCGTTGTCATTTGATATTAATAAAAACAGAGGCAGGGACCCATCTATAAACATCGTAAAGGCGCCCAAATATCCTAGCTACGCCACAGAGTCATTTTATAAATCAATTTGACGCTTTGAATATGTATGTCGCCTGCTTGCATTTAAAGCTTGCCAAATCGGTCTTTAAATGTTGGGCTACTCTGACAGAAGAAATATTCATCATCTTAATTGCTTTCCAAAAGGAGATTTGTAACACTTTTTTCTTTAAAGCAAACACAACATGAAAGGATCACATATATTTCATCTTTCCGACTTTGAGTAAGAAACCATAAATTTAACAGTAAACTTTGTGTATTGAGAACATTTAATCTTTCAGCATTTTTCACCATATTTCAGGGTACACGGTAATAGCTGCTGCTCTAATAATATTTCGGTGTAATTATTTATTGCAAAATATTGCCGCTTAAAATTAATATTTCTATACTCTTCTGTCTTTTCTCTGCCAACGGTAAGACTCGTGAACAGGCTTTACCTTTATCTCTCAATGAACAATATTTCATTTGAAGTACGTCAAGCCATCTATCTAGTTGCCAAAAGCGTGAAAATACTTGGACCTAGTTTATGTGGATTTCATCTTTTCGTGCACTTTATCACCGACCACAGAATTTGACCTTGCAAGTGCAGACAAAAAAAAAAAAAATTGCACATGACAGACAAATCTACATTTAAAACGAATTTACTGCTTTGAATAGGAACAGGAAATGTAAACAAACCAAAGAGTTTTATTTTTTTTAAATGATTTGGGCAATCCGAAATTGGCCATATAAAAGGGAAGTAAAAGTGAATCATCATATTATATTATATTATATTATATTATATTATATTATATTATATTATATTGTATTATATTATATTATATTATATTATATTATATTATATTATATTATATTGTATTATATTATATTATATTATATTATATTATATTATATTATATTATATTATATTATATTACATTATATTATTGCATTTTGTTTATATTGCTTCCATTTAAAGTACTAGTAGTTCCTTTGTCACGGAGACTGAGTTACTCAGCGGTAAGCGCGCTGGACACGTAACGGAAGGAGGGGGGGCATGTCGACTTAAATAGGATTATCCTGGAAAGATTACTTTGGCCTGTCCTTGGGCTAGACACTTTACTGTAAAACAACAGTCCTTTTTGTCTTGATCCGTCAGTAAATCTAATGACAGTAACATGTCTATATGTTGATATGATGACAACTACATGCATGTACCTAAACGGTGAGATAGCTCAGTATAACTCGTTGTTGTGGGGTTAACGCAATTTTCAGCGAAGTATAGGCTAAACAAAGCGGCCAATACAACTGGCGAAGGAAGAACCGGGAAGAACCACAAACCCACGGGAAGCTACTGGCAAGCTTTCACACATACGCAGATAGGTCGAGCCCGAGACTCGAACCTACGCGGACAGAGGTGAGATGGCAGTGATCGGTAAAGGCGAGCACTCTTGACAACTCAGCCACCCGGGGTCCCGCTTAGTGTAAGAAACCAAATGATACTTGAGACAGCAAATGGGTATAGAATGCATAGAAGGTGATATAGAATTATAGCTGGTGGATTTTTATTATATTTATAAAAAATCATTGAATGACTGAATTCCGCCACTTGTTATAAATTTATTTTAACACAGTTAAATTGCCTTTTTCAGCAAGCATCTGGTATTGGACTACACGTTCGTAAAATTAGATTGAAAACCTTACCCCGCAAAAATAATGACGGTCTATACGTCTAGGTGGGGGGGGGGGGGAGAGAGACAGGGAGAGACAGTAAAACGTTGCTTAATATAAAACAGCCAAGGCATTCCAACCCATCTTCTTATTCGTACAAAACAGTAATAAAACTGGAAGAAACAATCTTTGCATTATATGGCTGAGATACATACTTTACTGACATTCGTAAATAATTCACCACTCTTTAAATTTACTTATAATGCATGAAGTACGATGACGTATATCTAACCCATAATCAACACTAACTGTGAGGAAGGTCATCCTGAATTCGGGTAGCGTCTTTATTCAGTAGGAAGAGGTGACATTTTCAAAGACCACTGTGTGTCAAAATACTTTATTAAGGATGACACGTAGTTGGGTATAACTATAAGGGTTCTTCGTCATACAAAGTATACCGCGCAGAGACGTGAGTGTGGTGATTTTATATTTTGTATGAACACGATTACTTAGAAGTAATGCTAAATATAACCAGGATCTTATTAATAAATGATTTTTTTTCAATTTTGGTAAATGGCACATGCCAGCGTAAGGTGTTGCCTATCATTTTGATTTTATTCTACATATTTGACATTTTTGGGCTCTGAGATGCAGAATTGATCCTGAGTGATATACTCTGTGTGATAAATGGCGACTAATGGAGGCAGAAGCCGCTGTGACTCGGTTGTTAGCTTGCCGGACTCGCGAGCGAAACGTTGCGGGTTTGAATCCTACTATTGGGTCGTCTGCCTTAGTGTTTCCTTAGGCATTAAATAACCTACTCGTGCTGCTGTGCCGTAAAACACAAGACTAAACTGACGTTTGTCTTTAATGCCCCTTCCCATGCATAGACTGCGATGAAGTATGTCCCCTACTGTAACTCTTTGCTGGTACGATTAATAAGGGAAGAGAAAAATATTTTATTTAACTGTATTATGGATACGTATTGGAGGCGTGTTCATTAATAACATGGAATCGGACTGTCAGATGCTTAGATTTTTAGATTTTTATCTTCATTCTTTCTCTTGCCAATCACAAAAATGCATGTTATTTGTTTCAAACAGAACAAAAATGGATGCGATCTGACTTTGTTGACAAGAAGTATGTGATAAGCACCATAAATAGAATAACTGGTATCCCCTCGAGTTTCAAATTATGATTTTTTAAAACCTGATTTGTTCAACAGAAATAGCCCAACATATATAAACTCAGACTATTATTTAAATTTTTAATAACAAAAAGGTCCAAGACCTATAACTGACAGATTAGGAATAGGGATATATATGCTGAATTATTGTAGTGTCATGTAATCTGCGACATGGTCCCAAAAGGAATTGGTATAATTGATATTTCCCCTAATCAACCATTATTAATGCTTATCAATGTAGCACTTTTCATATAACACAGATCAAAAAACAATAATGGTATACAACGACAGCGTGACGTTTGCTGTAGTATGTTTTTTTTAAAAGATGACGTTTGATTTAAGTAAAGTATCATTGTTACAAGACGAGACCCCGTTTTCAAACGGAGTAAATTTCACAATGGATCAGTCTGAATCTGGCTGTCGTCAAGGAAAGTTTTCCCATACCGAGATCCGATTGGTTGTTTGATCTATGATAATAACTGATACCGTGATTGGCGGGTAAAACTTGATATTTGATTGATTCCCTATCACGTCTAACTGCCTGTAGATGTGGGGTAACCGACCTACAACTCCGTTCATCATGAGACCAGTCAGTAGGCGTATATACACAATCTCCACCTGCTAGGCCAATCAACTCTCACGAGGCACAATTAGTACCTAACATTTATAGCTCTACAATTAGTACCTAATATTTCTAGCTCTACCGGTCTGTTTTAGAGTTATGGCTTGAATCACTTAAATACTTATACTTATGAATATGGAAACCACTTAGTAATTCAAAGAAGATAGTAGTCGACGTCTACAATATCTCTGTTGTAGCATTAAATCAAACTTCTTGCGAGAAGACTTTTAGTGCTTCAAGGAATTGATAGATGGTAACCGTCAAATTTAAACAAAACGAGACTGTGATTTAAGCCGTCAGATACATGGAACATTACGATGGTAGGCAAGGAATTATATTTGTAACAATTTTTAAAAACTTTCATTTGCTAGAATGAACAGTCATACAAAAGCACACATTAAAAGAGACATACATACATACATACATACATACATACATACATACATACATACATACATACATGCATCCATACATACATACATACATATCCCCAAATGACATTCCCAATTTTTAATGATGACATGAAAATTGAGCATTATTTTGTAAATACAATAGGGGATGGGAAAAGTAGTACTAAAGTGACACGTTGAAGAGAATGTTCTTTTCCCCGTCCTCAATGTCCATTAAGCGGGACAAATGTCAAATAAGTAGTGAAGGTCAGTCACGATATTTAATTGTACAGTTTCGACTCTAACGGTGTATTTGATAGAAGAGCTCAATGCGATTCGGAGAAGAGATGTTCAAATATTTCAAACGTTTGACATCAACCACGACCAGGATCTGATATTTCAAGTGCCAAAATAACTTAATTAAAAGACAATGTACACATGTCCTTTGTTAGTGACTGATCAATTTTAAGTCGTTCTCATAATTTGTATATGCATTCATGTTATCAGATTCGCTTATGCGAGTGAAATTCACATGATTCTCAAGGTAGATATATAGATATAATTAGGTGTTCTCATTCAGTATATTGAAGAAATTGAATATGTAAATTTGGAAAGTCAAATATCTAGTACCAAGGTATGGTTAGCCAACCATGCGTAAAAATGTAGCAACCTTCTTTTATGACCAATTAGGAATGGCTGATGATTGAATCTACGCTATAATCTGATTAGAAATTTTCAATAACATCATTCTGCAGGAAGAAAATTATGAGGCCACCTGTACAAAGTCTTATTCAATAGTTTGTTTTCTTGAACACATCGTGCTGCTCTACAACTGATGGATCTTGTAACCAGCTCATTTTTGTGAAGAGAGAGGGTGTGTGTGTGAGAGAGAGAGATAAGAAACTCCTGTTTGAAATTTAAGCATTTTCATGAAACTTGTAATTATCATCGTATGCTAAGAAGGGAAAGCCTTGCATACTAATTTAAAAAGTATCTATTCGTCGTATATAAAGCGAATCATTGTCTTCAGAAACTCCAATTTCCTTCAGTTACGATGATTGTTTTATGCAAGCATTGCCACTGCCGTTGGTAGCTTTTAGTGATAGAAGTTAGTACTTCTTGCGTGGATGTGGCGACTTACACAATATAAAACGAATCATTGGTCATCCTTTCTATCAAAAACATGTTTAATAAGTTTTAAATTCTGTCTCTATCATAAATATACCTGGACATTATTAGTTCGATGCATTTTCAAGGCGGAATGTAATGTACAATTTTACTCTCAGACTTTTAGAAATGTTCTCATATTAATTTCCTTGATAATATGAAGTTAAGCACAGAAAGAGAATGCAAAATATTTCTACAAAAAGAAACTAAATGGCTACGAACAATATTCAGATTGTGTCCTTTTCCAACTTCGCTTTCAATTTCCAACTCTAATGGCATTTACAAGTGCTGTGTTAGTAATATCTAGAAAAAGTCAAGCAAATATTATTGTTTTCAAAAACATGTCGAACATGAGCCACGCTTGAAAAGGTAAGAACATTTGCTACATATATCTGGTTCTTTCTGGCATAGGGAACGTGTCGCATTAAAACATTTCACACTTGAAAATTTCTTTTAACGTAATACGATTTAAGTACCGATAACTTGATCGGCATTATAAACAGTTTAGCATTTGAATAATGCCAAGGATCCTATTATCCTGTGGAAAATATTGTAAATTGTTATTTTGGCTTTATATATATATATATATATATATATATATATATATATATATATATATATATATATATATATATATATATATATATATATATATATATATATATATATATATATATATATATATATATGTGTGTGTGTGTGTGTGTGTGTATGATCAAAGGAAATAGGCTTGGATGAAACAAAACAATTTACAAAATAAAATTGAAAAATGCTAGTCATCAGCACTGCTTAACACGTCGGTCACGAATTGCATCACATAGTTTGTATAACAGCAATAGATATCCTTTTCTCCCCAAAACACTAATTTACAGAAACAAATTATTCCACGTTCATAAACGTCAAAAAATGTTATTTCAGAACAGTTAAGTACGGATTTACTCTTCTTGCACATAAAAGAGGTGTTTAAAAAGTTCTGAATATTAGTGTGCTGTATAATAACGTTTTTTATTAATGAAAAGTACGTCAGAACATCCTCTCAAAGTACTGCCCCACGAACCTCTACACACTTTCTCGGTTTGATTATCTACGGGGTTGGGCCAACAATGCATTGTATCTAAATCAGTGCTGTATAGAAGATGTGGTCACGTTTGGATGCTGTAGAATAGATCCAAAATAATGTACACAAAACCTCTCTTGACAGGCCGACTATGTTTTTATCCGACCCAAACTTTATTATTTTCTCTTGAGTTGGGTTCAGAAAGGTAAATCCAAGTTTCATCACGAGGAAAAGTCTTATCCAAACGTTTCCAGTGACTCCTTTCATATTTGGCAAGTAGCTGTTGGCGATTTCAACTCAGGTCTGTTTTTGCTTTGATCAGCCGTCATCAGGACCCATCTAGCATAAACCTTGTGGAGCTTTAAATGATTCTTCAAAATATTCAAACAGCTGACGAATTAATGCCCGTGATAATAGAAATATCTTCCACGGTGTATTAGGCATCTTCCTCAATTGCTTCCTTCAAATCAGTCACTTCAGGCTCTTCAATCGCTGACATCAATCTTCCAGAACACTGGTAATCTTTTATGGATCAGTAACCGCCATTACAGCAATGAAATTACTTCATAATTCTATGATATCCCAGAGAACTGCATCCACAATTGTATCAACTCTTCAGTAGGTTATAATTAGTTCCAGGCAGAAATCGAATCCGTGCCGCGAGTAAAGGCAACTATCGCCTATCTAGCATGCACTCCAGCCCAAATCCACACACTTTAGGTTATCGCGACCGACTTTCAGCGACAAAAAGTGATGCCTGATCAACACATTTTAGAAATCACTTTAAAATCGGGATGTTCATGAGATGACATCAATTCGTGGTCTTTGTGGAATCCCTTTTACTTAATATAACGCCTTCTCTGTATTCATTCCATTAACTCTCTTCGCCACGGTGTAAATTCGGCGTTCAAATATGTTTTATTTACGTTGGTGGCTGGCTGCTGTCTTTACTTTGATTCATTCTAGAATGCGTTGTGTAACCCGCCATTGCTAAATTAGACTCATGCCAGTCTCGTAACTATGGAAGACCAAATTGTAGCAAACCAAATGAATAAACTTCACTGAAAGTAAATCAACGAAAAAGTGGTTCTCGTGGATTACCTTATTCCGATAATGAATCTGTGATTAAACTTACCAGAAAATGACCCTCTGGCTATAAGCCTTTCTTATCTCACTTGAGTGTTGCTGTGCTAATCCGTATTCAAATTATACAAATACAAACAAACATCTCATAACTCAGTTGGAATCGAATCTTAGAGAGAGTTACGTCAAGAGATTTTGTAAGTAGGCATTCTATTAAACTCTTGCTACACAACAGACATATCGGCATTTTATTACAGTCTTACTGTACACCTGTCATATCGGCATTCTGTTAGTCTTATTGTACACCAGACATATCGGCATTCTGTTAGTCTTACTGTACACCATACATATCAGCATTCTATTACAGTCTTACTGTACACCAGACATATCGGCATTCTATTACAGGCTTACTATGGACTAAACATATCGTCATTCTATTACAGTCTTACAGTACACCAGTCATATCGGCAATCTATTACAGTCCTACTGTACACCAGACATATCGGCATTCTATTACAGTCTTACTATGGACCAGACATGTCGGCATTCTATTACAGTCTTACTATGGACCAGACATGTCGGCATTCTATTAAAGTCTTACTATGGACTAGACATATCGGCATTCGTGCAGCAAAATGACAAATTTTATTAACTAGTTTTCTTCTTTTTCTTCCTCAAATGAATTACCGCTTGATGTTGAAGTAATGGTCACATACACCTAGAATGTCTAAATATGAAGGGACGTGAACGTCTGGAGAATGTGAATAAGCTGGTTGATTTTGATTGATGATATTCAACCGGCCAATAAAGATAGTAAGGAGCTGCCTTTATTGATAATCTCGTTCCTTCTCGTCCCGTTGATAATCTCGTCCCTTCTTACCCGTCTCCCATTGGGTTTTGATCATGATTTACATCTATCATAATCAGCTCCAAGTTCCTTTTAAAGACTGTTTCATATTTCCCTCTTTTTCTAGTGCATTTCGACCCTTGGTAAAGATTTGTAACATCTGACAAGCAAGGTTAAAGAGAAATCTGTGATACTTTAAATGCAAATTACGTGATATAGCTTCTCTTGTTTACTTGAATACAAACCGTTTGTTTGATTTTAAGTTTAAATATCCTTGTTATCGCTTTTAAATTAAGTCAGTCTTTCTATGTTTCAATGTCACACACTAACTGTACTAATTCAAGGATTCCAGTGTAAATACATTATTAATACTCCTACACACAATGATTTTAATCTGCATTTCTTTATGTCATGGACTATTGAACCCCTCTTTCATTATCTGTATCTGTATCCACATATAAAACTTCTAACATCTTTATGTCTTTATATATTCTTTGGCATCGATGGCAACAATAATAAATCTGGTACTAGCCATCCCTCAAAAAGTTTAAAATTGTTGTGTTTGATGGGAGTGAAGACTTGGTCAGTGGTGCCATGCTCCACGAATGTCTTAATAATTCGTTCCCTTGCATTTACAATGAAAGGTATCACTTGTTGATCAATGACTTTTCGTGAACAATAACGGATTCCTAGTCTGTGCTTGACATTCCTGGCAACCCAAGCATCTTACAATGTAATAGTTCTTTAGCCCTGACTATTACCTATGCTTGTTAGTAGATCATCGTTCTGTCTAAAGAGTTTTCATGCTTTCTTGTTTCCTGCTAGACGAGAGTTTGTGTTGCGACCAGTTAGTGCAAGCAAATGTCCACAATTTTATAGAACAGTGCTCATGTTCATTGTACAGATGTCTCAAGATAGTTCAGGGCTTTGGATGTTCCATTTTTCAATGAAGGCTGCCTAACACCATGCGATTTTGTATTTGAGAACAGCAAGAGAATAAGAAGATACTTTTAACTTCCTGTGATCACTACACTGTCAGCTTTGCTGTCAATTCAGTTTAAGATTGTTCCTCCATCTGTCTTGTCTGAATGAACTTGTACTTGACTATCATAACCCGATCATGCTTTAAGGACAAACACTTCAATATTTCTAAGTGACTTGGCGACCGTTCCCCCCCCCCCAGCATATTTTAGTATGGTATTGTCCCTGTCTTACGGAGTAAGCTGTCTGATTGAGTTTAAAAGGAACAAACATATATTCATGTTTAAAATCAGTGTAGGATCCTCTACACTTCCAGCTTTATACTTAATAAGAATGCAATTACGAACGCTTCTGCATACATTGAATAGTTTTACCTTTTCAATGGCATATTGTTGTTGTTGTATTTCATTTCGAAGAGAAGTCTGAAAATGTGGCTGATGAATTCTCTCTTTAAGCAGAGGGTCTTAAAACGTGTCATGCTTTCTTTCATCCTAAAGTGACATTAGTCATTTTTATACCGAGCAGTTGATTATTTGTGGTTCAAGCGTCCGGAATTCAGCAATAATTTGATTAGCGTGTACTAGATTTTTCATTGCCCTTGTTTGGAGAATTAAAGCAGATTCATCACCTTGGATCCCTCGAGTGTCCCCAATCGTCTTGCTCAGGGTCCATGGAGTCTGCAGTTGGACTCGATTTATGCGCGGATCGAGTATAGACGGTATGAATAACGTTGTTTTACACCCCCCCCCCCCGGTAAATAACCACTTTCTATTTGAACAATTGTTTACTCCGATACCTCACGAGGCCAGTGAACAAATGAAAACATGTAGTTTCTACATAAATGTCAGTGAAAAAAGGTAGGACAATGACGTTTGATGAATTTGTAATTCGTTATATGTATTCAACGTAAAATGCTGGTAGATGCCCGATCTTCACGAAGCAATACTAATATTAAATCGGACTTTGAATGCAAGTGTTAGCATTGTCTCCAATATGATCAAAGCCAACATTGTTAAGGAGACTTTGACCGCCTTGTTGAAGGTCATTGCCCAGTAAACATACAAACTCTCGCTCCAAGTCGCATGCGAATTCACTTATACGATTTGTTACATTTGAAGTACTTGGTACCATAAAGTCTAACGATACGTCATCAAGTCAGTCAAAAGCGTTCTGTAAATGTTTGATTACTCAGATATGAGGGTCGAACAAACAGTTGTATTTGGCGATACTTGCTGTTTGTATTGACAGAGAAATTAATCGTATAGAGTAAGTTAGGCATGTGTTTTTGTAACGGAAACTGCTTTATCTTTGTTCAAATAATATTCTCCGAACAAGATAACCCCAGGTTAGAGTCAAATTACATTATGTAAGTATAACATAATTCTAACAACAAGAGTTTATTGTATATGGACTTACCTCGGTGGTAGAAACAAAAATCTCTTGTACTGAAAATTTTTAATTAAAAAGGAACCAGAATAGCGGAACCTGTTCGTAATGTTATCTCTCCACCTCGAAGTTTGTACTCCTAAACGATTTCGGTACACTGCACAATTTGCCTCTTATGTTAACCGTGTGCGGCATTCTGTTGTTCCTTGCCGTATGGATTGACCTTATTCAATAGATTGACCATGACACCCGGGAAAGGTCGCACAGAACTGCCAGAAATAAGAGAATCTAGGCGCACTGGCTCCGATTTTAAGAGAACCAATGTTTCTATTTGTGTATAGGCGGGCAGTGAACGCTTTAAACAAGTTATATAATTTTTTGATTCGTACTCTACGGAAATTCGAACCCAGGTCCGCGGGTTAACGGCAAAAAACACAGACTGAGTAAAATATTTTTTGGTGTACAAATTACAAATTCTCTAAGTTGTATCATAGTATTATTTGTGTTATATATATATATATATATATATATATATATATATATATATATATATATATATATATATATATATATATATATATATATATATATTCCGTATTCATATTCGAACACCATGTAATGATGGCTTATCGTAATTAAACTTAAATTTAAGTGAAGATAAGGTGTGAGGAAAAGAATTGTCACCTATCTCCTTGCTATCTCCAAGATCAGTATAGGACCCCACCTTTATATACATCCGGCATGCTACTAAAAGAAAAAGACTATAGTAACCAGCTTAAAGTTTAGTAGACGAATCTTAGTCATGAAGCTGTCACACGTCTGTACCTACCTGAAACGGTGAACTGTAATAATTCATCCTTATGGAATACATTGAATAATTTCAGAGTTACGTTTTGACAAAGAACAGTTCAAGAATCTGCCAGCCCGGTGTAAAATTCAGTAACCCAGAAAACGAACTTGAAGCTCTCACACTAGGCCCTTTTGTTTTTAACTATCACATTCATTGATCATTATTATCTTTAGCATAATATGAGAAATAATTGCATAGTTATATTCTGAAACAGAATCTTATAATACGATCATATTGCGCGGTATCTACAGAATGCAACTTACCGTTGTTCAGGTTTACTCTGTTATCACATCTGGGCTCTTGGCACGTTTGATGATTGTAGAGTTTGGAATTTGTACGCCAAATTTACTATTTCAAGGTATAAACTTACATTTTGTTGTAAAGCATTCTTAACAAGGAGTAATGCACAGTAATTGTATCATCACTTAAAAATTTAAATGGTGTTCGTGAATTTATCTTTCAAGTAAAATTCTTCTTAAGGAAAGAAAGATAAATTAAATACAGCCACAAGCCTAAAAGAATAAAATAATAAAGCCCTTCAGTTAAATGTGTTTACCAAAGGTCTAATTACATTTAAGTACAATTTTCCATTATTTATTTATACGAGAAAGGGATCTATTATGTTATAGGCATCTATTGAATGTCATGAGAGATCTATCTTGATTTCATTTGAATTGAAATCTGATATTCTAAACGGTCCCATCACAATACATCAAGTTCCCGATATGATTATCAAGTACTCTAATTTTGTTTGCTTTATAAAACCAGATTTAGCTATGGGCAACTTTTACAACATGTGAACAGGAACACAACAAAATCACATGAATAAAATAATCAATATTATAGAATATTCGTCGCTTCCAATCTGAAGCTGTTAATAACTTGAAATACAAGTTTTGAAAGAAACACACTGACAAAATATGCAAAATATCAGTGCGTCTAAAAGGGAATTAAAAAATAATACAGAAAGAATAATACAGTCACTATAACATCAACAAAGAAATCCATATTGAGGTATATGAGGTAGAAACTTTAAAATTTAAAATTTCCTACTTTTTAGAGAGTTTACGCCCATATGAGACATTGTTATTAGTAGGTAATACTCTTTCATAACACTCTGTTGCATAGAAATAATAAATTACGACAGTATTTAGCGACATGTCAGCACGCGAAAGACTATTTAGTACCGTATCAGTTGGCGTAAAGTGCCCTGCTCTGACATACACCATGGTAGTTGACTCAGACCGATCTAGGTAAGATTCTATTGCTCGATTCCGACACGCTGAATAAACAAGAGATCGAAGGAACATAGGAACCGTAGGACAAAGTTCCCGTTAGAAATTATGCATGGTCTCAAACAAAGACCGCTTCAGTGACCTAGTGGTTAGAGCGTCCGCCTCGGATGCGGGAGGTCTTGGGTTCGATCCCCGGCCGAGTCATACCAAAGACTTACAAAAATGGTACTAACAGCTGCCTCGTTTGGCGCTCAGCATTAAGAGATTGGTGTTAGGACTGGTAGGCCTGGTGTCAGGATAATGTGTCTGGGTGGGACATTAGGCTATATGTTTGCGGCATGATGCCCCAGTGCTAGACATCACTATAAACTGCCACATTGCAGCGATAATATGAATGAAAAATTGTTAAAAGCTACGTTAAAAATCCAAATCACATCACAACTTACGTCTCAAACAATACGCATATTAAATTGTGCCTTACAAAGAAGTATTGCTGGAAAATTGCTGGAAAACTGCACATTTCGTTGAGGATATTGTGCAAAATTAAAAGTATCAATTACTGATTTGAATTACGGAAGTACTCATTGATTTGGGTTGCGGAATGAGAATCGGAATTTATTTACAAAACAGTGCTGCAGAAGACGGATTTTTACCGTGTTTAGTATAAACAAACCGATCCCATATGCAAATCACAGCTGTATTTTGATATTTGATTTGTAAGAAATGGCAGTACACTCCAAATCTATTACGTTAGATATTAAAGGACAGACATTTAATTAAAAGTGTATGTATTCCATATCTTTAGAATCATGAACAACTTAAAGTGTTACTCAAAGTGTACTCTTTATTTATTTCTACTATCACTAACAATTTTCCAACATTTCAGATATATATATATATATATATATATATATATATATATATATATATATATATATATATATATATATATATATATAATTAATCGTCGTTACAGCAAAATGACTCTTCCAGAGGGAAAATAGATTTAATCAGTTTTCAATTGTATCTAAAAATTTGATTTTACTTTCAGACGACACTGTAATATTCGGGACTGATGCAGATTCTTTCCATGCCAATCTTTCATACCTTTATCGAGTATATTAAAATATGGAAATATAATATCAGCTTTACAAAGAAGAAAAATGCAGATATTTAGTATACGTAAAGCTGGTTAGTTTAAATTTAAACTTGGAGAATATACAATTTCTATATGGAATGAATGTAAGTAACTTGGTGTCTTTTTATCCCCACCCACAAGCAAAAGGCTTAAAAGCCGTGAAAGTCAACGTTGAAAAATCGAAAACAACAAGTACCTTCTATTTAAAAGAATAAATAACTCGCATATTCCCATTAATTGCAATTACAGTTTTATTCCTTTTCTTTTTGGAACATACAATTTTACCTGTTTTGTTTTGTGGTTGTGAAGATTGGGGGTTAGAAAACACTCAATGGTTTGAAAGCGTGCATAATGAATTTCTCAAGTACATAACCAAACGAAATATACATCGATTTATATCCAGTGTCAAGAATTGGTAGAAAGCTAATTAATTTTGGCAATAAATCTGGCTTGATTCGATTCTGGAAAAAATATCAAACCACTTTCCAATTATCTAAACTGCCTGTGTGTAAACATTCTCGTTCAAATTTGAGTTGGGTGCTTGTAGATAGAAGACTTCCTGTAAAATTGACGTTTAAATGTCCTTTACCTCATTAATAAAACGACATTGTATTTCGTTACAAATTATATAAACTTTTATTGTTATTCAGCATGATTTTGCTACTTAAGGTAATTGCCGTGATAAGGTACAATCTGATTGATGGATTGAAAAAGAGTAAAAATTAAAGGAATTTGAACGATAAATCACACACACACACACACTAAAATCCAAAACGTCAATCTTTAGAAATACACAGCGTTTGTTTACATGATGATCATGGAATAATCAAAGAGACAGTTTCGGCTCTTCCACTCAGAGTGCCGATAGGTCTTCGGGTTTTCCATTGTATACTCAGGTAGATATGTGGCTACCAGTTGAATAAGTATACACAGGATGATGAAATTTTAGGGAGTTAAATTAGAGACGTGACCGATATCAATTTATCTGATTCCTTACAACGAGTTGCACGAGTCTTCATACGTTATGCTAAAGCAATTGTTAAAACGCCATTACGGGGTTAAATTATACAAATTTACCGATAACAATTGAAAAGGACCTCACACTGGTTGTCTTTAACTGACAACGGCAATTTTTTTTTTCTGAAAGTATAAGAGAAGCATGAATAGATAACAGTAGGCAAGGACAAACAAATCGTATTCGTTTTAACGGTATTCAGGTCATGACCAAACAACTCGTATTCTTAATAAGACAACAGTAGAATAACCGCATTCAGGTCAAGGCGAAACATCTAATTTTCTTAGCAAGATATTAGTAAAATTACGGTATTCAAATCAAGACGAAACAGATCGTGTTCTTAATAAGATAACAATTTTGTCCTTGAGAAACGACAATTACAAATTCATGTACAGTATGAAAACTGATATAGATTAACGAGAGAGAGAGAGAGAGAGAGAGAGAGAAGGGGGATAGCTCTTGATAGATTGCACTCGCAGAGCTACCAGATATAATAATCTCTTGTACGATATCTCTGTGAAGGAAGAGAACTCAAAACAACATTCATAATCGTGGAGGTTTCAGGACATCGAAGTATGGCATCTCACAGAACTTTAAAATGCCGAGATCAAAGTGTAAAAGGAAGAGGTTACCCCTTTTCTTCTGAACGAATTTGACTGTCTTTGTTAACACATTTCTCCTATCGTCATCTGATTATCCGTTAAACATTTTTACCTAACAGACGCAGTAGTTACAGTGTTATATTATTCCTCACCGTAAATCACTGTCATTGGACTGTTTAACGTTGTAACTTTCCATTACGAGGTAGTGTTCTGCAGGTATATGTACAAATTGCTTCGAAAAATACTCCAGAACGTTACCTCTGTGAATAATGCACATAATGGCCAATTACTTAATGAAACTCAATCTCATAACTTAATGACAAAAAATAATCACTGAAATCGATATCAGTTTTATTATTTTTATACCCCCACTGTGCCTGCGCTAATTAGGTATCACCTTTCGAAAACACCAGCATCGCACCATCTCCTATAGTAAACATCGCACACGATGTCTCGCTGATAATATGGTGGCTATAACCATTGCTATACCTTCCGCATCACTGGACTAATGATGATGAAACTTCATAAATGTCACACCCACTAACTTTAGATGCACAAATTCTGGTGATTTTAGAATGGCTCATTTAATGACATAAATTTAATCCTTACAACGGTGAACTTGTTACTCACATCTTGTATCCAGCCGACTACAGACTGGGTAATGAAAGCATGGTCGTGATAAACACACTTACGTAGACTTACAACAGATATAATAATGATGTGAGTGATGTGACATTAGGGTAACAGGTGGTGAAACAGTCGGCCTTCGCTGGGTCTCAAATTAAAAACCCTTGCTTACAGGGTTAGCGTTCTACCGTCGATTTATAGAGACCACCGTAGAAATGGCTATCGAATTATAATTATATTCCGTACCCGATTACATTACCCAAAACCAGATTATAAAGAAGGTGTACTAGCACCGCAAAATACTTCGTTTTTACTAGTTAACAACTCCAGACTGGAATTTTTAACGGAAACTGTTACCATAAAAGGAATTAATGGCAGGCGTGGTACGATAGGCAGCGATTTACTGGGTAGTAAAACAGTTACTTAAGGTGAAGCTTCACACCTAAATGAGTACATGTCAAAGTTAATTATATGTAGCGGGCAGTTATTACTACTATTAAGTACACCGCGGGATTGACTAATATGTGTTTTGTTATTACAATTGGCCTAATACGGTTAGGTTACTGAAGTACAGTTTATAATCATAAGATACCTACCCCTTTTTTTCGATCGACCAATCTAAAATTTAGGCCTTTAACCAAGGGAACAGGTCAAAATGTACCCAAATCGAAACGTACCCATGTCAGAAGGTACCCAGATCAAGAATTTTATAAACGCTTTCAGTTGGTTTTGCAATAAAAAATATTTAAAAAACACTGGTAAGGGGAAACATCATGACACATGAGGTGAAAGAGTCTGCAACTCATGGGTAATACTGTATTTGTTTTCAGGCATAAAATAAACATGTGCCGTGCATATGCCAATTCCGCTGAGATAGTTTCTAGTCAAGATACCATGTCAATTATAACGGACATCACTTACTTTTAGTGAAGACACCATGTCAATTATAACAGGCATCACTTACTTCTAGTCAAGACGCCATGTCAATTATAACAGGCATCATCTACTTCTAGTAATGACGCCATGTCAATTATAACAGGCATCACTTTCTTCTAGTCATGACACTATGTCAATTATAAAAGGCATCAATTCTAGTCAAGACACCATATTAATTATAATCTACATCGCTGACTTCTAGTCAAGACAACATATCAATTATAATATGCCTAACTTACTTTTAGTCAAGACACCATGTCATTTATAACGGACATCACTTCTAGTCAAGACACTATTTCAATTATAACAGGCAGCAATTTTAGTCAAGACACCATGTCAATTATACCCGTTATCACTTACTTCTAGTCAAGACACAATGTCAGTTACAACAGGCATCTCTTACTTCTAGTGAAGACACCATGTCAGTTGTAATTGGCATCATTTACTCTTAATCAATTCGCCGTGTCAATTATAACAGGCATCAGCAAGACACAATGTCAATTTGTCAATTATATCAGGCGTCACTTACGTCACATTTGCATTATTATGTGAATTTACTCTGTCAACATTTACACCATCAACAAAGTTGAACCTAAATCCTTTAAGTACCCGATAGCCTATATTATAAAATAGATTATTATCAATACCATTTTGCAACCTGTTTTCCACAATGCGTTGTATCTAGTTTATCAAGGATTTGCAACATTGCTTACATAAGCAACCTTATCGCAATAATTGTTGCTGTATAAATTACACTATCAAACAGACTTATTTATCAAGGTCAATGATAAGGACATTTTGTATACAGACCCACCTAGACAGGAATGTAATATGGGACATATGAATGATGATTCAGTTGTTAAATGTTATACGTAAAGCTAGGCTTAGCTGCATGTTGACTCAGGCAGCTCTTTTACCAAATTATAGAATACGGGGATATATTTGTGGTCATTAAATCAAGGAAAATCGAAATATCGAAGATAATGGATACCATAATTGGCCATATCAAGTGGACCATAGGACGACTAGACATTTAATGTAATTGCATAAGTTAATAATGTGTGTACTTACATACATACGTGCGTGCATACATACATACATACATACATACATACATACATAAAACAAAAATGTTCGAAGTAGTTTTTCTAAGATACAGTACTGATCGACCTCAACCAAAGTATGCAGAAGGCAAATGGATCATCACAACTGACGAATGTTTTAATTTTTTTGTTACAATATTTCACACTATATTAATAACAGTGGCCACAATATTTCTTATAAATTTGGAAAAATAAGTTTTTATCAACTTTAGGGAAGATTTGTACCCCGTCTTCTGATTTTACAAAAGGCAGTTTTGTTTGTGCTGAGTTGGCTCGTGATCGACAAATTAGTTTCTTCGAAAAAAAAAACTATATTAAAAAAAAGCTGACTAGCGTTTAATATGTTTAAACTCTGACAGTACTGCGAATGGTAAAGGATACTAAATCCTTTCAAGCAGGGACGCAACATTTAGATACTGTCTTCGTACATTAGTTACCTGATAGCTTGGTCAACAAACGTTTTCGTGCTCATCAAACAGTCCTGTCCATCAATACTTTCTAATTGCTCAAAAAACCAAGTATGTGTTTACTTACTAAGCAAAGATAACAGTGTGAATAGATTTATTTCCTCTCTAAAACACAACAGTCAAGAAAACGTAAATTCTACAGTGAAGTTCGTGCATATGAAATATTGAGATATATTTTATCTGCACGTTCATTTCGATATCTCCTTTTCCTAATACTTGACTTTCGTCCCATTAACGCATTCATAAAAACTAAAACGTATTTATCGATGTATGTCAATAAGGAACATGACTGGGTTAAACAAAGTTGGTCCAGGAGCTTCTTCTACAAGCATATGATAAACAACAAAGCGTATGTATGTATGTATGTATGTATGTATGTATGTCTGCATGCATGTATGTATGTGCGTATCACTCTGAACTAGGGATAGCAAATCAAAGGAAGGTTGAAACTCGTAAAGCACTTAATTCTAATTTCTTCTTCTTCTTCTTCTTCTTCTCTCTCTCTCTCTCTCTCTCAGTATTCTTCCCCTATTATTCATGAACAGTGCACTCTTACGGAACATAAAAAAATCCATATTTAAGAAGAGAGTCCCGTGTTAAGAAGTACTAGTTAGTACTTGCTATATTTGTAAAACTGTTGAGAAGTATTTTTTATGAGCTTATGAAGATTTATGTTTCAGTGTGTCATGTAAGTGCCCCTTTATCGGCAACCGAATATAGAGTTTGGCCTCGTCATGGCACGCAATTGCACATGTCAAAAACTGAGCATGCTGTAAAATAAAATAAAACTACGTTCTTAATACAAAGGCAGTGGAACAGTCTGGGAATGGTAGTCAATAAAAGGAGTGATTTTTAGCAATAATGATATCCAATATTCTGCTAGAACAAAGTGTCTGAGTGCGAACTCTACAATTAGGAACTCATAAGACGCAAGTAAACGACAGGGCAAAAAGTATTAAATTCCGAGAGGAGGCTTTTGAACAGAAGTAAGCCGTGTTGTGTCGTAAGATATATGAGATGAAACACAGAATGTATAGGGTGCAGTGTTATATTAGGGCTGGAAGCGATTTCTAATCAGGACCAAAAGCAAAATGATAACTTTCAGATAAAAGACCACCATGGATTCAATTTTTGAAGCAACAAAAACAAAACAACATTGCATTGGATACATAATAATTTTCTCAGGGAATAATACAGTTTTTATAAGAAAAACAAACATTTAGAGATTTAAAAAATTGCGAATATTCGCTACAGTTTCTTTTCGTTTCATAGACAAGCTCATTACTTCTGAAGAATGTTTCAGAGAAAGCGCAATTAATTCTCTTGTTATTCGACATTTGAGAGCCAGAAAAATTTACTATACTTATATTGAATCTAGTTACATAATTATCTGAGAAAATCGGTAAAAATATTAAGTATTTTGGACCGAAAATGAACTACTAATAAACTGAAATGGTTATAGCCCCGAAAAGAACATATCAAATGGAAAAGCACGGTGTTTGCTTTGATATCCAATTTATGGGAGGCAGTCAGCAGTAGGATCCCATTCATTTACTTCCGGTTTAAATTACTCACATCTCGTGGTAAGAAATTCCAAAGGATGGAATAACTCTCGCATAAGAATAAAATCTGTAGAGAGGTGCTTAGTGGTTAGAGTGGTGAAATTCTACGCAGGAGTATTAGGTTCGATTCGTAGACAAGCCTTATGAGCTGATGTGTTGTATCCTTAGACGAGAAACTTTACTTTCATTGCCAAACAAAAACTAAGCAAATTAACAGAAAAAACAAAACAAATATCATTATGAGAGTTTGACTCAACCAAATAGATAATGTTGTTGATCGTCTCGGATGCACACGAATAATTTTTAAAATCCTTATTCTTGAGGCGACTTTAAGGCCACACATATTCTCAGCTACTGAAGTTTAAATGGCGACGAGACTTTCTGAATGAATTGTGCAAAGGAATTAGCTGAGATCAATCAGCCTAACGATTTACACCTGAAGAAACCAATTATTTGACCCAGAAGTTTGAAGTTTGGTTAAGATTCTCTCAGTATGCAAGGAGTTAGTGCTCTTGTGACGTCCGGAGTAAGGAGAAAGAGAAGAGACTCTTTTTATCTGTAAATTTATTTTACTACTTGTAGAATAACAAAAGGAATACAAAAATGTGAGTGTGGCATATACACTTAATAATATTTCAACTTGCTTTCTTTCTATTCGCGTAAAAGTAATTTCTGATTTTGCCCCTGACCCTCCTGGTAGATGTGAAGTGTCGTCCTTAAATATCCCCTCCCCCTTTAATAGTGTTTGTGTTATTAAGAATGCGTTCTAAACACCGTGTAACTTACACATGATTATATTGGGTCAAGGTCACACAAAATGACAGATATTATCGATTGCTTGAATTATTTTTTTAAATTTTAAAGCTCGAATCCTTGACAATAAATTTCACATGCATGGCTTTGACGAGAGCGTAAACTGATCTCAGTATGTGCTGATATGATGGATTGTTCTAACATGGATATAGCATGTGCCGTCGACCTTCACCTGTGTTGAGGCAAGACGGACAGTGGCATATATTTCAGATACCTAATCCAACTGACGATTCCTTTTGGAGCAATATTTTAAAAAAATTATGTATCTGAAGAGATTAAAAAAAGGTTACCAGAACGAAAATGTTCAGATATGACCTATCCCCTTTATCACATCCATTGTCTCTTTCACGCTGCAAACGCCAGTCATATAGCTGAGGTCAGTTCATTTCTTGAAAATGCTGCATATAATATAATATGTTGGAAGGAATGAGCGAATATTTAAAACAACAACAATCCCGGCGTTAAACAGTTTTTCGAAAAAAATTTAATGACGTCGATTTGTACTCGCTTTTAAAACAAAAATACGGATACGAATACTGTTTCTTTGGCATTCTCAGTAGAAGGTAGAGTCCGACCATGCCTTAACAAAATGCCATCTGAGAAGGTGAAACAAAACACCACCTAACGGAGAAGGTGAAACAAAATGCCACCTAACGGAGAAGGTGAAAGCCATCTAACGGAGAAGGTGAAACAAAATGCCATCTAACGGAGAAGGTGAAACAAAATGCCATCTAACGGAGAAGGTGAATGCCAGAATACATACATACTTAGAGGATTTTTTAGGTCATCGTCTTTGAGCCGTCCTTATTAAAGGAAACATGACACCAGCAATTGGTAAAGCAAGAGATTTATTAGTTACCTTATGTTACAACAATCGACTTTCATTTTATTCGTTTAGTTCCTTACACTAGTCCACTTTGTCTCCAGAGAGATTTTAAGAAACTTGGGTTGAAGTTCATTTATATATTTCAATTTTATTTTAATTTCTCAGTTCTTAGGAGTAAGTATTAAAGGACTGATCATGGAACGCTTTTACCATTTGATGAATTCCAGTATAATGGCAATCTGGCATCCAAAAGGTATCAAAATTGCTTTGCTCCGTTTAGTGTCAACGATTTATATGGAGTGACAGAACAACACTTAAGCAAACAAATATCATTTTACGGTTTTATTGCGATAAAGCTGATGATAGGAACTTTATCTTGCGATAATGTATCCTTGTTTGCAAAACACATTGCAGAATCGATCGGTCAGACTTAGTTATTGCTTATTCTCTCTCTCTCTCTCTCTCTCTCTCTCTCTCTCTCTCGTTTCTAAGCAACACTGGTCTCACTTACGTGATCTCTGTCAAAGTTGCTTTTGAAATTTGTGCTTCTTTCTAATTTAAAAAATGCACAATTTTAGCCGAAGAAGTATATTTTTTTAAAAAAAGTAGCTCAGTCCCAGCCTCACATTTCATGTAAGTAAAGAGTGGATGGAGGGGATTAATATTAAAGGTATGCTAAAACAACTGTCGAATAGAATATTTTGAAGCAGTGAAAACTATAATAAAATCTCACAAATGTTAAAGCCATTCTAGCAGCCTGACGTTTAGTATGGGTTAACTAACATTATATTAGCTTTTTCGGCATAAATTTCTAAGATATGTAATAATAGTAATTACAACATTGTATATTTAAATTTAGGAATGTTAGTGGTTGCTAATCCTGTAGCAAGCAGCCCTTTTACTGCCAAATCCTTCGACTGTAGAAGTCAATTTGGGACAGTAAACGCACCATTTACAGTCTTTCATCCTCCAGTACAAAAATGATATTCTAAATAACAAAGGAAAAAACTGTTCTGGTACTATGTCAGTTCTTCAATGAGTCTCTGTAATAAATCATTTTTAAGAATTGCATAGCCTCGTTTACTTGCAAATAACGTTGAACCGTATACAAATTTATATTTCGAGAAAAATGCCTTTGAATTCAACCTGAATTCTATACATTTTTAACGAGTATTGCAGACCACGGTTTTCTCACCAAGGTCTCTGAACAGAAATATAACAGACACACTTGAATTAAAAGGACAAAGTATGCTCATTAGTTTGCCATTTTTGGTGCAAATAATGGGCTAGTAATGTCTTAAGTAAAGTCCATAGGAACGATAGTGGAATGAGATGAAGTGAATGTCGGAGTAATGTAAACAAAAGTTGACATTGATTAATTTTTTAATGGACATGTATGGGAACAAGCAACACGTACCACGCGGGCCATGTCACTGACAAGGTCATAATAGGTCATACCTTTCGGATACATGCATCAATCAAAACACCGAATGATTATCTATATCTATCAGTCAACGAAAATAATCAACAATTTCTAAA
Organism: Sinohyriopsis cumingii; assembly: GCA_028554795.2. Taxonomy (NCBI): domain Eukaryota; kingdom Metazoa; phylum Mollusca; class Bivalvia; order Unionida; family Unionidae; genus Sinohyriopsis; species Sinohyriopsis cumingii. The sequence goes on along the minus strand of JAPYKE020000076.1, from coordinate 3,313,569 downwards.
CATTCACATATTGTATTAGCTCTTTGATTCACTTATCAGATCTTTGTATAAATAATTGTCTTTATTTAACCTTTAGCGGACAGTAAAATATTTGCCCCAAAATTCAATAATTCTGTCTCACCAATCATCAAAACCCCCATAACAATTTGCAAGACTTTATGAAAATTACTCCTTGTTCAACACAACATGAACTGCGAAAGACGATGAGACACTATGAAAAGAAAACGAGTCACGCCCTTTTTTCAGTTCGAATTCAGCTGCCATTGAGGTAAGATGGTCCTTGTCGAGATCTGAGTGGAGGTTAAGCATTGCAAACACTGACACAGAGACTTAAAGGAGAATCTCACCGCCTCATGGATCACATACAAATTCTACTTGCTTTAGACACTAGACACTACACCAGATAACCAGATAACTATCCCATTGTTCGAAATGGTACGGTAACTTATTTTCACCTACTCGATTCATGATTATAATATGCTACGTGCCATTTTCTAGTGACCAAACGGTTTTGAAGCGTGGTCTTTGATGAGTCCAAAACAGTTTGAATCGATCAATTACAAATTTTGTTTTGTCGGAATGCACGTAATAAGGATATCTTCACAGAGATGTGAGTGCGATTTGGATTTTTAACGTAGCTTTAACAAATTTTCAGTCATATCGCTATGATGTCAGCAGTGTGACAGTTTTATGGTGATGTCTAGCACTGGGGCATCATGCCGCAGACATGTAGCATATGTCCCACCCAGTCACATTATCCTGACACCAGGCCGACCAGTCCTAACACTAACCACTTAATGCTGAGCGCCAAGCGAGGCAGCTGTTAGTACCACTTTTGCAAGTCTTAGGTATGACTTGGTCTAGGATCAAACCCACGACCTGCAGCATCCGAGGCGGACACTATAACCACTAGGCCACCGGAGCGGTCACAGAAATATAATCAGTCAGACAAGTCTTCTTCGATCTAAAACATTTTTGTAAATTCTTTCTTGTTGTTTAAAAAAGCAAACCCCAACAAACAACCACCTCCGACCCCCCCCCCCCAAACATTTTGAAGACATTGCCTGCTGAGTACATATTTGTGGCCTATTCCTTACACCATGTCCTATTTGTGGGCGTTTTTCATAAACTGTATTACATTTGGTGCACAAGGTAGCAAGTTAATTAAAAGCTTGTAGAAAGAAGAAAAAAACGTTAGGCAGAGAATTTAAAAAGAACTCTTTTCCATCTTTCTACAAATAAGTATTATCTGAACATCAAAGACCGATGTATTCGATGAAATTATATTATGCAATAATATCACCCCTTAACATGATATACCGATATGTTTATACAATCAAACTACAGTACATCACGATATCACCTTTCAACATGAAATACCGATATGCATATCAATCAAACTACAGTGTATCACGATATCACCTCTCAACATGAAATACCGATATGTATATCAATCAATTTACAGTATATCATGAAATCAATGAAATCACCTCTCAACCTGAAATACCGATATGTATATACACTCAAACTACAGTATGTAATGATATCACCTCTCAACATGATATACCGATATGTATTTACACTTATATATATATATATATATATATATATATATATATATATATATATATATATATATATATATATATATATATATATATATATATATATATATATATATATATATACCCATAAGGTTAGTAATGCCATATATTCTATACCATATATACCCCTATAGTACTCCATACCATATATAAGCCAATGACTTTGGTAAGTCATCTTAAGGATGCCTTATATTTTTATTTATACCTTTTGAAAATAAACGGTTTGGGTTTGATAATGTAGTTCCTTAATAGCTCGAATCATATAAGCTGTCATAATTGCCAGCAAAAATATTAACCAAGCCAAAAAGACATTGCCAGCAAATCAGATAAAATGGTGACACATACCGTTATTTTAGCCACTAAGTCTATATCAGACAAAATTGTGATACATACCGTTATTTTAGCCACTAAGTCTATATCAGACAAAATTGTGATACATACCGTTATTTTAGGTATTAGAGCTTCTACAGCGTGTAGAGAAGTGTCGTCCTAAACCTTTTAATACGCATGTTTTCCAAATTCCTAGTTTTGTGGCTATGTCTGGAAATAAATATAAAAACATATGAACTAAAGTGTGTAAAATAAATCAGCACTTAATCGTTGTTACACATGTCATAGCAATGCTGATTGGTTGTTTGCTACTCATGTCATAGCAATGATGATTGGTTGTTTGTTACTCATGTCATCGCTATGATAATGGAATGCACAACATGATTGATCATATTAATTCAAATAAAATGATGATTTCAATATAAATAGGTCATACATAGAGGTCTCTACATAATTGGCGCTATGATTACTCCATTAGGCTAAATGTAAGGTTAGTCGCTTTTTATTATACATTATTGCATTGGAGACTTACGTTTTTTTTTTTTGTATTTGAGCTTATTTTCATTTCGGTTGTGAAGCGTTGATTGTCATATCGTCAAGTAAATCGAATTAATTTGTTTTAGAGAAATTGAAGGTTCAATAAAGTTAAGCGAAGAAATAACTCGAAACCTATTCATACCATTAAGAATATAATTTAAATGAATGTTCCCAGGGTAAACATTCGAATAAAAATAAGTTGTTGTACTCCTGTCCAAATGTGCCTATGTATCGTACAGCAGGTCAATGGTCTCATTTCCAAAGGTTCCAATATATTAAATGGTATGTTTATGGATTCCTCTCCGGCTGTCCCTATGTACTGCATGGTACGTGTATGAACACCTGTCTCACTCTTGCCGTGTATCGTATGACAGGTGTATGGACTATTGTTCAACTGTTATACGTTTATGGCCTCCTGTCAGACTGCTCCGATGTATTGCATGGTAATTTGTATGTAATGCCTGGCGGCCGTCTTATTAATTCCCAGTGTCACCAGATTGCCATTTTCGTTGCTAGAGTGCCATAGAAGACGTGGGTTATTGGACAGTAGATTACTGATTGTTGGATAGTATATTACTAGGTTTTGAATAATAGAACTGGATTTTGGATGGCAGATCACTGGGTATTGGTTAATAGCACTCCCATGTTAAATTCTCGTTACACCGCAAACAACCCCAAGTAACCCCATAATGGTAACCCTTTAGACATTTTTAACATTACATTTTAGACAGACAACAACACCATGTTGATCCTATGGACATTGTTAACAGTGCCTGATCCGTTAGAGGCCAGACTGACCTATACTGCTACAGTATACCCCACCCACATACCCATAATGTAAAGGTATCGACTAACGTTAAACATATTGCCTATGTTAGATTTAAACGGACCCCATGAAACGGGCTAATGTTAATTTCCTACTGACCCCATATCACTCCACATTGTTAAATTCCAAAGACTCCATAAAACTGCGTATCATTAATTTTCCATAAAATCCATATAGGACATCATTACTACCGAGGACAGATGGGATTGGTTTCGTGTTCTAACCACTTAGAAATACCTCTGCCATACAAAGAAAGCCTCTAAGCTTTTAAAAAATAAATGCATGGCATGATTACATGCATCCGAGACAGGTACAAATAGACGTGTACAAGGTGATGATAAAGAAAAAATAAAAGAACAAGTGAAAGACACAGAAGAAACAAGAGGAATGATTTTCTACCAGATATGCCTTTCAAGGAGTGTTTGAATCAAGCCACTTTGTTTATGTTAGAAACATGTGGTCTCAAAACAAAAAAGACGAAGAAACAATTTTAAAAGTTTTTTTTCTTAATATTTTAAAGCGATGTGTTGGCAAGGCTGGTATTCAGTATAAACATAAATTTTACGATTTTGGAGTAGTTTTAAATTATAGAATGATTTCACAACATAATTATTTATTACGCACATCTCAAAATTCAGTTTCTGACCCGAAATCTCTGTATAGTAGATTTCTTCTTATTAATGGAGAGCTTATTCCTTTTATTAGAACCCCCCCCCCCATTGGAATCTATTTGGTAAGTATCGCTACATCATAAGATAAACAGATTTGACTGATTCCTCATTAAACCGGTTTACATGGACTTTTGCTCGAAAATAGTATTTGTATTGAGATTTCTTTAACAGTACACGTTCATTATTTCATATTTCATTGCACGGTATTGACAATTAATAAAGTAAATTGAAAAGGAAATGAACAAGCAAGAGAAACGCACCTTTACTGAGTAGGAATTATAATTTATTTATTGTGTGTATGTGGTCAAAATGTAAATCTACAACAACAAACAATTTAAGAGACATTTTCGATGAACATACCCATAGAACACGCGAATGAGGTATGTGGTGATTGCAATTAAGTTGAATTCTGATAAAGTAAAATGACTTTTTAGAAAACTGCATTATGCTCCTAACGCTTTTATAATGCAAGTTAATTTTATGAGATCCCTATCTCTGGATTTTGACATGGTAGGCGTTACGAAACATTGGATATGAAAAGGCATGTGTTCAGACAAGAATATTCGACATCCAGTCAAAAACAGAGAGAAATTATTATATAATAAATAGGATAGCATGTAGATACACTGAATATAGTTATACACCACAACAAGACTATAGAAATTAAGACAGTTTATGAAACTAACGATTTCTTTTATTTAATTATTTGTTCAATTTGCAACATTTTAGGATCACAGAAAACAAAGAAGAAAAGTGATAACGAATACATTTAAAAAGACAATAATAACACAAAACCCCAACAACAACAATAACAAAAGACAACAAACCAAGTCAAAGTGTTCATTATACTAAGATCTCTTTTATTTTACAAACAGAATGTCATTAGTTATACTTTCTCACTCAAGGCCGTGTTATTTGCTTTACTTTGCTACACATGTCATTCCATTTATTTTATTTTCTCACACATTTGTTTTACTTTCTTAGCTTCTCGAGGGTCGGTGGTTCTTTCCGGGGCTTTCCCGGGTTCTTCCTCCACCTATAATACTGGCCGCCATGTATAGCCTATCGTGTGCTGAAAAATGGCGTTAAACCCTGCAACAACAACAACAACAACAAAGGGTCATGTCATTTATTTTATTTTCTTACACAGGTCATATCGTTTGTTTTACTTTCTTGGACAGGTCATGTCAGTTATTTTACTTTCTTACTCATGTCATGTCATTTGTTTTACATTCCTACACAGATCATGTCATTTATTTTATTTTCTTATACAGGTTAAATTAAGGAATGGATACTGTCATGACAAGTTTGATATCTTCTAAAATACATTCATCAACGTTAATTTCTTTTATAGCAAAAGCACTATGAAAGGTCAATAATAATTAGACTGAGTAGTAATAAAATGTGACTGGAAATAAATCAGTTACAATTGACGCTTGGTACTGTAGACGTCTTATTAATATAAAACAAAAAACAAACATTTTGTAAACTTCATTTTTATGACAGACTAAGAGTTTTCGATGGCAGTGTGTAATATAAAAAATATATCGCAAAAGGATATTTATGAAATTGTTTAACTGAGTATATTTTTGGCGTAGGGACCAAAGTGTAAAAAGATATAATGAATATGACCGCTCCGGTGGCCTAGTGGTGTGAGTCTCCGCCTAGGATGCGGGAGGTAGCGGGTTCGAATCCCGGCGGAGTCATACCAAAGACTTATAAAACTTGTACTAACAGCTGCCTCGCTTGCTACTCAGCATTAAAAGGTTAGTACTAAGACTGGTCGGCCTGGTGTCAGGATAATGTGACTGGGTGGGACACGATGCTGCATGATGCACCAGAGCTAGAAATCACTATAAACTGCCACATTGCAGACACCGTAGCTACATGACAGACATTTTTTTTAAAAGCTAAGTTAAAAATCTAAATCACACCTGGCTATGGAAATGGAATAAAGCAGTTTTACCTATTTTCAAAAAGCAGTTCAACTAAGGAAGACGGTCAGGTTTATAGCTTGTTTAAGTAATGATACGGTAAGAATGTATTGGTAATCTGCAACACTGATATTACCAAAGCTCCGTTTGGTTGTGAAGACGGTGTGTATCGAAGATTTCTTGGAGGCGGCATGGCCTTTGCTTTAATTCTACGTTCTAAAGATGATCAATACCTTCTGTGTGAAACACAGTCACTACTAATATTTGCATGAAAAAGACCATGTGGTTAAATATTTTTTCGCAAAAACGAAACGTCCTTGATTGGTCATTTTTGTGCGTATGTTGGCTGCCATCAAGATAACTGAAGTCAATCAAACCATAGGCAACGATCATTTTTAATTCATTTCCTACACAAGTTCACAAAATGAAGAAAACGTTTGCCGTTATGATTTAAAATTAAACGTTGTCGCATATGTAAATATATTTAGGAGAATCTGTGCACAAAATAAGCCAGCTTCATTGTTTTTTTTTCCTTCTTACTTTGAAAGAGATAATGTGTAATCAGTCATAAAGCTTTGACTTCCCATTTTCATGTCATCTTGTTATATTTACCACTTTCTCGATTTGTCTTGACATATTGATATTCTAGCTGATCAAACATTTCTCTTCAAAACTGCCCGTGAAGTGCTCAGCTTGTATGTAAAATATGCAGTGTTTACTTAGCGAGCAATAACGCACAGCAAATAGATTTATCTCCTTTGTTAAACACTTGAGAAGAATCAAATAAAAAATGAGTCATTCAGGTTCCTTCATGTGAAGAAATATTTTTCCCAAAGAGACCATGTAATTTTGACAAGTATATTTATGGCTGGCGCATCTTCGGCTGTCTTGGTCATGATCAGAGTAAATATACGGTATCCATTAATGAAGAAACAACTTACTTTGATGGATGATGATGATGATGATGATGATGATGATGATGATGTGTGTGTGCGTGTGTGTGTGTGTGTGTGTGTGTGTGTGTGTGTGTGTGTGTGTGTGAGAGAGAGAGAGATTTTATTAACGTAGCTTTAACAATTTTTCAGTCATATCGCTATGATGTCCGCACTGTGGCAGTTTATAGCGATGCCAAGCACCAGGGCATCATGCAGCCTACATGCAGCATCATTTCCCACCAAGTCACATTATCCTACAACAAGGCAGACCAGTCTAACACTAACCGCTTAATGCTGATCGCCAAGAGATGCAGCTTCTAGTACCATTTTTATGTCTTTAATATGACTCGGCCGGGGATCGAACCCGGTGACGCTCTAAACAACGATCTCTATCTGAGACTAATATACGTAGTATACATGAAAATAAGTTGCAAGTACACGCAACACTCTCTGTCCAAAGTAATATTCTCGATTTATGGAGTTTTTTTAATGTCATTTTATTGTTCTTCTTTTCCTTAAAATTAATTAAAGACTTATATTGAATCAGAAGGCAGAATACTTGATGAGATGCAAAAACAGCAAAGTCACTGGGTGAATTTTATGACAGTCAATTATCGATTTTCTGTGAAAGCACAAGTCCTGTGATAGAATATAGATTTTGACCCCACCATGGCAGGCAAATTTCTACAAAGTGTCATATTAACAATTAGCAGTGTTGTCAATATTAATGCAAAACGCACAATTTGTTTGAGGATAGCAGATAATACACACCAATTATTTCATAAAACGTATACCTAATTCGACCGATTGACGAAATCAAAATGCTGCAATGCTAACCGTTTTAAAAGCGGCTATTGTCACCAGAAAATTAAGTTGAACGTAACACTCATTCTTGATCTACGGGTTACTACCCATGTATTTTCATGACATACGAATCGTCAGCCTATTCTGCACACGCCCTTAAAAAGATATAATGTATATACACCTGGCTATGGAAGTGGAATATAGCAGTATTACCTATTTTCAAAAGCAGTTCAACTAAGGAACAAGATCAGGTTTATAGCTTGTCACTAAATCTAAATCGATATTTTTTTTAAAAACCCACATTAGTTGGAGTTTTATGAATAAATTAGGGCATCATAGACATCAGCAAATGACAATTAATTAATACTTCATGGAAGAATGAAACAGTTCATTCTGCTGAATAGGACAAGTAAAATGATCCACATAGTTCATTCTACTGAATAGGACAAGTAAAACGATCCCCATAGTTCATTCTATTGAACAGGACAAATAAAAAGATCCCCATAGTTCATTCTACTGAATAGGACAACTAAAATGATCCCCATAGTTCATTCTACTGAATAGGACAAATAAAACGATCCCCGTAGTTCATTCTACTGAATAGGACAACTAAAATGATCCCCATAGTTCATTCTACTGAATAGGACAAGTAAAAGGATCCCCATAGTTCATTCTACTGAATAGGACAAATAAAAGGATCCCCATAGTTCATTCTACTGAATAGGACAAATAAAACGATCCCCATAGTTCATTCTATTGAACAGGACAAATAAAACGATCCCCATAGTTCATTCTACTGAATAGGACAACTAAAATGATCCCCATAGTTCATTCTACTGAATAGGACAAATAAAACGATCCCCGTAGTTCATTCTACTGAATAGGACAAATAAAACGATCCCCATAGTTCATTCTATTGAACAGGACAAATAAAACGATCCCCATAGTTCATTCTACTGAATAGGACAAGTAAAAGGATCCCCATAGTTCATTCTACTGAATAGGACAAATAAAACGATCCCCATAGTTCATTCTACTGAATAGGACAAGTAAAAGGATCCCCATAGTTCATTCTACTGAATAGGACAAATAAAACGATCCCCGTAGTTCATTCTACTGAATAGGACAAGTAAAAGGATCCCCATAGTTCATTCTACTGAATAGGACAAATAAAACGATCCCCGTAGTTCATTCTACTGAATAGGACAAGTAAAAGGATCCCCATAGTTCATTCTACTGAATAGGACAAATAAAACGATCCCCATAGTTCATTCTACTGAATAGGACAAGTAAAAGGATCCCCATAGTTCATTCTACTGAATAGGACAAATAAAACGACCCCCATAGTTCATTCTATTGAACAGGACAAATAAAACGATCCCCATAGTTCATTCTACTGAATAGGACAAGTAAAATTATCCCCATAGTTCATTCTACTGAATAGGACAAGTAGAAAGATGCCCATGGGAAACATATGTCACATACTTAGAGTATTTGAGAGTTATCTCACTTTGCCTAATTCAACTCTTCCGGATCTTCCAAAACACAAACAAATTGCATACACATCAGTCATCATCATCATTTTCATCTTTGTCATCTGAGATATTGTTGTCCATTCTTCTCTGTTTGTTCTTGGTCCTGTCTCTGGACTGTTAACTACTCAACATAGATGCACATTTTTTCGTTAGCGCTGACAATGCTCCATATATATATATATATATATATATATATATATATATATATATATATATATATATATATATATATATATATATATATATATATATATATATATATATATATATATATATATATATATATATATATTCACATTGACCAACCTGACTGGTGTATTTTCTATTCATCTTAAGTCATGTGCCCTTACACGGTTTAGAATGTTCTTTTCCCCCTTCCCTTCACTTGCTGACTTTCTCTATATATAGTCAGGGCTCACAGACCTACTGCATAAATTCTGCTTCAGTAATTGCAGTCCCACTTGCTGAAATAATATGCTTCCTTCATCTTTTGGGACACACATTTAACTACCAGTTAACTTTGTCCGCAGTGCTGGTGAGAAGCATATGTATGCTTCTCACAATGGCTAGCTCTTTCCTAGCTTTTGGAATTGCTTTTTATGTTTCCACGGACCGATACAAGACACTATCCTGGTCTTACGAAAAGCACTTATTAGCCAAAATTGACAGTTGTCTGGTACGCACTTTGTATTCATTTTGGTAGGTTGTACCTATGATCTGACGACCAGCTTCTGAATGCTAATTTGGGACATATTGAAGACAAAGCAGGATAAAAATCGCATCATCAAGTGATTGCAAAGGATGGCATCCACGAGAGGGGCAAAGCAAACATGAGTATAAATCTGTCAAGACTTTTCCATCAGATTTAATATAGGAAGGGTTGAATGACCATCAGACAACAAAAACATATGTTCATTACATATGGTAACAATGATTTAAAAAAAGCCACAAATTTGTTCAGATGTTGACCAATCTGTTTGATGTTACTGCAAACTTATTTTGTTAAAAACAACCATCTGCTATATCTGAGGTGACTAAATGATATGTTATTTATTCTGAATAAACTGGACTAACGTGTGACCTGACACCATTTGCCTTCAAGCTTTTCTGATAGGTGGAAAAAATGTAAAATAAAACTTAAACTTTTTCTATTGATTACAGGAATAGTTGCTTAGGTGATGAGATTAGTTGTCTAGCATTTACTTAGACGTCCACTTTATCACAAATGGTCAATTTGTTTTCAAAAGCTTGCAACTTTTTATGCATTAAGAAGCGTCCTGTTATTTATAAACTAATATCAGGGACTATTATACGACAAAAATATTTCAGCGGACTTTTTCTCACAAGAAGAATGCAAATAGAATATCACACACACACACACACACACACACACACACACACACATGCACACACACAAAATTAAAATCAGAAAAATTGTCCCTTTTCCCCCAATCTCCACTGGGAAAAACATGACACAGGTCGACAGCAAAGCTGGAGTCAGTTTTCTCTATTTATGGCACTAATTAGACACTAATGCAAGAAAAGCAGAAAAGCAAGCTACTTAATTCGCCAACTTATGAGTACCTTCGTGATTATAGAGGAATTCAGAGTGCTTCAGAGCAAGCTTGACAAAGAAACGAAAGTTATTGGTCGTGATAAACCAACTTAAAGAACGCGAACAAGCATGTTCCCTAGATGACGTATCAAAGTTAGTGCATTACTTGTTGGAACATTTATTATTATTAATAATATTACTCTGTTTGAGTAGTTTTTGTTTACTTTTGGAGTACAAACATTTGCATTATCTCAGCCTTTAATCAGTTAAACACCAGTGCTGGACATTTACAATCCCAAAGTTTAATGGTCGATATCAGCGTGGAAAATGTGAACACCTCAGGTAAAGAATGACATTTTTAACAAATTGTTAATGTGAAGATCACATTTTTGGTGACATTGTCTTGCAAAAACATTTTGAATCTCGATTAGAATATCCAGTAAAAGATTTACATTGTAATATCTATTGTAATATAAGCACAACTAAACCGATTACAGAAAATACAATTTCCTAAAGTTTCAACAGTAGGTACCAGCATGATTGTTGTTACTCCATATATAATCTTCGTAACTCCATGGCATGACTATTTATTTATTAAACCAGTAAAGATGTTGCCAATATCTGCAAACATACCAATATTTTCACACAATTTATTTTTATTTACAATGTATCATTTGAAACAACATTTTAAACACTCTAATCCAAATACTTTCGAAAGCGTCTACAATAGTCAGTGTAAGAACTAATTTTAAACGGTTTATAATTCTTTTTACTTTGAATGCTGTAAACCCGTTTACAAATTTACATTGATATTTTAAAAAAAATAATAAAATCAATAAAAATAAAACAATAAATAAAGAGGAAACCACGTTAGCTATTGTGTAGGCATTGCAAAACAAGGCTGTATCAAGGGAACAACTCAAGGTGTGCCCATTCTTCTTGCCTCTCTGTAACAATAAAATAAACTTAAGAGAGTCAAGGATCAGAGAAGTCCCTATAGAGGCAACAAGACACCCAATGACCTAAAGGTCAAGGTCACTGAAATAGAAATATACAATGCATACCAAATGAAAACATTTTTTTTTTAGTTCATGTCGCTTTTATTTAAGAATCAGCATATTAAAGATCAAAGTAAACCTTATTTAATCAATTTTCCTCAGAGTATAGAGGTCATTGCTAACTGGAGACAAAGTCGACTCTTTAAGGTTGTTGTTGTTGTTGTAGGGTTTAACGCCATTTTTCAGCACACGATAGGCTATTCATGGCGGCCAGTATTAATGGTGGAGGAAGAACCCGGGAAAACCCCCGGAAAGAACCACCGACCCACGAGAAGCTACTGGCAAGCTTACTCACATACCCACATTGGCAGAATCGGAGACTCGAACCCACGCAGCTAGAGGTGAGATGGCAATGATCCGTAACGTAGAGCGCTTTAGACCACTCGGGGCCACCACTCTTTAAGGTCGTAACAATACTAACGTCAACATGTTTGGAGTACCAGGTACCATTTAATATGCTTTCTATCCAACCGTTGTATAAACTTACATTATACCGATATTACATTATACCGATAAGACCACTCCGGTGGTCAAGTGTTTAGAGCGTCCGCCTCGGATGCGGCAGGTCGTGGGTTCGATCCCCGGCCGAGTCATACCAAAGATATACAAAAATGGTACAAACAACTGCCTCGCTTGGCGCTCAGCATTAAGAGGTTAGTGCTAGGACTGGTCGGCCTGGTGTCAGGATAATGTGACTGGGTGGGACATCATAATACATGTCTGCGGCATGATGCCCCAGTGCTAGACATCACTTTAAACTGTCACACTGCAGATATCGTAGCGATATGACTGAAAATTTGTTAAAACTACGTTGAAAATCCAAATTCTCTCTCTCTCTCTCTCTCTCTCTCACACACACACACACACACACACACACACACACACACACACATTATACCGATATGAGGAAAGTATAAGCTGATGAAGATCATTTAAATCTGTACTAAGTAGGGCTTGTCGGATACTACAAATATCCAGTTTGGTTTCAAATACCTGCCGAGGATACTACATTTTATTTCAATTTCCTTTATTTTCTATTTAATACAGTTCCTACACATCAGAGTACAAAACCGTTTTAAGATAATTTCAAAATTACAGCTCTGTAGTAAAAAGACTCCTGGGTTTCAAACTCTTAGACCTCTCTTCATATTAATTCACGGATATCATCCATTTTATAGCAGGCGATCAGCATTCGGCCTTGTATTGTTCCTGAAATTGACGCGAGGCATGTACACCTCCCTCAGTTACACAACGGTATCAGGAGAGTATAGCACAGCTAGTTGAGTAATCAGATATTAGAGTGGTCACCTCACCAGAAGAAACGTTGGGTTCATGACAAGTAAAATTATCTCATATAGGTCCTGGTTGACATATATTATGAACTAAATCAATCTGTTTACTCAACAATAATTTTCAAAATTTTCAAGTGATAAAATTGGTTGTATTTGGACCGTAATCGTCACTTTGCTTCAGGAATAGTTTTTGGATATACCAAATGCAAATGTGAATTTGGGACCGGGTTGATTAAACCTTTTTGCAATGAGTCTGTATAGACTTTTCAGGTAAAATGAATCCTATTTTCATGTTTTGATTTATTATAGTTATGCAAAAATATGGACTTTTGATTTAACTGTAGCAATCAATTTTTTTTCTCATGAATGTTTATATTATTTACGTAGATGCGGTGTCATACATTTGCATAAAAACTTCCCCATAAACTATTAAACTCACCTTGCTTGAGTTAGAACTCGGAGGTTAAAGCACATTTATAACCTGTTCG